>OX387968.1:3544650-4169650 GCA_947578425.1 Eugnorisma glareosa | reverse complement strand
GAGCGACTGTATCTGACCTCCACAACCCAGTTAGTTCTGGGTAATATGGTACCCCTTGGTGAGTCTGGTTGTCAGACTTTTTTTGCCACTGACTACCTGTAACGACTGTCAAAGATCTACAGATGATAGCTGGGACCAACGGCTTAACGTGCTTTCCGAGGCATGGAGAAAACTCAGTATGTAATGGGCGGTCACCCATCCACAGACCAACTTAGGCATGCCCGGCTTAACCTAAAGAGCGACCCGACTGACAGTTATTTTTGAGCCACGAGCACTATAACAATAAATAATTTACGTTCTGCTTGTTTAGCTATAAGCACGTGCAGTAAAATCATTTTCAACACGTTTTTTCTTGCAATTTATTAAGTTATCGAAATCGAATCTGGTATATCTATTCCCGTGACCCAAGGGCTGGCTTTTACCTTGGCCAAAGGCTTAGCGTTGCCATACAACGTGGCAACGCCGCCAGTCTCTTGGGTACATTACCAGTTGACTGCGTTGAGGAGGAGTTTTTTGACGCCATTTTTTTAATTTGTTATCTGGTATTAATCAAAATAAATATCAAAGCCAAAAGGTAAAAATCATGGTCGGCCTAAAAGTAGAGTAAATATTACCAAAAGCATCATGAATATTGACCGATAAATCAGTGAGTCACTGCACTGCGCGCTAAAACCGATAAAGTATGAAAATGTGTATGTATGTGCGGTGTAATCCTGAACGGATAAAAATAAACAATATGCACGATAACTGATAATGATAAGTTTTAAAAGGCATACCTACCTTTTATGGTAATGACGGAATGTAGATAGATAGCTTTGTTTAGTATTGATAGTTGTTTTACTTATGCTGGACACATTGTGATGTGACTCGGCAAAAACTGGACACCCTGTATTGGTGTAAACGAGCCCTTCATGAAGCCGTCGACCAAGCATTATGTACACACATCAAACTAAGTCACTTTACGCAAAAATTATTGCCGGGAAACAACTCTTTTTTTTGGGGTGAAAAATCACGTTTTACGGTAGGACTCAGTGTAACTCACTCAAAACATTGTGCTGATGAATGGATTAAATAGTAAGGGGGTCGTGGAGGTGTTTAAAGAAAAATCTTGGTATATTAAAAACATGTATTTAAGAAAAAGCTTGTGAAAAAGTTGGAACTTTGACCCCCAATATCTCCGTAACTAGAAGGTTCCTTCCTAGGTATGGTCTAGAACAAAAAAATGATCGCAATGACGGGGAGAACAAGTGCCTTGCAGCTTCGTTAAGGATCTTGTTACACCCTTTAAAAGTACACTGTGAAAGCAAAGTACGCTATTACAATTTTCTGCTCTATAGAGTCATGGCCGTTGCAATACGAATCTTATTGTGGTTTTGAGATGTCACATTCTCAAAACACTCTCAATCAGGCTCTGAAATAGGCCGCCTCATTGTAGTCCCTTTTTTCTCTGTGGAAATCCTCAATAGATGCCCTCCGCCGTGGGGCCCCCGGAGGGGTCTGCCAGATTTTTACTGACTAAAACTACAGGGTGATCCTCCTCATCAATTCTGGCTGGGTTGCGGAAACACAATAGCATTCTCCACAATCATCCCAGCAACCTCAGCCAGCCCTAAATTATCTACCAACTATAAATGTGTACACCGAAAGTGAGAAACTGGAAAAAAAAACAACAAAAAACATCCCTTTAAGTAGGCTGCCAGGGTTGCGGGACTGTTCGAAAGAGATACCGCGGCCCTGGAACACAAAGGGCAAAAGAAGGAACATGGATGGGTTTTAGTCAGTTTAAGTCTGACACTCCTGCTCAGCCCAGAGCGGGAGGAGTTATTTGATGATTTCCCATCAGAAAAAAAAAGGTGGGTTAGGTAGGGTATGAACGTTTGTTGTTTGCCGGTGGGAAATCTGATGAGGTGCACAGCTTGTACAGAACATTTATTTATTTATTTATAACATAAAACAATCAGTCACGAACTATACCTACCGTCATGTCACGAATCCAATAAGCTGGTATGTGATAAACATGTTAGCGCAGATGATAAACGTCGGGGTCTCGTAATAGTATTGTATCATACAATCATTATCAATCTGCGCATTGTCATTGTGCTGACAACGTATTAGTGTGTGCATGCGTTTTGAAGACGTAGGATTTTGATTTTAGAAATTATTCTATGTTGTTTTGTTGATACTCGGTTACTGGGGGCGAATAGAAAGCTGACTTCGTAACAACATCAAGCTAAGTAATTCGCTAAATTACGTTTAGACATTCACCATAAGAATGCCTAAATAAACGCGTACTTTTGGATTACCTACACTCGGATTAGCGCCGAAAGCTTATAATTATAATGGAACTGTGTACTACATTTAGGTGTATACTAGTGTTGGTACTAACAAGAGCTCTTTGTAAACGAACATTCAATTTTTCAATTCATCCGGGTGAAAATGTTATCAAATACACAAAAAAAAAACAAACTCAAAATCAATTTGCTCACAGACTTAAATAAATAAAAACATATCAACATTCATGAATGAAAAGCTTTTGAGCACAACACCAAATTGACCCAGCTCAAAGTACACAAGTACGAGTAGGTACAAATTATACAGATATCAGACATTTAGCCGCGTGACTGACGCACAATGGAATGGAATCCCTTTTCATCTCCGGGAAGCGGAGTTGAACAAACAGTACAAAAGTATACAATCGCTTGTAAATGTATACAGGGTGGCTTGGTTGAGTTCGGTCGACGTGGACTAATCTGAGAGTTCTGAAACTGTTCAAGAAATTGAGTTTTTTCTATAACGATGTCGTTTTTTGAAGATTTGAAAAATTTTATTAAAATTTTCTTTTTTTTTCAATTATTTTAATTTTTACGGGGTGTTACGTTTTAGTCGCTCCATGTAAAATGCTGGTATTCAGCTGCATGCGGTTAGACTGGAAGCCTACACCAACATAATTAGGAAAAGACTAGGCAGACTATAATGATGATCATCTAGTTTAGAGGGACAGCAACTTGTTTTAATTCCCTAGTCGTGTTAAAAATCATGAATTCAGTTTTACCGTAGAAAAATGCTTCCTCCTTCTAAAAGTTTAAATTTTAAACGGGGCAAGGTTTTTTCAATTAGTAGGTACCCATATTTACGTATCATCTAGTACATGGTCACCCTACACGCACTGGGCGGTATGAAATTGATCAAATTGACACTGCGTGACCCGCACGTAATACGGACTGCACGGGAACATCCGGTGTATATAATACAGTGCACAGATGTATACTTAATACAGTATAATTATTGTGTACATACATATATATGTACATAGCTTATGTATAATTATGTGTAGCTACACTAGTCGCTTTCTCACGTTGAATTTTTAAATTTGGGATGAATTCAAATTTAAAACTAACTTCTCAGTCGCCCGTTTTCGCTAAGACGAGGAATGAAATATCTGAAAGTAGGTAATGCCTAAAAATAATTCCAAGTTGGATTCAAAACTCTCAGCGCTGAATCCAAAGTTGAAAATCCAACTGTATGTTTTTATATAGGGTTATAACTCCATATTAATATTTTATCTAGTCTTAGTATGTATATAGGTTGGATATAGGTATTTTTTATTTTCAACTTTGCCCCACAATAGAAACGCCTGTATCATGCGGAAATCGAAATGCAGCAATCAATCGTTCATCCACTGCGGCAACCGTACCGTCAGTCAACATTTACTCGTAACTACGTATTTTACATATTCACATAATTATAAACCCACGAGTCGTTTTTGCTTAAGAGAAACATCAAATGTGCCAATTTATAAATTACTTAATGCCCGCGACCGTCCGCGTTTATTATAAAATTTATAAAACTATTCCCTATTTGATTAGGATTTTGTCAACAATTTCAAGGGTTGTAATTTTTTTGCACCGAACCCTTAATCCTTTTTTTCTGTTATAAGAGTAGCCTAAGTTATTCCTTATAACACTAGCTATCTGCCAGTAAAAGTCCGGTCAAAATTGATCCAGCTGTTTTGATGATTAGCCGGAACAAACAGAGAGAAAGACAGACAGACACAAAAATTCGAAGTATTTTTTTTTATCAGTAGTACCGTATATATTTTCATAAGCATTCAGTAAAAGCTGTTATTTTTGAATTACAAACTAACACTTCAATTTTATTTATTTGTGTAGATTTTCATACTAGCGTTTGCCCGCGGCTTCGCCTACGTGTCTCCTACGTAATAATCGCTACTGCCCGTTATAACTCACTATGCAGTGGAATGTCTTCTAAAGTACCTCACCTCTATCTTCCACGACTAACTGCCTGGCTATTTGGCAACTCCCCAAGATCGTGTCTAATAGCATCATGGATTGAGGTCCAAAACTAAAGCAATTACTTATTGAGACGTTTATGATTTTAATAAAAATGTACAGACGGTCGCAGAAGAGCTCCACATATATATTAGGCCCTGGTATCATTTATCTAATTCAGAATTAGTAAACATATTAGAACTTGAATTCAATTTTTTTTTATTGCAAAATTGCCCTGCTCTTGACTACGATCACGCCTGATGGAAAGCGATGGATGAGGTATATGATGGAACAAGCCTGCCCCGAAGAAGTTAGGAAGTAGAATTTAGTTTTTCTTCAAATATATAGCAATTGATAACATAAATACAGTGATTTGATTAGGTGCATAAACAGGATTTATTCAAACAGAAACATAGGTACCTTAGAGTGATGTCATTAGAATTTTTCTCAGGAAATCCTTTATTTGATACCAATATTCAATGCATAAAAATAACTAGTCTGCCGAATTGGATTTAGAATGACGTCACTTAGCTAACCATTCATTGTCATCCAAACTAAATATGTACGGTCGAACAAGCAATTTGGTATACACGCGGAAATTTTCACAATCCAATGCCGAAGCGTATACTTTTCCAAATTTAATTTAATAAAGCTTTTTTCATTAACAGACTGACTCTTAATGACATAAGCTTTATAAAATACTTGCTGTTGCCCGCGGCTTCACTCGCGTTTTAGTCGGAAATTATTCTACGGGTACGTTGTAAATATAGCATATGGCACGCGGGGATAATCTAGCTTCCTATAAGAGAAAGAATTTTCAAAATCGGTTCAGCAGATCCAGAGATTATACCCCTACATACAAACTTACAAACTTTTACCTCTTTATAATATTAGTATAGACTAGCTGTTGCCCGCGCCTTCGCTCGCGTTTTGGTCGGAAACTATTCCACGGGCACGTTGTAAATATAGCCTATGGCACTCGTGGATAATGTAGCTTCCTATTAGTGAAAGAATTTTCAAAATCGGTTCAGTAGATCCAGATATTACCCTCTACATACAAACTTACAAACAAATCTTACCTCTTTATAATATTAGTATAGAAAATTGCAAACCATATTGTCAGTGTACTAGGATTGTGAATATTTCTGCGTGTATACCAAATAGCTTGTTCGACCGTACGCAAAATTTCAACTCAAAATGAAATCGGGAAGTAGGTCAAATTTAACTTCTAAGATTTTATTACATAGTTACACGTGAAACTAATAAAAGAGTGTTAAAAAAAAGTACACTTACCCCCCAAGTCACAACAGCATTAGCAACGATCTGCACCACATTGTACCACTTGATAAGGCTCCTCAGTTCATACGGCCTCCTGTTCCTCATGTAAGAAGGCAGGAACAGCTTGATAATGACCAGATAGGTGGCTATGATGACTGCGAGTGGCTTCGGTGATGTCATCAAAGCCCAGTCTTTGACACGTTGGTCTAGAAATAAGGAATTTGTTTTCAGGTGTTGGTCTTTAGCACATTTTGTTGATGACAACTTGGATAATAGAATGATATAATGAATAAAGGAGTGAATGGTGGTAATGGATGGTTGAGTGAGGAAAACGGAAGGGGAGAGAAATTTGTTGCGCTGCAAAATGGGTCAATGGGTCGTGGGAGAAGACGATAATGTCTCGGAAAAATTGTGCTGCACGAACCACAAATAAATTGGCACAAGGGCAGAAGTCTGACGACACCTAAGGATTAATGGAGATGGCAAGAAATAATTGCAATTGTATCCAGTTATGTAGATTTTTACATTAAAAACGATGTCTTATCGAGCTCTCAGTTTGGCATTCAACCTAATAAATCAACTTCAATTTGGCTTTCTAAATTCATAGATGAAATAAACCATCACCTCAATGATAAAAAACATGTTATACTGTTATTCATTGATTTTAGCAAAGCGTTTGATTAGACATGATACTCTTATAAACAAGCTTGGTAATACAGGGGTTCGAGGCCCAATATTAAACTGGTGCAAGGATTACCTAAAAAATAAAACTTGCCGTGTATAGATCAGCAATGAACTTAGTGACGTAGCTGTAGTAGTACAGCTACGTCACTAAGTTCATTGCTGATCTATACACGGCAAGTTTTATTTTAGCTACCTACGGGAACAGCACAAGGCTCAGTTAGCGGACCCCTGCATTATTTGGCATACGTCAATGACATGGAGAATGTTATAAACAATTGCTCAGTCTATCAATACGCGGACGACACCTGTCTCGTAGCAGCTGATAAAGACTTACCTAAGGCTGAACAATCAATTCAAAATGATTTTGATAATCTGTGTAAGTGGTCTCATGATGCTGGACTAGTGCTTAACGCTGGTAAAACTAAGACTATCCACGTTCATTCCAATCATTTACTCAACACTGACAAGCCAGTTAAAATAATTGCGCACACTCACAAATGTTTGCATAAAGCTGATAAAGTGCAATTATTTAGCCTTGGTTGTAATTGTGAACCTTTGGAGCAAGTTGCCAACTATAAAAATTTGGATTTACTCGTTGATGACAGATTTAACTGGGGATTTAACAGTGACTCCATATGTGATAAACTGAGAGCAATACTAGCCAAATTTGCAATAATTAAATACAAAGTACCTATCTTTCAAAATATTACTTAACCTTTCTAATGCACTCCCGGAGTAGCTATGGTAGAACGTTTAAAACTTACATAGACAAAATAACCTATAACTTCGTTTATTAAAATAATAATTCCAAATAAAATAAGGAAATCACTTTATGATAGTGATGACGTAACAGATTTCTTTAAATATTGTAAAATCTTGCCAGTACACACAAAAATACGAAAGTGGTTATTAATAGAACAGTTCACCAATAAAGATCTACAAATTAAATTCAATCATAGCATAGCAACGAGATTGGCAGCCCAATCAAAACTGGTAGTACCGAGATACAAGAACTATTACGAGAAACGAACTGTCGCTTATTTAATTTTAATACCTTCTGTTATTAATGACGTTCCAACAAAAATTCAATCGGAAATAACAAATAGTAATTATAAAAGTAAATACAAACAATTCTTTGACTCTCTCTGAAAATGCATCATTCTGTTTAAATTTCATTCAATTAATAATCAGCATCGACGCGATGTCTCACCCGCGCTGTCGTTGTTTTTTTATAAGATTTCTTAGTTATTATTTACGAACTACCTCACAACTTGTTATAAACTATGTGTCAACCATAAATTAACAATTATTATTTGCCATGTTAGTATTAAGAGCTTTTTTTTCGGATGGGAAATCATCAAATAACCCCTCCCACTCTGGGCTGAGCAGGAGGGAGTGTCAGACTTTTACTGACTAAAACCCATCCATGTTCCTTCGCGGCCCTGGAACACAAAGGTGTTCCAGGGCCGCGGTATCTCTTTCAAACAGTCCCGCAACCCTGGCAGGCATCGTTCCTTTTGGACTCGTTCCTGTTTGCTGACTCTCTTTGAGGCGCGCGTGGAACACGAACGCGCCGTCGACACGGCCTGTCGTCATAAGACGGATGGACGGCGAGTATGCCCATTACTCACCGTCCACAGGCCCGCGCCTACGGTGGCCGGGAGCCACCACGTGGCCCCCGACGCCCGGACGTCTCCCGCGGCGGCTGAGACGTGAGGCTCTTTCCCTCTCACGTCCCGCCACCTCCTTCACTAGCATGACTGCTTCGCAGAAGGAGGTGACGGCGTCCCATTCCCTCTCGCTCCGGACTATGGATTGTACCAGGGCCGGACGCAAGAGGTCGCCGCCGCCGATTGCCGCTACGAGGACACGGCGGTGCTCCGCCCAAGCGGAGCAGAGCTCCACCGTGTCCTCCGGTCGATCCTCGCAGTGGTGACACCCGGGCGTTTCCTCCCGCCCAATTAGGTGCAGGAACCTCCTGAAAGAACCATGTCCGGTGAGGACCTGCGTCAGGCGGAAGGTGAGGGCGCCGTGGCGCCTCTCTAGCCACTCTTCAAAGAGGGGACTTACCGCCACTTTTGTGGCGTGCCCTAGTATTAAGAGCTTAAAGTGTTTCAACATCCGGACAAACCTATTGAAGTTTTTGTGATGTTTCTGTTTATATCTTGTTTTGTTCTTTAATTAACTGATTAATTCTCTTTAGTTATTATCTGTTAGCTAGGAGATAGTTTTTAATATAAAATCGAAGCATTTCCATTTAAAATAAGAAGAACTAGCTTATACCCGCGGCTTCGCCCGCGTGATGTTCGGTAACTGTCCCACAGGATGATACTACCGGGATAAAAGTATCCTATATGTTAATCCAGGCTATACACTATCTATGTGCCAAATATTATCTAAATTCATTCAGTTGTTTTCGCGTGAAAAAGTAACTAACTTCGATCCATTCTCACAAACTTTCGCAAAAGTATTAGTAAGAAGTCAGAATTGAGATTGCTTTCTTTTAATAAATACAAAAGCAATTTTCCACTTTTCTATTAGTTACAATATAAAGTCTAGGTAAAAATAAACTGTTCTATAAGTAGTTTTCCCACGTAGCTCCACCGCGTGTAAACAAAATAGTCTTCACTTATCTATTCATAGTTTCCTGTCACAACGTCACGAAGCTTTAGTCATATAGATATGATGTTCTCAGGCCACAAGTAATACCATAATGAACTCTCTTACCTCTCTAAATTATTGTAAAGGGTGTAACAAGACCCTTAACGAAGTAAAGTGGGCTAAGTACTAAAATTATAAACCTGTTTCAGTCATACAATCTTGAAAACAAATTTCTGGAGCCCACTAGAATAACCCCCACTAGTGCCACTTGCCTCGATAATATTTACACAGATGTTATACCTACCCACACAGTAATTATTAGCTTATTAGATTCAGATCATTGTGGGCAATTGATCACAATTCCAAATATAAACAAGAAAGTCACTAAGAAGGATATCATTGTTAATCCAAAAACTAAAAATCGCCTGGAAACTTTTAAAACTAAACTTTTGTCTAAATTACCTCTTTTGTCAAATAACGGTGATCCCAACCAACAATATAACGATTGTTTCAGTATGTATTGCACACAATTTAAAACCACGTTTGTTCCTAAGACAATCTCGGTTAATAGTAACGCTTCCTTCAACGACTGGGCCACCTTTGGTATTCATAAGAGTCGAAAACGACTTTATGAGCTGTATGAAGAGCGGACGTATATAAACACTGTAGAATTTAAGTTATATGTTAAGAATTATTCTAAGGTATTTAAAAAAGTTTGTTTTATAGCAAAGTCACGTTATTTGAGTTCAAAAATTAAAAACATTAGTAATGTAATTAAAATGACATGGAACATTATTAATAGCGAAACGGGAAAGTCTTGCAATCGAGATAGTGACTACAGCCTTGCTATTGGCGATAATATTTTAAATTCAGACACTCAAGTTGCCACAGCATTTGAAAATTTCTTTGCGGATATTCCCGTATCGACTACTAAATCGCTAAACTCGTCACCTGCTGCTGCCGAGTCTTTATTAAGGGAAAACGTTTCAGTCTGTGATTCCGAATTTAATTTTCAATATGTCACCTGTAAAGATATAATTAAAACTTTTCACACGTTAAATGTTAAGAAGACCGCCGATCTATGGGGTCATTCTGTGGACGTTGCTAAGTCCATTATAACCATTGTAGCTCCTTCTTTAGCTGTAATATTTAACGATTGTAATGACCGTGGTGAGTTTCCTGATCTAATGAAAAATAGTAAAATAATACCATTGTTTAAATCGGGTAGTAAATCAGACCCCACTAATTATAGACCCATTTCTGTACTACCCACCTTCAGTAAAATTTTTGAAAAACTAATTTTAGAACAAATGCAAATATTTTTCAATAAACATAAGTTATTGCATCAGAAACAGTTCGGTTTTACAAGGGGTCGTTCAACTACTGATGCCGGTGTTGAACTTTTAGGGCACATTTATAATGCATGGGAAGATAAATGCGATGCTTTGGGCATTTTTTGCGATTTGTCTAAGGCTTTCGATTGCGTTCTTCATGAAACATTAATCAGGAAACTACACCACTACGGAATCCGGAACGCCTCTCTGGATCTTCTTGCGTCATATTTGAGCGATAGGATTCAGAGAGTTGATGTTAACGGGAAAAGATCCCCCGGATCCGTAGTAAGAATGGGGGTACCCCAGGGCTCAATTCTTGGCCCATTTTTGTTTCTTATTTATATAAATTACTTGCCTTACCTCATAAAGGATAATCATGACATAGTGTTGTTTGCAGACGATACCTCTCTTTTATTTAAACTCAAACGTCAGCAGCTAGTTACGGACGATGTTAATAGCGCCCTAGCAAAAGTCGTTAATTGGTTTAATGTTAACAATCTACTCCTAAATGAGAAAAAAACTAAATGTATTAAGTTTACGATACCCCATGTAAGACAAGTGGAAACTAGTGTACTAATCAAGGATGAAGAGTTGAAACCGGAAGATAACACAGTGTTCTTAGGCATAACTTTGGATGCCAAGCTTCAGTGGGGCCCCCATATAGACAAATTGTCAAAAAAACTTAGCTCTGCAGCATACGCCGTTAGAAAAATTCGTGATTTAGCTGATTTAGAGACAGCCCGTTTAGTTTACTTTAGTTATTTCCACAGTGTGATGTCGTACGGTATTCTCTTGTGGGGCAATGCCGCCGATATTCAGACAATATTTATTTTGCAAAAAAGGGCAATTCGTTCAATTTATAAATTAAGTCCTAGATACACCCTCAGAGAAAAATTTAAAGAGATTAATATACTTACTGTCCCCTCTCAATTTATTTATGAAAACCTTTTGTACGCACATAAAAATATTAATTTGTTTAAAAAATACAGTGATATCCACAACATAAATACGAGGAACAAACACAAATTTGTTGTACCTGCAACGAGGCTAAAAAAAATAGGGGGTACGTTCAGATGCCAATGTATACGTTTTTACAATAAACTTCCGAGTCATATTCAATTACTAAGCCTAAATAAATTCAAATCGTTTATAAAACGGAAGCTATGTCTGAAAGCCTACTATAACATTAATCACTATCTCGAAGATAAAAAGGCTTGGGATTAAGCTGCTCCAATTAAATTTACTCTGTGAATGCGAAATTTCGGACTTCGCTTGTTTATTATTGATTCCTTTCTCATATACACTGTGACATTTAATTTATTTGACATGAATACTTTTAGTATTTTATTATTTTTTATTATTTTGTTTTATATTTTTCTTATTGTTATATTTAATGATTTGACATGAATACTTACTTTGTTAAGTATTTTACTTTTATTTTTTATTGTTAATGTTCACATTTTAATGACATTTATTTTGTAGAGTATTGTGTATTAATTTTATTTGATTATTGTGAATGTGAGGACCATGTGTATCTTTTTCCACTATTGTCTGGCAGTTTGAGTACTATAAGCGACCTACCCAAATGTCCTTTCTTTGGTATTGTTCGTCGTGTCGTTGAGCTCCTTGAGTTATAAGTCGAGCTACACGATAACTGACAAATGCTTGCACTGACTGGACAGGTCCACTCAAATCTGTGTGGTTCTTTCTTCAAGAGACCATCTCAGACACTAATCTGCATAGTCCTCATGTGAGTTAACCAAGATTATGTCTGGACTTTAAAAGAGACTATGACCTCTGAGTTTGTTTCGGCTGTTTCTTCTCAGAGTAGTCAGGTACGAAACACCGGCCCCATCTAGTTTTAAAAAAAGAGACGTGTAAAAGTGTTTTTAAAAACCTATTTGCAAAATAAACATCATTTATCATTAAAAAGCGGCAACAGAAATACATCATCTGTGTAAATTTCAACTGTCTAGCTATCACGGTTCATGAGATACAGCCTGATGAGAGACAGAAAGACAGTGGAGTCTTAGTAATAGAGTCCTGTTTTTACCCCTAAAAAACAGCTGTTCAACCACATTTTGACCGTGTAGGCGCGGGCCTGTGGCCGGTGAGCTATGGGCTAGCTCGCCGTCCGTCCGTCTTATGACGACAAGCCGTGTCGACGCGAGTGTTCCACGCGCGCCTCAAAGAGAGTCAGCAAACAGGAAGAGGTCCGTAAGGACCGATGCCTGCCAGGGTTGCGGGACTGTTCGAAAGAGATACCGCGGCCCTGGAACACAAAGGGCAAAGGAAGGAACATTTGGGTTTTAGTCAGTAAAAGTGTGACACTCCCTCCTGCTCAGCCCAGAGCGGGAGGGGTTATTTGATGACTTCCCATCCAAAAAAAAAAAAAAACTTTGCACTTTTGTAGGACACTGCAGATTTTTTTAAATAACCGATGAAAAATTTCTATGTGGCTCAGAATTATGTACTGAATACGTGGTAACAGTTTTCGCGTCGGTGTCCCTTTCACCCCGTATTATTATTGTAGTTACAATTATATTTCTCTTTTCAAAGACTCTTCACCCTCCTGCCCTCGCCCCGTTCTACTTGTGGTCGGCGCATCACGTTTTCTTCTTCCATTCCCCCCTGTCAGACGTCACGGCATCATTTACTCCTCTCTCTTTCATATTTCTTTTCAGACTAAAGTTTTAAATTGAAAAGCGACTGTGATTTGCTTTAAAATAAGCACAGTTTCAGCTCAGCAATCCCAGTCCATAGAACCTTCTTTAAATGGCCTGTAATATCGAGGAAGATGACAATACGTGACAAGAGATATATGGCAATAGGCTTGCCCTCTATTACATGTAGAGGATTCGATCCCGGCCCTTGTTTCTAATCCCGGGATTTCGGGTTTTTCTACAGTTAATCCCGGGATCCCGGAATGTATTGGAAAA
Organism: Eugnorisma glareosa; assembly: GCA_947578425.1. Classification (NCBI taxonomy): domain Eukaryota; kingdom Metazoa; phylum Arthropoda; class Insecta; order Lepidoptera; family Noctuidae; genus Eugnorisma; species Eugnorisma glareosa. The sequence continues at coordinate 4,156,525 of OX387968.1, read as the reverse complement.
AAAATTCAGTAAACCATGTCAAAATCAGTTATAAATGTATTTAAGTTTTAAATCTTCTAAAAGCCAGTTAAACCAAATTATACTTCAAACTTCTTCTAAAATAAACAAACTAGGCACTTTGTAAATGATCTATAAGAGTCCCGAGATTCAGGATCCCGGAACCGAATCCACTAATTACATGGGTCTTTAACATAACCGGCGAAATGTGTGTGTACTATTAGGTACACCTCTGCCTAACCCATCCGGGATTACAAGGCGTGATGTTATGTATCAAGAAAGACGCGTAACATCTAACAATTTAATCTCTGAGACAGATCAGTAATATTATGAAGAAGTATAGCACTTTTTAACCGAACGAAGTGGCTTCAGCCAGGCTGACCTAGATTTCGTAATGCTACAAATTGTAGGTAAATTATATTAAGTGCTAAGTGCTCGTGAGGGTTCCGTGGTTTGTTAAAGATATTTTTTACCTTTGAAAATACTTCTATTCGTCGTAACTTATAATTCTGAAAGCAAGGTTTTTTTGCAAGGCTTAGGGTTTTTGTCACTGTTACTACAAGTTCAAAAAGCCGCTAAGCTAAAATGTGACTGGGCTGACAAGGTCTGCCGTCTGCCCAATGACAGTAATAACTACAAGAGATTTTCATAAACGATCGACGCACTGAATGACCGGAGACCAATTTCTATATCCACTAAAACCTCCACAGAATCTGGAGTCCTCAAAATGTTAATTTTACTGTTAGACAATAAATCACGTAATTGTAACTTTGACTCATATGAACACTACAAACTCAAGTACCGCTTACTTCAAACCAGGATACCCCCTAGGGAAGGTCTTATGTTATTTGGGGTCGGCGCATTCATCCATTCGCCTCTGTCAATCGTTACGCTATCACTTACTCTTTTTTCCTTCATATCATTCATCAAACAACCCATCCATCTTTTCTTTGGTCCCTCTCATCCATCCAGCAACATTAATATTAATGACTCTTTTAGTCACATGTGTTCTAGTCACAACTACACCGTTCTGGCAAAACCTCACAGAACCCCGTTACAGTGAATGCGCAAACGCACGATTTACTCCCGTTACTATTAGTATCGGCATAAATTAATCTCCAGTGTCCGTTATCATTGCATCAGAGCACAACAAAGAAATATTAAATCATATTCATCGTGATTTCGCAACACGTTGCTTAGGTGAAAGGCTACTAATGATATAATGGACGTTCGTCTTGTCTTTTGTAAGTGAACTGAGGTCTAATTTTATATTGTTTTGCCGCTTCGTGATTGAGGGGACCTAGAAACGGAATAAATTGGTTTTTATTGAATTTTGGAGGTCCTAATTAAATTGTAAGATTGTGATGTATGTAAGTACAGATCTTAATCACTGGTACCTACTAGCAGTGATTAGGATCTAATTGCGATACCGACATAACTGAACTAACTAGGTTTTAATAAAAAAGCACATACTGGATCAATCAACTTAGCTTGTCACATTGAACTGCTGGACGTAGGCCTCTCCCAAGATGAGCCACAACACCAGTACCTCCAACAACCGCATCCAGTCTCACCCAGCCACCTTTTAAAGATCGTTTATTCATTTACCAGGGAAGTGTCATATGCTACGCTAGCGATACTCGTTAAGTCAACATAACTTGACTTTGCACTCAACCAGATGAACACATTACAGTCGTGCTTAAAATTGTCTGTAATTTAATAAACAACACTACATAAATAAAGCAACAAACACATAATTGCATATTTCCTTATTTCAGCAACTTGCTACACAACACATGTTCCATTTACTTTATTTTGCCATCTTAAAATCGTGACTAATTTTGTCTAACACGGTAGTCTTGAGGAACGCCACTATGAAATAGATGACAGAAGACCAAGTCAGTACATAATTATTTACTTAGCCGCAAAGCAATAGGCCGTTGATAACGTTGTAAATGAGGGTGGGTTAAAATACAGATATTCATACAGTTCCAAGTCGTAGCCTTTCGGGCACGAGGCTCTGTTTAAGCTTGAGTACATCTGAGAATGTCTTAGGGAACCACATGTTTCTATGCTCAGAACTGCCATAGTGCTAGAGCGAAAATCAGAGCGGCAGAGCTATCGCACGCGGCAGCATCGATGCCGATGCGCTCGTCAGCATGCTCCATTTCTCTTTGTTGCAAATGGCGGTTCTGAGTGACGGAAAGGGATATCACTGCGATTCCGTGCCGATAAATGAGCCTTAAACCTAAATTGTCTTTGCTCGGGGCCTGACTGAACGAGGTCAAAACAAAAGGTATATATGCAAGCAGTCTTGTTCCTGACTCTGACAAGTACACTGAGCCCGCCGATAGCCCAGACGGTGTTTGAATCTGAAAACACCGATATCGATCGATACCGATACCGACCGATATCGATATCGATTATAGGTTAACGATAATCGATATCGTTTACCTTTTTGCTGTGTGGTAGAACTTTTCATTGCAAAGTACTAATTAGGACTTCTGTCCCTTTTCTGCTCTACTTTCCGTGGTAAGAGCTATATCGTCTGATATAGTCAGATAAACGATCGTGTTGTCATGATTGTGGATAGACACGGCAAAGTTTCAGGCCATTTTGCCCCGTTATTGTCGGTCCCCGTGACTCGTGATGGTAATTGAACTTTACAGCCCGTTCACAATTATTTACCCCTGACTTTATATCACTGTCAAAATCAGTTTGATCTTTATTGTCGTAGTGAGTTGCTTCTTGTGCTGCTGTCAGAGGTAAAATTATTGTGATAGAACTGTAGTTGTCTATGTTAGTAGCTGGATCTAAGCAATTGTGTTGTGCCAGTGAAAAGTTTATGATATTATGACAGCTCGTTCCTCTTTATGAAGGGTAATGCCAGATTATGAACGAGCTTTGTTTGGTCTACGGCTTATTGTACATGTAAACGAAACCGTCGACATCTCATAATAGAGTCTGTTTTATGTTAGTACGGTTGTTGTGATAATCGTTTCGTTTCGAAAGTGCAAATATGCCATGGAGTGTTTGACCAGGGGCCTTAGTCTGCTATTGCAATAGTGTCAGAATGGTCTATAATTGATTTAATAAGGCCCCTAGCCCACGGCGTATTGAAGCGCGTTCGAAACTCGTTTGACGTGCGTACAAAGGGTAATTCGTCTGCGCGGGGCCTTATTAAATCAATGATAGACCATTCTGACACTATTGCAATAGCAGACTAAGGCCCCTGGTGTATGATCGTGGACGAAGCAAAAGGAGTAAGCGGGACATTCTGTCTACCCCCATGAGGACCACATTACATATTAACCCAAAATGCACTTCATGTGCTTGCATAATGCCCAAAACATAATCACGGGTACCAAAGAAGGTCAGCAATTTTGGAAGTCGTTTAATAACGTTTATTTCGCTGACATTTATAAAAATGTCGAGCCATTTGGTGAAATGACGAATTTTCCCCGCAATAATGTCGTGTTTTGGAATATTCGCTGTTATTGCTCGATTATAACGACGTCAAAAGAGGGTTACGAACAAGAAACTTTATAAATGCCATTGCCGCGGTGTCATTTAATATTTAGAAAATGTCTTTTAAGCATTTGCGTTAGCATCGTATGATTTTGGAGATTTTCTACATTAAAAACCACTTTAACCGGTTCAGGGTCTTCCAGCTTTCGGCTCCGGAAATAAGGACAAAAATATATTTTCATTATATGGACATGCAATATAAACAGCCTACTACCCCGTTGCCCGTTGGTGTCGTGCTGGGTTCCCGGATTGGCCAAATGTGCTATTGGGTTTTTCCATTACAAGTTTCTCAGTAACAGTCAGGAGTTTGGAAGTTGCCGGTAAGGCCCCGTGCCTCGGCCTGAGCAAAGCCTGTTAAGTCGTTGATCCTGCGCCTGATCTCTCCCTGGTCGTATCGGATTGCCGTCCTATCGGCCTATGAGGGTGAGGGAAAAGAGACTGCACCTGTGCTTTCAGTATTAGAGTGCACAAGTGTGTGCACTGTAATACTGAATATAGTACACTGTATACTGAAGGCATATCCCCCGCACCGATGGCTAATATCCGCTGAGATTTGCCGCCGTGACCGAAGACGGTCAGCAGGACTTATATTATAATTAGCCTATCATGTCCCCACTGCTGGAACCCAAGCGTGAGCGAATGGGCAGAAATCCAAAACGCGGTCCCAGTGCGGGGTGGTAGATGTCACATGTGGTCTTAGTTCTAGAGTCCATGTCTCAGTGCGAGTGTGAGTTTTATTTCCCAATTACTGGCTGATAAATATTATGTTTAAAAACACAGACAGATATAAAACTCAAGCGAGAGTGAATACAATATCGAAACGCATGTCTAATTCCACCATCTACCTCACTGACCGTTGCACTTAACTGTTTGCATCACAAGACGGCAATTTCATTATATTTTATACTATCATGCAACACGTAGAAAATATTATAATAATATGTTTATTTTATTACCTGCTCTTTCGTAAAACACTATATTGTAGGCTCTTCGGATTGTGTCCATGTTTCAGCGGGTTGTTGACACTACTTCACTGAATGACACTCGATACTGGAAAGGAGTTTGGACTTGCATTGAAGTTAATTCAATTCGTTAGTATGTATTATGTTAAACGCAAGGACTTTGTTTTGTTAATTCTTATGTAACAGCATGTTTTCTAAAAGATGACGTTGATTTTTCAATTAAATACTCAGCTGATTAGCAATTTCTATGAAATATCAATGCGGGTCCGGCATTTGTGTTATCACGCCCCAGCCCGTATTCTGATGGTTAGGTTTTTTTTTTAACTGTAAATAAAGGTAGAGGTATACCAATTTTTACCCTCACAATACTTACCTACGGTATATTACTCTCTAGTGATCTTAAGAAATATTTTGTTTTTAATACATGTGTTTAACGTAAGATTTTTACTGTATACTCTATATACGCTATTTTTATCTCAATAAGACTAAAACTTAAAATGTCTGCCAAATAGCGGGGAAATGGATTGACCCCAAGTATGTATTGTATTTGTGTATTAAAATAGTTGTTATATGTATAAGTACCTAAAATATCGCTAGTCCATGACCGGACACACTGTAGATTTCCTTTAAAATGGGAGATCCGCATAAACTGGTTAGCATTAGCGTTATTCGAACAATTGGCAATTAAATTACCTAGTATTATAAAGTTTACTTTCACCTTAAAAAACTTAGTATTTATTTCTCTCATTTCAGTCCAAGGAGAAAATGACGCGGGGTGTTCGAAGAGGATGCGTGCGACTGAGGGCAGCTGTCATAGGCATCGATGATGAAGACGACTCCACCTTCACCATCACCGTAGACCATAAAACGTTCCACTTCCAGGTAATTATTAGAACTGAACTCTATGACTCAGAGTTAAGATACAATTTGTTTGAAATTAGTTTATGAATGAGAAAAACTTGCAGCAGAACTGTTACAGCAAAAAGAGATTAGGCAACAGCGTCTTCCAGTCTGCTATTTGTAATTGCTAGTGAGGCCAAACATTTGTAGACATATGACGTGTACCAATTCACCCTCCCAGTCTCTGAGTGGAGGCCTAACAGTAACTATGTCGTAACAGGTTACGTGTGTATGCATAGCTGGACCCACCAATTTGAAGCAAGCTGGTTGATTATGATGACACTCTTCCGTAAGAATTTGTGGTGATTTGGAGGCCTATTATTGTTGTTCCTATTTATTAAAAATAAAAATAAAATTATTTCATACTTCTTTCTTGTAAAATATGACAAAAAGCTGTTGGCCGCGGCTTCGCTCGCGTTTTGTACGGAAATTATCCCACGGGCACGTTGTAAATATAGCCTATGGCACTCGGGGATAACATAGCTTCCTATTAGTGTAAGAATTTTCAAAATCGGTTCAGTAGATCCAGAGATTACCCTCTACAACCTCACAAATTCACAAACCCACTTTACTTTACCTCTTTATAATATTAGTATAGATAAACCAGCTTACAGAATTTTTCTCCGTATTTCCAGGCGAGAGACGGCTCCGAACGAGAAAGTTGGGTCCGGGCTCTAGAAGACACCATAGCACGGCACGGTAGACGCGAGAGATGGTCGCGCTCCGTACCAGCCCCGCGGCACCGGCACGGCGACCTGGAGCGCAGGATAGCTGAGGCCGACGCCTATCTGCAGATCATGATCGAGCTGGTGTCTGTAAGTACCCTGTAGCACTAGAAAGCACCATATCTCGGAACTACTCCGACTCACTGGAGCCTTCCTGGCCTGACAAGCACCACAAGATAAATGAAAGACTCAACCTGCTCCAGTCTCCTAGGGGAGGAATGTAGCGACATCCAACTCGCAAAATACGAACTAAAATCCTGCATCGTGCAAGCAAAGTTGTCCGCGAGATCAGCATATGCAACCACCCGGTAACAGCCAATGGGCAGAAGCCCACTTAACACAACGCTCTTGTTTGGAGGATCCTCCCCTTGCTCCGAAGAATGAGGAACTCTACACCTTATTCTTCATACCTATAAACTGCTACAAGATATGTTTGTAGGCCACCTAGTTTATGTACAGTGAGTGATAGCAATTAGCTGACCCACCTTTGCATAAATAGTTGAGATTTTTTTTGACTTATATAATTCTTTTATATTTTATTTACTTTGCTCGAATAAATAAAATACAAAAGAATTATAAAATACTATCGTTTCGTTTTCTAAAAAATCTCAACCATTTATGCAAAGGTGGCTCATCTAATTACTAGCACTCTCTGTACGTAACTAATTCTTCATGGTTTCTGAAAGACGCAGTACTAACATAGCTTTCATTTAAATTTGCGTGGACCACAGTCGACGTTGCGGCACCGCACCGGTGACTCTGGTACCCTTTATGATCCTGAAATATTGGGACTTCAACAGAACCAAGCATTGAACGCCGGTTGTTTTCATCTAAAACTCCTGCCCGCGTAGCATGACAACCGTAGAAATGGGTTCTGTCGACGAAGAATCGAAAAAAATGACAGGTTGTGGAAAGATTTCTAACGTCGCAAGCATGGCGATGTTAAAAACGTATGACAGACATGTCAAGTTGTATAGAAAGAGCTTTGTCGATTCTTGGTAGAATACAGATAGTATTGCCATGCTACGCGGGCTGACTACTATTACCCTCAGATGTAGTAGTGTTAGTACTTATGATAGAATCCAAAACGTGTTTTTTTTTTCTATTGGTTTCAGAAAATGGGCATTCGAGTGTCCGAGCTGGCTGACCCACTCGAGAAGAGCAAAGGACAAGTTATATTAGACCATTCAAATGTAAGTAGTTTAATTAATGAATTCTATTAAATTCGCGCCAGGTCTGCTAGGAAAAGTCTATTGAGGCGCTATGTAGCCCTAAAAGACGGCGCAGGTCTGGCGAAAGGCTGCCAAACAAATATCAACATAGCGGTACTTGAAATATATATAGTCGAAAATAAATAACCTAAGAAGTACACCTACGTACGTTTTAATGTGCTTTCAGACTAAAGGAAGATTATTTATTTTCAACCTTATTTTCACTGTTGCAAGATTGACTCTTGTTCAGCGATACCGTATTGCACTGCCCTTAGCCAGCTCAGCGCTGCATAGGTCTCAGCTGCCATTCTTGTGTAGATCTTTGGCATTCGTTATGTCCTTAAGTCTGTCAAACGAGTCTTACCAAGGTGTATCATGATAGCCAGTTAATGAATGGCAGACGAGATTCGCTTGTAAAACCTGGTATTCAGGTTCATTAATATGGTATTCATGAAGCTCACCTCTACATAGTTTTGAAAAGAATAGACGGATAATATTTTTGTTAGTATATACAGGGTGTATCCAGACCCTTCACGAAGCCGTCAACCAAGCATTATGCACATCAAACTAAGTAACTCTACGCAAAAATTATTGCTGGAAAATGACTTTTTTTGGGGTGAAAACTCACGTTTTACGGTAGAACTCAATGTAACGCACTCTCAAAACATTGTGTTGTACGGGGGTCGTGGATACTCCCACGACCCCCGTACAATAGTAAAGATATAACATTAAAAACTTGTATTTAAAATTAAAAAAAAAAAAAAAAAACTTTTGAAAAAGTTGGAACTTTGACCCCCAATATCTCCTTAACTAGAAGGTTCCCAGGTATGGTCTAGAACAAAAGATATATATCGTACTGACAAGGAGAACAAGTGCCTTTCGGCTTCGACTTTTACACCCATTATGTACTCCGTCTTGTAAAAACATTTTCTAACATATTTAAATGTTTTACAGGTCATGTTGGATCATATCAAGCATTCCATCGTGCTGCTGCAAATAGCTAAGGTAAGCATAATCTCCTGATGTACCAGCAATGAACATTGCTCAAAACATATTACGAATCAACGCGTACGAAATCTGTACGATAACTCATATCGCAATACGGGTTCCTATTGGTGTAATAGAAAATTGAGGACTAATGGATAAACATGCACACTACATATTGTACACACGACGGCACATAACCAGTATAACCTGACTTTGCTTTGTATGAGTTTCCCGTACGATGAGAGATCAGCTTAATTTGGTTTTGCATAACTTGATTGGCCGCCGTGCGTGCGTCTTTCATATTATTGAACTAGCTGTTGCTCAGGAAATTCGTTTGCGTGTAATTACTATAAAATATTAGTTCGCTATTTGAATTGGATTTCGTTAGCAATTTTAATAAAAAAAAAAACTTGTTTTTTTTTTTTAAAAAAATGCAGAGCCCTAATTCTTTTTCTAAAATAAAAGTAGCCTAAGTTACTCCTTATAACATCAGCTATCTTCCAATAGAAAAAAATCTGTGCAGCCGTTTCGGAGATTAGCCGGAACAAACAGACAGACCAAAACAAAAAATGTTTTATTTTGTTAAAAGTCCTGCATTCAGTAAAAAGCTGTTATTTTTAAATAACAAACAGACACATCAATTTTGTTTATTTGTATAGTAAATGATTGTTTTCTTGCAGAACACAGTAAATCCAGTAAACGGAGTATATCAAGGACCTACAAATCCTTCACAAACACATATCAAACAAGGTATTTGAGTTCTTTTTAGTTTTCATAAAAACATTGTCGAGAGAAAAAAAAAATGTACATTCATCCGTTACCACACCTCTCCTGCACGGCACACCTCAGGAACAGTTAAACGGGCAGCATGTAGAATCAAACATACGGTGACTGCAATATTTGTTACAGATACATACAATCTAGAGTTTAATATACAGGGTAAATTTTCCGACTGGGCGTGGATGGCCAAATCCAAAACTATGAAGAATAGCGAAAAATTCTCAAAGGCGTTTCGAGCCCGATTTCGATGAAAACTAACACTGCATCATTAGATTTTTGAAAAATCAATATTCCTAGCCAGGAATCGAACCCATTGATTTTGGAAAAAAAACCACACGCTGTATTATTACACCATTCGATAGTGTCGCTACTAAGGATCAAATTCTGGGAAATAATTTCATACGGAAAACTAAAGGAAAGAGTTCATTTTTGATTTAAAAAAAAAAACGTATTAGTATGCAAAAAGTTAGTAAGTAATCAACAAATTACTATTGGCGCCAACTCTCTTGTAAGTTCTAATTTCAATTGTTTACGATTTGGTTTTTTTTACAGTGGCCTTTAGCCGTGAAGAGTCAATAAAATTGAAAATAGAACATAATGTTGTGATGATCGACTGCGCTGCGGGTGTCATTAATCAAGGACATTCATTAAAAATACGAAAAAAACATCAAATTTAAGATTTTTCTGCCCAGAATTTGATCCTTATTAGCGACACTATCGAATGGTAATATAATAAAGTGTGTCTTTTTTTTCCAAAATCAATGGGTTCGATTCCTAGCTATGAATATAGATTTTTCAGAAACCTAATGACGTAGTTTTAGTTTTCATCAAGATCGTGCTCGAGACTCCTTTGAGCATTTTTCGCTATTCCTCATAGTTTCGGATTTGGCCATCCACAGCCACATGAAAAATTCATCCTGTATAATGCTATGCTGGGTCAGCGACGATGAGAATGACGAGGAGGCATGTGAATAAAAAAAATGATGAATATTTGCTCCCAAAGTTCGCCTATAAAATGTAAATACAAAATGTAAATTCTTCATTACCTACGCACAATTGCCTGAAAAAGTCTAGTTGAATTCTTGCATACACTGAGTCCCGATATTAGTAACACGCAGTCTATTTCACTTTTGCGAAAACATAATATGCTACTTTTATAATGCACCTTATTGCATACATAATTACAAGTTGCACGATTGGGCAATACAACATGTAACAGAAAGGGTATAATCATATGGAATACTGTGGTACGGACTATCAAACTGAACAACTTTATCTATGGGACTACCATCGAAATCGTAAAAAAATAATCAGCTGTCCTATACAAAATTTCAATACCTACTCGACCCAAATGTATGGGACAGCTGATTATTTTTTTACGATTTCGATGGTGGTCCCATAGAGAAAGTTGTTCAGTTTGATGGTCGGTACCACAGTATTCCATATGATTATACCCTTTCTGTTACACGCTGTATATTCCAGACCATGTTTTGGAGGAAGTGAAAGATACGGGGAAGATCGCTTTATTCAAACCGAATTATTTGCTCACGTGTACTACTGTCTTTGTTATTTAAGCGTATATTTCTTTTCCCCTTAGACGCCGAGTTGTCTCCTCGCGTGGAGATGGGCGCGGAGTGTCGCGAGCTGGCCTCGCCGACGCATCCTATGCCTTCGCTTGAACATCTCGACGCGCCTCGTAAGTACTCCATTCAAGGGTCCATTTCCACCAAGCGCAACAATCTTCGCGCACTTTAGACTGAAAGGCAATACTGATACAGTCCTTTATTCAGTGACATCAATATACCTCTGCATAATCCGCGGATAATATTAATGAATTTCTCCGCATTGAGTGATTTTTCCTTTTAAAATACTGCGCGGCAGATGTGAAATATCGTTGCACGAGTGCTTCAAACTCGAAAAATTGCTTTACATACAGCGGTCCTTTCACAGTTACCTTATCTCTTTTTTTTTCTGTGGAAATCCTCAATGGTCTGAGGAGTCTGTCAAACTCCTATTGATTAAAAACCTCCCCTTCACTTATGGTTGGGGAGCGGGTACACATTTGCTTGCTCCGCAATCACTCCAGCAGTGATAGTTTGCTTGTGACAAGTCCATCGCCAGCAAGCCATTAGATGGGGGTGGAAGGAGGCATTGTCGGCCCTCCTCCTGCGCCTAGATCTTCGGACGCGGATAGGCAAAGTGGAAGACATCTCCCTCTCCCTTTGTGGTTCTTAACCTCTCTGACGTAATCCATTACCAACCTTTACACACATATTTGACTTTACTTTATGCGCAAGTGTCTTTATGTATACATTTTATTAAATCCAGTGTTCCCTAAGATGGGCCTGTGGACGGTGAGCTATGGGCTAGCTCGCCGTCCGTCCGTCTTACGACGACAGGCCGCGTCAACGGCGCAAGAGTGTTCCACGCGCGCCTCAAAGAGATGTTAGCAAAAGGGAAGGGGTCCGAAAGGACCGATGCCTGCCAGGGTTGCGGGACTGTTCGAAAGAGATACCGCGGCCCTGGAACACAAAGGAAGGAACATGGATGGGTTTTAGTCAGTAAAAGTCTGACACTCCCTCCTGCTCAGCCCAGAGCGGGAGGCGTTATTTGATGATTTCCCATCGGTATAAAAAAAAAGGTGTTTATCTATCCAATTCAATTTTTCATTATTTTTTTTGACTACTTACTTTTGTACTTTATTTTTTTCGGATGGGAAATCATCAAATAACCCCTTTATTTAATGATTTCCCATCCGAAAAAAATAAATAAAAAAAGTGTTCCCTAAGATCGCTTATTAGGCCGACATGGTGGAGTTCTCCGCACAAAAGAGTATCCTACCTATCTCATCATCTGCCTAGCCTTTTTCCAACTTTATTGGGATCGGCTTCCAGTCTTACCGAATGCAGCTGAATATCATAATTTTACATGGAGCGATTGCGTATCTGACCTCTACAACCCAGTTAGCAGTGGGTAATACGATACTCCTTGGTAAGACTGGTTGTCAGACTTTCTGGGCCACTGACTGTAACGACTGTCAAAGATCTACATATTATGACAGGCGGTCCTACTGCTTCACGTGCTTACCGAGGCTCGGAGGAAACTCGATATGTAACCGATGATCACCCATCCACAGACCGACCTTGGCAAGCGCGGCTTAACCTTGAAGATGGACCCGTGCGGCTATAAAGCCACGAGCTCCTCTAAGGAGTATCCTACCTATCTACAGCGTGTTACAGTAAGGGTATAGTCATATGGAAGAGTGCGGTACGGACCTTCAAACTGAACAACACAAAAAAATAATCAGCTGTCCCATACAAAATTTCAATACCTACTTGAGCCAAATGTATGGGGCAGTTGATTATTTTTTTGTGATTATTATGATGGTCCCATAGAGAAAGTTGTTCAGTTTGATGGTCCGTACTACTCTTCCACATAACTATACCGATTCTGTTACACGCTCTATAAATACGAATTTTATACTTCCTTTACTTTTGACATCTCTCTCTCAATTAAACACTGAAATGAGTCACAAAAGAGTGAGTGAGTGATAAAAGTGACACAACACACATCATTTATATTACATTATTATTTTAGTAGGTACTGCATTCACATTACTTATATCACAAATATTCAGTAGGTTACAATATATCGTTTACATTTTCCTCACACCCATGAATTGACAACGCAGTTTATTTACATGTCAAGCGATGTCCCTGCTGGTTCCGGACACGTCCTACTCGTCCTCTGAGGGGGAGGACGACTTCTACGATGCGGACGACGAGCCGGCCAACACTTTGCCGGGACCCAGGTTAGTCATAGTTCTTATTAGTGCGAATTTCGCTTATGATACTGAACGCAAAACCAAAGTAAAACTAATTATTTAAATTCGGTTATTTAAAGGCTCTTTTAACCCTTCGTTTGCCGGAACGTAGATCCACGCGAGACACAATAGGTTTTTAATTGTGTCTATACAGGGTGTCCCAAAACTCAACGTCAAGCCGAAACGGGGTGACAGGATTGATCATAACCATCACGAGAAAAATCTGAAAAAAAATCTATCCCATGCAGTTTGAAAATTATGGGCATTTTAAGAAAAACCTAGAAATTTGATCAAACTGTACCATTTTTCGGTTATTGTGGTTATTCTTTTTTATTTTTGTTCATTTGAACTTTGAAAACGTAATCCTAAATAACATTTCTAGAATCCCAATAAAAAATAATGACACAATTGCCTCAAGTTTCCGAGAATTGAGACTATTTGTTAAACTACGAATTTAAAATTTTCAAGATTCGTCGACTTTGACAGGCCCTCCTATAAAAAAAATGTACTAGAGTGCCTTGGCAAGTGGCATTAAAAGTTGGCACATTTAATCAGAATTCTAAAATGGTACAATACTTGTTAGTTCCATACAAAAGAAAAGAGTAAAAAAATTAAAACCTCAAGTAACCCGATTTTTGCTATCACATTTTACTCAGTTAAAATGTTTTTAATTCGCACAAGCTCTAGGTAGGTTCTTAATTTTAAGACAAAATGATGAGAGAGATGGATAATGGGTATGTTTGCCATGAGTGAGCTAGACAGATGCTATGGCATCTATCTGTTTCATTCGCACTAGTTTCAGCCAAGCAAATGGCTACGCTACCAGTCCGACACCAACCAGTTAGTACGTTTCGCTCATTCGTCTACTGCGCACGTTCGTATTCGCTTGTGTTGATTTAGTACTGACAACTTTGGCTTCTCTTTTTGGACTTGAATCTTTGTGAATTGGACTTGTTGATAACATACCGGCAACTTTGGCCTCTCTCTGGACTTTTGTGTTGGCATCCTTTTTATCTACCATGCCTACGCGCTACACTTCACAAGAATATGCGAACATGCACCTCATTTATGGGGAATGCAGATGCAACGCAAGTGCCGCCGCTAGACTTTATCGTGAAAGATATCCAAATTTAGAGCGCTACCCGGATCACCGAGTGTTTGTTAATGTGCACCGTTCACTCACAGAGGGCGGCCATTTCCCGAATCAAATACAGGCTGGAGGTAGACCTGTGTTTCCTTTCCAGGAAGAAGTATTGCAAGAGGTCGCAGGTGACCGAAGTATTTCCGTACGTGGAATTGAAGAAAGAACGGGAATACCCAAAAGCACTGCTCATCGTATTTTACAAAGAAACGAAATGCATCCGTTTCACTTACAACGAGTTCAAAGTCTTGTACCTCGAGATTATCAGGAAAGGATTTCTTTTTGTAGAACAATGCTACAGAGGCATAATGAGAATCCCCAATTCATCCAAAAAATTCTCTGGTCAGATGAATCGACATGAACTTGCACAATTATCACGAGTGGCATGTGGAGAATCCACATTTAATGCGAGAAGATAGATCCCAGTATCGTTTTAAAGTAAACCTGTGGACCGGAATTTTAAACGGTAAAATTATTGGGCCTATTGAACTGCCTGAGAACTTGAATGGAACTAATTACCTACATTTTTTAAGAGAAGATTTACCAACCCTGTTAGAGGACGTACCACTAGCAGATCTTCGCGACATGTGGTTTCAACAAGATGGCTGCCCAGCGCATTTCGCAGTGCAAGTAAGAGATTTCCTTGACCAGGAATATCCGGGAAGGTGGATTGGACGTTCAGGCACTATCTCGTGGCCCGCCCATTCACCAGATTTAAATCCCCTGGATTTTTTCTATTGGGGAGTTCTCAAAGAAAAAGTTTACTCAAAGCCCATTGAGAACGTAGCCGACCTGCGTGAACGCATTTCTCAAGCAGCTGAGGCGATCAACTCTCGAAGATATGCCCGACTTATAAGTAGATCTTTTTTAAGAAGATGTAGGGCTTGTATTGAGGCTGATGGTAAACAATTTGAACATTTATTGTAATAAAAAATGTTATTTCTCTATCTGACTTTTATTCCAACAAACCTAATTATTTTACTAATTTTACTAAGTTTTTTTCACTTTGGTAAAAGTGGCGTCACTATCTGTCTCGCTCACTCATGGCAAACATACCCATTATCCATCTCTCTCATCATTTTGTCTTAAAATTAAGAACCTCCCTAGAGCTTGTGCGAATTAAAAACATTTTAACTGAGTAAAATGTGATAGCGAAAATCGGGTTACTTGAGGTTTTAATTTTTTTACTCTTTTCTATTGTATGGAACTAACAAGTATTGTACCATTTTAGAATTCTGATTAAATGCGCCAACTTTTAATGCCACTTGCCAAGGCACTCTAGTACATTTTTTTTATAGGAGGGCCTGTCAAAGTCGACGAATCTTGAAAATTTTAAATTCGTAGTTTAACAAATAGTCTCAATTCCCGGAAACTTGAGGCAATTGTGTCATTATTTTTTATTGGGATTCTAGAAATGTTATTTAGGATTACGTTTCCAAAGTTCAAATGAACAAAAATAAAAAAGAATAACCACAATAACCGAAAAATAGTACAGTTTGATCAAATTTCTAGGTTTTTCTTAAAATGCCCATAATTTTCAAACTGCATGGGATAGATTTTTTTTCAGATTTTTCTTATGATGGTTATGATCAATCCTGACACCCCGTTTCGGCTTGACGTTGAGTTTTGGGACACCCTGTATACTAGGCATACGAAAGGTTAATTTCAAAGGAATTAGAATTGATTCTATTGCCCGTGCGCAGGGTACTTTCGTGTGAAGAAAGACAAAAAACTCCATCGTTAATGTTTTAACGCGATCAACACATCTAACCTTTTAACAAATGCGCGTCCCTCCACGCCAAGCCACAATAAGGTTGATGACCAAAAAAATCGAATTAGTCCGTCAGATACATTACGTTACGTTTACGATTGCTAAGTAATTTTTCTTTTTCACGTGAACAAAAAATGAAGACCATACAGTGCGTCGAAAACTCGCGTGACGTCACTTGTATGTATACTTATTATTTGATGCGTTTTATCTTCGTAATTTTTTTCTTGATTTGATAAAACAAAAAAATACGTTTCCAATATTTTTCGATAATCTAGACTAAATAGATCATATTTTTTTTACTCAGGAATAATCCCTATTTCAGCTACCGATTTGTCACATATGTGTCGTTTGGCGTACAGGGCATGCTTGTCACGTATATGTGAAAATGGCTTTTGAACGCCATTTTCACATAATACGGTAAACTGCGTTCTAATAACACAGCTCTTGAACATGGTTTGAATGAACCGATCACGTTCCATTTCATTTGTGAAATTCAGTCTTATAGAACCAGTTCGAGTTAAGTGGCTCTCTGATAGCAGACTAACAACGGAATTCTGAAGCCTATTCTCTACAACCATTTGTTTTTTCTATGAAAATCTACAGTTGATTCACCTTGTCACAATCACACAATCTTCAGTGTTGTATGTATCGCTAAGAAAGCGTGTTCACGAAACATGTGAATCAACCTTAATTTTCTCGGTAAAAATACAGTGTAAGCAAGAGTAATTCCAGTATGGGAAAGGGACAGAATTATACAGGTCGTCTAGCGCCATCTCTTTCCCACACTGGAATTAGAACTGATTTAGGACGTCATGGTAGGCCACCAGTATAGTTAATCAACACGAAAACTTTTTAACAGACTGTATTTACCAATTTTAACGACGAACAACGATTTGTTTACACTTGAGTCTATAAGCAAATTTTTGTGCAGTTGTCCAAAACTACAGAACAGTAATGAAGGCTTTTTGAGAAAGAGTTCACTATAAATATTGTAGACATCCTGTCAAAAGCCTTCAACGCATTCTTGAGATGCATTAAAAACTCTGAAGGATTTGACAAATCCAAACTATGAATGTCCATAGGTGTCTCGTTGTGAATCCGCGATAATTTACTTTATAGGTTTAGTACTGCTGGAAATGTTACCATGTGTGATTTTTGACCTGTGTTTATTGTGCTACACATCATAGTTTCTGTAACATAATTATTAACAATGATATTATAAAGAAAGATACGCTACGTTCATACTGAGCGGATACTGTGCGTTCAAATATCGTTGCGTTGCTACGACTGCGATAGATAATACGGAACGTATGATACAGAAAGAGATAGCTATTGCGCTTGAAGTGTCTGCTTAAATTACGACAATTGTCTGAATTTGTCTGCAACAATTTGAGCGCGCTTGTGCGATATCTACCTCTTTTTATTTATAATATCATTGATTATCAAGAATATATCTCATGGAAGTGTATTCTTCAAAAGACTCCAACAATCTGCAAGCATCGCAATATCGCAGGTAAGTGAAAATATACCCTCAAAACCTAAACAACTGATTTTTTTACATTTTTTGGGCGTTTTCAAATTCATGGCCCACGTCTTGTGAAAAGTACAATTGTTTAGGATACGTGGGACATACGCTATGCGTAAAAGCCTCTATAAATAAAGTAAAAATTTTCATAGTAAGTTAATGAAAAACAAAGCTACTGCTGCAGTTTGATGAAAAAGTCCCATATCTCGAATACTAACCATCAAATTTTATTAAAACCAATTCAGTTGAAAGTTTCTTTTACGTTTTACAATCCTACATTTTTTTAGAATATTCCTCCTCTTATTTTAGAAATTAGAGGGGGGGAACACATTTTACCACTTTGGAAGTGTCTATCTTTCAAACAATAGACTTTAACAAAAAATGATTGTAGGAACGTCACTGTCATTTTTAAAGACCTATCTACAGACACCCCGCACGTATAGGTTTGATGAAAAATAAATTGTTTAGTTTCAGTTCCATGTATGGGGGGGTTGGGGAGCCCCCTTAATATTTTTTTTCTTTTTTTAAATTAAAAAGCGGTTCACAGAATACATCTACCTACTAAGTTTCAACTGTGCAGTCCTAATAGTTTCGGAATAAAGTGGCTGTGACATACACGGACAGTCAGACCGATTGACATGGCGAATCTATAAGGGTTCCGTTTTTTGCCATTCGGCTACGAAACCCTAAAAAAGGTCCCAGTTAGCCCGCTATCGACCCGAGCTAACTTTAGTTACAGTTCCCGGCTGAACTATGCAGAGCGAGCGCGGCTATTATAGACTTTAGCTAAACTATGCCCATTGTGTAAGGGTTGAATCTGTGTTTGGGTATTTAAACGCAATCAGTGTTAAAACCTTTTCAATTTTGTTATGAGATTTTTGAAACTATGTGCCGAATTTAGAGTTCAGTTGTTACTACGAAGAAACTTGTTAGTTTTACTAGTAACTCTTTATTTTAGTGCCACGCCAGAGTTATGTTATGAATGTGTGTATGGGATTAGTTATTTTGACACCAACCTCGGTTGGTCCAGAAGAATCTTTTAATCTTTATACAAAACTGTATATTTATGTTCCTGGCTGGCATCGTAAAAAAAAGGGAAATTTTGACGACTTCCTAGCTATCTTTATCATTTTTCCATAATCTGTGAATACGGTTACCAATTATAAATAAATATCGCTAGACATTACACACCGCGCCATCTAGGTGCCACTAAGCAACGAGGCTTGTGTCGTGAACACCAGATAGTTGATAATACTACATAGATACTTTTTGTTTGTAAATACATACTTATTATACATATAAACATCCATGACTCGGAAACAAATGTCCATGCTCATCACACAAACATTTGCTCCTACCGGGATTCGAACCCGGGACCCTAAGAACGTAAGGCAGCCTCACTACCGCTGCGCCATTCGGGTCGTCTTATTAGTGGGAAAGTTCAGGGCAGTCTTCTAAGAACATTTTCCTGAGGCTACAACGGATAAAATACCTGCTATAATTACTGACCCACACAATTTCCATCCTGAATATTACGTTTGTTTGACGCTTTTGATTCAAAAGCTGTTGTCTCAACCTTTATAGCCAAACTAGCTTTAACTCGCGGCTTCTCTCGCGTTTGTTCGGAAATTATCCCACAGGCACGTTGTAAATATAGCCTATTTCACTCGGGGATAATGTAACTTCCTATTATAAGAAAAGAATTTTCAAAATCGGTTCATTAGATCCAGAGATTACCCCTACAATCTCTCAAACTAAATATACTTATATACTTTATAAATAATATTAGTATAGATGTAAGAGGTAGTACGATACTTTCTGGGTGTTAACCCAAATACAAAATGCCTTTATTCCATTATTTCCATTCTATACTAGTAACTACCTTCTTCCATGACTAAACCAGTTGATAACTTGATAACGACCTAACTTAAGTAATATCATATAACTTGTAAATAGCTCTATTTAGACTGAATTTAAGTTGTACTTCCTAAATAGATCTTTATCACACAAGTGTAACGTTATTATTCGTATAAAAGGTAACAGTTTAGAAATCTTAGTTTTATGTTGGCTTTATCGTGCAATGAACCCGTTTAAGGTTGGTTTGTTTTGGTGCTAGTGAATATTTGATCGTTCTTCTTTTACCGCGAATGAGACAGAATCAAAGCCATCATTACATACGGGGTGCAAGGGGCACCGACGACGCACAGACGATTACCACGTTTACGTATCCAGTACAACATTCCAAACCCCTCCTCCCACACAGAATTTTTCGACAGGTAATTTAAAAAAAAACAGCCGTTCCATACATTTTGACCATGTAGTTATTGCACTTTTGTAGGAAATATCGTTTTTTTATGTCCCTTGCACCCTGTATACAGGGTGTAACAAAACCCTTCATGAAGCTGTCAACCAAGCATTGTGTACATAAAATTAAGTGACTTTAGGTAAAAATTATTGCTGGGAAACGAGTTTTTTTTTTGGGGTGACAAATCACGTTTTACGGTAGAACTCAATGTTAAGGACTCAAAACATTGTGCGAATGGAAGGTTTGAATATTACGAGGGTCGCGGAGGTTTTAAAGTAAAAATCTTACAATAAAAACATGTATTAAAAAAAAACTTGTGAAATAGATGGAACTTTGACGATATGGGGGCAAATTTGAGATATGGGGGCATATCTCCGTAACTAGAAGATATGGTCTAGAACAAAAAAAATATCGCAATGACGGGGAGAACAAGTGCTTTTCGGCTTCGTCTTCGGTCTTGTTACACCCTTTATTATTAATGCGAAAGTAAATCTGTCTGTTTCCGTTTCCGAACTATACGCAGGCGAAACCGCAGGCAAGAGCTTTATATTATAAACTAAACCTGACGAAACTATTCTCTCACTTAAGCGATATCAGTCCAAGTTCAATCTCGTTTGAGTTTAGGATTTACTTTGACTTTGTATAGAAACTAATTGAAGTGTAGCTTAGGGTTAGCATTTCGCAACGGGCGCCGGACAAAAAGCCGGACATTTGCGAAAATGTCCATACCGTTTTCTTTTTTCGGTTGTCATAGTTAACTTTTTTTTAATGTCTTAAAAAATCTCCGTAAGTTGAAAAGTCCGGGCAAATGATAAGGCCGAAAGAAATCCGAACAGAGGACCGAAAACCGTTCGTTAAGGGTCTTGTTACACCCTTTATTGTATATGTATGCATGAACACATAGGGAATTTAATGCCAAGCTCTAAGTATAGTCAGTTAATCACCAAAATCGACAAAATCTCGCATCAAACCTCGATTACCAGGAAGCCATTACATCAACCTCGTCACTTAGCACATTAGTATGCATGCGAACTGTATACAATATGCATCGGAGTACCCGCCGGAATCAGGTCGCGGGTCGACGACACAACCTCCCTTAGGTCGTGAACTTTACGTTACTGTCAGTGAAACATGACGAGGGTTTATTTAGAATTCAATTTCTCGGGGATTGGCTTAGAAATATGATATTAATGAGAAGTTAAGATGTTATTAGAAGTTGAAATAAAACATCAATAACAAAGACCCAATTTTAAAAAAAAAACGGCCAAGTGCGAGTCGGACTTGTGCACGAAGGGTTCCGTACCATTATCTAAAAAAACAAACTTAATTGGCGACAACTATGTATGTATGGGGGACACCCTTTAATTTTCAACTTTTTTATTTTTTTGGAATTTATCCTTATTTGTGCAGGCCTTGCTTTACAGCACAAATAAAGGATTGGGATTCTAGGTCAAAGGCAAGTACCCTAAGGTTTGATTCCCTTGTGAAATCCATTATATGCGACATAAACAGACATATCTTTTGATCGCGTTGACTTACAAGTTTGATTTTTTCATTGCCTCAAGGGGTAGCAGACCTGAGTATTTGATATTAATTTCAGCTGGATATCGCCACGCATTCCTGAGAAAAAGGGTCTTGACAGACGGACAAAAAAGTGATCCTATAAGTCTTCCGTTTTGCCGATTGAGGTACGGAACCCTAAGAATGAAACTGATCGCGCTGATCAAAAATGCGTTCAAGAGAATTTCTAGTGACAGCTCTTAAACGCGGTTTAGATGTGCTGAGCGCGTTCATTTTAATTTCTGTAAATTAGAATTCCAATTACAGAATTGAAATCTTAGTTTTTTTTTTATGTTTGGCTTAAATGTCGATTACGATTTTCAAGAAAATCTCAAATATCGGAAGCTTCTAAAAATGAGCCATGTCGCTGAAATATCTATGTCATACATAGTTTTTTTTTCATAGAGCTACTGGTATACAAAGTAAAATTATTCCGTTCCCACACTAAATCTAACCACTCCATTACCCGTATTCGGGTTACGGGGTAAGTTAGACATGCATTGCCGTTTTCAGGTCAATTGACAGCGGCTATTCCTGAAATAATCGGTCAATGAACTACTGTATCGTTAAGCGGCCGTTTCGCATGGAAGCATTATTGTATTGGATACGTGGATTTAGTTTTATGTTAATACTAGCGACCTGCCCTTTCTTCGCACGGTTTTCATGACTTGACAAAACATGGCGATTGTTTATTGTATGTAAGTTTAATAGTAATACACAAAATTTCCGGAATAAATTATCTTAAGAGGGAACAGAGGCTGCGAATCTCCATACAAATGTATTCCCCTGTTTTCATCCTGAATAAAGCCTCTAGAGCAATCTTTTTTTTATAGCATCAAGATCTACTGTAGACACTTCCCTGTCATTTCCTTTTTTTTTAGCAACTTATAAGTAAAGAAAATATCACTCACCAAAAATTACAAAAAATGACCGATTTTTACGGCCGCGATTAGAGGACTACTAGACAAATTCGAAAAGTCTTTAGCATAAAAGAAATTGATAGGAACCTAGACATACTCTTTCTTATAATTCTCTCATTTTTTAAAATAATTGACTCGCCTCAGTTTTGAGGAGAAAAAAGGGGAAGATAAAACGTCACCCTCGTCTTTTTTTTGTTATAAATCGGTCTGAGCTGCAGCTGTCCCTATCGCGCTCTACGAGGGCAAGTTTGACGCAGCGCGACGGCAATAGTTGTTTCAAATACCTATTTTTCAAATTCCTTGCAGGCTCTGTTCCCTCTTAAAAGGTTAGGTGCGTAGTATTCGCAACAGGCGGGCCTGTATGACCACATCCATGAAAGAGGGGCAAAATGAGTATGTAAGGATCGTAGCAGGTGGCGTTCTGGAGGTTCTGCCATAGCTTATTTCATTCACTACACTGAAAAAAAAAAGTAGTTACACAATCAAGATTTTGTTTAGATTGACTAAGTAACTTGTTTGCATCTGAGCCTATCAAGCACAATGATCACAGCTACTACTTTTATTTGATTGAGATTTGAAACGGGATCTTGATTGGAGTTATCACAAAACCTATTTGCAGCAATCAAGTCAAATAGTAATAAACACAACCAAACAGTGATAAACACAACCAAGAAACTTATTTAGCGCAAACATTTAGCTCAAGATTTGATCAAGTTGTATGATTAATACAATTAATTGCAATGATAGATGCTATCAAGTCAAATGATCTTTATTGAAGTTATCAAAATGCTTGATTGACACAACTAACTTATTTTGTTACATTTAACATTTTTTAATTTGTCTCTTTTTTAACTCTTATAAAATGATGTCATGTTGAGGGTAATCGAGAAACTTGTTTGAGCGTCAATCATTGGAACTAGTATTGCTGCAATCATGTCGTGATGATATAAGATTTTGATTAATTTAAACAATATATCGTCGACCAAGCTAAAATGTTACTTGATTGGCATGCATTTTTTTCAGTGTACTGTTTACAACATTTCCACGTATACGTTTTCCAAATAGAACTGAAATAGAACGCTTCATAAATATTAATCGGATTTACATCTAAAAGATAGATACACATACAGCTGATTACTATTCCCTCACGGACCTCTGTGATGTAGGCTTTAGGGCAGACCCTTTGAATAATTCGCGACTATAATAAATAGTTTATATATCGAAAGTTTACGATACCTTATTTCGCTTTGTTATTGAAATATCGAAATACTTTTGTTTGTATACGGTTCTGAAAGAAAAATGGAACTTACGGTACAGTCAGTCACAAAAATATTGTTCGATCGGCAAAAATAACAAAGTTGCTCGAATGACCGTATGTCTAAATTGGCCAAAACAAAAGAACTGGCAGCATAATAGGTGTTATACTTTTTAATGTAAACATACGAAATGAGGCATTTGTTTCAAAACATAATTATTACATATAGTACTAGCTGTTGCCCACGACTGCGTCCGCCTGAAAATTTTGACGGGTGCGAAAAAATATTGTCTTTGTAGTTCCCCAGGATATAATCTATCTCCTTGCCCATTACAATCCGATCAGCTGTTTAGTCGTGAAAAGGTAACAAACAAATAGAGTTACTTTTGTATTTATAATATTGGTATGGATTTTCCACAGCAACATTTTGAAAGAAATAAAAGGCATTTGTTAGCTTTAGCGTTTATTTCGACTTGTGAACTTTACTGTAAAAGAACAATTCAGTAAGCACAACAATATTTAACAGCTGTTAAGACAATGTGGGTGTAACACCGCCCACACACTTTGAGATAAAATTGCGCAGTATAACCCTAACTTGTGTTACCGCATAAGGGCCGGGTCCACCAAAGTGGGTAGGAGCGGAGATATGCCAAGCGAAGAGGAGTTAAGTTGCATAAAAGCTAGGGTGTAACAGGACCATTCTCGAAGCCGTCCACCAAGCATTCTGTTCATCAAACTAAGTAACTTTACGCGAAAATTATTGCTGGGAAACGACTTTTTTTTGGGGTGAAAAATCTCGTTTTACGGTAGGACTCAATGTAACGCACTCAAAACATTGTGCTGATGGATGGATTGAATAGTAAGGGGGTCGTATAGGTGTATAAAGTAAAAATCTTACATTAAAAACGAATTTAAATAAAACCTGGGAAAAAGTTGGGACTTTGACCCCCAATATCCCCGCAACTAGAAGGTTCCCAGGTATGGTCTAAAACAAAAAAATGATCGCAATGACGGGGAGAACAAGTGGCTTTCGGCTTGTTACCCCCTTTATGTAGATCATAAAAGTTGTGCGGAGATATGAAAAACGTAGTGGAGAGGAGATGTGCAAAGCGGCACACTGCTCACAGCACACTGCTCACCGCACGTCGCTCACAGCACACAGCTCACCGCACATCGCTCAAAGCACACAGCTCACCGCACATCGCACGTCGCTCACAGCACGCAGCTCACCGCTCGCCTCTAACAGCACTGTCCTAAATAATTACGAGACATATCTTTTCTTTGCTCAACCGTTTTCACTAAAGCTAAGTGGAGACCGAGATTTCTACATGTATAAAGAAATTCTAGTGGTGGTTCAAAACTCATCTCTCTTCATCTTGTCTCCGCTTCGGTGGAGTTCGTCCCTTAGCCGCCTCCGCAGTACCTACTCCAGAGAAAGAAAATAATTATAAGATATGCTTCTTATCCAACAAACACGAGCTACAATATTCGAATAAAATGTTACAATAATACTTACCTAATTCTTAATTGTTTTGCAAAGGAAATAAACGGGAATGATTACTATTAAAGATTACGCTTGTCTTTCCTAAAGAGGCTAGCAAAAGTGTCATTGCGCTAATTATGTTACGTGTGTAATCATCATCTGCCTAGCCTTTTCCCAACTATGTTTGGGTCGGCTTCTAATCTATCCGGATGCAGCTGAATACCAGTATTTTACATGGAGCGACTGTCTATCTGACCGCCACTATCTAATTAGTACTAGTCTGACAACTAGTCTTACTAAGGGGTATCGTCTTAACATGGGTAATACGATACCCGTTGGTGAGACTGGTCGTCAGACTTTCGGGCCACTGACTACATGTATCGGTTGTAATTGATCTAAAAATGACAGCCGGAACCAATAGCTTAACGTGCTTTCGGAGGCACGGAGGAAACTCGGTGTAATTGATGGTCATCCATCCTTGGACCAACCTGGGCAAGCGCTGCTGTACCTACATTGAAGATAGACCTGTGCGTATGTTATTATTTAGCCTCGAGTTATGTTAGGTGCTGAATAAGTCCCAATAAATTGAGGAAAAACTTTTTTATTAATACCAAAAAGCCCATTTTACGAGCTGACCCAGTCAATTTTCTAATCTGTACTTAATATTATAAAGAGGTAAAGTTTGTGAGGTTGTAGGGGGTAATCTTTGGATCTACTGAACCAGTTTTGAAAATTATTTCATTAATAGGAAGCTACATTATCCCCGAGTGCCATAGGCTATATTTACAACGTGCCCGTGGGATAATTTCCGACCAAAACGCGAGCGAAGCCGCGGGCACCAGCTACTGTTATACAAATAAAATCAGGATCACTCAGCCCGATTCGGGTGGAAACTTAAACCCCTAAGTAGAACCCCAGGCTCAGCAATCACTCTTGGAGGTCTTCAAGCGTCTCATTGGTCCCTTTGTACAAGTATACCTACTGCTTTATTGAATCTTGTAAAGGCAACGTTTCTTTTGTCTGGGTAAATGATTTTCATTCACAATGCTCTGAAGCCGATCGGTGTTGAGAACAAAGAATTAGCTTTTTATACCTCTTTGTGACATTTCAGTTTTTGTAAACAAGTAGGTAGGAGTGAATGAAAACCTAGTTTCTGTCAAGGTTCCTTGTGATTGTGAAAAGGTTCTAATTAATTTTATGTTGAATTCGGCTTTCAGCTAGTAAACGGTCTATTCATGAATTTTTAAATTTGCAAGTAGTGTTTTTTGAACAAGAAGTTTCCTATAATGAAAATAAGTAATTGTTTGCAGTTTGACACGCGTGTTTTATCGATATTTGACTATACAAGGTGTCATTATCATTTTTCTGCTTTTGTCTCTGTATTATCTATTCTGTTATTCATCATCTGCCTAGCTTTTTCCCAACTATGTTGGGGCCGGCTTCCAGTCTAACCGGATGCAGCTGAATACCAGTATTTTACATAAGGCAACTGCCTATCTGACCTCCACAACCCAGTTAGTATTGGGTAATACGGTACCCCTTGGTAAGGCTGTATGTATTATTTATTTTATTTTCTATTGTGTTATTAACTCATCATTATTCTCTTGCCCTTGCTCCGATTTATTTGTGGTCGGCGCAGCATGTGTCTTCTTCCATACTTCTCTATTACTCGTCATCTCATCAGACACCTCCTTTCTAGCCATATCATTCTTCACACAGTCTATCCATCGTTTCTTCGTTCCTCTACTCTTATACCCATCCACAGTCATACTCAAAACTTTCCTCACGACATTTTCCTCATTTTCATAAAAAATAAAAACTCAATCTGCTGATTTTTTCGTCACTCCAGGTTTTTCTCATAATAAAAGTTGTTCATGGTGCAAGTGGTGTACAATAGCCCATTTTAATTATTTCAATTATTACACTTTGTATAATATACGGAATACTCAGTCGAAACAGATCATAATCGTTCAACTTAACCAAAATCGCTTCGCCTATTCGCTAACCAATCAACTTCGCTTTGTCGACACGGACCTCACAACCACTCATATTCGGTTACCTGTAAACGAAATCTAGCCCCATCCCAAACTGTGTTGATTTATGCTTTAATTTGAGCCAAATATTTAGCCACGAATCTAGGTTAGACAAAATGGGAAGGGTCACGCGCAAACAGCCCGGATTATACCTATCAGAGGATCTGAAAGGAGATATAATACAATCGCTTCCAAAGTGTTTCATATTACAACATCCATTTTAAACAGGAATGACACAAACTGTTCGGGGGCCTACTGTTGACCTCAATCTTGTCCTGAGGACAGACATGATGATCGGTAAAAATCGGTAGCTTATGTGAGTGATATACATTTTTGACTTTTCATTCTTGCTGATAGAAGTCTTAATCTAAGGCAACACCACATTGAAGTTTACATAGGCAGAGTGACGGAGACGACGCACTACAAATCTGTTTTCATTTTTTTGATAACTTTATGTGTCATATTTTATACGCTTGTGTTGTATAGTTGGCATGAACAATATAAGTTTTGGGCTAGGTTGAATCCACACAGAAAATCGCGTGACCACTTGAATTTACGCCTGAATGGTTGACCGCTGAAATTCGTGTCGATGTTGAAAAACATCTAGAAAGTGTATAAATCAGCAGTGTAAGTGTACTTCTCGAAGGTTTTGTACTAATGATCCTGTTTTCGAATACTCGTGTACCTTTTATTGCTTATTGTGCAATTCAAATATTTTCACCTTATTCTTATATATATGTCGTGGAGAGAAAAGGTCAGTCGAATTTTCGCTCACAATGATGCGTAGGACTGGAATAATAAGATCAGTCCATTTCATCAGGCTACTGGCATAAATTACGCTTATTTCGTGAACTCTAGCATCTACACGTATTAATAAATAATAAATAAAAATAAAATCATTTAATTCAGGTCCGAGACCCATATAAAACAAAAAATAGACGCAAACACAACACATAAATAATTGAAAAGTCAGAATTACATTAAAATTATTGAATTATACGGGATTAAATAACAGGTTAAACACAATTGTTTCATAATAAATAAATAAATGTAAAAAAAATAAAAAATAAATGTGTGTGTGTGTGTGTGTGTGTGTGTGTGTAAATGTGTGTATGTTAAACGTATCGTTTAGAAATGTGAATATTGTGCACAATACTCGATTCGACGCCTAAGAACAAACACATTTATAGTATGTGCCGGGGACTTAAACAACATGAAAGTAATTTTGGTTAACATTGTGTGAAGAGTGTCCTCAGAAGTAGCTGCTTAGCATCCCTGAAATACCTTCTGAATCACCAACACATACATCGCTAACGCTGTCTCTATGCTTAGTGCCAAGATTTCTAACAATTACTGACTCATTCCATTGCACGTGCAATTGTGCATGTAAACAAGACACTTACATATTAAAATATTTAACAATAGAATATAAATATTTTCCTAAAACAAATATTGTGTTATTACAAAAAAAATGTCCAGTATAATTGTAATATAATAATAATAGTTTATTCAATAAATTTCACAGAATTATACAAATATCTTTTAGGCTATAATAATATTTTTCTTATGCAAAAGAATTTACCATCTGTAGCCGAACTAGGCAAAAGCCTGTATTTCGGTTTTAATAAGTAACGGCAGCCATGTTAACAATAAATTCATTAAAATATATTTACTAAAAATAATAATATCATTACAATTAAAAAAGTTAAATAAAATCACTAAAATACAACCATTGACCTAAATTTATAAAATAATTAAAATTAATACATTTAAAATAAAACCTATGAAATAAATTAACAAAATCATTACAATAAAATCGGTGAAACAAGATGATAAAATCCTTGTAATCCTGTATCACGCGTAACTTTGCGGAAATCCATTACATCACATATTTTGCATAGCATTTATTGTGTTATTTGTAAATCGGTCACGCAATATAAAATTGATAGCTACAGGGCCTTTAGGCGAAGATTTCAGAGAAAAATATTCGCCTGAACAAAAAAAATGTTAATAGTGCTATTAGCATTGTCACAACTCGTACTGAAAATCATTTCTGTCATTCACTGTAAGATTTATGAGAGCGCTCTTCACAGTGCGGTCATTTTCTAGCGACTTTTGGTCTTCTTCAACTTCAAATGCTATCCACGTTCGTACTTAAAAACTCGTGAAAATCAAAATCAAAAGGCGGCTGTCATTTTAGTACCTATTTAGCCCTTTGTAATCATATCATCTTTTCTGCCTTGTAAGGTTTGGTATTATGGCATAATCATAATGAACGATCGGAAGGTAAAATACCATAATGTTAAACAGCCACTAATATTTTAACATTGACGTCTCCATCAATAATAAATGCTCATCCAAATAATATCTATTTTAGTCCGTCAATGTCGCCATATTGATTCGTTTAAAAGCGTTCCGTATAGAGGTCGAATTCTAGAATTCTTAACTAATTGATCAAATGTAGTCTCGTGAATAGACTTATACCTAACTGTGAGGTATCTTTGTGTATTTTAACTTTACTACTTGTAATGGATTACTGGTAGACCCTATGAAGGTTAAGTCGAGTTGAGAAAACATTTCTAATTCTTATTTTCAAACCTAGTTTACATTCTCAAAGGAAGGTGTCTGTCTCTCCTTTAGCCTCGAGTGTTTACTTTTAATTTTGTTATTTCGTTGTGTGGGATTTGCTCATGTTCCTTGTTTGTAAATGTTCCTTGTTTTTTTCTTCCCCCTTTATGTAAAATGATAATTCTGTTTTTATTAGTTTTAATTTCATTTCCGTGTCTTATTTTTGAATTGTCCATTCTATCCTATCTTCTTAGGCATAGTTGAGAAGATATCTATCATTCTAGATTTACGTACCAATTATATTTGCATTAGGTCTATTGCCTCTGCGATCTAATGGTCGCGACTGCAGAGTAAGGATTTCGATTCCCGGGCCGGGCAAAGTGTTATTCGGGTTTAAGATCATTTATTCTCATAAGAATTACACTATTCACTTACATGAGAATATTAAAACTAAACACTTAAAAATAACAAAATGTTGGGGGTATTACAAAAATGAGACATCGATTTTATAAATGTTGTGATGTGAAAGTAGATTACAAATAATATGGCCAAATTGTTGTTCGATACAAGTAAATAAGTATCCGCGTAACACAGATAACCGGTAACTGGATGTGGCTCGTCACTAGTGTAGGGAAGATGAATTTTTTACTACAAATTGTTTAAGTAGCTTTTTAAAAGTGATTTTGAATTTAGATTCTTTGAGGTCTCTTGGTAACTTATTAAATATTTATTAGTTATTGGGTTCTCCATCAGGAATTTCTCAGTAGCAGCCACGAAGTTTAGATTTGTGCCCGATTGATGGCAGTACGTTCGCCCCTATTACATGGAACTTACAACATAACAGGCGAAATGTGGGCGTACTATTAGGTCTTCTGCCTAACCCTTCGGAGTCTACAGGCGTGATGATATGATTTATTTGTATTAGGTCTATAAATGCCATGGAGTTGCCGGTTCAGTGAACGCGTCGGGCTTTCGGGGCCATTTTGGACGGCTGACTTGTGGGTAGGGCAGCTATTGTACTCGTGAAATGCTCTGTTTGGTCAGACTGACGCACTTTCAGTATTTGTGTTCACGTTTGAAAGTATATTATGTATAGACCAATGCTTTTCTACTGAATTATGTGTACAGGTTTATTGTGTTTGCTTAGTTTTATTAGGGATGCCTGAAAGGTCAGTTTGTGTTTGGCATCATAACTTTCAAATACAGGGACAGCCCCAGACTGATGGGGGAATTCATTCATTCATTTACTAAGATGACCGGAAAAAAACCTATGGTTTTTTTTCAGGAATGTTATGGGAATCCAATAAATTAGATGTTTTTAATTTCCTCATTCGCAATGTACCGTAGCAAAACGCACGTAGCGAACGGCAAGCTCGACGACGAGTTCGATGAACTCTGTAGCTAGGCAGGAAATGAACAGTTGATTTTACGCGTTCGTTAGAGTATTTCAACATCCCTTGTTTTTTTTAGCCCTTTTGTTTACATAAATGGAGTGTTGCGTGCAAGGAATGTAATTTTACATTGAAATAAAGAATAGTAACTAAAAAAAACGATAAAATAAAATAAAAAAATTGCAAATATTAAAACCCACTTCAAAAACACAAAAAAGTAAAAAATAACTTTAGCTTCAGAAGTCGGTGACTTTTGTTAGTTTGATTTTGTTTTTTTTTTGTCACCGACTTCTATTTTTAACCAACTTTCTTCAAAAAGGAGGAGGTTCTCAGTTCGGTAGTTTTTTATTTTTTATTTTTTTTATTTGTTTCCTCAGAACTCCGTCATTTGTAAACCGATTTGAAAAATTCTTTTTTCATCTGAAAGGATATGCTTCCCGATTGGTCCCATAGAAATTTCATCAAAATCGGTTTAGGAATTTGGTTGTTTTCCTCACGTTAATTGTCACATCACGCGACGTCGCGTGCTGGCGCTCTGGTGTACATCACGCGACGTCGCGTGATACTTGCTAGTTAAATTTGACACATTTCCCGATTTCTGATTGAGCTGAAATTTTGCACGCATGTGTATATCGCGAGACAATTCAATATTATGATGACATGGAGCTGATCTGATGATGGAGCTGGAAGGTGGCCATACGAACTCTGTAATAAAACGGCGCAACGCCGTCGAGTTTGGACTTGTTTGATTTGTCTTGACAAGTACTGTAGTCCTAAATGGTAACCAGGGTCTGATGATGGAGCTGGAAGGTGGCCATACGAACTCTGTAATAAAACGGCGCAACGCCGTCGAGTTTGGACTTGTTTGATTTGTCTTGACAAGTACTGTAGTCCTAAATGGTAACCAGGGTCTGATGATGGAGCTGGAAGGTGGCCATAGGTAGTTCGTAATAAAATGACACAATCCCATCGAGTTTGGGCTCGTATGATTCGTCTTGACGAGTACTTTGGTCCTAAATGGTATCCAGTGTCTGATGATGGAGCTGGACGGTGGCCATAGGAACACCGTTATAAAACGACAAAACCTCATCGAGTTTATGCTCGTATGATTCATCTTGACGAGTGCTTTAACTAACTTCTAGTTACAATGTAAAAACTAATTCATGACAAGAATTTGTGTAGTACTACAACTAAAAAGGGTAAAATAAAAAAACTTTCTGCGAAAACAAAACCGACTTCTAAAAAAAACACTAAAAATGTCTAAAATAACTTTACTTTCGGAAGTCGGTGGCAAAAAAGATACAAACAAAGACTTCCGAAAGTAAAGTTATTTTAGACTTTTTTAGTGTTTTTTTAGAAGTCGGTTTTGTTTTTTCCATTTGTAGTTGTAATATCCTATACAAATATATGCTATGAATATTTTACATTGTTAACAATACATGTCATGGTAACAGGCTTATCCCCAATAAATGGAACTTAACATACCTAAAGTGTCGAAATCTGGGTGTATTGTACGCATCTGCGTACCCCTCAGGGCATACAGGCGTGATGTTGTATAAACAATAAACATCCAAGCGATTGCACCAACCACGGCAGATTTTCCGTCTATTTTTGTAGAGTTCCATTGTATATCTCCGAAGATCAGCATCAGATCTTCACCTTTAAATGGGACCAAATGGCAACTATTCCGCATTAAACAAAAGAAGAATCACGTAAGTCGGATCATAAATAGAATTGAGAACCTCCTCCTTTTTGAAGTCGGTTAAAAATGAAAATTTTCCGCAGAAAAATTCCGGCGGAATATGATTCTAAATAACGAGCTGAATGCCAATGTCAGTTTGTGGAGGGCAGTCCCTACACCCTGTATTTAGCTAATATGGCGTTTTCTAGTAGCGTGGATGATGATGTTGAGGTTTCTCGTTCCAATGTACCACTAGCCAATCCGAGCACTACATGACATATCTCATATGGATTTCCAAGTTTCATGTTTCGATCTCTCATGATTTAGTAAGCAGTCGATTCTAGTACTATAATGTAGAGAAGTTAGTAACTCTCCATATCTTCACAGACACGGACTATAGACAACATGGAACATGTGGTTTTCCACACTATGCAGCATGTATTAGGTGCGTCAAAATTATTTATGTCGTGAAAAAAACAGCTGTTCGAAACAAAATTGCAATATCTACTCGCCGATTGTATGGTATAACAGTTTTTTTTTTTGTGATAATGATTTTCATTGGGATCAAAACAAAGAAAGAAAAGGGTGAAAGAAAAAAGAAAACAAAGAAAGAGATAGAAATAGGAAAAAAAGACAGAAATTTCAGATAAGTCACACCTTTCACGCTCTACATGTTTCTTTCTCAGTGGTGTAGGCTATACAGTATGCATGGTATTTTAGTCAGTCAATAACAAAACTAACAACAACCACCAACTACACACAACAACATACAACACAACAACAACAACACAAACAACAACAACTATAATGTACAAAAGATACTAACACTGCATATCCTATACGCAGACACAGACTAGACAGCCTCTGTCTCACAGTCTATTTGTGTCGCGAATCGCGATGTTTATCACGCTTTCCCGACATCGTTCATTGATTACGTACGTAACTATATTTCAGTTTGTTATCTGCCAAAATCCTACATACATTACTAAATCTTAGTCAAATGATTTAGGTTCTATTTTTGGATATTTATGTATGTATTCATTGCAACTGGAATAATTGAAAAGGTTGTTTGTAATGGCGTTTAGTGTTTAATATCAACGATTAGTGTATTTTCATGGAGAACGGGTCCGACTCTATCTATAGTATAGTAGTGTATATATATTTCAGTGCTTACTTAGGTTTTACTTTACATATTTTTATATACAGTAGGTGTGTTTGCGACTATAAACTGGCCCGAGTCTTACTTTATGTGTTATGCTATGTTGCGTACGGTGAATTAACCTTTAAGTTTTATGTTCTAATGTCAGAACGAGCTACATGAGTATTTCTCACCCCCTGTAGTAGTAAGATTAACCAGTCGGGAACACCTAGCGTTACTATACAGGATATCTCCACGATCTGCCCTTGGCTTCATGTAACTTATGTACGTCAAACTGTGCCTAGAAATGCCCAGTTTATAGAATCCCTTCTGACGCACGTAATTTAGCCTAAGTCAATAAAGGTCAACCTATGTAATTTTCGACACAATTGTGG
This sequence comes from Eugnorisma glareosa, assembly GCA_947578425.1. Classification (NCBI taxonomy): domain Eukaryota; kingdom Metazoa; phylum Arthropoda; class Insecta; order Lepidoptera; family Noctuidae; genus Eugnorisma; species Eugnorisma glareosa. Next base: position 4,122,446 of record OX387968.1, on the reverse strand, counting down.
TTCTTTCTTCTTTACGGACTAACCACTTCAGCTTTTGTCCATAGAAAACAGATTTTGTTTGGAATACGTACGCACGCGGAAAGCTGAACGGATGCGTACGTACGCATTCCAAACAAAATCGTTGTTTTCTATGGACAAAAGTTGAACAGAGCTGAATAAGTGTGGTAAGTCCCTTATCGTGCGGTTAGTGCCTAATCTGGTGTCAGAGTTTTTATGCCGCTCATGGGCCTCTGACTTGGCGTTACATCCCATCGAGAAATATCTCTCAGGCATGCTGGTTTCCTCACGATGTTTTCCTTCACCGAAAGCGAGTGATAATTATATTAAACGCACATGAAACTGAAAAGTCATAGGTGCGATGTTTTGGGTTCAAACTCCAGACCTATGACTTGGCATTCGAATGGTCACACCACTAGGCTGTCTATCACTGCTATTGTGATACTATTTCACCACATTACTATTCACCTTTAAACCTTTGCGTTTATACAGCTTTAAACAGTAATGAGCTAAAATAACACAATAACGCTATGAATGGAGTTATCGGCTTTGACTAGGTTATAACAATTTAATATGAATTGTCCGTAAAACGTTTACTTCAACAATAAGGGTCGCGCCTCAGACGTTATGAGAACATTAAAGTACAATAAAACATTAATTTAATTGTAGCATTTGTTGCCTTTGAAATGACTCGAGTAATGAAACAATGCGATGTAAGGCGCGATTTATACAAAAACGGCGTGAGGGGAAGGCGCGGCGCAGGTGCAGCGCAGGCATGATGTCGCTTCAAAAAGTTTTTATACAAAATATACGTAGGCGACATGTCGTGAAATACAATCAAGCGGCGCGGCGCAGGCAAGCCTTTCTTTTTATTTTCGTTATAAATTCCACGCCTGTGCCGCGCCTTCACCTTACGCCGTTTTTGTATAAATCTCGCCGAAGGAAGGTTGGTAAAAGGGGAAGATTTCGTAAGTACCTATATAGCACTATTGTAAATAGAATAGATTATTATTTAGTATGTATACCATACAAATAGCATTCATAAAAGAAAACATTTCACACAGGGAGACAATGAGTGGTCAATTGTACCATCAAATCAAGTTAAAAAAAAGTTATGATTTTTTAGCGTGGCTAAATAATAACTGCCGCTCGGGTCGATCTTTATTTAGGTTAGGTAAGCCGCGCTTGCCTAGGTTGGTCCGTGGATGGGTCCACCCAATACATACCAAGTTTCCTCCGTGCCTCGGAAAGCACGTTAAGCCGCTGGTCCCGGCTGTCATTTGTAAATCTTTGACTGTCGTTGCAGGTAGTCAGTGGCCCTACACGCAGTATTACAAAGGGAGTACCCATATCTCACACCACACCTGCGGGTTTCTCTATTGAAATTGCTTACCTAAAAGGACAATAATGTGTGATTTTGTTCTGTTGACTCATCGTTTTCCTTTTCCTTCTACGATTTTACCTCCAACAGTATAATTTACCTGTCTGTATACCTAGCAGGTACACTTGTACTGAAACACATTAGTTTCTGTAAATAAAAATAAAACTACGATAAGCCTTTATTTCTTACTACTGTACGAACTTGAACATAAAATTAATCAAGTTTATAATATTATAGGTACTTATGGTTACTTATATGTGTAGATAAAGTTAACTTGTATTAGTAGTAGTCGCCTCTGCGGCGTAGGCCTCTTCTAAACCTTTCCACACATCTCTTTCCCGCGCCTCTCGCATCCATAAGGGTCCACATCTTTCGTTGAAGATATCTCTCCACCTTTTGTTTGGTGTCCCCTTTTCCTGTTTCTTGGTATCCATTCCGTTAGACGTTTTGTCCACTTGTCATTGTTCATACTACATACAGGGTGTAACAAGACCCTTCACGAAGCCGTCAACCAAGCATTATGCACATCAAACTAAGTAACTTTACGCAAAAATTATTGCTGGGAAACGACTTTTTTTGGGATGAAAAATTTCGTTTTACGGTAGGACTCAATGTAACGAACTCAAAACATTGTTCCGATGGATGGATTGAATAGTAGGGGTTCGTGGAGGTGTTTACAGTAAAAATCTTACGTTAGAAACACGTATTTAAAAAAAAAAACTTGTGACAATGTCGGATCTTTGACCCCCAATATCTCCGTAACTAGAAGGTTCCAGGTATGGTCTAGAATAGAAAAAAGACCGCAATGACGGGGAGAACAAGTGCCTTTCGGCTTCGTTAAGGGTCTTGTTACACCCTTTATTATGTGTCCTGCCCAATGCCACTTGTGTAATCGTGTTCTTTTTCTTACATCTATTATTTTTGTTTCCTTTCTGATGTTGGTGTTTTCAACCTTATCTGATCTGATAGTTTGAGACCAAGCATGCTTTTCTCCATTTTATACATTGGCAGATAGCATTTTTTTCTTCGTCTTCTTTCCTCAGTGACCATGCCTTGCAATCATAAAGGGTGTAACCAGACCCTTAACGAAGCAGAAAGGCACTTGTTCTCCTTGTCATTGCGATATTTTTTGTTCTAGACCATACCTGGGGCACCTTCTAGTTACGGAGATATGGGCGTCAATCTTCCATCTTTTTCAAGATTTTTAAATACATGTTTTTTTATGTAAGATTTTTACTTACACCTCCACGACCCCCGTACTATTCTATTTATCCATTAGCACAATGTTTGAGTCCCTTACATTGAGTCCTACCGTAAAACGTGATTTTTCACCCCAAAAAAGAAAGTCGTTTCCCAGCAATCATTTTTGCGTAAAGTTACTTAGTTTGATGTACGTAATGCTTGGTTGACGGCTTTGTTAAGGGTCTTGTTACACCCTGTATGTATGTATGACAAGGCAATATCACCACTTCGTAAAGTTTTTTCTTTATATTTATATTGATGTCCTTATTTTTCATTATTTCTCTTAATCCCCAATATTTCTTCCAGACTAGAGGTGTCCTTCTTTCTATCTCTTTTAGTTTCTGTTACGCACGATTCATTGTAATCGTCCATTACCAACGAAGGAAACACTAGTCGGTCTGACAGCACATTAATCAACATCGATTCACATTTGGCCTGCGCAATTGCTACCACGCGTTTTTCTTCACATAAGAATCGGAAAAATGATAGAAAATGTTGACAATGAGAAATAAAAGAAGAACTTTCTAGAAGAGTCATCGAGATCATCACCTTGGGACCTATTCTTCTGTTTCATTTCTTCTTTTCTGTTATTCAGTATTATAAACTGTTAAATAAATGAAACTTTTTTTTTTCGGGTGGTATATCATCAAATAACTCCTCCCGCTCTGGGCAGAGCAGGAGGGAGTGTCAGACTTTTACTGACTAAAAACCATCCATGTTCCTTCTTTTGCCTTTGTGTTCCAGGGCCGCAGTATCTCTTTTGAAAAGTCCCGCAACCCTGGCAGGAAATAAATGAACCTGAGAGTCTAAAAGTATGAAAATAGGTGAAAAATAATACATCCATTATTTATAATATACGGGGTGGAAGAGACGCCGACGTGAAGATTCTCATAGAATTTTTCATCGGCTTTTTTTTTTAACAACTGTTTCCTACAAAAGTGCAATACCTTCACGGTCAAAATGTAAGGAACACAAAAAAACAACACACACATCCTCATACATCATCTATGAAAATTTCAACTGTCTTGCTAGCACGGTTCATGAGATACAGCCTGGTGACAGACAGCCAGACACACATACGGACAGTGGAGTATTAGTAATTTTGGGTTCCGTGTTTACCCTTTGGGTACGGAACTCTAAAAAGAGACTGAATGAAATTGTGAAAAGTCCTGACCGATCCCGTGTGTCCAAAAAAAAATGCGAGGTCAAAGTTCGCAAAAATGGGTATTTTGTTTGCATCAGTTAGTTTTATGAGAAAAATAGTTCCGACAAAAATTGGTGATCATTTAATTATCTACAAAAAAATGTCCTAACACTTTTTTCCCTAAAATTCACCGATTCAAGCATTAACAATAAGATTCATATAGGTAACATATAAAATATCTTAATCAGGACTGTCGCGAAAACAAATGTTTTGTTTTAAATCCTAACGCACATTGGTGTTTATTTATAAACAGAATTCGGATGCGTCCGTGCGTTGCCACCGTCGATCGCCGCATCGATGCGCCGACGCGATACGGTCAGTGGGCAAAGAGTATGGTGTTAGATGTAGGTAAAATACGCAAAACAAAAAAAAATATGTTGTGTTCTTTAGAAAAGTCTGATGTGTAGTACTCGCGACCGGCGCAGCGTGAGTGTTTGAACGGGGATGAAGCAAAATGAGTAGCAGGTGACGTTCTGTACCTACCAATACAAACGAAATAAAAATGGAAAACGGCAGAGTATACAGGGTTAGCTTCCAAAGACCAGCCAAATTCTCAGATATAATGCAGTACATCATTCTGAGCCCCCCCACATAGATATTTTTCTTCGGTTATAAAAAAAAAACAGCTGTTTCATACATTTTGACCGTCTAGGTATTGCCTTCTCCGACTAATCAGTTAGGAATGAGTCCAGATCGTTATGAATGTATGTTAAAAATAAGGCGTATTAAATTAAAATAAAAAAATCTTAATAATTTGTTGGTAAGAAAATCATCAAGCGACGAATAAATAACAGGAAACCAAGTGTGACTTAATTAATTAAGCTAATTTTGTAAGTTTTTTTAGTAAAATTCTCGTCAAATAAACTCGTTTAAAACCAAATTAGGCGCCTTTGAAGTTTGAACGTGATTAACATCACGTTATGAGGAAAATTACTTAACTCATAATGATAACTTTGTGGCTAAACCAATAAACAGGAAAAAGTCAACACTATTAACGCTGCTTATTTGTGTCGTTTGGATATCATTATCTTATTTTGTATATTCGCCTGGCAACAATTGAATAATATTTACTTTTCCTTGATCGGTCTAATATTTTGATAGGAGTTAAGTAAATATCATACCTACATGCACCTACTCACACCTCTTTCTCAAGGTGATAGGCAGAAACCAAATGCCGGCTACGATTCTTACAGTACATTTTATTCCTAAAACTGTTTTTTTTATATATCCCTACAAACCGCGTCAAACTTTATGCAAACTTGAACTCAAGTCCCATTTCCTTGCCTAAAGAAATGCCAACCTTTCCCTAACCAAAGGACTTCCGAAACAAACAAGTCAGAATCCATATGATTGTAGCCCCTCTGTTCTATTTTTAATCTACGCTCATCTCGAGCGGTCGCACTTCAGTGGCCGACGGTACGCGCCGGGCGGTACACCTCTGCGACTCGACTCCGCAGTACACGCGATCGATACGGCCAACACACGCTACACGACGACTGTATACGACTGTCCTCCCGCGCGGAATAAACGGCAAAATTACGTACGTCGCACTTTTACATGTAATCGCGAGTTTTTACTCGATCACTCATTCGGATTGCATGTTCTGTGTATTGTGTGTGCCTGTGTTATTATAACTTTAATGTTCACGTTCAACATTGTTCTATTGTAGATATTGGTAACGTAAACCGTGTTTAGATTTTGTTTTCGCGACTTCCGATTGTGGGTTGTGCATTTTTTGGATATTCGACTTTATTCTTTGTTTGGTAAGGTTGTTGGTAGTTAAACGGTATACCGGGTTCATTAGTGAGGAAAATACTTCCGTTTCAGCATCCAGATGTATTTAAGTGGGGATATTTTTTTGTTTAATCAGTACATAAAAACCGGGAACCCTAAACATAACCTAGTCAACATAATCCTACTTAGATAGAAATCGTATTGAACTATTTTCAAATTAGTACTCTTACATCACATTCAGTGAAAACTTAATATTCCAGTCAAGGCGCTCTACCCTGTATATTTTGCGACAAACATTAGGGCTACCCTGTATAATCATTCCAAACCCTTCCGTCAATATTATTGAACCTTTCCTAAGTAAACCTACTGTACACCACTGAAAAGGTCCTGAAAAGGAATATTTGCTTTACAAATTGTCAATTTTATTGTAACAATATTACGTTAGAAAGATTGGTATGTCCCCAAGCTATTGTCTAAATAGGAAAACGTAAAGTGATACGGATTTAATAACGTTTTATGGTCCATGCGGAGCCTATTAAAGATTTTCCGGAAAAGGCAGAGGTCTGGGAAAGGTCAATAAACCCTTCGTTCGAGGGGTGGTTATCATTTAAGTTGTTTGGCATGATTTAAAAGGGTAAGGAAATGGAAAAGGGCGGTAAATGTTTGACGGAAAAGTCAACCGTACTGTTTGTTTTTTTTTTTTGCGATAGAAGTATATCCAAGAAATAAAACACACGTACTTGTTACAAAATGTATGGGTAAAGTTTTTTTTGTAATTTCTGACTATTTTAGTAGGTACTTAAGGAGATTAGCGCATTCAAACAAATAAACTTCAGCTATATGTTAGTATATTATGATATGTTATAGGGCAATTTAGAAGTACTGTAACTTGATGTAACACTATTTCACCAATTCAGTTTTAATTGCTCACGTAATGCAAAATGTTGTCAAGCAAGTACTACTAACACCAACATTAAACATTCCAGACTAAAATATATTCTAGGAGTACAAGTATAACGTACATTTTGGACTGAAACATTGTTTATGAACTTGGTATTAAAAAAATCAGTAGCCAACTATGTGATGAAACTACGACCAAAATATGATAACCTCAATATTAATTTAAAAAGAGAAATAATCTTGAATCATTGTTGTAGATCAACAGAACAATGACTCAAGATTATTTAACAATACAAAATCTGAAATTGTAAAAAATAACATAATTAATATAATAAACCACGGAATCGGATAGAATAAACTAGGTGAAGAAAGAAAACCTAAATTAAGAAGTCCTACCGACTCCCGAAATTGTATTACAAGATGAAAATGTATATTTTTAGACCTTAATCTTTGTCGGTAAACATTCGGAGCCAGGGAAACTCCATTTTCTTAATGGTAGGTAATTCACAGGTTTCAACAATAAGAACGAAACAAAAGCTTGTGATCAATGAACCTTAAACAGACCTTTATATAAAGGCAGAAATTAGGACAGGTGAACGATTGTAATTGGTCGTTTCCTAAGGAGACATACCTCCCATTGTGTATCTCCAATAAAAGTAATTGCCATCGCCCCGGCTTAACCGTTCACACTCGATCGATTTTTGGCCAAACAACAGTTTGTATGATTAGAAATAAGGCTTCAATTCTGCGACACAATTTTCTGTGCTAAATTGATTTCGTTTGTGAGTGACGTTACGTCATTGATAGCTAAATTGTCTTCTCTGACTCTTTCTTCCTTCACAAGTTAACTTCACGCCTGTTCTTTGGAAGCGTAACCCACATATCACCATTATTCATTGCTTTCTGCACTTCTGGAGTTATTTCATGGAATGCATGTATTTTGTTATTCATTCCAACAACCCTAAAAAGTTGCCTTGCCCTCATAGCCCTACTACTGTTCATGATGCTAGGGTTTCTGAACAGTCTGTTCGCCTTATGTTCTTGCCGTATTGTCAGCCCCTAGGCACGCCACTGTTTCCAAGCTGTATACTTCTAGCTTTTCTTCAGTTTTCAACCCAGTTACAGTTGTAACATTCGACATTGCAGTGTGACATTCTATTCTTTGACACACTCTTCCTTCCGAGTTCAAATCTGAAGTTATTGGATCTAGAAAGATTAAACAAACGAGGATATTTATAGTTGTCGCTGTAATGTAATGTTTGTAAGTTCGTTTTATTTTCATCTGTTTAAATCAAAACAATTTAGTTTTCTGCTTCACATATCGCAACTCACACGATGCAACAGCCGGTCAGCTGCTGTAAATTGCATTAGGGTACTTTCTACTCTGCATAGGAATATATGAGAGCCTATTCTTAAATATATGGTACTCGTACTGCATTCCTGCGTGAGCTATAAAATCAACAGGATACGATTTTTTTCTTCTTCATTTACCGAGACCTCGTCTTTGGATCTAATGTTTTTTTCTTTAGTATATGCTTTTATCGTCCTTTTCCTAGTTTTCGGTATGTTCGCGTGTTATTTTATTTATTTTTTATTTTTCTTTATTGGCCAACCAACAATTGTTTACACTGTAAATATTTTAAGTAAATAACTACCATTAACTGAGGTTAGTGTAACAATTTATTATAGGTTAGCACCGCATGCCCCATAAACATATTAGATGTGCCACAAGCACTGTGCTATAAAATGTGTCTAATTAACTAAAATTAACAATTTTAATTTAACATTACGTAATGGAATATAAAACTAAAATTAACAGTAAAAGTAAAATTCAATAGAACAAAACAAAACTTGACACAACAAAATAGAAAAAGAATAAAACTAAAATCTAAATAAAATCTAAATTAAAATTACAATCAAAATTAAAATTAATATCTAAATTAAAATAAAATAAAAACTTAAGATTAAGATTGAAATTAAGATTAAACAATAAAATTCTGTTCTTACCACTGTGCTCAAAAATGTTTTATTTTTTTTACTAGCTGTGTTACAAAAGCTGAAATGTTTACTTCTAGAGCTACTTTGTGCTACTTTTAGAGCGAAGTAATCAAGTTTCCTCAGTATGCCATCAGTATTATCAGATTACGGATGCCACTGCGCTCCGATTTGACTTCAAACTTGACCGCTTTAATTCTTCTGTCAATGAAACAAATTTTAATAAATACGACATTTTATAAGATATAGTTCCTTGATTAAGATAAAAATCCATATTCATTAAATAATGCTAACTAAATCAAACTTTTCCTTGAACTCTGACGTTCTTGCAACGTTGTTAGCAGTTTAGCAACTAAATTAATGATCTTATGTATTGTTGAAACTAGGACACATCTGTAATTCAAGAACAAGGCCGCAAAAAAAAATTGACCTTAGCAATTCCTCAATTTTATCAAGTATATTTCATACAAATATCACGAAATGTACTTCGAATCCTGCAGTTCTTTAATAAGACAGATTTCTTCAGGCGCCCTTATATCTACCACATCAAGTTAAAGCCCGTCGCCCGTACATGTTCTCATCGTCTCAGGCTCTCAGGCTTTATTATTAAAATTATTATACTTGTTCTAAAACCGCACATGAAGCCAGTATTACTCTGGCTTTTGCCCGCGGCTTCGCTCGCGCCCTAATCACCTAGCGGTGTGAAATTTACTTTACGACCTATATTCTCATACCTACCAAATGTACATAAAATATTTCATAAAAAAGCCGTTTCGGAAGACCACGACCACAAACACCGTGACACGAGATTTTTTATATATAAGATTATAAATGACAAACAAGAATTTTAATTTATTTAAACGTAATATGTTGACTGCCCTTGAAACTGTTTGTTGGTAATTGAAAGGATTTGATACAACAGGTTCTTTGTTACGTACGTATTTGAATTCACCTCGACTAAAAGGAAAAACATTACTTTTGATTTGCATTCTCCAAATAATAAAATCATTTTTTTTCGTTTTAAAAACGAAGTCATTTTGTATCGTACTGTGAATAAACAAATTCTCAATAACTCTATGTATTATTTAGCTTCTCAATAAAGGCAAAAGGATCTTCGATCCGCCCCCCGTGAGTAAAAAGTTTTTACATTTGTGAAATCCCTATTAGGAAAATGTCATGAACAAAAAGAATTTTATTCAAATACTCGAAATCTTATTTTATACCATCATCGGCCTACAGTAGTCCACTGCTAGACACAGGCCTCTCCAATTACAATTCTGCTAATGATTGCTAAACATGTTTCTCGCTATATTTCAATCGGAATTTCTTAAAGAAATTTCGGTAGCGATTAGCGAAAGAATGTATAATTTGAAACTCGAAACCAGGGTACAAAAACCGGTATCATCAAGTTAAATTTAATTTATTTGAGGTAAACCAATTTTGCAGGCATCGATTTAAGTATCGAGATGTACCGAGTTACAGGTATCGATAAAAGGCTCGGGTATCCGTAACGGAGATACGACAAACTTATAAGTGACGATAAAGCAATTTGTATTAATGCTGCTTGGGTTGGATGTAATAACTTTATTGGGGAATTGAAGCTTTCATAAATAGTATTATCGATAAATTCTTTTGATCGTGAGGATTATTTTTAGCTGATGGTTGCGGTGACTGATAAAGAAGAACCCAAATTTGATAACACATGAACGCCTCTAGTCGTTACGGTACTTAAAAAGGTTGTTGGTAAAACATTTAATGTTACTAAAAACATTTCGGCAACATACAATATAACGGTTATATTATAACCCATCATTACAGTTTAATAAAACGTTTAATGGTCACTAAAAAGTTTATCCCTATTGTCATTTTCTGTACAAAGGAAAAGTCCCGTGTCAGATAAGAATTGTTTGGCTATATCAAGTTTTATTAATAGATGGTAATAGTAGGATGATTTTCCGTTCGACGACGGATATTTGTTAAGGTATCCTCTCTCTATTTTCAAATCTTATGCAAGTTCAGATAAGGCCCTTCAGGTCTATAATTACATCATTTTAACCCTCTCGTATTTTTTTTTGCAATATTCTCTTTGTGCCCGTCGTGGTCCTCGCCATCATCTGTCATTTTCCTAACTATGTAAGGGTTGGCTGCCAGTCTAACCGAATGCAACTGAATGCTAGTATTGTATTTACATGACAGCTTTCGGCCGTCATCGTCCGTAATATTAATTTCAATATTGTCATCTAAATCGGTGGTCAAGTTGATTCTTCCAACAATTGTTTCTTATTCCTCCACGTGTACACGTGTACCTGCCTGTTATTTATAAATAAATAACAAATAAATTCTAAAATAATTACAAACTTTATTATCTACCAGGCATTCAGACGTTCCTTTCTTGTCGTGTGCTCTAATATTTCTATGCAGTGACGTCATTCTATCGGGCATTGTTTTCGCAGACACTTTCACACGCTTCGCCCATTCCTCGGCTATGATGCTCTTCGCTATTTAGTATCATTATGAAGTATTATTTATTATTGATTTTACCGATGAAGGCTCCAATTTTTCCACACGTGCTATGTGTTTTAAAATAAATGGTAGGCCTATATTTAATCGATTGGGGTTTGCAATAATATTATCGTCTTATATTTAGTTGTATATTCCATTATTATGCATTACTAATATTTGGAAGATTGATTTTATTTAAAATGCACATTGAAAATGGCCAACGTCGCAATAATCTAGCTTCAAAATATTTAGCTTAAGTTTACTGTTTTCAAGAAATAAAAAACATGTTATTGATCACAGTGACGTGATGAAACTAAACACTAAAAGCATTGTTTTTATTTGGACTAGCCAGATACTCATTAAAAACTTCAAAGACGATGCTAGTTATTAACATACGAGAAGATAAAGACAACACTCCTATGACAGCAATTCCAGATACTGGTAATGTCTACTAGTATACGCAAAACTATAGAACGTAAACCAACATATGCACCAAATAAAAACAAACTCCAATTTCCTAATGGTTTTAAACATGCATAATATTCTTGCGAACACTCTGAGAAAGATACCTAGTTCAAAACAGTACTAAAAATAAATGTTGTTTCTATGCTTATATCGAGACACGCCTGCGAGGCAACATTTATAATAAAAATACTTTGAATTGAAGTAGTCATTTCAAAGTCTTGTTCAGCTAAGAATACTTGTCAATATTCAATTACCAACATTAGTTTCATGTAAACTGAAGTGGTATATGAATATTTGATCAATGTAAAGCATTTGACAAGCTCTGCAAAGTGTCTCCTTCACATGTTATACCCTATTGTTTTATTTTAATCATCCTAAAATTTTCTATTTCTCTCAGATCATTCCTATGAAACTCTTCTTCTAACTCAACTTGAAACTCAAACTCAGTGCCTCGGAAGTGTGATAATGTTAAACTTTCCAAACGTAATGGAAGCAGTGTAACAGAAAGTGATAAAAGTGCATTTATACTATGATTATTGTTAAGTTTCACTAGATACTGTGATGTTTGATGTAGTGACTGTAGTGCATTGAACTGTGTACAATGCTTCGTGCGTTGACGTCTAGAAGGTGGTCGTTGCGACGGGACAGTGGCAGGTGAGGTTTTCATATTTATCTACGCTTTTTCTTCAAATTTACCTTACCTATCTTAGAAACAATAGCTGTACTGTACCGTACCGTGCCTCACAATTTTTATGTGCAATAAAGTATACCTACTCTTTCTATTTATCTTATATTGATTTTTTCATCTTCTTTTTCAACTCTGAAAGTTTGATTTATATTGGAGATTTCTTTATCTTGATGATAGAAATAGACTTTCAAAATATGCTCTGCCTTAGCTACTGAACTTTTAATACGCCTCGTCCAACATTTTCTTTTTCTGGCTGGGCCAGCTCTGCGCACGATAACGATCTCACTTCTTATGCTACTCTAAATGTAGCATAAGAATGGAGATCGTTATCGAGCTTAATACCAGTTTCTATAATAACATTGACTATCATATCATAACGAGTTCAAGACATTTAGTCGTAATTATCTTTAAGCCTTTAGCCCCAATAAACCTTACTAATTAAGTCATTAGTTTACTATGTCGTCGGACTTTCATATTTCTGTCTATAATGAAACAAAATAAACGTGGCTTTCAAAGGATCTTACTGAAACTGGTTTAATACTGAAACTAATCACGTAGAAAATTGTGTGAAAAGCTCTCTCTTGTAATCTTAACTATTCGAAACCATTTACTGATCAGCCTTGAACTTAATCACTGAACATAAGCCTGTCCTATAGAATGTACGTAAAAAACTTGGCAGTACGCCATAATCACTACTCTCAGTAGGTATCTCAAGATTCTGATCTTATTCAACACTCCCAAATTCTGCGTTTACGACGCCCACAGGATCAAGTTTCTGTTTTGAATCTGCAGTAATGAATTGTTCATTCTCCAACTAAGATTTATAACAGTTGTTAAAGTAGATAATCAGATACATAAATAACCTAGTGAGACGGGAGATTAGTCAATTTGGCAGCTTTTACTTGTCATCTTGGTAATGTATGTTTTGAATTTGAAGTTTGTTTGGAGATAGCGCAGTTGGTGCATTGGATGCAAGATGAAATTCTTTAGCAGTTTCTATACTTTTTTTTTAATTCATGGGATTCCCACATAATTGTCATCCGTATACCATTATCAATTTATATCGTTCCCACTGCTGTGACACAAGAATTCTCGCTGTAAGAAAAATTGGGCCCTGTATCCACTATATCGGCCTAGTCCGGCGTTATATGACACAATGTCCTCGAAATTTGGTTTCTAGGACATGCAGGCTTCCTCACTACATGTATATTCATCGGAATAGTTACCTACAATAACTATGTCGTTCTTCTTCTTGCTAGCTCTGTCCACTTCTTTTATAACGTTCGCGAGTGCCATAAATTCCTCCTTGTTTTCAACTTTCTCAAGGACGGTTAAAATAAATGATTCTCCTGTAACAACTGCCTTTGGCAGACAGCTTGGCGCTGTAAAATTATGATGTTGTAAGTGCCAACTTTTATGTATGGCCGCATTTTACGACACCCACAGGATGACTTGTTGTTACTAATGGCTACACGAGAAGTTCCAAATAAGGAGGTTATACCGGGACGGACCCGGTGTCCGGTACTTTGATAGTGGTATCCGCAGCCAGTCCAAACTGTCCGTAACGCTTTTACTAAACTGTAGCTTGTTTGTTTGTACTTGTCGGCTTCTCTCTGGTGGTGGCTATTACCATTACCCTTAAAACTTAGGTCTGCATATTTAACACCAGTCTCATCTAATCATGCTGCTTTAGTTTTGAACGTTACAATTAACGTTTATGTTATCCTTATCACCAAATTACCGCTTACACTCCTTCATTATTATTAAATTCTACTTCCACTAATATTCGTGGCTAGATAGTAGCGTAATGTTGCAAGATCAGATCATGCTTTCTATTACTAAACTTTGCATAGTAACGTCCCCATGGTATCGTTTCGTTTTTTTTTTTCATTTCGATTCATTTTCTACCGTCAATTTCTAAATTTTTTACCAACAGCTCCCTCTTGTTAATGTCATTCCAACGCCAAGAAAAACCATCCATCAGTAGTCCTACTACATATGTACATACTGAAACAAACGCAAAGTCCATGATCCAATAAAAAAACAAAAAAAAAACAAAGAGTACTTTCGATACAAGTTGAGCTCGGTTCTATTCGCATAATTCCGTGCCGCCCAAAATCCATCGGATTATATAGGCTTAGCCAAAATTTATATAACATTATTAAAGTTGTGGTGGCTTTATCCAGTTGTGGCAATATTGTATCAGGGAAAACCACCACCACCACTTGGAGTTGTGAATTTGGCAAGAATTTTAGTTTATTTTTTACATAATTGACCAGATAAAAAATTAGACGTAGGGTTTTATACATACGTCGATTTTAATCTAAATTACGTTAATTTTAATCGAAAATACAATTATAGTTCAATTGTTTGCAACAAGCACAATCTTTATCATCGATATAAATAAATTATTAAATATTATTATACAAGGTGTAACAAGACCCTTAACGAAGCCGTCAACCAAGCATTCTGTACACCAAACTGAGTAAATTTACACAAAAAAAAATGCTGGGAAACGACTTCTTTTTTGGAGTGCAAAGTCACGTTTTACGGTAGGACTCAATGTAACGCACTCACAACATTGTGCTGATGGATGGATTGAATAGTACGGGGCTCATGGAGGTGTTTAAAATAAACTAAAACTCTTACAATAAAAACGAGTATTAAAAAAATAACTTGTGAAAACGTTGGAACTTTGACCACCAATATCTCCGTAACTAGAAGGTTCCCAGGTATGGTCTTGAACAGAAAAGTTATCGCTATGACGGGAGAACAAGTACCTTTCGGCTTCGTTAAGGGTCTTGTTACACCCTTTATAACGAGTATTTTTAATTTTGATATCGACGTATACTCGTAATTTACGTTACGTTTGCACCACGTGCTTATACTAGGGCCTCTGAATAGATATTTTGTTGCTAGTATTGAAATCAGCATTGCTTTTAAACGAATAATAGCTTCATTTGCCGACAAGCAAGCTCATAAAGTAAGCTACATTGTACTACGTTTCCGATACGTGCCTGCTTCCATAAACATTTCCAAATTCTTCGTTTACTCTTTTTGTTATTTGCATAATGTTTTGACTTTAAATGAACGTGATTACCTCCGTTTACCTCATTCTCAATCATCATCATCGTCATTTCAGCCGAAAGACGTCCACTGCTGGCCATAGGCCTTTCCCAAGTGTCGCCATATTGACCGGTCCCGTGCGACTCGCATCCAGCGGATCCCCGCAACCTTCACCTTCAGTCTCAATGTTAATTCTAATTTCAATCTGCCTAAAACCAAAACGAACCGTGGCCCACGTCTAATTGGTATGCATCTTATTTCCTCCCCAAAACTAATTTCACCTCTCTCGTATATTTTACCTCCGAGGATTTCTTTGTTTTCAGCTGAATTTCATGAACCGTTGTGATCTCCCACGGAATGCTACGTTATTTTTAATTTCAACAAAGTTTTGCTATTAACTGGGACTGTGTTTTTTCAAAGTTTTTTTTTTACTATGCTGCAGAGGTTTTCAGCTAGAAGGACCGAGAACAATGAATATTAACTATGTAATTTTACCTGAAAAATATGTTTTAATCTAAAATTCTAAATATAAATATTGCTGTAGGGAATTGTATTGTAATTTTATAGCTTATCCTGAATAAGCTCGTACTGTCGGTGCTCATTGTTTTAAATACATAAACCTTTATTAATGAACCATCTGGGCGCTTCCCTGTAAACATTGCCTGGCTTAGTTAAATAACTCATTAAGGGGACAGAATACATAAGCATACATTCGTGCATAAGCCAACTCCACATACTGTGACGCAGGTAAAACCGGAATAGATTAGCTAACATAGCCATGATTCTGAATCAAAGGGCAGAGATATAAATATCGTGGAGGGTGAGGTCTTTTTAATATTCTCTCCGGTAATGATACTTAGTCAAAAATATAAAAAAAAAGGTAAGTATTGTTTGTTTTTGCAATGTTGCATTGTAATTACGTATGTAAATACATAGTTATGTAAGTACATTGCCTATTCTCATTTTCATTATCTCGAAATGGGTCTAGTTTCAAAGCTTAGCGGCTTTTTAATTTTAGTTCGTCCCGAAAATTCGCAGTGATTAAACAGTGCCAAAACCGCCCACAGTCCTTTGAGATTTGCATTACTAGGCAAGCTTTTTATGAGCCCTCCTCCACCTTTAAAAGGACTATAACATTAAATAGTTCACGAATCCCTTCACAAAATTACCATGTCTCTCCAAGAGAATTAATTAAGATCCCCAAGGCTCGTCGCAACCTAAGTTACATAATTACAGAGTCAAGAAAATACTTGTGTTTCGCAAAATCCGTCTGGAGACATTCGTGCATAAATTCGAAATTTTATCTCTTTAGAATATGCTTCTTGGCTTCGTACCTCCTGTTTTCTAGAGCCTCATTATTTTTTACAAGTTTTAATGTCAAAGGTGAGTGTGAGGAGTCGTACTGTTTTGCTTCGTTGCCCTTTGTCAAGAGACCTTTTTGCTTGACAATCGCTGGACGGTACTCGACAGATGCTGTGATACCCTTTTGTTTCACATGTTTTATGTAGGTAACGTGAACAGAGAATATTGATATAATAATATGTTAGGAGTAAAGGATTATTTCCACCAAATGGCTCGCTCCGGATCGGAGCGGATTTTACAGTCTTTAAACGATTTTAAATCGTGTACACAGTATTTAAAGTCTATATTACCTACCCGCGCACAGCAGCTTGATCACGGGCGGGGTCTTCCGCGACACGCGATCGTACCCGAAAGTATGCTGCGACGCGCGATCGGCTCTGTCAGCCTGTCGTCGTATCCGATCGGATCCTTTTACACGTCAACACGGTAGGAATGAAACTATTTGACAAGGCGCTGAAACGGATACATTCGCAAGCGACGGTACGGAGCCGATCATTTGCGTCGGCATCCTGCCGGACGCGATCGGCTGTCGCCGCATCCGTTCGCATCCTTTCCGATCCGATGCGATACGAGCCGTTTGGTGGAAATCATCCTGAAGTTTTTCTTTGAGGTTTTCCACTTGAACAGTTCGAAATGACGCGTTTGTGTGAACTTTTTAGTGTGTACTCGTATGTAGCTAGACCCTACACGGGTTAATGTTCGCTAGAAAGTTCTGTATTCTATATTTAGTGGAGTGTTAATTCAGTTCGAGTGAAGCCTTCTTATTTATTCACGTCTACTACCCTACTTACAACATCTAAAAGGCTTTCAATTCATTAACAGAATCTGAACTCTAACTCATATTAAAACAACATTTGCTTAATCCTAAACTAACACAATCATTTACAATGGTTGAACCTAAGTTCATATAAAATCTTGGCATAAACACATATGTATAATGATTTTCATGAATACTATTCTATTTTACACAAGCTTTTGTCCGTGGCTTCGCTCGCATTATAGTCAGTAATTATCCCACTAGAATGTCGTAAATGTAGCCTATAATACTCGGCAATAATGTAGGTTTCTATAGCTGAAAGAATTTTCAGAATCAAATCACTAGTTCCGAAGATTACCCCCTACATACAAACCTACAAACTTTACCTATTTAAGTATAGATTTCATTGTGCAGGCACGCGAATACTATAACCTAGTAAAAGGTTCGCTAAGGGATAATGTTTCCAAGTGGTCGATTTTGTCCCAACCTCCCTTTAGACCCTCCCTAATCTTTCTTCCAATATAAAATGCTTGCGTAAAAGTGTTTTTGTTTTGACTCACTCTTTCTTATTCCACATACTAAGTTCAGGGTCAATTTCTCGTACACATTGTGGCTTTTGTAACACACCACCTCTTTGTCATAAAATAACTTTGTAATACATAAACAGTTATATGGTTTTGCTTAGCTTGGTAAACAAATGTTATGGCACGCTCATTTATGACCCATTTGGCACGGTCGACGAAAAAAGTTGCACGTCCAATTAACACAGTCATCCAATTATAAAATATTGCTGTACTCGGCATCCTTTCGACAATGTCTTGCTTTAAAAGGCTGATCAAGGAAATTCTTGCGTTTTCTCCTCCAAATAAATAAATGGTGAGCTACCCTTTGGAATGCGCAATTATATTCATTTTTCTGACTGAATACCAATTTCATTTAAATAAATACTTTGAGTTTATCAATAAGCCATTTGGTGAAAAATTGTTTATTCAAAATATGGTATTAAGGTGGATGCGCAAGGGTAGCCCGCGAAATTTAAATTTTCTTACGTTTATTGCAATTTGCAGGTCAGTGTCAGGTTGTATGTTGATGAAAATATGAATCGCGCCAGTAACACGAAGTTACAGAATTATAATCATTCAAATCATCAATACAACTCTCCAAGTTCATTTAACCCTTCGTGTGCCGGGAACGTGGATATACGCGAGACACAATAGGTTTTTAATTGTGTCTATTTACTCGGCATACGAAAGGTTAATCCCATTCAATAACTATTTCATGAAAAGAGTAACTCAATGGGGTTAAATTAACTTGGAGGGAACACAATACTGACCTGCAATAAACGTAAACAAATTTAAATTTCGTGGGCTACCCTTGCGCTTCCACCTTAAGGTTTTTTGAAGGGTGTAAGTGCTTTTCCACTATTTATCCCCCTTATTATATTATCCACTACCGAAAACCCAACAACCTACAGCCGTTTATTCATTAATTTCTTCACACAATCTATACCAATAAATAATTTTACACCCTTCCCCACAATAGTTACAGTTTAACAGTGCATCACATGGATCGGTCAACATAACGGTCTCGCTTCACGGCCGCTGGTCTTGAACAGTACGTCCAACCGTTCGCGGCACGCGCTCGTCACGGATACGACACTAATAAGACATGCTTGATTGACGATACAGAGGAAAGAAAGTTGAAGTATAAGAGGTGGATTGTAAACACTGGAAATTACAAGGAAGAATGATGAGAATGAATGGATAATAAAGCGACGGTTCCTCATCATATCAGCCCGGAATCACCCACTGCTGGGTATAGATCTCCCCTTTTTTCTGCCACACTTCCCGGTTCTGCGCGTCCTTTATCCAGAAGTTTCCCGCGACGAGGGACGGCCCTGGTTTCTTTGGTTTAGACCAAAGAAACCAGGGCCGTCCCTCGTCGCGGAGCAAGGTTTTGACCGAGTGGTGGCCAAGGTTAGCCTTGGCCACCACTCGATCAAAGCCTTGCTCCATCGGCCATGACAGATGTCCTGCTCGGCAGTTGACAAAGGAAAATAGACGAATAAAGCCTTCTCCTTTTATTTAACAGTGCAACACTCAGATAGGTCAATATAACGAACGCTTCATGGCTGCTGATCTTGAACAGTTACATCCTTCATCGCACGCGCTCTTCACGGACTCCACATGCTTGATTGGAAATACAGCTAAAAGAAAACGGAAGAAAAAGACGGTTCACTTTGAATAACTAGATCAAATAAGTAGTGACCAGATGTATGAACGTGGAAGAGGCGAAAGAAATATGTAAGGATCGAAGCAGGTGGTATTCTGTGGTTTCCGCGTAACCTACCTCCATGGGAATAATAAGGAGTGAGTTTATTTATGTATGTAACTAGCTCAATTTGTGTGCCCCGTGTGGAGTCCTTCCTTCAACCCATGCAAAGCCATCAAACCCATCAAATTGGCTTATACTGTATGCTGAAGGCGAAGGTCAAGGTTGTAGTCGCTCAGCTCGGGAGAGGCCTACGTCCAGCAGTTTACTGCGATAGCCTGAATTGATTGATTATGATGAAAGATGATGTCAATGCAAAGGAAGTGAATGATAAAGCGACGGTTGACAAGGTACAAGAGGAGTATAACCACCTCCAGTTTTTGAAATCTGTTTGCAAGAGTTTACACCAGATCCAAGTAATATGGAACAGGGTAGGCAGGTTTTTAAATACGAAAACACGTAATGAAGTCTTTAGTCACTGAAGATGAATGACGTAATAGATGGTGAGCTTGCAAATCAAGTCGGTATTTACCTCAGGGCTTGTTTAGTGTAATGGGTAGCTTAGCTTGGTAATCGTATATCTGAACATTCAAATATCCAAAGACATTGTTTCTATGAACCCCAGGCAAAAGAAGATTTGCCTTCTTTTACTAACAAGTCGTTATTGCAAAATAACACATATCTTCCATGAATAACTAACACTTTTTAAGAATCCCTTGCAGTAGCAAGTCTATTCCATCTTCCATTTCCGCCAAAAGTTCCTTCGCCTGTTATTTATTTAGAAGGCAATCAAAATTGTGTACTTCTACAAACTACAATACATCTGTAGTGTATTAGATCATACTGTACTGACACACATGTTGACGTATCCAGCCAATTGTGGGCAACTAGATAACTCAACTGGATAATTGGTTTACACTAGTAATTGACTCGTAGATCCACACTTGTATGGACCCCGCGTAGCAAGAGTATTTTGAATACTTGGCAAAAGCCTATTTAGAAGTTGTTGGTACTGCAGCGAGTGCAACCAAAGTTGGGGAAATCCTTCTGTACTTTCATCATCTACAGCCTAAATTCTCTATACAATAGGCCTCTTTTTTGTGCCTATCTCCACGTTTCTGTGCCAGCCTCAAACAAGTCTTTTGGTCCAAGTCTGCCCATGTCGCCTCCAGCCACCGTAGCATGACGTGTTTTGTCGACGGAAGAATCGACAAAATGACATTTCTTTTCGTTGATGTGTCATATTGTTGATTCTTCCGTCGACAAAACCCGTTCCTACGGTGGTCATGCTACGGGGGCAGACGTCTAACTTCTGTACTTTGGACCATACAAATTTTTATTTTATCCCGTAATTAGTTTACCTTTTTTACCCTCTTGTTGCTAAATAAACTCAGGTTTTTATTACCTTCGATTTTTTCGACAACATTTTAAGATCATTAGCAAGACACACACATTACGGTAGGATGATTTCATTATTTTAGTCACTTCTACAGTCTGTTGTATGTACAATCGACCCAAAATGAATCTGATCACCTTACGGACTATTTTTGCTTGCAGCATCCGGCCGCTATAGAAGCGCTTAGTTAAAAACTTTCTCTTCATTGGTCCTGTTTTTTTGTTATTCCTATTAGTCAAAAAAGGGTGGTCAAACATCTGTGATCATTAACAGAGCCTGAGAATTTTTGTAAAACAAAAGATAATGTAAAAAGGTCGCTTTCGTCGGTCTCTTTGTGCTGACCAATAGTAGTAACGGTGGTGAACAGATGTGGATATCGTGTGCACGGGATTTTGTTTTAAAAGTGAGCTGATTCATTTTGGTGCGATGGTACGTGCTCAGACATTAGTGAGAAACTTAACTCTAATAGACAAGTGGTTTAGTCCATTACCTATATGGGTTTGTGTCGTGTTGAATAGTGGACTTTCATCATGGGCTTGCTTGCCCTTATTACATAGGACTTAAACATTACTGGTGAAATGTGGGTGTACATTTAGGTATACATCTGCCTAACTCGCAGAGGTTTCCTTTCGGGGATTACAGGGGTGACATTATGTAATGCTGCTCATCATCATCATTATCTTGCCCATATCCAATTCATTTGGAGTCGGCGCAGCTTTTCTTCTTCTTCCATACTTCTCTATTATTTGTCATGTCATCAGACATCTCCTGTCTGCCCATATCATCCTTTACACAGTCCATACAAGTAACGCTATTCATTACCTAGTATTTATGTATGTAATGGATGGAAATGCTTTTTTCGTAAGCATAGGATTTGGAATCAATTTTCTGCATTTTTCTCAACGTTTAACTGAATCTAATATCAAAATAACCTAACTCCCCGAGCGGCACATCTGTGTTTATATTTGTATACAGTGTGATTCTTCATATGTGCACATATCGAAATGAGGGAATCTATGCTTAATTTTATCGACGGAAGAAAAAAAAAATCTAAATATTTTTCTATATTTTCTATGGAATTTTTAAAAAATCGTTCGCTACTGTGACCACAGTGTAAACAAAACGGTGTAACTTTTGAACTTAATGATCTATAGCTATGAAACAAACTCCATAATGATTGGAAATAATTAGGCGTCCTCGTAAAATTAAAATTGTGAAAAAAAAACTACCCTCAATTGAAAATAAACATGTTTTTTAGGAAATCTGTATTTTTTTCATCAATTTTTACTATAATCGTAAAATTTCTCAATAAGACGCCCCCATTGCCTACCTTTTTTAATACTTTAAGTTATTCCTCATTGTATTAGCTACTTAGTAGTAAAAAAATAATGTTTATAACTCAATCACATTTCGTATCAACTGTTAAAGAAAGGTATTCCATGCACACGGCTACGTACAATATTAATATTATTACAAATAAAAATACAAAATTTAAAAGAAAAAATACATGTCGGAGAGTCAGGATTTACTCCACTAGGCTTCTACATCATGTGGGCTGACGATGGGTTTCGTGCTATGAAAAGACATAGCGATACACTGTTTCTAGCAACACTAACGAATTACTTGAGATTACAACTTAACAAAATAATACGGGGCACAATGAGTTGGGTACAGTTCGAAGAGGTCCTAACTCGGCCGCGATCAGACACTGACTGACTGTCGTCCTGGCTCATAGTTTACCATCTGGGCTCTGTGACAAGTGACGCTGTGGTTTGGGAAGATTTGTAAGTAGATCGCGTGATGTCACCACCGCGTACTTGTGATTCATTTTAAGCCCGTACCAATGACCGTCTCCGACAAATATTTTAGTTTTTTTTTTTAATATTTTTTCCTTCGGTAAAATTAAGCATAGTTTCTCTCATTTCGATATGTGCACATTATAAAGAATCACACTGTATTTTGTATTGTCTTTCTGTATTTGTCTGTAGATGATTATGTCTGTCATTGGCATGTAATTTCATAGTTGAATACTGAAAAACAGAGCAAATATATCAAATATTTGCTCTGTTATTGACAAAACATATAGGATTAATATCCTATCATTCTCATGCATCACTTTACTCAATTTATTTGTGTTTGACATGACATGTCTTCTTCCGTACATGTCTATTACTGCATTAATTTTCGATAATCAATTATTGCTGCTTCTCCCATAATCAACAGATAATAAATAATCATCATAATTAACTTTTTCGTTATTTATGAAAACGCTGTTTTCCAAAACATGATATAATATTTTCAAGCACACGATATTGGCTAGTGAATATGAAATATAACAACGAGCGCCCTAAAAGCGAGCTATTTATGAGGTCTATAAATAACGCTCTATGGTTTAATAATAAAGCTGCGGATAGTGTTATAAATATTCTCAAAGGTGAAAACTTATTAATAAATACGAAACTTTCTGGACATTTTCAATGGTAAAAAAAGTCATTTTTAAAGTACACTCAATTTTACGATGATCTTTTTTATAATACAGATCCCTGCAGTCTCGACATAAATAGTGATCGCAAAACAACCGAATTCGGTCGAAATCATAACTATGCTGATTTAAAGTGGACGCTTCCACCTTAATTCCGCATCGTTATGACTTTGCGACGGAATTCGGTTATTTTGCAGTGGCTATCTATGTCCAGACTGCAGGGCCTGGGTGGAAACACCGACGCATAACCTTTTATGCGTATTTAGTACATCATCCTGACCAAGGAAATTTTAAAATCACCTTTGTACAATTTCTGTGGGTTCAGAATGATGTACTGAATAGGTATGTGGTATCCGTTTGTGCGTCATGTTCCCTTCCACCGTGTATATCGTCTATCAGAAAGCATATTTGAGTCTTGTAGGTATTTACATTTTGTACGGGTCAGCTATTTACTTTTCCACGATTACGGTGTTCGTCCTATAAAGAAAGTTATTCAGTTTGATCGTCTGTACCACACCCTTAAATATCACCATACCTTTCTGAGACATGCTGTACAAAGGTTCATTCGCTACAGTACACCTTGTGATAAGGATAGCATGAACTTTAACCAAAACGATGACAAACTGACTGAGAATTGGATCGACGGCTTTTGGAAAGAAATACGATCTACGCAATGGTCTCACAAGTCTGTGCCAAATCCAAAAGTGCTTCAGAGTGTGAACTGTATTCAACTACCAAGTTATCTAAGGCTGAAATCTATAGAGCGAACTCGAACCTTATTTTCATTAAGTTAATGTTCTTATTCCTATGATACGCTTGATCATGGTCCCTTAAATGAATATGCACATTAACTTCATACCAATAAGTTTTATTTTCGGATGAAGCGCGACTGAGGTAAGCTAAGTCTACGTTATATCTCTAGATCTGATATTAAGAGTACTGAACTAATAACCTGACTACCTCTAGCTCGCAGTCACTGAAACGAAACGACCTCTGCTAGTAGCTAAGCTCCTATTACTCAGTTAGATACTGATTACTGTGGTACATGCCCAAGTCACAGTCATGTTTTTAGAATTCCTAAAAAATGAGCAACGATTTTAGCTGGTAACATTCACAGAAGAACATAGTTGATCCTAGAGAAATGTAGGTGTACTATTAGGTCTGCCAGGGTTGCGGGTCTGTTCGAAAGAGATACCGCGGCCCTGGAACACAAAGGGCAAAGGAAGGAACATGGATGGGTTTTAGTCAGTAAAAGTCTGACACTCCCTCCTGCTCAGCCCAGAGCGGGAGGGTTATTTGATGATTGCCCATCCGAGAAAAAAAAAAAAAAGGTATACTATTAGGTACACCTCTACCTAGCCCTTCGGAGATTACAGGGTGTAATATAATGTTAAAGTGCATCATTTAAATCCGCTATTCCATCGAAATTTTGTTCAAAAAAGTACCATCTACCTTTTTTCGGATGGGAAATCATCAAATGACCCCTCCCGCTCTTTGCGGAGCGGAAGTGTCACACTTATACTGACTAAAGCCCTTCCATGTTCCTTCTTAGCCCTTTGTGTTCCAGGGCCGCGGTATCTCTTTCGAACAGTCCCGCAGCCCCGGAAGTACCATCGGAAGTATCTTCAGTCGTATTTCTAAAACATCGCCTTTGTTCATTGCTCTTGTGCTATTACAGTTACAGACACAAGACTATTCAACTTTGTCTCATTGATCGGAGCAATCCTCTGGCTTACGGCCAATACACCAATTGGCAAATTAAAAAGTAACTAAGCAGTTGGAAAAACAATAATCTGTAAACGAAATTTTGCCAAACTAAGTGATAACATGATCGAGACAGTAGCTATTGTCTGTGATCATCTTGAAGTTAAATTAAGTTTTAAAGAATTCTACGGAGACATCATTATTATATCACGAGTATGTTATACATCGAGTATCCGCAACTCGGTGTTCCAAGACGTGTATTTTACGTACTGCTGGGAAAATTGCTTACTCGCTCTGCCCCAGTTCCTCAACAAAGGCTAGGAATACCTTACTTACTATTACTGAAGTATGTGAAGAAAAAAACGCACCCCACTATTTCCGAAGAAGCAAAACTTATAATAATTTGTATCCCATGACGTCTTCTGTGCAGACAATTCGCACAAAATTTATAGCAGAACATTTGGCACAGCATTCAGTATTGTTTCACTGAGTGCGTATGCTTGGCATAACGCGAGTAAATAAACTGGGGCTGCTTTTGCGTTTGAGTTGTTTATTTCGTTACTTACTTATTGGGGCATTAGAGTTTCCTGAAGTCTGTAGTAGATCAGTCCAGTGTAGTAAACAGATTGAGGGAAACCAGGAACCGCAATGTTTCAATCAAATGTTTATTCGAAGTACGAATATCTTGTAGAACGTGGGCATTTCCTTTTAATTAACCTGTTTCTCTCTTTAACTTCGTAGCTTCGGGCCCCAAAAGTGATGCTTTCCTCAATCTCTCTGCGCTTCTTTACTTTTTTCACTTCATGATTAGGAATAATTCATGTTCTAATGGAACAAAACCTCATATTTAATTATTTTTGACAGTTATTGCATAATCATGATCCTGTAGCAATTCATTGTTTGCATTTATTAAATGCTGCTGATCTCAGTCTTCTTTGTCTCAAGTGGTGAAGCGAGGTGGCCTCCTTGATAAGACCTTGCAAAGATCGTCAGTATCGAACTGTAACAACATATTACATAAACTACACAAGCATAAAATATGTAGATCTAGGGGAATGCGTAGGATATAAATAATAAATATCTCCCATCCCAGTATGTATGCGGTTTCAGTAGCTATGTTATGATCCCGTTATGTAATATGGAAACCTCTATCACGATTCTTCTTCGGATCAATTTTCTTTATTACGCATGACGTTGTTTTCCGATTTTCTTTTATCCGATCAAAGCAGTATTTGGATATGCCCTTTGTAACGTTTCTTTCAAGACATTACTTTAATTAAAAGCCCTGGGTGTTGAAATATCTATAGTAATATTATCTATCCGTCTAGCTGTTTGTTACCTTAACATAACTTACGACTGAACGGATTCAGAACCAACTTAGCACATAAATAGGCTTGGAAGTACGCACTTGGGTTTGGACATAGGATACTTTTCTGCCGGGAATAGGTTCCTCCGGAATATTTACCCACCTCCACGCAGGCGAAACCTCTTTGGCAAAAGTTTGAATCTAAATATCGCCGATAAAGAACCCCAATGTTTTGTTAGAGACCAAAACTCTGCGTAGCCACGTTCACTAGCTCGAGTAAAAACCTTGAAACGTAATCGAAAACTAACTGCAAAACATATAGAAAAGAAAGTTTGAGAATAAGCTCTGAAACCAACATGAGTCAAGGTATCACCAGTGAGGGACGAGTCAAGTTCACACATAACACAAAATAACATCACGCGTATTTCCCCGAAGAGTAAGGCAGAGGTTTGCCTATAGTAGAGACCCTTCCACTACCACAATGGGATGTTTAAGTCCCATGGAAAAAGAGCTGGTCCTATTACCATGGACCGGGCACAAATACTGAATCGGGGCTACTGGTGAAATTTCCTGATGGAAAACCCCCCAATAACACTGCCTTGATGGCCTGGATCTTCACTGATTTAAACGAAAATCTTGAAACATGAGCAGTGGTGGCCCAGTGGTGGCGGCCGCGACTTCCGAACAGTAACTCGTGGGTTAGAACATCAAACCCAGGCAGGCGCATTACTTTGTGTAAATTATTTCATCACCACTGCTCTCAAAACGGTGAAGGAAAACATCGTGAGGAAACCGGTATGCTCTAGAACCAAAAGTTTGAAGACGTGACATCTACCGACCCGCACTGAGCACTAGATAATAGCCCACTCCCTCTCATAGAAAGGAGGCTTGTGTGCCAGCAGTGGGAACATTATTGGCTGATTATGATTATGCTTGAAACATCTTAGAACACGATAGAAATGAAAGTTGTAGAAGAAGGCCTTGAACCCTTCAGGACTCAACCTGCCATCAGTGGCAAGGGGGCGACATTGAACGTGAAACGATAAAGGTACGAGTCAAGTGCAATCGATATCCATCTATAATGTAAGTTGACAGTGACCCTGTCTGACAACTGCTAGCTCCCACGTCGTTCAAACAGTTAGTGTTATCGAGGTTACCGATAAAAATGATACATAGTGTTGAACGTGGGAAAGTACATCAATTTTCGCTGTGGTAAAAAGTATAGGTCATAATTTACCGTAAATTGGTTTAGGAATGACGCAGAAATGGGTATTTAGTTAAATTTAATATTATAAGTTTTATGTAATGAAAGGTTCATGTCATAAAACAACATCACACGAAAAGATAGACTGCGATCTAGTTAATATAATAAACCAAAAAACTCTTCCGATATCTGCATTCGGTCCACAATTTGCCCGTTCCAGTTATTGTATTGTATAGCGGGCTGGTGTCCGCAACTCCACGCCTAAGCGCGTATTTTGCGTGCGGGTGGGAAATCTATTCGATGGTTCAGCCCGTTCCAGTTACCTAACTTCCTTTTATTTCTGCCCCTCATTCAACTTCGTCACTCCACAATAGGAATGCATCCAAGTTACACCTCAACATCACGTATCGTGTCACAACTATACAACAAAACTATCTTCTCTAGCTTTGACATATAACTGTTCCACACACTCATAAGCCCGTAGTAGTAAGTGTGTATAATGCAAGCAATCTATAATAGATAAAATTGAAGTGTGTGTTTGTAATTCTAAAATAACAGTTTTTTACTGAATGCATTTGAGCAGTTTGATCCGACTAATCTCAGAATCGGCTGGACCGGTTTTGACGGGACTTTTACTGGCAGATACCTGATGTCATAAGGAGTACTTAACTGACGTTAATAGCCTACGAATCCCTAATTCTTTTTCTAAAATAAAATTTTAGAAAAAGAATTAGGGATTCGTGCAAATTCGGGATTCTGCTTTATTCAAATGGCTTAAAGAGAAATCATTTCTGTGGAGTATCTTAACCTCGAAGAATCAAGATAACATTTTCCCATTATTAATTAATAAATATAATAAATAAATATCGCTGGACATTACACACAGCGCCATCTAGGTGCCACACTAAGCAACGAGGCTTGTGTCGTGGACACCAGATAGTGGATACTATTACATAGATACTTTTTGTTTGTAAATACATACTTATTATATATATAAACATCCATGACTCGGAAACAAATGTCCATGCTCATCACACAAACACTGGCTGCGTAAGGCAGCCTCACTACCGCTGCGCCATTCGGGTCGTCGGCGAAAATTGATTGAAAATTATTGACATTCTTGTTATTGACATTTTAATGAGTGACTTTCTTATTATTATAACATACCGATTATATTAGATACAATTATTATATTAATGTATCTATTCTTTAATTTTGCATGCTAGTTTTAGCGAATTGTGTGAGCAAGTGTAATAAAACGCGACCATCGATAATGTACTACAAATCTAGCAAATCAATTTCATTTCATTTATTTAAAAAAAAAGCCTTTGAAATGAATTAACAAAATCTGATACAAATAGCGAAGTCATATTTTTATAATATTATCACGCGGACAACAGCTAGCATAGAATATGTAAGTTGACAATGACCCTGGTACTACAGCTGACGATTTCCCACGTGGTCAAAGTCACGTCATAATTAAAAGGGGGATGTCCGTATCAATTGTTAATGACTACCTGCAGCAATACTGCGTCGTTTATCAGCACAACGGTGGAAAATGTTTGGGGGAAAATTGAAATTACTTTTTATTTTCTTTATTGGTGGTCGTGTAATCTCCAAATACAAGAGTCTAATTGAGACTTGGTCAGTTTTTTTACATTTACCTTGTGTGTACGAGTGCCTCAAAACATGTATAGCTACACACTACACATTAGGTTGTTTTTCACTTTCAGCCTGGCCTTCGTTGGCAACAGTTTCTACAACTAAGCAATGGATGTTTTTTTATTCGTGTTTTGTCGTAATTGATATTTTTTTCTCTTGGAACTTGTCTGTTTCATAGTTTCTCGTGGTTTCTATCGTAATTGCTTTCTTTAGTCTTTATATTCGCAGCTTTATCTATGGAAATGGTCACAAACATCGACGCGGAATTGACTTGAGCCGGTCACAAAGAGCTTTAGTGAGAAAGATATAGATAATTCGCATCATCTCGGTTCAGACAATGCAACTTGACACCGCGTCAGACTATTCACTTTCATTGAATGAGGATAAAGTTTCTTCTGACCAACTCAATCCGATACTGCGTCGATGAGCTTTGTCTCTCTCTATCAGTATTAGAAAATCATACTCTTTAGGAAATAGCTTCTTCTAGCTCATTAGGTCGTCGACGAATCGTTTAGAATCACATTAGCATTGATCCCCGTTCGCCCGCACCGATATATTGCGTACAATTACTACTAGTTGACATTCGAGGGTCACTGCAGCATTAGAGTGACCTTGGCGATCAAGGCCAAGTGAGGATTACGTCACGACATTTTTGAGATAACTTTTTATGGAAATATTTGAGTGTTGATTTGGTTTAACTGATTGGATAGCCCGCTAGAGAAATCATGGATTGTTCCAGATGGAAACTTCGGCCTGCAAATTGCCACTTATTTGACGTAGATATTTACAATACAACTTTTGGTAAATGATGTTGATTTGCATTTTAACATTTGTGTTCACTCATCTCCATCTTGACATAACATAATATCACGCCTGTGATCCCCGGAGGATTAGGCAGAGGTTTACCTCGTTACGTCTAAGTCCCATGTAACAGGGAGCCATCCTATTACCATCAACACGCCGCAAATCCAGTCTCCGTGGCTGCTACTGAGAATTCCAGATGGAAAAACTCAATAACACTTTGACCGACCCGGAAATCGAACCCAGATGCTCTGTAGCCGCGATCGCGACACTAGACCAACGAGTATCATATCATTCATATCATTTCCGTCTCCTATCTTCCCAAAAGAAAAACAGATATTCGGCTAATTTACCAATAGCTATTGTTGAGGATATGAATTAAAGTCTGATTGGTTTCACTTAATTTAATACAGACTCTGGTTGCAATTATTATAAATCTTTGAAAATGGCACTGTACGTACGCCGTTGACCGTGGTGTAGGTGAGTAGTGGCGGCCCTGCTGGCGTTGGCAGGATCAGCTGTGCAACTCTTCAGCCCGCGCGTCGCCCGCCGCGCCGCGCCTCTCTCGTTCACGAGTATGATGCGTGAACAGCTATCAATTTTGAAAAGGGGAATCTATCCCGTGGGGGCTGTTTGTATTATGTTGAGTTCCCCCATAACCCAACTATATTCTGGAACATTCTATTAGTAGATGATATCAAAGACTTTCTATTGGCGGTTCATGGAACAGTGCAATATACCCAACAGTAGCGAAGGGTACATTTTTGTGAGAGATAAGCCGGATTACATATCTTTAATGTGATTATATTGTTTATCTATAGAATACTGACTGTGAAGGGAAGCCCCCTTTGGAAATTGGTAGGAATCGAGTTGTATCGAACCTTTGCCACTGATACCCAATGGAAAAAGCTTAACTGCTGTGAAGGCCAAACTCCCCTAGGCCCGAGGCTCTCGACTACTGCGTACACAGATTACGCCTTATCTACACAACTAGTGCTATCCGTCACCGAGGCTCAAAGCGGCATCCGCAACTTAACATAGATAAGTACTAAGTACCTGGACGACCGAGCTCTGCACGAGTGGAAATAGAGGAAACGAATTTTCCCAGAAACGGCCATTTTACAACGGTCATAGAGATCGTTAGAGCCGTTTTCGAGAATGTGATTACAAATATATATATATATATATATATATATATATAAAAATATTGCTCATTTAATAGTATAGGATATCAATCTGTTTAGCCACCATTGAGGTCCTGAGTTTATTTTCATGCAAGATTTCGATTTGTAAAGCACCCACAAACTACATTTTAATAGGAATTATAGGTATGCTACTCTTGCAATTACTCGAGATGGCTCTTGCATGTACTCGAGGCTAAATAAAACAGGCGCTCGGCTCGATCTTCAAAGTCAAACGATTTTGCGAGTTCAATCCATGGATGGTTGACTATCTATACCAATATTATAAAGAGGTAAAATGTGTTTGTAAGTTTGTATGTAGGGGGTAATCTCTGGATCTAGTGAACCGATTTTGTGAAAATTCTTTCACTAATAGGAAGCTACATTATTCCCGAGTGCCATAGGCTATATTTTCAACGTGCCCGTGGGATAATTTCCGACAAAAACGCGAGCGAAACCGCGGGCAACAGCTAGTCTCTAATAAATCGAGACCGTTGGTCCTGGCTCACATTCGTAGATCTTGATATCAGTCGTTACGGGTATCCGGAAAGTCATCAACAACCAACCACTACACAACCAACAACCATCTCACAACCACCACAAGTCCTGCCAGGGGTCATTTTTTTTACCTAATAACTGGATTGTAGTGATCAGTTAGATAGGCAGTCGCTGCATATACAATACTGGCATTCAGCTTCATACGGTCAGACTGAAAGCCGACAAAAAACATGAAAAAGGCTAGCCAGATGTACATGATAATTGTAACAGATATATAGCTAGTCCTTCGCTATACAGGCGTAATGCTATTTTTTATCTACACTAATATTATAAAGAGGAAAGATTTGATTTTTGTGTGTAAGTTTGTAATGAATAAACTCAAAAACTACTGCGCCTATTTCAAAAATTCTTTAACCATCAGAAAGCTACATTCACCCTGAGTAACATAGCCATCCGTGTGAAGCCGGGACGGGCCGCTAGTTATTCATGTATTGCAATCATGTTCGCAGTTAATCGGTTTATTACAGGTCACTTTTCACTATTGATCGTCAGACTCACAGGCGTCAATTACACGTGTAACAATACGATTTGCCGCCATTACTGACGCTTAAGCCACGGCAAAGGTCAAGTGCCTTCCAAGGTCAGGTTCGAGGACGAAGTCGAAGGTCCTTCGTAGTTTATACAATAGATGTCATTTTAGATAGGAATTGTCATTCTATTTTTATGTTGTTTGGTTTGTAATCTTTTGATAGTTTGTCATACATTCTGCATATTTGTTTGTAGAGTTAAATTGATATTGTATTGACTTGAATTTGCTTGGTTACTGGAAGTTTCAATGGTAAATGGTACCTAAACAGGGTTTAACAAGACCCTCAACGAAGCCGTCAACCAAGCATTATGTACATCAAACTAAATAGCTTTACGCAAAAATAAATCCTGGGAAATGACTTTTTTTTTGGGTGAAAAACCACATTTTATGGTAGGACTCAGTGGTTAGCAGAGCTAGAGGAAAAAAATGATCGCAATGACGGAGAGAACAAGTACCTTTCGGCTTCGTTAAGGGTCTTGTTACACCCTTTATAGTAAGCAATCGATATTCCTTTTTCTAAGTAAAAATGCGTTTAAGAAGCAAATCCAAGCAACCCTAAAGGACCGTCAAATTACTGCATAATATTATATTAATGTAACGTTGAATACGCACACAATTTTTTCTTATTGTTTTTTTTTTAAGTTTATACAATATTTATAATAAATCCAGATATTAGTTCCAGGATCATAATGACCCTTGTTTATGTATTGTATTTGTGTTGTTACTAGCTAGTTTTAAATACTTTAAATTGTAATCTGTGGAGAACGTAGTGGGTAGCATAATTGTTTTAAAATGTTATATTTAAGATATGACTAATTATTATTGTGCTACTGTTTGTTTTTCCTTAAATAAATAAATAAATAAAAGTAAAGAGTGATGGATATGAATGTTGTTGGATAGAGGAGAGGAAGCGCAAAAAAAAGATGGATGATGATGAATTGTGTCAGGAATGACGTCTGACAGGGGAGAATGAAAGAAGAAAACGTGCTGCACCACCCCAAGTAGATTTGGGCAAGGGCAGGAAGATGTCGATGATATCTAACATGGAAAATGGTGAATAAATTGGTGGTAATTTTTTTTTATTTATTTCTAGTTCGCAATATTTTCTATACCTACCAATTCTTGAAGGGCAGTTTTAAAATAGACTAATTAATTAGTTTCAGTACGAAAAACAATCAACAATGGAATTTTTCTTTCAGTGTTAGTGGGCTGCCTATTATTATGTTATAAAATAACAAAAGTAGCTTTCTAGATTTCTCTTTATGAATGAAAAGGTTTTTCAGCGCTATTTATAGAAAAGCTTTAATCAACTTGATATTCAAACAAAGCTTTCATTACTTTAACAAACATTACGTTAACTACGTTTCTAAACAAACAATATTCAAGAGGTTTTGTTGTTAAAAGCTCAGCGTTCATTAAAAAGCTTTTTTTACACATTTTCGAAGCTATAATTAAAACGATAAAAAGAAAATGCCGTCATAAAGTATTTTTTTGGCAATTTATGTGGCAGTCGTTAATTGATACTCTCTTTGTGATTGCTAATTGTATTAAAAAGATAAATTGTATAATTAGTCTGTCGTTGGAGAGGAGCTCGTGTCAAAATAATAACAGCTGCTCGGGTCGTTCTTTATGTTAAGCCGCGCTTGCCTAGGTTGGTCTGTGGATGGGTGACCACCCATTACACACCGAGTTTCCTCCGTGCCTCGAAAAGCACATTAAACCGTTGGTCTCGGCTGTCATTTGTAGATCTTGGAAAGTCGTTACAGGTAGTCAGTGGCCCGAAAGTCTGCAGATAACCAGTCTTACTAAGCGGTATCGTATTACCCAGTACTAACTGGGTTGTGGAGGTCAGATAGGCAGTCGCTCCATGTAAAATACTGGTATTCAGCTGCATCTGGTTAGACCGGAAGCCGACCCCAACTTAGTTGGGAAAAGGCTAAGTAAATGATGATGAGTCTGTCGTACCGAGTTGTTTTTCAAAGGTTGAAATGTTTTAGGCTCAAAAGTTGGACACTAATCACGGTCGAATGTTTACATTGTCATCAATTACTTCTACCTGACAGGAGCTAGGTGGAATAATTAATTATGTTAAAGTGCTCGGAAATAATGTTCCTTATCTATTTAACTTGGCTTCAAATTAGGGAGGAGATTGAATGAGGGCTATCGTTTTTCAGCTCACCTAATGGCGCGACTGTCGATTAAGGACCTTAATCGACAGTAAAAAAGAAAAATAGAAAAAAAAATAGATTCATTTACAGGTAAATGAATCTATTTTTTACTTCGTAGTACCAATAACTTCATATAAAGGTTATTTTGATACGTATAACAACATAGTGTAAACTTTAGATACATATTTACAATATTCTCCCTAAAATTAGCAAGCAAGAAACAAATTTAAAGTCATTTTTCCTCGAAGTACTAACAAATAAGATCATAAGTTGCTACTTAAAATCTTCAAGTCATAATTAATCAGGAATGGCTCAATCTAGACCACAATCGTGAATATTATTAAAAATACGTGATAAAGAAGCACGCAACGCGCAAACTTTCATTTACATTCACCGAAATGACATCTGACATTTCGGTGCCCTCACGCTACACTAGCGCCTCTAGCGGTGAATTCATACGCGATAGCCCGCATTGAATAGGCGTACGTTAACGGATTTTCTTCCTTACTAAAGGTTTTTTTCAGTGAGTTTACTCGTGGGTAAATAATAACAGACGGTCGGGTTTATCTTCAATTTAAGCCATCCATTCCGTATCAAGTTGCCTCCGTGCCTCGGAAAGCACGTTAAGTCGTCGGTCCCGGCTGTTATTTGTAGATCGTTGACAGTCGTTACAGGTAGTCCGTGGCCCGAAAGACTGCCAACCAGTCTTACCAAAGGGTATCGTATTACCCAGTACTAACTGGGTTGTGGAGGTCAAATAGGCAGTCGCTCCATGTAAAATACTGGTATTCAGCTGCATCCGGTTAAAATATATCACTAAGACATAAAGTGTACGTTAAAGGGCTGCTACGGTGGTACAGCGCAAGTAAGCCCCGTCTTGCACATTGTATGCTAATCTTACGAAGCCCCATGAACTCTGACTGTACAGTGTGCACGCCTTGTCAAAGGATATCTCTCTCGCTTCCGGCCTTGGTTCATTCCATGGTCCGGAGCGAGACGGAATGGGACGCCGTCGCCTCCTTCTGCGAAGCAGTCATGCCAGCGAAGGAGGTGGCGGAACGTGAAAGGGAGAGAACCTCACGTCCTAGCCGCCGCGGGAGACGCACCGGGCGTCGGGGGCCACGTGGTGGCTCCCGGCCACCGTAGACGCGGGCCTGTGGACGGTGAGCTATGGGCTAGCTCGCCGTCCGTCCGTCTTATGACGACAGGCCGTGTCGACGGCGCGTTCGTGTTCCACGCGCGCCTCAAAGAGAGTCAGCAAACAGGAAGGGGTCCGTAAGGGCCGACGCCTGCCAGGGTTGCGGGACTGTTCGAAAGAGATACCGCGGCCCTGGAACACAAAGGGCAAAGGAAGGAACATGGATGGGTTTTAGTCAGTACAAGTCTGACACTCCCTCCTGCTCAGCCCAGAGCGGGAGGGGTCATTTGATGATTTCCCATCGGTAAAAAAAAAAAAAAAAAAAAAAAAAAGGGTATCGTATTACCCAGTACTAACTGGGTTGTGGAGGTCAAATAGGCAGTCGCTCCATGTAAAATACTGGTATTCAGCTGCATCCGGTTAGACTGGAAGCTGACCCCAACATAGTCGGGAAATGGCTAGGCAGATGATAACTAAATGTTTTTCTTTCTTTATTTCTTAGCTCCAGAAAATATTACATGTTGGCCTACCGTGGCTTATTTCACTTGTGGTCAAATTATACAGGGTTAGTTTCCAAAGACCAGCCAAATTCTCAGATATGATGCAGTACGACATTCTGAGCCCCCCCACATAGAAATTTTTCATCGGTTATTAAAAAAAAAAACAGCTGTTTCATACATTTTGACCATGTAGGTATATATATTGCACTTTTGTAGGAAACAGCTGTTTTTTTTTAATAACCGAAGAAAAATATCTATGTGGGGGGAGCCCCCCACATAGATATTTTAGAATGATGTACTGCATTATATCTGAGAATTTGGCTGGTCTTTGGAAACTAACCCTGTATAACGCTAACGAAATCTTGCAAACGTGATGGGAGTCCATATATAGACAAGATAAACCACAAAATGCTTATGCAAAATGATATTTTAAGTTTCGCTAGCTAATTTATTTTGCCTTAGTAGAAGACTGCTACCGCTCTTCACATAGCTAGCCAGACATTAATGGCAAAAGTAAATCACCATCACCATTATCATCAGCCTTATTCCATCCACTGCTCATTACCATCGTCTTTCTGCCCTCGTTCCATGGAGTCGGTAACACACGTTTTATTCTTCCATTCTTCCCTATGAACCCCACCCACTGCTGAATCATCATTGGCCGGCCCTTATCCCAATTTATTTTTGTTCGGCTCAGCGGTGTCTTCTTCTTTCATACTATTACTCGTCATCTCAGCAGACACCTCCTTTCTAGCCATATCATCCTTTACACAGTCCATCCATCGTTTCTTTGGTCTTCCTCTACTGTTATAGCCACACACACTGCTGAATAAAAGCAAATATTTCCATGAAAAGCGAAGTCTTTCAAAAACAGTAGAACTTTAAATGCCACGCCTCGGTTAACTTTCCTCGAAAAACAAAAACACGCCTGAATTAAAACCCATCGAATTTTCTCGAACAACAAATTTAACATTATGATGTAAGACTGTATTAAACACACGATTCGTGACTGAAGTTACCTTGGAGGCTCTGATAAGAAGTATACCTACCAGTAGTACTATTGTAGCAAGAAACCGGGGCGCGGAAATTAGTACCGGCGTGATGTACAGTCGGCTGGAAAAGTTCTAGAATGAAAAGCTATTAGCTAGATATTTTGGCGACATCTATATCGCCAAGTACTAACTACGCTTACACTGGTGACGTCACAGAATCCTGCATCGCGATTGTTCATCGCGCTATCTGTTCCATTATGAGGCCATGTCCCATTTTCCTTTGAATCGGCGTAACACGTTTTTTTCTTCCATTCTCCCTTGTCAGACGTCAGGCTATTTTATTAAACCATCTTACTTCTCTTACTCGTCATTCCCTCACTGCTGAGGATCGCGACCATAATAACACATCTCCGAGCCATGCGGTCTCCTGCAGTGTGAACGGCATGGTACAGGCTGCCTCGCAATAGCCTTTTTGATCGAC
This sequence comes from Eugnorisma glareosa, assembly GCA_947578425.1. NCBI lineage: Eukaryota > Metazoa > Arthropoda > Insecta > Lepidoptera > Noctuidae > Eugnorisma > Eugnorisma glareosa. The sequence goes on along the minus strand of OX387968.1, from coordinate 4,084,780 downwards.
CATTGCTCCATCAGGTATGTGAAGAAGTGAGATATGAGAAATGCGAAAGTATTTGAAGTAGGATGGATGCTTGTTACTCTTTCACGCAAAAACTACTGAACGGATTTGGATGAAATTTGGCACACAGATAGCTTAAAACCTGGATTTACACATAGGATACTTTTATTCCGGTAGTACGATCTCGTGGGACAATAACCGACCTCCACGTAGGCTTAAGCTAGTTAAACGAACATCCGTAGAGCAGGAATCTTGACACATCTCTCGTCTTACCTCGTATTTTCCATTTTCTATGCAGGAGTTTTCCATCTTGTTTCTCCATCAACCATTAAGTAATTATTTTGTTCGTATGCCACATAATACCTTTCCCAGTACACCAACCAGGTCTGCACTCAAAAGCATACCAGCATATGCTCATAATAATTTTGTGCCTAACTTCATTAACCTCGTTGGTCTAGTGGTCGCAAGCACGACTGCTGAGTATGAGGTCCTAGGTTCGTTTCCCAGGTCGATCAAAGTGTTAATTACTTTGTGTTTCCACCAAAAATGTCTCAGTAGCAGCCTCGGGGTCTGGATTTGTGCCCGGTTGATGGCAGTACTACTATTAGGTACAGTAGGGTCAGTAGGTAAGTACACCTCTGTCTAACCCTTCAGGGGTTACAGGCCTAATGTTATGACGATGATGATTAACTTATCCGCAATCTTCTTACACAAGTTACAAAGATTTTTTGTACGTTTTCTCTTTATTTCCATAATAATGTGAATTTTCTCAATATTTTAATTCACCCAGAGTGTTGAGCGAGTTCCCCGCCGACCGTACTCTAGATGTTACGATAATACGATTTGTTATTATTACTGAATTACCTTGAAAGCTCTCGGAAATCATGTTTACTCACTTTATTTTATGAAAGGTTTATTTTTCAGGGAGATCTTATTGGTTGTGATTTGACAATTCACGGATAACGCGACCACGGTGCAACTTTCAAAAATTTGTGACATAATATTTATTTTAGAGGGAATTACATTCGAAATGTACTTAATGAGACTGTCTAGCCAATCATAATCATATTTCTTACCTACCCCCATGCGGACATAGGCAGAGCGCCATCAGCTACGATCCTAACATAGGTTCTCCTTTGCTTGAGCCGCTTTCAGAGGTTGCGAGTTTTTGTTAAAAGAAAACCGCATCCAAATCAGTCCACCCGTTTAAGAGCTACGGCGCTAAAGACAGAGACACACACCTAGCGGTCAAACTTATAATTTTTTGCGTCGGGGGTTAGTAAAATAGAGACAGAATACAAAAAGCTTCATTTAAAACTAAAACTAAACATATACAGTTAAAGTTTTATTATGTAATTATATGTTTACTATTCACGACTAAACATATCAACCCACACAGCACTTTCCCGCTATGTTAATAAACTGAGCGACCCTACCGTAAACGCATAGATAATTATTATTAGATTGACAAGTAAATTAATAGCACAATGTTATCCTATTAGTCCTCCACAAAGCGAGCACAAAAGGCATTTATGACCACAACAGAGCATAATCTGACAGATTAGCAGCTTCCCTTCTATTCGGAATACGTGTACGCTCTTAGTGTTCCGAAATTCAAAATACCCTCGCATATAGGTATGCCAGACGCACTCCGATGAATAATAAAATCTGGAAGTGTACAGGTCTAAAGAGAATTTGCTATCGACTTCCATTTGACCCATCTTGACTGTAATATTGCTTACTATCAGGTGAGACTGGTCAAGTACGAGCCTCTGAAATTAAACAAAAATGAAATACAATAATTTAACTTTGACTTTATTGAATTCTTTGCAAGTTCATTGTATTCTTTATTCGACATCTATGTTCCAATCGGACATTATCAAGGGAAGGGGCCACCTCATGGAGATGTTTTCTAGATTTTAAATTTAGATCTCTATGTCCACCTTCGTCTTCTATCGTCACGAGAACGGGGGTCTAAAATGGCTGCTTTATCAGAATCATAATATGAATCATTTACAAAATTTAAAATTCTTAAAATGGTTTTTGTGCTTGTGACCACAAAGTCCATTTTAAGAGTTTTAAATTTTTAACGTGATTCATATTATGATTCTGATAAAGCAGGCATTTTAGGCCCCCTGTTTGATTTTTATTTCATGCCATGTGATAAAAGATTTGTGGTTCATATTGTCAGAAAGTTTAGATGCGTATAACTTGAAACGAGGCGAAAAGAGTATGCAAGGATGGTAGCATGTGGCGTTCTGTTATTTCTGCCTATCCCTGTGGGAAAATGGCTTGAGCATGTGACATCCCTACTAAGCCTTATGCTGATATTTGACTACCCGTGGGGTAGCGAACAATGTTCCCCAACATTACGTATTGGACACAAGGCCGAGGTCTGACCTTATATTTATACATTAGATGCCAAAAAGTACGTTGTATAATAAGATTTGCATGTTTCGGCTGAATGGTCTGTATTTTATGATATGTGGAATATAAATTCTCCACTCTTTATTATTAATCTTGTGAACGCCAGAGCATAAACGCACGCGGGTGCACTCCAGGCCAAGCCACAATTGAAATTGCACCCACAATTTTTTTCACATATTTGTGTCGTTTGGCGTACAGGGCACGCGCTTGCTTGTCACGTATATGCGACAAAGGCGTTCAAATGGTTAATGACTGAAGAATTTCTTTTCTAAACTCGTTGGAGCGGGTACTACGTAGGTTTGGTTGGTCCACCAGTAAAGTATTTCTGCTGTTTTTGTTCACTAACCTGCTGTTCATAATGATTTAGAAGTAACTTTCCTTAACTTATGTTTTTTATGGTGAGGATTTAGTTAATATATCTTCCGGAATCGTCCAATCTCACCTACTAAAGATACAGCCCGACTTTATCACTATAGTCGTATTTTCTTTATGAGCTCTCTAATTACGAGGTAGAGTGCCTAATGTCCCGATGTACTAACGCACTCACTGATGGTCGTTCACTTTTCACTCGTATGCCCTGAGTAATAGAATAGAATAGAAAGTTTTTATTTCAGACCGGAGTCCATAGGGTTAGTAACATTTTACTTAAGTTCTAGTGTTAGTAGGTTACAGACACAGATTAAAATGCACAATCACAATTCAGCATGGAGCCGCATCCACCTCCGCAGCATCGGGGAATCCCACCGATCTGCGAATACACTGAGAATACTGTTGGTGCTGCCGCGAACACGAGCGCGTAATAAGCCTCGTAATAAGGTTGAAAGTGATTGACCGTCAGTACATTAAGCTGAAGATCCTGCTAGTAGTTTCCTACAATATGGTTGAGCTAAATGGGGCTGATGCATGCGTCATGTTCGTGAACGGGCGCTGTCAGTTCGGGACTGGTCATCTCTTAGCTGCCACGGTTTATTTTAACTACTTTGTTTTTAAATTGTTGATAGTTATAATCTTTTACTCTGGACGCTCTTAACGTGCACGTCTTTCTACATCGTTCTCACATATATGTATAATCTCAACATGAATGATGTAAGCAAGATCTTGTAACAATATTTTGATTGAAAAGAGTGTCCATGGAGTTTCTTGCCCATTCTTCTCCATAGAGATCTACGCTTTGGAATGGGCAACTACAGTACTTTCACAAGTTATTATGCCTCGTGTCTGTGACTGTAGCTTCGCCTTTGTTTTTCGGACTTTCAAAACTCTAATTGAAATAAACGCTTTGAGTTTGAGTTTGAGTAAGTTAATTTAAATAACACGTGCTATACTTTGCAACCGTACGTCCGCTTGGTACAAATATCAGTTTGCAAGTGAGCATTTATCCCCGCCTTAGGCGTAATATCCCCACTACCACCATTTATTGATTTGCATAATGTATAATATAACATCACGTCTGTAATCCTTGAAGGGTGTACCTAATAGTACATCCACATTTCGCCAGTTATGTAATAGGGGGCGAGCCTGGTGCCATCAACCGGGCACAAATCCAGACTATGTGGCTGCCACTGAGAAATTCCTGATGGAAAAATCCAATAACATTGCTCGACCCGGGTCTCGAACCCAGGACCTCATGCTCAACAGTCGTGCTTGTGACCACTAGACTAATGAGGCAGTCATGCATACAGGGTGTAACAAGACCCTTAACGAAGCATTATGTACATCAAACTAAGTAACTTTACGCAAAAACTATTGCTGGGAAACGACTTTTTTTGGGGTGAAAAATCACGTTTTATGGTAGGACTCAATGTAACGCACTCAAAACATTGTGCTGGTGGATGGATTGAATAGTACGGGGGTCGTGGAGGTGTTTAAAGTAAAAATCTAACGTTAAAACAGGAATTAAAAAAAAAAGACAAAATATTGGAACTTAGACCCCCAATCCCTTGCTTAGATATTGATTCTGTACTTAGTTAATAGTTTGTGCAACAATAGTTTATTGCTAACTGTGGAGGCCTTTAAATAGTTTGTCGTTGATAGCCTCACTATACATTTTTGTATTGTTAGCTGTAAGCCAACCAAACACACGACGAACCACAAAGAACTCTTTGATCGTAAAGGAACACAAGCGGACACTTGTGCCCATCCAATACGCTCAAAGGAGTTTAAATAAATAAATAAAATAACAGAATGCTGTACTGAATACGTGGTAACAGTTTTCGCGTAGGAAGAAGGGTCCACCCCGACACCCCGTATAGAATAACAATCGCATTTAATAAAAAAAAAAACTCAACGCATTTATTTCAATTAGACCATAACAGGCACTTTTGAATGTCAGAAAAACAAAGGCGAAGCTACAGTCACAGACACAAGGCATTATAACTTGTGAAAGTACTGTTCCAAACTGCTACCCCAATAATACTTATGCTTAGCCTTGAGAATGTAATTAGGTTAGGGTTTATTAGATTACAGTGAGGTTAACAACTGCCTAAAAGTGAGGTCAAGTTATGAACGAAACTAATGAAACACAACAGCACGTTATTTAGTTATAACCTTAGTCTACGTGAGAATTATATATATTTATCGTTTCTACTTCCCTACCATTACATAATTTTCTGAGGTGTGAATTCAAATTCAAATGTTTATTGCTCCACACAGTACATAATCATTCATTTCCACTTTTAGGTATGCAACATTTATCATTAAATTAAAACAATTTCATAAATTCCAATTATACCATAAACGTTGTCAAAAGAAAATAAAATAAATTCGAATTAATACCTTATACAATAAATTCAAAAACAATACCCTATACATATAAGCCATATACCCTATATATCATAAAACTCAAATTAATAAGAACGTTAAACAATGTCATAAATTAAAAAATAACCTTGTACTATAACTTCAATTTGAGTCTAGTAACTCAAATAAGGACAAAAGGAGTTACTAGCTGTAGCCCGCGACTTCGTCTGCGTGGAAATTTTAATGTGTATGTGTGAAAAAAGTAGCCCTTGTGCTATTCCAGACTATAATCTATATCTGTGCCAAGTGTCATCTAGATCCATTCAGCCGTTCTGGCGTGAAACAAACATCCATTCACCTAAACTTTCGCATTTAAAATAGTAGTAGATAATAAGATATTGCTTGATGAACACAACTTTCTGTAACAGCATATTTCTTCATTATATTAAAGAGCAGATTCTTTGTTACTCACTACCATTTTCAGTGCTGTCTTGAACAGGAAAAGGTAGAATGAATTATTTTATAGCGAAAAAATTAAACATTTTCCTTTCAGGAACACAAAGAACATTATAAAGTAATTAATTCTCTTTTATTTATTTTTCAAACAAAAATACAACATCATGCTTTCAGGAACACAAAGAACAGAGTACATTACATATTGAATTCTCTTTTATTTATAATTTCCAGCGCGTGCTACTTAACATTTAATATTTCTCAACTCGCCGAGTGAAATCAACGCTCTTATTTTATTCATAAATAATTGGAGTATTTCATTAATTAATATTAAGTTTATTATGAGGGGAAGATCCGGAATTGATTTCAAAATACAGGTTGTAACAAGACCCTTCGCGAAGCCGTCAACCAAGCATTCTGTACATCAAACTAAGTTACTTTACGCAAAAATTATTGCTGGGAAACGACTTTTTTTGTGGGGGGAAAAATCACGTTTTACGGTGGGACTCAATGTAACGCACTCAAAACATTGTGGTGATAGATGCATTGAATAGTACGGGGGTCGTGGAGTTTAAAGTAAAAATGATCTATTAAAAACATGTTTATAAGAAAAAACCTTGTGAATATGTTGGAACTTTGACCCCCAATATCTCTGTAACTAGAAGGTTCCCAGGTATGGTCTAGAACAAAAAAATGATCACAATGACGGTGAGAACAAGTAACTTTCGGCTTCGTTAAGGGTCTTGTTACACCCTTTATTTTCTCTAATAAATATCGCCTACACCCTAGCAACTTTACAAAAGTTCAACTTAAAGCCACAGAGATTGATTAAACTCCACGAAATTAAGCTTTTTTTGTGATACTGATATTGATTTGATAGGTACTAGTGTTTGGTTAGTTAATCTAATTCTAAGTTCAGATATTAGTATAGCCACAGTAATTTCATTGCGATCCATCTACAGTTGACCTTTAGCCCACGCGTTATAGAGATTATTTTTGTGTTGGACGACATTATAACTTCACCTAAACAATTAAATAAATAGAATTTCCGAAAAATTTCTAAAACATTGTATCTTTTTTATAAATCTATGCTAATATAAGCATAATATCGTGATTAGTTTAAACATGATGTAAAGAAAAAAGGTTTTCTTGGTCGATTATTTAAAAAAACACTGCTGTTACATACAAAATTGCAATACATGCACGACGAAAAATGTCTATGCTAGAGGGTCCTAAATCATGAGCTGAATAGGTACAAAGTTTGCGCATCGATGTCCCTTACACCCTGTATAGCAATTTCGATGTTTTGACATAGGTAATTTCACTACATCAGTACATTGCACCCTGGTACTAGGTCACTAGTATAGTATCCAACCAATTTGAACACCGAAACACAAAAAAAAAACATGTATCACACAAACAAAACTACAAAACCACACGCCTAAACCTCCAACAGAACCTTTTTAATAATAAATTCGGGTTATCCTCCAGAGAGCGATAAGCAACTGGAACCGTCGTTATGTGCGACAGATGGGCTAAAATAGCCTTTATTCTGAACAAAACATTATATGTCGACGGTTTGATGAGGTACTTCGTCACTTTATCTCCTTTTTGAGGACTGGTTGTGTTGAAGCTTAAGCGGTGTCTGTGACTGTGACAGTGACAGGTCTGCAATGGTTTTATTCTACACGTCATACATATTTGACACAGAGCATCATATATATACTGGTCGACTGAGGGAGGCATATTGACAGCCACACGACTCACTGGGCAATAATTTATTTCACAAGCTCATTCTACGTTTATTAGTCTAACACATGTCGATAGCTATAGACCTACTTAAATACCTACCTATACGATTGTAAAATTGTAATGTCTGATTCTGTGATTCATACATAACGCTGCCATTTCTGACCTTTCATAAAACGTCGCTAATCCATAAAATGTTCTAATAGCGTCGTAAACCTGGACCTACTTACATGTTTCATAATTCCGTGTTTTCGAGTTAATTAACGTTCGTGCAAATTGTAGTAGCATGTAAGCCGGTACTTATGCTCGTGAATACTCGTGATCTCAATATTTTCGCAGCACATTTTCAATATTACTCACACAGGATACGCAAAACATTCACATCAAAATTCACGTGTAAAGTTGTAATTAATTTATTAAAATCTGCTGGCTTCAAATTAATTATAAAATCGCTTGTTTTTACTTCATTTTGATTAGACAATAAGAATCAAATTAAAGTAAACACTGAAATCGCAAACAAAGTATAGTTCGATACCTGTCACGTTCATAGTTTCGCTAGTCAGTTTAATTTGACCCTAAATATTTATTTAAACACAAACTAGTCGTTACCAGCCAAATATCCAAAGGCTTTGCCAAACTTAGTGCTAATTCGAATAAGCACTCTTGAAGGGATATTCTCAGGGAATTCAACAACTTAAGGGATTCCTTCGGCCGAAACTTGAAACTACTTAAGAAGAGTTGGGTTCTATAAACTTTTCTTAGCATATAATTATTTACGCCAAGAGTTATTCCTGTCACGGTCATACAACTGTCAAACTACAGATTTAAGATAGAGACTGGAAAACGTCTAAGCCATATCACGAGCTAAGTAATGTTTAAAGATCTCGTCCTAAGACACTTAAGTACACAAAGCGACACATCAAGCTATACAATTCTATTATAGAGCCTCGCGTTGTATAGATTTCCCGTGCTGTGAGAGATCCACATAAACTGGTTTTGTAGAGCTTGATTGGCCGTCATGCGTACTACACGTAGCGACATCTATCTCGCTACATACGAACTAGAAATCCTACATCGCGCAATCAAAGTTATCCGCGAGATAAAGAAATATTCATATAACCATCGGGTCGGAAGGTCCTTCCTTTTCTATGGAGTACTAGCTGTACCCGCGCGGTTTCACTCGCGTGTTTCATACGTTGGTGTTTATGAGATTTAGTGTGAAAGTTAATGTTCCAAGAAAACAAAACACTTCGGAACTCGCGCATTTAAAACCCTAAACCGTACCAAATGCAGATTTTTTCTTTACCGGCCTTACAATAACCGATTCATATTGGGTTGGCGACCTTAAATCAGCCAAATTAGGGTCATTATTCTCTGGCTCAGTAAAGGTTGCCGATTGTTCGGAACCAAAAGAAGGGATTTGGTTATGGGACACGTCAGAAAATGGTGCACACTGAGTGTAAGTCGGTGATTCGTCAACAAAGACAATAATTTGGTGCTGGCGTTGTACGGCAGAAAAAAATGACTCGCATTCCATTTGTTCACTATAGGCAAGCGATTTCTCGACAAAATCAATAGCAGTAAATTGGGACTGGGATTGTGAATCAACTTCACCTTTACCGCTGAGTCGGTGAAAGTTGGTGATTCTTCAATTAGGCGTGAGGGCCAAAGATCTTTTTTATTATTTAAATTAACCAACGGAATTAAAACATAAACTGCCCTTCATTAAAGTTTCCTGAGAATCGGATTATTTTGACTCCCTGCCGTGCTTCCCCAAACCAGCAATAAAAGTACCATCTTGAAACACCTGGAACTCAAATGAGAATAATTCTTCCGCTGCCATGAGTTCACAGGTGGTTCCGTGGGTACCATTACAAGACATTTCAGCGACGTATTTACGCTTTGGACTATAAACAGCTCCTGACCGATCCTGAGTGAAAGAATCTTTCCCAGTTGTTAGACACGTGGCGCACAATGCTGCCTCGAATTTGGGAAGCCATGACCACGTTACCATCACCAAATAGGATAGAGATTAAAATAAGCATCGCCAGGGATATTTACTATTTGGCAAAGAATTTGCACTCCATTAGAAGTGATAATACTCGTAATTTGATTATCCATTTTAATTAAACAATACTCACGACCAGTAAGTAACGTAAAAAATATTACTTAGAACGTAATTTTCTTTATAGCTACTCTTTTACAACACCAGTCTAAATCAAAGATACTAAACACAAAAATTAAAATAAGTACTAACGTAGGTAATGTAGGTATTCAAGGACACTTTTTCTAGTAAGAACGACTAATACTAAAAAACTATTATAGTAATACCACAGTGTGAAATACACAATATGTAATTCGCGAAGAAATAGATATAACAAAATTCCACCCAGGCAATAGGTAAAAACACAATTATTATTCCCCAATTTAAAATTAGGAAATGAAACAAACCAAAACGAAGACAAACCAAACAACGATGACGACAAATATTTCAAAGAAAATTAGTAGTAGTGGCAAAATATCGCAGAACATAAATGAGCTTGAACGCACTATTCTAATAATCTGTGATTGATTCATCAGTGCGTTTTTGAAACGTTTTTTTCTTACCTTTCAACAGACGCCTGCATTCTGAAAAATACTGGCCACCTAGAATTTCTCATACACACTTTAGAACGTTATAGAAACTCATTTCATTACCTTTCAGCAGACGCCTGCATATTACTGAAACATACTGGCCACCTAGAAATTCGCATAAAAACTGAAGATGTAAATCTCAAGGAACTTCCAAATTTTTATTGCAGTGTAAAATATGCATTATCGCGTTGTCGTAAATTTTAATTTGGATCTTTATCGACTTCCGAATTCTAATTTCAATGTAAAGTAAGCAGTAACGCGTTGCCGTAAGATTCAATTTGTAACTTTTTTCATACAAACATTAAACACCCTTAAGGGCCGAATTTCGTAAAACCTTTTCTTAGTGAGCACCTAGAAGCCGAAAGGAACATTCAGGCCCACATTCATGTCTCTAACTTTAAAAACATAGGACTTTCATACAAACTTTGACACCCCTTTTCAACCACTTGGTGTGCGAATTTAAAAAAAAAACCTTTCTTAGTGCGCGCCTGCACCCCATAGAGAGTGCTTATGCCAAATTTTAGACCTCATGGCCCAGTAGTTTTCGAGATTTCGTGATGAGTGGTCAGTGAGTGGACTTCTCTTTTATATATTACATAGATAAGGAACTTTACACCCTGCTCCTCATACCCCGGTATGCAGCTACCAACCCTTTCTCCCCAGAGCCATCAATTCTTAGTGAACAGCAATTTATTTTAGGAAAGGACTTATTACTTTTTTTATTTTCCCTAATAGTCGCTCATGTCGTCTCAGCATGACGTACGAAGGCAATTTCGTTTTCAAAATTGAGTTCGAACTGTCTCATAAGTGTGATTAATCCTACAAGGGTACGCAGGAACACTGTCACGGGAGTAATCTTTGTCACGTCGTTTGTCAAATCTATGACGTAATATAGTTTTTTTTTTCTTTACAATGGCAATATAGGCATATTTCCCACTGCTGAGCAAAGGCCTCCCACATAGTCTTCCAATCTTCTCTCCTGGTGGTTATCTATACTAATATTATAAAGCTGAAGAGTTTGTTTGTTTGTTTGTTTGTTTGTTTGAACGCGCTAATCTGAGGAACTACTAGTTCGAATTGAAAAAATCTTTTAGTGTTGGATAGCTTATATATCGAGGAAGGCTATAGGCTATATATCATCACGCTACAATCAATAGGAGCTGAGCATCAATGAAAAATGTTGCAAAAACGGGGAAAATTTATTATCTTTGAGAGCTTCCGTTGCGTGCGCTGGTTAACCGGTTAAAGTTGCACAAAAATAATGTATTAGGGAATTATTCCTCTTAAAAATGTCTAAAAAAAGGTCCGCGACAGCACATGCCTATCTTTTAAGGTTGACTAACAATAACCATTTTTATGATTTTAAAATTTGGTCAAAAATAGTGCTTTATTTGCAAAGGTATTTTTACCGTCATAGTATTAATCCTTATCAAAATAAATATGTTAGTCATCTTTAGCATTCAATTGTGACCAAAATTGTCCTTTACACCATTCAATTTAGATGAATATCTTAGGAGATATCACAGTTTTAAAATAACTCCGCATCAAAATAATGACCCGCGCGCGCTGCGAGGCGGGCTTCATGTTGTTGGGAAAACCAATGTGATTAGATTCAATGCACAAACATTGTGGAGAACTTAGAGAAGGTTTTAGTTTTTGTTTCATTGTAATCAGTGCTCTCTATCAAAAGATTTATGAATTTAAAGTGTTCAAGAAGAACTTACCATCATTGTGTAAGATACATGCAAAGACATCTATTGCACCAAAATGGTACTAATTAATAAAAATGTGCTCACAAGATAACTTTTAAATCGGTTGACCAGCTTTACAAAAAAGTTCTGATAGCAAAAAGTACTCTAGATTAGTCTACATGACGCTATAACCCTGTAGAGTGTTTGTTCGATCGTTTTAAATGCATTATATTTTAACGGTTTAATTTCGTGCTCGATAGATGGCGCTATTAATTTCACTCCCTTTTCTGAGTCGCGGTGTTAAGTTTTCCGTGAAAGATGACCCTCGCCCGTGTCAAATGTCTGAAGCTTGGTTTATTAACCAACGAAACAAAAAGAGGAGGTTCTCAATTCGACGCGTCTATATTTTCTTATTTTATGTATGACCTTGACCACGCATAACTTTTTACAGAGAAGTCCGTTAAGCATGATCTTTTGTTTTTTAAATTGAGAAATCGTGTTTGGGCTCATTTCCTGCACCTTGATGGGAACTTTAGATCTAGCTGGAGTATGACGTCATCGAAGGTCTGACGATGGAGACGGAAGGCACTTGCAAGAGGTCCTCAAGAGTTTGCAGCAACAATAACGTGGTTGGGTTCATTTCATGCACCTTGATGAGAACTTTAGGCCTTGCTGAAGTATGACTGTCATCGACGGTCAAACTATAGAGACAAATGGCAGTTGCAAGCGGTCCTAAACAGTTTGCAGCAGGTATAATGTTATTGGGCTCATTAAATTCGCTTTGATGAAAACTTCAAAACCTAACTCAGAATGACTTTCATCGAATGTCTGACGATGGAGAAGGAAAGCAGTTGCAAGAGGTCCTCAAGAGTTTACAGCATCTATATCGTGTCTGGGCTCATTTCATGTACCTTGATGAGAACTTTAGACCTAGCTCGAGTATGACTGTCATCGAAGGTCTGACGATGGAGACGGAAGATAGTTGCAAAAGATCCTCAAGAGTTTACAGCATCTATATCGTGTTTCGGCTGATTTCATGAACCTTGATGTGAAATTTAGACCTGCCTGGAGTATGTCTATCATCAAAGGTCTGACGATGGAGATGGAAGGCAGTTGCAAGAGGTCCGCAACAGTTTACAGCAGTTTTATCGTGTCTCGGCTCATTTCAAGAAATTTGATGAGAACTTTCGTTCTAGCTGGTGTATGATTGTCATCGAGTGTCTAAAGATGAAGACGTAAGGCTGTCGAGGGTCGCGGGCCTGTGGACGGTGAGTAATGGTCTAGCTCGCCATCTGTCCGTCTTATGACGACAGGCCGTGGTGACGGCGTGTTCGTGTTCCACACGTGCCTCAAAGAGATGTCAGCAAACGGGAAGGGATTCGAGAGGAGCGAGGCCTGCCAGGGTTGCGGGACTGTTCGAAAGCGACACCGCAGCCCTGGAACGCAAAGGGCAATAGACGAAACGTGGATGGATTTTAGTCAGTACAAGTCTGACACTCCCTTCCGCTCCGTCCAGAGTGGGAGGGGTCATTTGATGATTATCCATCGGTTATAGTATATAATAGGGATTTACTCCTTTTGAGAGCTTCCGTTGTGCGTGAACGGTTAAAGTTACGCAATTATCATGTATGTCGGAATTGTCCTTCTTAAAAAGCTCTAAAAAAATATCCGCAATGGCCATATGTCTAATTTTTAAGGTTGACGCACATTCTCTCTAACCTCTCTTTCTTTTATGTACCCACGCACGCAGACGAAGTTGCGCGGGTCAGCTAGTATAGGTATAAAATGGTTTAATTTTAAGATCTACATTGATGAATGCTCACCTAGCGTATCCAGCATTCAGGACATTTAACTTCCTAGCAAACTTACAAACCTTTTTGCCACGACATGAGAGTTTTTTGTTTAACCAAAAATTTGACAATCAGTCTTACCAAGGAGTATCGCATTATCCAGTAGACGGATTGTAGAAATCAGATGGACATTCGCTCTGAATCTCACATATCTGGGAAAAATCTACTCAGAAAGGAGGGTTTCTACTTTAGCTTCTGCCGTTTTAACGAAATTGATGATGTTTTCTTGTATACTTGACACTCCTACCTTCGTTTGTTCTTGAAAGTAGCGACCTCAAAAAAATCCACTGACTGCTTGGAGGTCTCTCGGCTGAATGATGATGACAACCTCAGAATACAGAAAGAACCAGAAGCCGCGTTCAACTGTAATTGCAAGCCGCACGCTGTTTCCAGATACAAAACAAGCGTCCGCCGACCACCTCACTTCCCACCCGCGTAACGTGGCTAGCTCAGACATTAACGGCCCGTTTTTGGGGTAAACGTTGAGAGTATTGGAGATCATCATCATCATCATTTCAGCCGAAAGACGTCCACTGCTGGACATCGCCCTCCCCCAAGTGTCGCCACATTGACCGGTCCCGTGCGACTCGCATCCAGCGGATCCCCGCAACCTTCACCAGGTCATCGATCCACCTAGTGGGAGGCCTTCCAACGCAACGTCTTCCAGTTCGCGGTCGCCACTCCAGAACTTTTAGGCCCCATCGGCCATCCGTTCTGCGAGCAATGTGCCCTGCCCACTGCCACTTCAGTTTGGCAATTCTTCGGGCTACGTCGGTAACCTTGGTTCTCTTGCGGATGTCTTCATTTCGGAATCGATCGCGCAAGTAAACTCCGACAACACTCCAACAACTTTCAGTATTGCAGATATGATAATATTAAAATAAAAATTATCCTTTTTCCACAGAGTAACTTATCGACTGCGTGTGAAACTGCTCTTTACTCGTAAAAGAGTAGTTTCTGTCGCTTCAGTATTACGCCCGCTTACGGCTTCTGGTTCTTTCTGTATTCTGAGATGACAACCTATTTTTCAAATTGTTGCCTTAAACCTAAACATGATCTGTATTGTTACAGCGCCAGTCGCACTTGCCAGGCGGAGGGCGCGGTCGAGCAGGACTCTTCGCAGCCCGTCGACCTGCCCCGCACGAGAGATGGAGAGATCGACTATGATGGTAAGCACTATCTTTCTTGCAACTTTAGAACATTGTCATTAGGAGTCTTTTTGTTAGGGTAAGGATGATAGGCAGACTCCAGGTAAGCGCGTTATTTCGTTTCATTTACTTGTGCTGCTCTCAAACCTGAGGGCTGATTAAACTAAGAGCGTGACCATACACACATCGACGTAGAATCGGCTTGGGCCGATCACGTATCATCACATTTGTTGCATAGTTCGGCGCGCTATCGAGTTGGGTCATCAGATCCAAAAGGAAGCGAATGACATCTTATGGCTTTCATTGTATGGGCAATAATGCCCATAAAGCTTTTTCCGACCAGCTCAAGTCGATGAAGTCTGGTCACTACTTCATAGCTAAAGCATAAGTCATGAGGAGACATAGTAAGCTTTCTTGTTAGAGCAGACGTCATAACAGTGACAGCATTATCGAACTAAAAGGACAAATTACGTTCTTGAACTACAAATCGGCGCGTGCCGATTGATTCATAGATAGTCGACCTCGTAATTTACCTTACAACCCTTAAGTTGACGCCATAGCACGACAAGGTCATTGCGATTTGATCTAAAGACCATTGTGACTGACAGGTTATATATTAATGAAGTTTCAGTTTCCTGGAAGTTTGTGTAAAAATGATATCGCAAATACGAAATCGACCTAAGGTACCTACTGGAGAAGAGGAAATTAAGACTTTCTTGTACACGAGGTTGAGAAACTGTGTTAGACTATAAATAGGCCTGCACAAGTGGAAACTGAAGATACTTAAGTACTACATCCGGGGTATTCTAGGTAGCCTCGCTGACCCTTACTGAATATTTTACCACGACAATATGAGCTATTTTTGTATCACTTATTCCGACACAAAACAAAAGCTATTGTCGTCACGAGTGGCAAATGAAAATATACATTGTACAACGTATGGCACCCCTTTTTTTTTCGGATTGAAAATCATCAAATGACTCCTTCCGCTCTGGGCTGAGCAGGAGGGAGTGTCAGACTTTTACTGACTAAAACCCATCCATGTTCCTTCATCGCCCTTTGTGTTCCGGGGCCGCGGTATCACTTTCGAACAGTCCCGCAGCCCCAGCAGGCATCGGCCGTTGCGGACCCTTCCTGTTGCTGACATCTCTTTGAGGCGCGCGTGGAACACGACCGCGCCGTCGACACGGCCTGTCGTCAAAAGACGGACGGACGGCGAGCTAGCCCATAGCTCACCGTCCACAAACCCGCGCCTACGGTGGCCGGGGGCCACCACGTGGCCCCCGACGCCCGGTTCGTCTCCCGCAGTGGCTGGGACGTGAGGTTCTCTCCCTTTCACGTTCCGCCACCTCCTTCGCTGGCATGAGTGCTTCGCAGAAGGAGGCGACGGCGTCCCATTCCGTCTCGCTCCGGACCATGGAATGAACCAAGGCCGGACGCGAGAGGTCGCCGCCGCCGATCGCCGCTACGAGGACACGGCGGTGCTCCGCCCACGCGGGGCAGACCTTACCGTGTGCTCCACCGTGTCCTCCGGTCGATCCTCACAGTGGTAACACCCGGGCGTTTCCTCCCACCCGATCCGGTGCAGGTACCTCCCGAAACAACCATGTCCGGTGAGGACCTGCGTCAGGCGGAAGGTGAGGACGCCGTGGCGCCTCTCAAGCCACTCCTCAAAGAGGGGACTTATCGCCACTATTGTGGCGTGCCCTGCACGGGGTTGCGATAGTCGTTCTCTCCATGTCGCCATGAGATCACGCCGGAAGTCTGTCCGCTGAGCGGCAATTTGCCGCGGCAGCGGAGTTTCCCCCCGGCGCTAGAGCCTCCGCGCATGTATGGCACCCCTAGGTTATCAACCCTGCTTGCTAATACGAACTTACCTACTTAATCCACGTAGTCTTTTGTAGCTATTGATACAAGCTATTTGATTCGTATGCTATGTCTTTCCAAACTAAAATGAATCATAACAGACATGTTAATAACAGACCGAGTCAACTGACGGACCACTTCTCATCCTTATGCTCTCAGTAATAAAGTTGAAAAGTGATCGGCCGTCAGTGAACTCGGTAAGTACATGAAACACTTTCAAAGAAAACAATATGACACTATTATGTTATTCACGATCATTTTAAAAGGAATATCCTTTGACAAGGCGTGCACACTGTACAGTCAGAGTTCGTGGGGCTTCGTAAGATTAGCATACAATGTGCAAGACGGGGCTTACTTGTGCTGTACCACCGTAACAGCCCTTTAACGTACACTTAATTATGTCTTAGTGGTATATTTTCAATTTAAAAGTGAGTCGTTGTGTTTGTTTAGTACGATTTTAAAACTTGACGATGTAAATGTTTGGCTAAAATACTGGAAAATCACTCTCAAAAACTCATCTATTATACCATCTTCTTATTGCTTGCTTCCAGACCTTGTGCTTGGTCAGATATCAAACAAGCTTTTGCTTCTGATACATAGGTGTAAAGCAGAATTTTAGATCAAGAAACAGTGTGCGCTAAAAACCATAGGGACCACTGATCATTGTTTCTTACCGAAATGGCTCTCTCCCTATAAACCTACATAGTTGACAGACAATCTGAATTTTCGCTCACAAACCTTCGAATAATATAGCCATCATAGGGTAAAGGAGTCCACTGCTACGTAGGATGTGCACATAGAGGTGTGCAACGTCATCTGCGTCGTTCA
The DNA here is from genome assembly GCA_947578425.1 of Eugnorisma glareosa. Classification (NCBI taxonomy): domain Eukaryota; kingdom Metazoa; phylum Arthropoda; class Insecta; order Lepidoptera; family Noctuidae; genus Eugnorisma; species Eugnorisma glareosa. Next base: position 4,067,398 of record OX387968.1, on the reverse strand, counting down.
TTTGTTCTATGTTGGGGTTTTGGTTTCCGCACTTAGTCCTTAAAGTGGACCATTGTACGTGAGCCATGGTGGCTGTTACTCCAACCAGCCCACCTCCCTCCAGAAGCACATCAATCTTCCCAGTCTTCTGAGGACATCCGCAATGGATCTTGGTGTTCCAAAAGTTTTCTTGCGGATCTGGGTGATGTCTGTGCTCTCGAGAAGTACTTGCGCTATAGTTTCCTTCATTTGTTTGTCGCGAGCGTAGCGTGGCTTACTCGATCGTCCATTTTCATGCAAAACAAAGTTACTAAATGTGCGTAACTTACCCGTAGATTGCTGTGTCGCCTTAATCGACTCCACGTCGCTCTTGAAACATTATACCCCCAATGGGTATAAAGCCGTTAAATAAACAGTTCCTACATACATACAACTTACAGTTATTCCATGAAAACGTATAAAATTCGATCCGACCGACCAAGCCTTTGCCAGTCTCCCTGGCATAGTTCCAACTTCAATATGGCGTGTATGCTGAAGGACTCTACATACTTTTATGTCAGCTAAAAATCTGACTGGTCTAGTCGTTAGTGAAGACTAGGTTTATTAGTCTAGTAGTCTAGTTTATCAAGGCGCCAACATAAGTTGATTATATTTTAGAATATGGTAGGAGCAAAGGATAGATGATAATTATATTAACAGAGGATACTTTTAAATACTTTGGAACATTTTAGTTACAAAGTAGACGTTTTTGAAGACTGTCTGTCTATCTGTCAATTATCGATGTCGTCTATTGCAGTGTGATAATAAAAAAAAAATCAGACTAGATTTCTGATGCATGTCTATCTTATTGTCACAAGTACATTTGTAGGCCTATTATATGTCCTTAAACTTCTCGCTGTATTTATAATAGCTTGATTTTATCTGACCGTAGTAGTAGTTGTAGACTTTAACACCGACAAACAGTCAAACTCACAAACGTCTCTTTTTTAAAACCTTTTATTTAACTTGCAATGTTTGTATGTTTCTTGGCTTAGGACAAATCTTGCAACTGAATTTTAAAACAGTCATTCCCACCCGATTGGGTGAAATTTTGCATACACGTTTAGTTTGGGTGACAATACATGGTTAGCTAAATGTCGTCATTCTAAATCCAATATGGTAGACTCCCAAAGATGGCAGACTAGTTATTTTTGATGGGATATTATGGGTATCAGTTACAAGGATTTGCTGAGAAGAATACGAAGAAAAATGACGTTACATCGATATTAATAAGAACCTAGATTCCCTTTCGGAATGAAACTGCGAGCACCTCATGTCACCAACCTAATAACCTATTTTCTGCCAACAGCGTTGTACGAAGATGAATCGGACAGCGACCTCGGCTCGATGGAGAACCACGGCTCCGTGGTCACCCATCTCTTGTCGCAGGTCAAGATCGGAATGGATCTCACAAAGGTAAGTGTCTATCAATGAATGCGTATGCATTCAGTAAAATTATTGTTGCATTGAGTTCTTGAGTTGTAACATTGGCATTGTAGTTATATAAAAAAAATACAAATTAGCTCGCTGCGACAGTAGCCACGTTAAGTATAAAATACTTAAGCTGGGCACGCGAAGTAGGTGCTCCTGCGTTATCTAGGTATAATTATCTATATCTGTGGTGTCTGTGGTGTACCTAATACACAGTTTTTCAAGGTTATTTTTATTTTTGCCAGTAGCGAGCCAACATAAACCTTATTTTAACGAAAATAAAGATTAATATAATTTTGACGAACTTGTTAATGGTATCTAATAGCAGCCTTATTGTTATGACAATAAAGATCAATTTTGTCAGTGATGGAAAAGCAGAGATAAAATAACTGAAATACTGTAGTCCAGTCCAAGAGAATTAGTCACCTTCTTGGATAAGGGTGAGTAATAGTATCATAGACATAGATAATGCAACCATTTGTTTCAGGTTGTGCTACCTACATTCATCTTAGAGAGGCGATCGCTTCTAGAGATGTACGCAGACTCCTTCGCCCATCCCGACCAGTTTGTCAAGTGCGTTGTTTATTTTATCAATTCCTTTATTATTTTTATCGACTCATCTTTTAATTTTTTAAGAAAATATTAATAAATATTAAAAATAGTGGTCCGCCGGTGTCGGGAGCAGGGTCCAAGCTACCGGTGGTTAGGGCTCTTGAGACAAGAACCTCCTCACAATGCGAGCCGTATCGAGGAGTACTGCCTTCTGAATCAAGCCCTTGGTCCAACCTCCAAGCGAGCGAGCCTTGAAAGTGCCTCTAGCTAGTAGCTCTGCAGTTCTAGCCATTAAGGATGTTTCAAAAAAATCCTAATTTCTCAGGATAGTAGACCAGCCAACGCCCCGCGAGCGCATGGTACAAGTAGTGCGCTGGTACCTGAGCTCGTACCACGCGGGACGCAAGTCGCAGGTCGCCAAGAAGCCGTACAACCCTATCCTGGGAGAGGTGTTCCGGTGCCACTGGGACATGGACGGAGCTCCAGCTGAGAGTAATAACGTTAATATTGAGAAGGCAAGGGTCACACTAGCTATCGAACTTACTTATCCATTAGCAGTGCCACAATTTCAGTTTTAACAGGTAACACTCGAGGAAACTTCATCTATCAGAATATACACACAGCCAAGCCAAGCACTTGCGCACAGCCAAGGAGTAGAATTCCCTGCCTGCGTCGGTGTTCACGAGTTTATATAACCCCAATCTATTTAAGTCGTAAGTTAATAGGTTCTTTTTCGGTTAGCTCGTTCCATCGTCGACCTCTCTGTCCTCAGAACTAGATTGAGGTGAGAAATATATTTTTTATACCTATTCACTTTTATCACAATAACGCAACAACCGTATGAAATTCGCGCGCACGCGCCTGTGACCTATCGGCTGTTATCTGCGTGACGCCGTTCTGTCTCATTACTATCGTACCGAGCAACAGTGGATAGGCAGAGCACCCGCGTGGGGAATTTCATACGGCTATTGTTATAGTGTAAAAAGTGAATGCGTATAAAATAATGTTTTTTGGTAAAGTTGTTTGTTATTATGAGTATAATCACGTGTTTAAATCACTAATTACCAGTCACCCTATATATAAATTTGTTGTGTTTTACTGGTAAAAGTCCCAATAAAGCTGAAAAAAGTATTTTTTATGCTGGTCAGGTGCCTTGCCTCATATGATATCTCTCGCAACCCTATCAAAACTCGCACTAGGTTATTCTTTCAGTCGACCAAAATGTTCATTTCTTTGTGCCCAACAGAAACTAACATAGCTGGAGGATTGAGACTAGTCATATAGGAGGTCAACATTAGACAAGATTTTTAGTGTCATGCGATTTTAGTCCTTGATTCATTCTGGTAAGGCTCCTCATCCAAACCTTTATTTTTACTTTCCACAGCAAGAAGTAGGTGACGGCCCAGTCCCCTGGTGCACGCCAGACCAGCTCTCCTTCGTAGCAGAACAGGTCTCCCACCACCCCCCGATATCAGCCTTCTATGCGGAGCACGTGAACAAACGCATACAGTTTGAGGCGTGGGTGTGGACCAAGAGCAAGTTCTTGGGCCTGTCCATCGGGGTGCATAATATCGGGAAGGGTACAGTGACGCTGTTGGATACGGGAGAAGAATATACACTTACATTCCCTAATGGATATGGCAGGTAAGGGATTGAATCTTAATACATAAAAATAGGCCAAGTGCGAGTGTGACAAGTGCATGAAGCGTTCCTTACCATCGAAGTAGCGGAGCCCCTTAAATTATTAATTTATTTTTATTATTTGTTGTTATAGCGGCAACAGAAATACACATTCTGTGAAAATTTCAAGAGTGTACCTATTACGGATCATGAGATACAGCCCCAGACAGACGGACGGACGGACAGCGGAGGCTTATTATTAGGGTCCCGTTGGTTACCGTTCGGGTACCGAACCTTAAACATTACCCACCCCATTTCAATTAAATTTTGTGAATGTTTATGGTTGGCTCCAACTTGAAAGATATAGGATAGTTTTGGAACAGGGGCGGGTCGCTAGTACACACATAAATATTCACACCATTCACCCATAAAGTTATTTTCTGGGCATAAATAAATTAGGGTGGGACGCTACAGAACGCCACCTACCACAATCCTTACATAGACATCCTCCTTTTGTTTTCGTGAGGCATTCATTATTTTCGATGAGATTTTCAATACATTGTACACACGGCTACACATCAAGCTATACATTTCCAGTATAAGCTGACCTCGCATTGTACGGAAATCCTATACAATGCGAGATCAGCATAAACTGGAAATGTATAGCTTGATGTGTAGCCGTGTGTACCTATGTACAGTCCTCAAAAAAATGGGTTAAGCTACTAACTATATGAATTTTATTTTAATTTTATAATTAATTTTATATTTTATTTTATAAATCAAGCAATCAGTAATCATGCATTCAGGTTAATATCTCACATGTTGTAACACGTGCAACCGTTGAATAATAACTAATGACACGCAATTAGCACTGTTTATTAATGAATGAGCTCTTCTTACTATGGAAATAAATAATTATTTAAAAAAATACATAATAAGTAACTTATATTTTTTTTAATAATTGCGATTTATCTAAAAACCTATACACAAATAGAGCATTCACACAATCACTTTTCACCGAAGGGATACGTACTGAATCTTGAGTCCACCCACATTTTACCAGTCCTGTTTCAAGTCTCATATAATTGGGCGCGAGCCTATCAACCGGGCCCTGCCCAATCCTGACTCCGTGGCTGCTACTGGGAAGTTTCTGATGGGAGAATCCAATAAAACAGCCCGACCTTGGAATTGACTAACTCGGACCACTCTGTAAAAAGTTTTGCGTGGGCAAACATAAAAAAGTATACAGGGTGAATTTTCCAAGTGGGCATGGATGGCCAAATCCGAAACTATGAGGAATATCGAAAAATAAAGAATGATGAAAACTAAAACTGCATAATTAGATTTTTGAAAAATCAATATTCCTAATCAGGAATCGAACCTGTCGGTTTTGAAAAACAAACACACACACTGTATTATTACACCTTTCGATAATGTCACTAATAAGGACCAAATTCTGGGAAGTACTGACATACGGCAAATTTAAGAAAAGTTATAAATTTTATGTTCTTTCATATTTTAAATTAATTTCCTTGATTGAAGACACCCGCAGCGCATTCGATTTTCACAACATTATGTTCTAATTTCAAATTTGTTGACTCTTCGTGGCCAAAGGCCACAGTATTAGTGTCCCAGCAGTGGGAACATTATAGGCTGATTATGCTAAAAAAAAGACTTGAGAACCTCCCCCTATTTAAAAATGTTAAACTTGTTTTCCACAGATCAATATTAACAGTCCCATGGATAGAACTAGGTGGCTCGGTGTGTATAGAATGTGTGCAGACGGGTCTCAAGGCCCACATCGAGTTCCTGACGAAACCCTTCTATGGCGGCAAGAAGCATCGGGTTACCTGCGAGATATTCGCGGGCGTTGACAAGAAACCCTACTATACGGCGCAAGGAGAATGGAATTCTAGAATGGATGGAAGATGGACTGATTCTGGAGTAAGTAAGAACGGAACGGAAAACATACACTGGCCGAAGTGTCTACGGACGCTGAGTATTTGTTTTATGCTCAGTGTCCATAGACACTTCGGCTGTATATGGAAATGATAATTCAGTTTCTAAAATTGAAGAAAAGATTGGATAGTTCAGTGCATTTTGCTAGTTATTATGAATTCCCATGTAATTAAGGGAAAATCTTTGTAACTTATGACCTCATACTCAGTCTTTTCATTACTAAACCATAAACAATAGTTATCTTTATCCGAAAACCATAAAATATCCTAATTTAACCGTTCGAATGTCCACAGCGCTCAGAAGTCCTATTCGAAGTATCAAACATGAAGCCGCGTCGCAAGCGCGTGGCGCCCGTGTCCCGCCAGCAGCCGCACGAGGCGCGCCGCGTGTGGCGCCACGTGACGTGCGCGCTGCGGGCCGCCGACTGCGACGCCGCCACCGCCGCCAAGCGCGCCGTGGAGCAGGCGCAGCGGGACGCCGTCAAGACGCGGGAGGCCAACGGGGACAAGTGGGCCACGCTGGTATGTTACATCTATACTAGTGGCGCCACGTGACGTGCGCGCTGCGGGCCGCCGACTGCGACGCCGCCACCGCCGCCAAGCGCGCCGTGGAGCAGGCGCAGCGGGACGCCGTCAAGACGCGGGAGGCCAACGGGGACAAGTGGGCCACGCTGGTATGTTACATCTATACTAGTGGCGCCACGTGACGTGCGCGCTGCGGGCCGCCGACTGCGACGCCGCCACCGCCGCCAAGCGCGCCGTGGAGCAGGCGCAGCGGGACGCCGTCAAGACGCGGGAGGCCAACGGGGACAAGTGGGCCACGCTGGTATGTTACATCTATACTAGTGGCGCCACGTGACGTGCGCGCTGCGGGCCGCCGACTGCGACGCCGCCACCGCCGCCAAGCGCGCCGTGGAGCAGGCGCAGCGGGACGCCGTCAAGACGCGGGAGGCCAACGGGGACAAGTGGGCCACGCTGGTATGTTACATCTATACTAGTGGCGCCACGTGACGTGCGCGCTGCGGGCCGCCGACTGCGTGTCGTGACTGAGTCATCATCATCTTCCACTACGTTGTGGATGAAGATGAAGTGATTGGGGAAGTAGGGCAACTTCTCAAACTAAGTACAAACCAAGCTCTCTATGCTTGTACCAATCTCCACGTTCCTGTGCCAGTCTCATCCAGGTTTTACCCGCGATGGCAATAATGTCATCTGCAAGCTTAAAATACAATTTCTGGACGCAACCGCCCCATCGCTTTGATCTTTCATTGCGATTAACGTGGCATCGGACGGCGACTTCGTTTTCTATGGAAATGTTTTCATAAAAATACATAGATAATTAGATACCAGTCTTATCGCTGTGGTGTAAAATATATCAACGGTAATTACCAGTCCAGTTATTTACACCAATGTGGTAGATGACTAAAAAAGTCTAATTAGTCTGTCAGATAGATTTTCAAAACACATTGGATACGTATTTTTTATTTTTCACGTAAACAAAAAATGAAGACGATACAGTGCATCGGAAACTCGCGTGAATCCACTTTCATGTACACTTTTTACATACAAGTGACGTCACAAACCCCGACTTCGATTATTTGATGCGTTTTATCTTCGTCTCTTTTTATTGATTTGATAAAACAAAAAATACGTATCCAATATTAATAATAATCTAACTGACGGACTAATTAGAATCATATTTTTTTTACTCAGGAATCATCCCTATTGTCGTAGTGCCCTATGAAGACCGTAGCTCCAAGTAACCTTAAAAATCATCTGCATCAGTTTCTTAATGTTATTTTTTTTTCATTACAGCTGTTCAACCCGAAAGGCGAAGACGGCTGGGAGTACACGACACCCCTCAAAAATCGCGCCCCCCCAGCAAAGACTTCGCCCCAACATAAAAACGGAGAAACTGCCGAAAACACTAGATAATCTACTCAACAAAAAGTCTTGGACTATTGAAATAAGGTAGAAATTCCTTTGTCACAGCAAAACGGACCTTGTAGGGTAGGACAATGTTCACAGTGACGCACTGTTCTCACGGCACCACACTTCGGCTATGTTCGGGGATCTTCGGCAATGAAAAAGAGACAGAAGGAACTTGCTGTCTTTTTCTAATTAAGTGGTTTTGAAGGATAGCTGAAGTGTGGTGTCGGATATTTTAGAAATTGGGAAAGTTGGACCCTTAAGTCACTTTTGCCATAATTTTACGGTTTTGGATGTCGCGCATGCATGGTTTTTTTTATAAATTACGCCGAACCCAAATAAATTGGGGTAAGAATTATGATGATATTTTTTATAATTAATGTTTCCTTTGAATTGAAATCGAGTAAGGTTTCTTCACTATATGCCTTGTGAAACTACCTCATAGTGCAGCGTAAAAGCTAGTACCTTCAGAAATGCAATGTCTACGTTGGAACTTATTACAAAACAATTATCGAAAGAATATCGAAATCCTGTTGTATAAAAAGCATAAACATATAAATCTCATTAACCTTTTGAACGCCATTGTAACACATATTTGTCAAGCAAGCGCACGTACGCCAAATGACACAAATATGTGACAAAATGGTAGGTGAAATGGCTTGGCGTGGAAGGCACGCGCATGCGTTAATGCTCTCGCGTTCAAAAGATTAAAGATATCCCACATCAATATGAAAACACAATTGGGAACGAAAAGTTCATTGCATATCGCACTAGCGTTTGTCCTACCATCTTCCATTTTTGTTTTCTTCATTTGAAAGAAGGCAGCTGACGTTGAACTAGAGGCGAAAGGCTGTGTAAGTTTTGTTACTCAATAGTGATATCGTATTACCCAGCAATAAGTGGGTTGTTTAGGTCAGATAGGCAGTCGCTCCATGTAAAATACTGGTATTCAGCAGCATCCGGTTAGACTGGAAGCTGACCCCAAAATCGTTGGGAAAAGGCTAGGCAGATGATCATGATGAGTCAAAATGCTCACCAGTAAAATGGGCTGAGTTGATGAGGGCTATCGTTTTTGAGCGCACCAGATGGCGCCACTATCGCGTAAGGTTACGTCAATAATTCTATTTTATACTTTACAGTACCAATAACTTCATAAAAAGTAAAAATACCAACATAGTGTAAAATTCAAATACATATTTGCAATATCCTCCCTAAAATTAGCAAGCACGAAATATTTAAAATCTTTTTACCTCCAAGTACTAACAAATCAAGATCCTAAGTTGCTACTTAAAATCTTCAAGTCATAATTAATCAGGAATAGCTCAATCTCTACAATCGTGAATATTAGTAAAAATACGTGATAAAAAAGCACGCAACGCGTGAACTTTCTATTAAATCTGACATTTCGGTGGCCTCGCGCTACACTAGCGCCTCTAGCGGCGTATTCACACGTGACAGCCCCCATTGGTTGGCATGGTCTGTACACAGACTGAGGAGCTTGTGGGTAAATAATAACAGCCTCTCGGGTCGATCTTCAAGTCGAGCCGTGCTTGCCTAGGTTGTTCTGTGGATGGGTGACCACCCATTACATACCGAGTTTCCTCCGTGCCTGGGAAACCAGGCTAAGCCGTTGGTCCCGGCTGTCATTTGTAGATTTTTGACAGTCGTTACGGGTAATCAGTGGCCCAAATGTCTGACAACCAATCTTTCCAATAGTATCGTATTACCGAGTACTAACTGGGTTGTGGAGGTCAGCTAGGCAGTCGCTCCATGTATTGTATTGTATTGTATTGTATAGCGGGCTGGTGTCCGCAACTCCACGTCTAAGCGCGTATTTTGCGTGCGGGTGGGAAATCTATTCGATCCACCCTAACTCCCCGAGAAAGGCCAGCAGCGCCTTGATGTTGCTGGTAATCTCGCGGAGAGTACCTGGGTTACCGAAGTACTTTGCCCTGTATGCTGCAACCCCTGGGCAGTGCAGAAGCACGTGGGCAGCTGTCTCGTCTACCTCCATGCAGGCTCGGCATAGGGGGCTGTCCGTAACTCCTATGACAAAGAGGTGTTTATTAAAAGAGCCGTGTCCAGTGACGGCGGCTGTAACTGTGCGCAGCTGTGGCTTAGACAGCCGAAGCGCCCGTTTGGTGAAGCGGCCGTCGATAGTAGGAAGTGCTTCCTTGGCCTACCTACACTCGCCATGGTCCAGCCAAAGCTTGTGGTGTTGTTCACTAGTTCGTTTCCTTACCAGTGTGCGTAGGTATCCGAAAGGGAGTGGCACGATGGGTTCGGGTCCCACCGCTGCCATACTTGATCCCCTTCTAGCGAGATCGTCCGCTGCATCGTTGCCTCGGGAATCGCTGTGTCCTTTTATCCATTGGATAGTTATATTATTGAGATTACCAACCTGGTTCAGACGTTGATGACACTCGTATATTAACCCAGAGTTGACTATGTGGTTGTTTAGTGCTAGCAGTACAGCCATGCTGTCTGAGAGTATACGAATAGGGTGGTCCACAACCTCTCTGGCTAAGATAGCTGATGCCGCCAGGGTAATGCCCATGCATTCTGCCTGAAATACCGTGTTGTGGGCCCCTAGTGGAGCGGCAATGTGGATGTTGAGATCCTCAGAGAAGACTCCAGCTCCAGTGCCAGTACCTGTTTTGGATCCACCCGTGAAGATCCGCAGCTCTGCGGGGTTTAGTATGTGGGAATGTACTCTTCTCAGTACTGTACTTCGGTGAATGCACAACTAGCGATTTAAATATTTGCTCAACCATGTTTTATATCTATCGGTAAATAAGACAAAATCGTTGGTAACGTGGATCTGTAAAAAATACTGAATTTGTCGATAGAAATCGTCAGACGTACGTGCTCGTATCGAGTAGGGACTACCTACGCCCAAAATGTATCGACTAAAAATATTCGATTCAAAAACGAAAAGTGAACGCAAAACTTATGAACTATAAGTAACTAACATTAAGTTGGTGTTTTCACATAATTTTTGCACAAGAACAAAAACATTCACTTATCAGTAATCATTGTCAATTAAATATTGGTAAATAGTCGAGTATCGACAAAAATACTGATATTGAGCCGCATTTGTTTAGACTAGATCCCATAGGGTTGTAAGGTTCCAATTCTGGAACACAACCCTTGTCGTAATGAATGTCTTCGAACTTTTGGTTCTAGAACCAAATACGGAACTTCACTTCACCGTTTTGAGAGCGTTTTGTTTGGATGCTCGATTTTATTTTTAGGAGTGGGACAATACGGGCTAAATAAAAAATGGCGTGTGGCTGTGCCATGTAAATGGCCGTGTGTTGTTCATGAATACATTCACGTAACGGGTAATATTTTCTAGTAAAATATTATTATTTGTGTATATCATAATTCTTCTTCTTCGTCTTCTTCGTGTCGCTGGCACGACAATTTTTATATTTTGTTAGCCCAGAACTTCGCCACTTCCACCGCGTCGTCGGTGGTAGCGCAGAGGTCACTTGGGCTACATGTTTTTGGGCTAAGAGGGCAGGATAGGAGGTGGAGCATAGTTTGTGACACAGCTCCACAGCCACACCCCGCTGCTGTTATATCATAATCATGTTTGAACACTAAGAAGTCCCGTGACGATATACAGGCTGTCGCTTTTCATCCTGGTCAAATTCAAGGAGGTATCTGTACTAATGATTCTCGACCCGAATCGATAATAAAAAGGGTAGGTTTTTTATTTTTTTTACGGAAATCGGTAAGTGTAAACCACCCGTATTAAAACGCAGCCCGTCTGTGCCTAGCCCTATAAACGCGCCGTCACACACAAACGCTAACGTTTATTCCACAGTATAAGTATAGACAGTATGGAAACTAGGGGGAGGTTAACGACTACCGATTTCAGAAAAAAAAAAAAACGATTCAGGTCGAGAATCATTAGTATAGATAGCCCAAGTAACACATCAAAGCAGTATAACGGCCGACTTACAGCATTTCTGTATCGTTTTCGCATTTTGAGTTAGTTCTATAGTAGCATTACAAACGTTTATACGGCTACGGTAATGCTTATTTGGGCACAAATTATACGGCTTTAAATCCTAAATATGTTCACAATAGTTGTTTAGTTGCATTACAGGCGCATTATATTAGCATTATTGTGGTCAAAGAACGTACCAATGGCATTACAGAAGCATTATACTAGCAATATTATTGATAATGAAGATGTTGTTTGCATTACAAAAGCATTAGGCTAGCATTTGAATGTAGTAAAAGAATGATTGGAGCTTTTTAAGTGTTCACAGTTAGAACTTAAATAAACCCTACATCATTGCAAAAACATCTCTAATACCACGGCACAAATGTCATAATACAATTAACGTGGAATATAATATGGACGAAGACTCAAAACTGAGTGAGTGCCACCATATTTGTTTGCATCAAAACAAATTTACTGGGTAAGTTTTTGACTCTTTTGTTACTTCATGCCTTCAAATATTATTCGCAATGTAGTTTACTGTAAATGTCTATATAAGTTTCATTGAAAATTTTCACGCGCCTTCGATATTTTGTGATTTTGATAGAAAATGTCATATTAAAATATGTGTGAAATCATCAAAACAATTGTGTATTCTTAGTATAGAACGAATTTTGCTTAATTAAAATAATAGTATTGGTTGGGCAGTATTAAATCAAGTTATATCATTATGTTAAAGATCTTTTGCTTTCATAAATAGGTCCGAATGATAATTTTTTTGGTTATAAAATATTTACAAAATGGTGTCGGGGTATAGCAGGCCGGTGAGCCTGTAACAAGGCTAATTAATGCTGCCAGCTGTATAAATACTCACACGTGAACCATTATTAAGCCAGAGGCAAGAGAGAAGGCTTTTGATGAACCACTGTAGTGGCATTGTCTATAAAGTAGGTCTATATGGGTTCACCGGTATACCAGTAGTTTTGATGTAGACTGAAGTAGTGCCATTACTTGAACGCAATTTTGGGGATCCTTGAGCAAAACAATAAAACCCATTTCAATTTGATTCGTTTGCCAAGTTGATAAAAAGGCGTCATTAAGATATTTTTCCGTAACTATTTTATAGAAAGGACCGTTATTTATTTCATACCCGGTGTAGTGTAGTACGTAGTCAGGTACAGTAGCCATCAAATATACCTGTACACTTTAAAATGACCAAACTTTTCAGAAAATGCAATAATATATTTTTTATGGGTGATGCTTTTAAAAAATATTGTTTTCTTATTTTCAGTGATTTTTATACCAACCATACAATGCCGTACAAAATGGAACAGACGATAGAGAGAAAGGAAAAACATTACGAGGTAGTCTTTGTGGGAAGAAAATGGTACATTGTGGTGGCCGCCTAAAAAGACACAGTACAAATTAATGAAAGATGAGCAATCCAAGCCCGATAAAAAGAATGGACACTATAGGAGTGCTATTTTAAAATGAACAATATTTGAACATATGAGCTTGCCGAAGCTGAATTATCAATCATGGAAGAACATTCAGACACAGACGCGAATGACACAGGCACGTTTGCACCCTGGACGACAATAGTTCAAAATCAAGAAGTAATGAAAATAAAAATCAACCATAAAAATTGTTGTTTTATTGATCATTTAATATGTGCTTTTCCCCAATATGTCCGACAAAAGGTTCTACGATTACAGTAAAATGAATGTATAAAAAGTTTTACGCATTACAATAACTCACGTATATTTGATTAAAGAGCTGCTAGCTGTACCACACAGCTAAGTTGATCTTAAAAAACGCAAGCATTACATTGATTCACGTTTATGCTGTTCAACAATACTAGGCTTTTACTTACCACTCAAAAGTGCTATTACACAACAAAGGGCACTTAAGACAGCTCAAAGCTGTATAACGGTTTTAAGGAGCATTATAACGGTAAAAGTTTAAGCTTTTAAACAGCATTAGGCATTATCTTACTACTTAAAAATGCTATTGTAGAACCTAAGGCACTAAAAACAGCTGAAAGTTGTATAGCGGGTTTACGTGGCATTATAATGGTTCATATTTGTGCTGTTAAACGGCATTAAGCATTTATTTACTACTTAAAATGCTATTGTAATTCCAAATGCACTAAAAACTGCTGAAAGCCGTTCAGCTGCATTGTGGTTTGCTGCACTAAAACTAAAGGGTTTACAAAAGCATTTTGATATGCTATTATCCAACCGTTATACAGTGTAAAGCATCCTAATGGTTTTGAAATACCAATATAAAGCGTCAAGATGCTCGGTGAACTTATTTATGAGTTTATAAGGACCTTAAGTTCTACACAAGTTTGCTATTCGTTTGTTAGAATGCTTTCTGTGTTACTTGGGAGCTCCATGAATTTGACCAGGATGTAAAGCGACAGCCCGTAGAAGTGATTTCATCGTCCACTTACATAATTTCAACCGCCCCAGCTTCAGATGTTCTGGCACCGTCGTTAATCCGCTCGGCCGCATTCATTCTTTTACGTGCCTGGGACTGCTTGACTCGGTCATACGGTGTTTTATTGGTACCATTCGATTGCTCTTGATAAGCCCTCTCCAACCGTATACGATCTCTATATTTGTATTTGGCTTTTTGACGCGTATATCCGACATTACATATTTTTGATATTATTTTGTGTTTTATTTTAACACATTATATTCACTGTCACTATTTTACACAAATGTTTTGTATACATATCATCATTCTTTTTTTTTTGACTTGCCTCGCACTACGTAAGTAATTTTAAAGTCGTTGACCGAGCAAGCTGTAGACACCTTTATAGAACTGCGTGGTTCGTTTGGGATTGAAAGGCATTTTCTTGAGGGAAAATTTTGTTGAATTTTCTGTGAAAATTGTATTAAAAAACAAAATGGAGACGTTAGTATCGCCTTAGGCTAAGCACTCAAATGAACAGTGTTAAAGAAAGAAAGAGCGATAAATAAATCGATCATACAGTTTAGTCGATACATTTTCAAAAATAATACCTTTAGCATGCGCGACACTATTTGTAAGTTTTATTTTATATTTTTTCTTGTAAATTCTCAATCTTATTATGGCCTATGATAGTTGATTCAGCAATAATACTTGTAAATAATGTTATAATTCAAATTGCAACGCTTTTGTAAATTCTGTTCGATTCGGACACGCGATGGTAACGTAAGAACCACGCATGGACTTAGAAATAAAATTGTGCTTCGTTCACATTACTCCAGTAGCGTTCCAGTCCAGTGATCAATTCTGCCCTGGCTTGCAACTGGAATAATCTAAACCGTCACTGGAATGCACTGGGTTCGGTGAAAATTCAGTTCAGTAATTGGAGTGGCGGTCTTGTTTTCAATTTAGCCCATGTGGAATCGTGTTAAAGATCATTCCAGTGGTGGCAGATATGTCAAACAATGACTAAATTGTTGTTTCTGTCAGATAATTTGTTTTTGACACAACAATGTTGAAAAAGACTGGAATGTAGACAATCGCTAGTGCAGCGCTGTATTTCATCACTGGACTGGAATGCCACTGAAATAATGTTAACCGGGTTAATAAATATATACATACAGGGTGTAACAAGACCCTTCACGAAACCGTCAGCCAAGCATTATGTACATAAAATTATGTAACTTTACGCTAAAATGATTGCTGGGAAACGACTTTTTTTTGGGGTGAAAAATCACAGGACTCAATGTAAAGGACTCAAAACATTGTGCTGATGGATGGATTCAATAGTACGGGGATCGTGGAGGTGTTTAAAGTAAGAATCATACATTTAAAACATGTAATTAAAAAAAGACTTGTGCAAATGTTGGAACTTTGACCCCCAATATCTCCGTAACTAGAAGGTTCCCAGGTATGGTCTAAACTAGAAGAAAAAATGATCGCAATGACGGGGAGAACAAGTGCCTTTCGGCTTCCTTAAGGGTCTTGTTACACCCTTTAGTTACGTTTGGTCGAAGTACGGTAGTGTAAAGGTCGCGAATTTAATGAGTATTATGAAAGAAATGTTATTATAGTGATTAGTTCGTTTAGTCGGCAGCTGTAGCGTTGTGAGTACTAAGGTATGGTTAAAACTAATTTGTAAAATATTACAAGTATTCAAATAAGAATTCTCTATGATCACCATTGAATTTTTGCATAAACACTCTAGCAAAATGCATATGTATTTATGTTTTAAAGCAATTGATAAGTCAGCCGATTTAAATCACCTTAGAAATCATAATTGCGAAACATTGTATGAAAAAGTTTGTTAATTTTAGAATATTAGCGTAAAATAAGAGTGGTTTCAGACTAGCGTATTTTTTCGCGTGAATGAAATCGTGTCGGCTTACACGCGTGACACGTTTTGCGCTTCAAAACACCGAACGCGCGTACACGCGCTTATAACAGCGAGTTTGCTTAGGGAGGCGTCTCTGGTGGCTCGCGCTTATACGAGCATAATCGCTCGAGCCTTTTCGCTACGAGTTGCACGTATGGCAAAAGGCACGACTGTACGCGCTTCCAATAAGGAGTATATAAGCGCCGAAACTATGCTAACCTCAAACTGTTTGGGATCTAAACGACATTTACAGAAAAGCGCTGTGGTAAACATTTTATGACATGTTCCATTAAAAAATAAAGATGGCGGCCTTAATTCCGATTTTGGCCACGCGCCAATAGATCCATGTACAACTAAAGTAGTGTTTCATGCAGAACTTTTTCATACAATGATCTTATAAAGTCCATTTAGATTCTATACTTTTTGTATGCTACTGTAGCTCGTATGTAGTGCAAATAATTCTATTATTGTTAGTAATATCCCAATGTTTGTTATATTCACCATTGAGTATACGGCGCGGAGTTATAATGCGCCGCGGTAAGACATGATACATGTAGCAGTCATTTAAGGCCGCGTTCTAACCAAACGTATATAGCCGGACTGCCTCATTGATCCTGTGGTCGCAAGCACGGCTGCGGAGCATGGGGTCCTGGGTTAGATCGAGCAGTGTTTTTGGGGTTTTCCATCATGAATTTCTCAGTAGTTTCCACGGAGTCCAGGTCTGAGCCCGGTTTATGGCAATAGGCCCGCCTCCTATTACTTGGTGGTACATATTAGGCACACCTCTGCCTCACCCATACGTGATATTTTGTTATGTATACGCTGACTAAACAACCCTGTTTAGTCAGCGAATGAACGTGTCGATCATTTTTAGCGGGACTTCGCTACTCCATTTGCTAACTACTCCGTGTTAGACATTGAACAAATTATAAAAAAGTGTGTTGGTCATAATAGACACTGTTAAAGCGAAAGAATTGACGATGCCTTATCAGATTCAAAGCTAGACATAAGCCGCTCCTAATCACCATCTACCCAATCTAACACGTGTAACTCGGGATATTACTAAACCTTTTAGTTCACTACTCTCATTTCTTATAATCATCCTTGTCCACCCGTTTCTGCTATGTCCACGGGACTCTAAACTTCACCTAACGTTAGTCAGTAGGTGCTCTCATCGATGGTGGACATTTTTACCGTAAGAGACATAAAATGCCATTGAATTTGCAACCTTCGGCTCATCACCGAAGTTTGATAGTCTAGCAGCAAGCTCAATGTCTCTTACGCCGTTTAAAATTTTCACCGTCGTCATTTTCTAAGTCCACTGTACGTCGGTTCAATTGTAATATTAGCGAAAAGACTGACAAATGTGAACGAAATCAAACGGAATCGACGGTCACGTGCAAAATTATGATTAATTATGAATTATTCAATCACATAGACTTATTTAATTACATAGTTATAACTACCATGTTGTATATTTAAATAAAAAATTAAATTATTTTATGTGTTTTGTTTTATCTTTACCCGTAAGTCCTAATGCCGAAATCAGCCGAAATGCAGGCCGGTTTGCTAATATAAATGACATTATCCGACGATTTATTGTCACCGTCGGCGTCCCAGCTGTATTAAAACCCATTGGCTTGGCACGCGACGATTGCAAAAGACCGTACGACATGCCTTTGTTTCCAAGGCAGATGGGTAGAGCTTTAGTGTAAGAAACAACATTGTGTCGAAACTTTTGCGCCATCCCGTCTTCCTAGCTCATCGTGCTGTTCGGGCGCTGCCGTGGCGGCTGCAGAGAGAACCGCAAGCGGTGTTAATATAGTTACCTTATTAATAACTATTCTTCGAGCCGTTTGGGATGGAAACTCTTAGGACAGCGGGCTCCGTGTGCTCTCAGCAAATTTAAAAATGCTTAGTTGACACTTCCCGTGACCCAAGGACGTTGCCGTACAACGTGGCAACGCCGCCAGTTTCTTTCGACATTATAAGTTGACACTTTGACAGCGTTGAGGAGTTTTTGTAGTCATTTTTTTTAAATATTATATTGTTTTATCTCACATTCGAGGTCTTACCTTCTGGCCACAGCCAAGCGCGGCGCGGATTGCGGCGCGGCGTGCGGCGCGGCAAGCGGTGAGCGGCGAAAACAAATAGTAGACAATGTATGAAGTAAGCCACAGCTACCGGCGGCGCGAATTGCGGCGCGACCTGCGGCGCGGTGAGCGCCGCGCGGCACGCGGCGGCGACGGGCTGCGCGGTGTGCGATTGAAACAAATGTACTAGCGAGTATCGAGGAAGCCACAGCTCAGAGCGGCGCGCGCGGCGGCATCGGTGGACGTATTCAACATCGCACGATCGAAACAAATAATTTTGTTTTTATCGGGCGTTGAGCTTGTATAAATAATGGATACTGAACAATTTATTAGTGAAATACTGAGTAGATCAGGGGGCCTAAAATGGAAGCTTTATCAGAATCATAATATGAATCACGTTAAAAATTTGAAATTCTTAAAATGGTCTTTATGGTTATGACCACAAAGTCCATTTTAAGAGTTTTAATTTTTTTAACGTGATGCGTATTATGATTCTGATAAAGTGGCCATTTTAGGCCCCCAGTAATATGGATATCAAAAAATGTTATAAAAAATTGTAGGACGAAATAAAACAACAATTTAAATACCGTGCCACTTTTGATAGGGCCATTTTAATAGTTAGCCGTTCTCTAAATACGTCCACCGCTGACGCCGCCGCGGTCGCAGCTAGTCGAGCTGTGGCTTACCACCGCAAGTCGCGCCGCCCGCCGCGCCGCCCGCCGCACCGCGCACCGCGCCGCCAGTAGCTGTGGCCAGGACGTTACAATCGAAAGTTCCAAATACAAAATGAGTCATTAGTGAACGTGGAATGAAACAAATGTGAATCGCTTCTTTCAATATCAGTTTTAGTAACAGTTTGAGACAGCGCCTACGATATTGTAATTTTATAGCATTACTAATGAAATACTTAACATTGTTGGTGTAACATGCTAACGTTGAACAAACAAGCAATAAAACAACAGAAATTTCAGTTTCATGTCAAAATAATATGCATTTTAAATAAAATACAACCAAAAAATATCATATAAAAAAATTTACTTTCCACAAAATTATAGTTTTTGGATGACTGGTTTCATATCTTCATTCGGCTTAAGAATTTTGACCATTGAATCGCTGAGTCCATCTTGATATTCTAGATAATCTCCTGATTTTATTTACTCTGGTCTGAAATAAGTATATTCTTTTTTATAACGCATTTATAGTACTTACAGTGCGTACTAGTACTGATTTCAAACATAAATCTCATAGAAATCATTGCCCACAAAGATTTACAATCATATTACCAGTAATAAAAATGGTATTAGTGTATAAGAAAAAGTTCAGCACGTGTTTGTCTTCAACAGTCGGCCAAAACACTTACGCTGCAAGTTGGCGAACATTGTACTGAAAAGGACTGAATGGTGCCTGGTGCCTTAAAGTTAAAAACACCACGGTCTTGTTGGTTGGGCTAGTGGTCAAAACCGCGACTGCTGAGCATGAAGTCCCGGGTTCGACTCCCGTTGGGTTTTTCCACCAGGAATTTCTCAGTAGCAGTCACGGAGTCTGGGTTTGCGCCGTGTTGATGGCAATAGGCTCGCCCCTTATTACATGGAACTTAGACATAACTAGCGACATGTGGGTGTACTATTAGGTACAGCTCTGCCTAACCCTTCGGGGACTACAAGCGTGATGTTATGTTATGAGTTTCATAGTTATTTTGCATTGCTGTCAAATCATAGAGAGCTTTACTTTCGTTACAATAAGATTGCTTTTGGGTTACTTCCACTCACGCGTCTGTCAAAATGAAAACTTATGAACCAAGATTCCGTGACCACCAGACCTACGTCATTTTACAAAAGCTGAAACTTTTTCTGCGGATATACTACCTGGCGACCACCGTTCACCCTTATGCCCTGAGTTATAAGGTCGAAAAGTGGTCGGCCGTCGGCGAGCGCGGTAAATAGTACGGTCAGCATCAGAAGTGGCTTAACATTTCGTTATTTTAATTATTTGATGTACAGGACTCCAGCTATTATTTTTAATGTTTCAGAAGATTATTCTTTAAAATATTCCTTACTCTTCAATACATTGTTAGTAACGAGTAATATCTAACAAGTTTTTATTAAAAAACCTGATTTTAAACTTTGAGTAGTGTTAATCTACTTCTGATGCTGACTGTACCTTACTATAGATATGAACTAAGAACGATTACCTTTTTATGAAATTTCGGTCGTGGTGGCTTTGGCAAGTCTGTCTGTATCAGTTAACAAAGAGGTGTGCTGAGTAGCTGCAAAGTTACCGTCATAGGTACTAAAAAGTGAGTTTTTTTTTCATATTACATAAGGGATAGTATGATGGTTCACCCCCTCCACTGCCAGACATTTTGTGTGGTGGCAACTCCCTGCCAGACACCTTTAAAATATGTTAAATTGTAATTCAACTTACGTTATTACGATTACAGGTTTGGCGGTCACGGGATCCCCTCTATTTCTCGTTACAATTAGGTTGCCGGTTTCGTAGGTCAAACATCGAAAAAGAAATAATAAAGGCCACTTACTCGAGAAACCCAACTCACACGACGTACCCTTAATGAGAGTAGAGGTGGGTGCAGTCAGGACCCTAAAGTTAACCGTATTGAAGTCCATGGTCTCGTACAAGAACCGCGACTGCCTGTCACTCAGGATCCAGAGGTTGCCTTCGTTATCTACCTGAATTTACGAAAATTTTTACGTAACAAAGTGGTAAAAAATAACCGTGTAGACAGAAAGTACTGATATGGCTCTGATAGAGAAAAGGTGAAAGACGTGGTGTCCGCAGTAGTCTTCTGATCAGCTTACGTAGCAAAGCCGACCGATAGCTCAACTGACGGATCTCGCAGTTACTCGCATGTCCTTGAAGAAGTGTGATTTAATACTAAGCCATGATTTCAGCGCGACACTCGCGCGAAAGACGCGCGTATGTCGCACTGTCAGAATTTCATATGATAAACAGAAGCGCAGCGGTCGCTCATTTCCGCCGCGGCCGCCGCGTGCTCTCATGCAGTCGGCGATGAGCCAGTGTTCAGAATCCATTTTTGGGATGAAGTGCGCCACACTGATGTAAACTGCGGCGCGGCAGCCGCGCTCTTACGCGCGTCTGTTCTTATAATGTGAAGGAATATGCTTCTGCCGCGCTACTGTCGCGCTGCTAACGTCGTAATGTGAAAACGGCCTGATAGTGATCAAATAAGTACAAAAAAGGTAGGAAGGATAACGTTTAGGAGGAGAAGAATTACTAACACTCGCACACCAGAATTTTATGTATAAAGATACATACTTTGACGTCATTTGGAAATTCCATTAAATTGCAGTCGCTGAGAATCAAAGGGGTAGTCTCTGGGCTAAATTGTTTGTTCATGTTCCAACATCCTAAGCCATTTTTGCAGACCTGTTGAAAAAGTAAACTGCGAGCTATAAGGGTGAAATCACTTTTCATGTACAGATCAGTGAGTTCGTTTATCTCATGTCTTACAGAGGCGTCATTTGGTGGAGCGAGAAGCCCGGTCACAAACTCGCAAGCATCCGCATTAGTTGACGTCGGAACTCTTTAACCCGCAATTGGGCAGTTATAATTTTAGGCGGCAGAAAGGGAGAAACATTCAAAAAATCCTTATCTATGCTCGTAAATACACTAGACGGACTAACTAGCTTATAATATGTTGAATTAATAACCTGGGTATAAAACATCACGTTAGTAGATGGATCTATATCGCAGGCTGTGGCTTGAGATTTGGGACCTCTGTCACCAATTATCTGGAAAGAAAAATAAATCATGGAACACTCTGGCTAGATACTTAATCGAAGATGAGCATTGTTCAGTTCGACTCAACATTATACAGGGTGTAAACGGATCATTCACGAAGCCGTCGTCAGCCAAGCATTATACTACAAACTAAGTAATTTTACTCCAAAATTTTTGCTGGGAAAGACTTGTTTGGGGGTGTAAAATCATGTTTTACTGTAGGACTCAATGTAACGCACTCAAAACATTGTGCTGATAGCTAGATTGAATAATACGGGGGTCGTGGAGGTGTTTAAAGTAAAAATGTGAAAAAGTTGGAACTTTGACTCCCAATATCTCCGTAACTAGCCTAACTAGGAGGTTCCCAAGTACGGTCTAGAACAAAAAATGATCGTAATGACGGGGAGAACAAGTGCCTTTCGGCTTCGTTAGGATCTTGTTACACCCTTTAGATCGTCACGCTTAGAAGTCTGTTTGGCTTAAGTTCGTCTGCAAGCACATTCTAGTGAAATTAGGATTGTCAACCCCACAAATACCCAGCGGGAATGCGGTACCTCAAACCAAACTAAGCCCCATAATTAGGGCTGAAATGTCCGAAAACCTGCATTTCTATGGACCTAAAATCGGAGACAGCCACTGAGGTCGCGATTGGCGAGGACACCTCCTGGGCCAGAATGGTTTCGATTTGTGTTTTTAACCCAGTATGCGGGCCTATTGCGCTTCAGTGGCTGTCCCCGATTTTGAATTATGGAGATACTTTTCTTTTAATGATCATGGAATCTCGCAACAATCAAACCTCCACTCCATTGAATATGTCTTCTTGTGGGGCTTTCTTATGTCTTAACAGTTTGGTAGACATGCTGAACAGTTTAGTGCTTGAGGTTGGATGCAGGTACAAGGTGCAGTAACTGAAAGTTGAATTTTATAATATATTGAAAGGATGATGAAGATCAACGATTTGATGGACTTGAATAATCAACAATAATTGCTATAAAGGCATTCCCGAAGGCCCATTCTTGTAGATACAATAATTTTTAGATAATCGAAAGCTCAAGGATCATTCATGATAGTGAAGAGCATGCAGAGAGATCTGAGAAACCTCCTGAGTCTGATAGGCAGCCATTTAAGCTGGGAACCATATGAAGAAATGTGGTCGCATTTACGAAGACCAAAAATAAAACGAATGCAATAATTTTTGAGAAGACGATCCAATTTCCTAGTTCTTGTTCTACGTTCAAAAAATGTTACTACCAAAATCAACTCACCCATCCTTATTTGGCTGCGACAAAGTTGCCGAAGACACTCCATCACTCCAATAGAAGTCGATGCCTCCAACTGAGTAGACCCCAGCATGGGGGTCAAAATGGAAGTAATGGTTCTGAACCCGCCACGCGTCGTCATCCTTCATACTGTACACTATGACCGCGTTTGAACCCATGTCCGTAATGTATGCGAAGGCTCCTGTACCACACCCGCCGCCTACTGTTTCCACAGTCTGGAAAAAAAAACATTCTGCGTTGATGCTGTCCGAAATCAGACTTAATTTTCTTCATCATGACCAAAGAAAAGATGGATGGATTGTGCGAGAAATGGTTTAAAAGAAGTAGGGTAATAAATAATACTGTGATGACTAGGGAGTGTCAGACTTTTACTGACTAAAACCCATCCATGTTCCTTTTTTTGCCCTTTGTGTTCATGGGCCGCGGTATCTCTTTCGAACAGTCCCGCAACCCTGGCAGGCATCGGTCCTTTCGGACCCCTTCCTGTTTGCTGACATCTCTATGAGGCGCGCGTGGAACACGAACGCGCCGTCGATACGGCTTGTCGTCATAAGACGGACGGACGGCGAGCTAGCCCATAGCTCACCGTCCACAGACCCGCGCCTACGGTGCGACACCCAGTGCGTCTCCCGCGGCGGCTGGGACGTGAGTGCCACCTCCTTCGCTAGCATGACTGCTTCGCAGAAGGAGTTGACGGCGTCCCATTCCGTCTCGCTCCGGACCATGGATTGAACCAAGAC
This sequence comes from Eugnorisma glareosa, assembly GCA_947578425.1. Taxonomy (NCBI): domain Eukaryota; kingdom Metazoa; phylum Arthropoda; class Insecta; order Lepidoptera; family Noctuidae; genus Eugnorisma; species Eugnorisma glareosa. The sequence continues at coordinate 4,043,712 of OX387968.1, read as the reverse complement.
CAGACTCGAGAGGTCGCCGCCGCCGATCGCCGCTTCGAGGACACGGCGGTGCTCTGCCCACGCGGGCATATCTCCACCGTGTCCCCCGGTCGATCCTCACAATGGTAGCACCCGGGCGTTTCCTCGCGGCCGATTCGGTCCAGGAACCTCCCGAGTGTTGCGCCGACCTCAAGTAATATGGGACAAGGGCGATGATGATATTATGATGAATGCTGTGACATTCTGGCTACAACATAATATGTAACCTTTAAGAATCCACGTGGAACGATGGGCCTCTAGTATAATCAGAATTTTCTGCTCCCACTGCTGGTACATAGGGCTCTGGCTCTATAAAAGGGAGCGGGAGGAGTTCCCAACTCTCAATAACTGATACCTAATAGTCAAGTCAAACTTACGAGACACACTAAAACTAACATACTTGGTCTACTTACAATGCTGGTCAGCATGGATGTGTCCGTCAACACATTTGGTGGAAGATTAAACTTCTTGATCAGTTTGTCGTTCGTCAAGTCGAACACAAGCACGGCCGGTTCCGTTACTTGTATCACATCCACTGAGGAATTCAATTTCTTTTTTGTAAAGAATAAAAGGATGAACAGTGGACTAACGTAAGAAGTCTTGTACCTACCTACCTACAATCTTACCTATGTGAATATTAGGTCGGTACCTAATATAGGACCAAAGTAGGCGTCGCACTAGGTGGACAGATGACCTGGTGAAGGCTGTGGAAATTAGCTGGATGCGACAAGCACACCGGTGGCGACGTTAAGGGGAGGCCTATGTCCACCAGTGTAATTTTCTACAGCTGATATGATTAACACCTGCGGTAATCGCCAATATGCACTGAAATGTCTTATTTATGATTTTAAAGTAATTTAGGATTTGAAGAACTTATGAGGAATCAACTCTGTTTAAAAAAATGCAGCTGTGGTTTTCCTTTTAGATTCAGAGCTCCTGGTGAACTTCAGGTTGCAGCCAAAAGCAAACTCGTTTTTTTTTTCTAACATAATTATATGTGTAGGTATGTTACAATACATTATACAACTTACTAGCCATATTGCTTACTCCATTATCTACGACCCAGAGACGATTGCACTTATCCACATGCACCCTGAAGGTGGAGACGACAGTACTGTTGGAGGTCACACCACCATCGCGGCTAAGACATGCTTCATTCCAGTTGGGGTACGGACGGAGAGGCGCATCTTGAGGATCGCTCAAAGAGACGTAGTTCAAGGAAGAAGGGACGCCTAGTAGTGGAAATAGCTCTGATTAGGATCTATGCAGTAGTTAATTCAGTTTGCATGAAGAATATGGAATTGGTACTGGACATGGTACGTAACTACTTGAGGTTCATCAAAAATCGACACTAAAGTTCTTGCAACAATTGCTTAAAGCTTTCAACAATTCAACATGAACATATCACGGTTGAATTGTTTTATGTCCCAGTTAATGAGGGGTAAGAGTATTAGAGGTATCTTTTTAATAAAACACCAAATGTTTTCTGAGATTATCATAAAAAAAGATCTAGCCTGATCTCCACCGTGGTATTGTTATGAACAATTTGTCGTTCCACCTCGCTATTCCAGTCGGCATGTTGTTTGTGGGTATATACGACCTATTGGCAAGAGATGATTTTCTGTCTGGGCAGTCAGGGCACTCCTCGCAGTCCCATGCAAAGTCAATAAACTTCCATTGAAATTTTGGAGGTATCAGGGCTGCCGCCTGATATAGGAGCAAAAGAACCAGAATTAGGGAAAAATTTGGCATGTTGTTGACGGTATTTTTTTTTTACTTTTACAATTTTTATTAGATTTTATCACATTTATGCTTGCAGTTTATAAAAAGTCAGATATGATGCTCTGTGAGTCAGAGTCAGACATTTCATTTCCATGACATATTTGCTATTTACAAAGACATTCGAATATTACCGAGCGAAGTATTTATGATAGAAATGATGATAGCCATGGAGGTAATAGCTGAGGTTCACCAAAGAGAATTATTATTATTTATGTAAAAGGTTAATTTCCAAAGCCAAGTGGGCTGCTGTGGTTAAGGTGGATGCGCAAGGGTAGCCCGCGAAATTTAAATTTTCTTACGTTTATTGCAATTTGCAGGTCAGTGTCAGGTTGTATGTTGATGAAAATATGAATCGCACCAGTAACACTTATGGAGTTACAGAATTATAATCATTCAAATCATCAGTACAACCCTCCAAGTTCATATAATCTCAAAGAGTGACTTTTTCATGAAATAGCTATTGAATGTGATTATATGAACTTGGAGATCTGTATTGATGATTTGAATGATTATAATTCTGTAACTCCATACGTGTTACTGGCGCGATTCATATTTTCATCAACATACAACCTGACACTGACCTGCAAATTGCAATAAACGTAAGAAAATTTAAACTTCGCGGGCTACCCTTGCGCATCCACCTTAAGTCTAGATATAAAGACTTATTTATTTTGAAAAATCATGACTGAAGGTAGAAAGTCTATGAGATGGGAATGATACAATGAGATTTAGTGCTGTGCTGATATTTCACCTTACTGTTCTTCTCGTTTTATACAAGGTCTCCTGCGCAAGGCCACTGCTATCTGGTGCTGTCGATCATATGACTGAGTTCATGACAAAGCTAATTTGATTTTCTTTGCATTACTTACAACACAATCAACTCGACGAAAAAGATTCATGAATTGTAAATCCCATACTCTTGTTTGTGTGTGGGCTCGCTCTGCTCAAGTTTAAAGTTTCGCGCTTTCAGTGAACGTCTGATTTTGTAGGACGAATTTGTATAATTCCCTGCTGCCTTAAATAAAACTAGGAATGTACTTTATTTAAGTTAAATACACTCGTATTCATAAATAAGTGAAAACATAGTTAAAAAGTGAAAGTGCGACAGTTATGAGAAATGTTTCACGATAACATGGAATAACTAAACGTGTCAAACGTCAAACTGAGTTTCGTTTCAAGCTAGAAACCAATGGTGAACATCTGAATCTTTGGCATAAATTTTTGCCTTACTCTATTTTAACCTAAGTAAATCTTGTTATGCTATCTCCGTCACTCTAATCTCATGCGCAACAACGAGTTTACTTGCGTGGAAAAACACTCAATTGCGCCAGATGTCATGTCACGCAAATAAAATGTTGTTCAATAATCCAATAAATTAATTGAAAGAAACTATTGAATGACGTCCTGAGACCTTGGCGTGTTGTTATCGGGAAGTGCATCAGTTCATTAGCCAAAAAATGTCTACAGAAAACGAAGAACCTGTGAATATCAATGGTGCAGTGAACGCAGACGCGATTATAGAAAAGCGGATAGGCTGCGCTCATTACAAACGTCGCGCTAAGTTCGTGGTAAGACCTAGATCATTAACAGATGTATAGTAGTTGATTCGTGTGGTTTGTGTGCGATAGCCGGGAACAAAACAATCACTGTCTATATTTAAACACAACATCGCAAATGTCTTGAGACGGTGACATGCGGGTTTCAGAAACAAAGATAAAGTCAACGAACTGGAGGATGCACATCTTGCCTTATTATTGCTGCAAAATAAACGAAGCAATCATAAACTTCTCCCTATTAAATCCTCATACAATATGGCCTTGTACATGATAGCATTCAGTTAATGATATTAATATTGACCTCTTTCAAAATATCTCTACTCTAGATAGTTGTACTATCTAGAGTTCAGATTCAAAGATTCGGTTCTACAGACAAATTTTATATTTAGAACATTGCATTTTAAATGGTGAAGAGTTCTTTGTTTGCCACAAGCACAAGTCAAAAATATTTTTTTAGAATGTACCAGGAATATTATGACTCAGAATCACTAATGTTTTGATTCTATCCCTTGCTTGGTTGCCCAGGCATAGTTTTTTTTATTAATATTCAGGTATCAGAGTTGAGGAAACACAGGAAACTGAGAAAGAACACTACACTATCTAGTAATATCAGTAGATAATTTTCAACATGCATGCAAAGCAAACAAATGGAAAGTGAAAGTCACCTAATGTTGTAGTTGTCATCATAAAAAGTAGTCTTTTGAGGAAGCCCAATTTTGTATGGAAGTCTGGCTGTTCTTGTGTCTCAACTAAATCATTTGTAAATATAGGAAATGTAATCCGGCTTATGTAAATGAAAAATCATTAATATATTCCATCACACTTTTTATACATCTAGACTAGACTTTTAATCTTTCAATTATTGTAATGTTGTGCTGCGATTGCCAATGAAAAAGTCAGTAAAGTAGGTACTCTTTTTGTTAGTAAAGTAGGTACTTTGCTTACACAAATAGATTGTAGTTTTCAAATATCTGGCATTAAACAAAACACATTAAAATTATAACAACATACATTTGCCAAAAGGACTATTACCCAGGGCTGTAAAATAATATGAAAAGTAGCAAAAGATGGCGGATACTTAGTTTTGAAATAATACACTTTTTAAATTATCTTCTATGCCCCTGGTTGCTTCAGACTAAAATAAAGATATATGTGAAATGATAATTAGAAAGAAGATTTTTGCATAAATATCGAGGAGACGCAGCTACAACCTGCTTAATGACATTCTCCTTTTAATGACTTCATCTAATTTCATCACTACTGGTTCACCTTTGCCTAAACCTTAGGACAGTACAGAAGTGATGTGATTGTCTATTAAAGTCATCTATACTAATATTATAAAGAGGTAAAATTTGTTTGTAAGTTTGTATTTAGGGGGTAATCTCTGGATCTATTGAACCAATTTCGAAAATTATTTCACTAAAAGGAAGCTACATTATCCCCGAGTGCCATCGGCTATATTTACAACATGCCCGTGGGATAATTTCTGACCAAAACGGGAGCGAAGCCGCGGGCAACAGCTGGTAATTAATAAATAAATATAATTTTCAGACACCATGCTGCAACAAAGTTTACGTCTGCCGATATTGCCATGATGAGAACGAACAGCACTACTTCAACCGGAAGTCGGTCACTGAGCTCATATGTACAGAGTGTGACAAGAGACAGAAAGTGCAGGAGGAGTGCGAGAACTGTGGAGTAAGGTTTGGAAAGGTTAGTGTAACACTTACACTATTATTTTTTATAGTTGATAATATTTCTCTTCTGGGAAGCTAAGTATATGATTAGTCTGCTGGACAGAAATTACCTCTAATATGAATCCTGTCTATTGGTTGCTACACTGTTTTTTGATTGATTGGCTTTTGCAAATTCTCTGCTGACAAACTGTCCATTGTCTGTTCAGGGCCTAACTGCCCTGATACAAATCTACATTGATGCCAAAAAGTGCAAGTAATAGTATTTTTGGCCCAAAATTCAGCCACATAAACTCTACTTGCTGACATACTTTATCCTCACAAGCACCAGTATTGCAAATTTAGTATTTTGTCAGGAAAATATGAAGAACTTGAGTTTTTTTTGAGCAAGAAATGTCTTGTTTGCCATTTTTAAATACTACGTTAGACCTTTTTTTGAAATGGTGAAAAATGCCTATGCATACTGCACCATTTGGGGAGACGGTTTAGTTATGTGGGATTGTGGGGCTTGCACCCACTAAAAACACCACCGTGAACCCACCAGTATTGCAAATTTAGTATTTTGTCAGGAAAATAGGAAGAACTTGAGTTTTTTTTGAGCAAGAAATGTCTTGTTTGCCATTTTTAAATACTACGTTAGACCTTTTTTTGAAATGGTGAAAAATGCCTATGCATACTGCACCATTTGGGGAGACGGTTTAGTTATGTGGGATTGTGGGGCTTGCACCCACTAAAAACACCACCGTGAACCTACTGTCGCCTACTCCGATAGAGTTTACTCTCAGTTATGATCAGAAATTTGGTTAATAAATATAAACTTTATTTAACATAATAAAATGAAATATTATTGCATCATCAATTCTTATTCATTTTTGCATAGACATGCTTAAACTATAATACAAATAAGACGTATACAATGTCAACACCAATCAAACACAGCAATAGCCTTGAAAATTATATAAATATTTGTTAAAGATCATGTATTTCATTCACATTTAAAACTAAGAATATATTTACGTCACTAAACTGCTGTAAAATCTTATCTTTCCGGCCACTGTTTTTTTATTGCCGTATCATGAAACTGACAAATTCTAACTTATACGGCTAAAAAAAACCCTAGATTAATGATACCAAACATTAATGTTGTGAATCGAGTCTAGCTCTTTATCAGACATTTTCGTCACAAACTTATAAAAATATACTTGTTTGAAATTCAAAGAAAAGCCATTAGTTCTTTCAATTTTTGTTACTGATTCTGATATCTTTGATGAATTGATGATTCACTTTATTATATTAAATGTTAAAATATGTATTAATCGGATCGTGATTAGCATTTACGGCACATTAAACAAGGGGTCTGGCACGCCATGCATGGCACCCTAATCACATTTTTCGGCACACTGCGTGTTTACCTGCTTTTACGCGATTTTTGGCGCGTAATGTATGCTGCAATGTGTTATTTCTCGTAACAACTATAGTGTTTTAACCAAAATATTTTGATGGTCGTCCTTTGTGACATTGTGACAAAGGACGACCATCAAAATCAATGGCGCCGTCTACAGAATAATACAAGTAGTATCGGTCTTGTAGACATGTTGTAGATCTCGTAGACATGTCGCAACAGACTAATAGGCGTTTACTACAGGTCTAGTAGACACGTTACAGAAGTGTCGAACTTGTTGAAGAGCATTGAGATTTAAGCATTTTATAGGTAAACAGCAAGACGTTTTGGACACAACATACCCATCATGCTATATCTTTCTATTACAAGCTACAGTTTAGTTTGTTTTAATAATTGTATTTTTTATTTTATTTTCTAGCCAATTTCCATAATAATGGTCCTGTTTTCAATTCCGCAGTACACATGCCTAATCTGCAACTTATTCGACGATGACGACAAGCGGCAGTATCATTGCGACGGCTGCGGTATCTGCCGCGTTGGTGGCAGGGACCGGTTCTTCCATTGCGAGCGCTGCAACATGTGTCTGCCGGTGCAACTGCAGCAAGTCGGACACAGGGTGAGACAAGTTGCAGTACATTGTTGAGACAGGTCTTTCTTCTGTTATAATCTCACACACAGGACCGTAGCCAGTTTTGAGGGTTTTAAATATGAACAATTTTTTTTTTCTATTTCCAGTGTGTCGAAAACGTATCCCGCTCGAACTGCCCCGTCTGTCTCGAAGACATCCACACATCCCGGATCCCGTGTCACATCCCGGACTGCGGGCACCTGCTCCACAGGCCCTGCTTCGAGCAGCTGCTGCACTCGGGACACTACGCCTGCCCCACCTGCCAGACCAGCATGATTGATATGGCTAATGTGAGTAGTACCCCGCTGCAACTGTCCCGCATCCCGCCACGTCCCGCACTTCGGGCACTACGCCTGTCCCACCCGCCAGGCCAACTTGATTGATATGTCTAATGTGAGTTGTCTCCCGCTGCAACGCTCCCGCATCCCGCACCTATTAGTTTACTGGAACTTATGGATGGAGGTGGTGAAATTGACGGCGAGGACACACAAGTAGTATTGACTGTGTGTCCTCGCCGTGTGGTAGTCTGTTCCAGCATAGTTGAGGAGGCACTTGATGCACATCTCTCTCCTCTGCGACCCTCTTTTTGCAGGAAAAATGTGTTTGAAGCGCAATTGCGCAGCACTGTGTAATTTCATGCTTTATTGATTTTCTCGACAGCTATGGAGTTATTTGGACTCTGAGGTGGCGGCGACACCGATGCCGCCGGAGTACGCAGATTACAAGGCCACTATTCTCTGCAAGGACTGTCATAAGGTATGCACTACTTACCGATTTAAAGTTTCCATGTTTTAATACCTTTTGTACCAAAATATAATAATATTAAAAAACGATTTTCTATTTTATTACAGCTGTCGACGGTAAAATTCCACGTGGTAGGTCTGAAGTGCCAGCACTGCGGCGCCTACAACACGTGCCAGACCAACGGATTTCATAAGTTAGTACCTTACTTTGCCATACTATAATATGCCACAACATGAACTCATAAGGCAAACAAATAAAAAACAAAACCTACATTTTCTATCCCTGTCATTTATAGGTTTTCTTTTTTATCTGTCTGACAGCCACAGATCGCGATATCATAATCAAAAGTGGCATTATATGTTTATGCCTCTGCCTCAGTTCCCGACTTGTAGAGTAGTTTGCCAGCTTGGAAGATACTCATTCGGTTTGAATATATTTTTTTACCCCGTACTTCATCTTGCTAACAACGTCATTTGAAGACCCACTCTTATACCCACATAACATTTCCAGGGACGCAAACAGCCCTCAAGCGGGCGACTCTTCGACTGCGACTTCAACCTCGACTAGTCGCAGCGGATCGTCCTCCGCCACATTCCCAGAGACGCGCGAGGAATCGCAGAACGAGGAGCTACCGCGAGCTAACCCTCTTGACGAACCGCCACAGGCTTGACACATCATGTAGGCATACGCTTGCATACGGCCACGACTACTCGCAAGACTAGTCGTACGATCAGTCGTACGACAAGTCGGGTGTCGCGAGATACGTTGTGAAGTTAGGTGGGAACGCAGGCTTGATGTATGGTGATGTTAAATGTTATCTTTATTTTTATTCTACATAAAGTAAAAATCGTCCAAACTGACTATTGTTATTTGTCAACAGTTTGATACGTTGATGGCAATATAAAATATATAATTGTGAATTATATTTATTTAAATTCATTATTGTTATAGGCAAGGATATTTTTTTAATATATATGTCGGACAATATTTATGTATCTTTAAGCACAGTTTGAGGGTATTTTAAATCCTGTGTTATTCACCTTTCTCTATCTTCAAGACTTCTAAAATATGTAATTCAAATGTACACAAATACAATTTTGTGTCAGCTTCTGCTGGTTGTTAGGTCAGTTGATACTTGCCATAAAACAAATGAAGCAGAGGTTAAGCATAAATTATATTCATGATATATTTCACAATTAGCATTATAACAAAACAATCCTACTTTACTGTACATTCGGCAAAACTGATAACTATGCAGGCTACTAACGCCATCTACATTTTAAAAGAAAAACTATAAAACACTTAGATACTTTCTGTATCTAAGTGTTTTATAGTTGTCGTTCACTTTGGACCAATTTTTGAGCACACATCACCACTCGTGCTCGTAAGTTTCGTAAACATTACCCAGAGTGGTCTATTCTCTCAAAAAATAATTTTGTCATAGTACCGTTTGCTGCGATCTTGCTAATTCGTTTCGAAAATGTTATCTACCCAGTACATTAAGTAGGACATAAAGCCTGTACACACGGCGACACATCAAATATACATATACAGTATAACTGGACCTCGCTTTGCTTTAGATTTCCGTACAATGACAGATCAGCTTAATTTGGTTTAACATAGCTTGATTGGTCGTCGTGCGTACATAATTACATTACATAATTATGACAAAATCAATACAAACTTCCAATTTCCTTCCTGTCTTCCTAATTAATTTGTCTTTATAATAAGTGAAATTATAATGATACAGTTTGGTTCATGCTATTTATCTGGTGGTGGAGTGAAACGTTTGATAAATTCTATCGTATTATGTCATTCTTTTATATCACTTTGATACGCTCATTGTTCCAAGTACCCAGATCACTGTTTGTCGATTGCGCTACTTTTCTGGTCTAATTCTAATTAGTCTCAAATTTTATTGTACACTGCACGTCACATTATTGGTCTAAAGCCCAATTTATATTGGTCAAGTGTTTAGCGAAGAAGATACGGACAGTGGTGTAAACAGCTCGGATGGGCCATTGTACTTGTAGTCGCTACTTGCCCAATGTAAATCGGGCCTAAGCCATTAGCCATCATCCCATTTTAAGAATAAGTTTTAGAAGTAGAGGAATTTATTTTTGGGTAGTTTAATGTCAAACAATATCGTTTTGTTGATATTTATTCTTATTTTCTCAGACGCAAATGAATTGAGTACAAGCTTCAGTAGCACCTGCAATTATTCTAACTGTGGCATCTTAATTTGTAACTTTATTTTTAGAAAGACTCATTTTTTTTTTTAATTTGCGTGCCTATTTCCAGTCAGAATTTACATGACTCACTCCTTTCTACTCCACCTGTATTTTAATGTAACGTACATTCATTGCAAATAAATTATTTGATTAATTGATTGCACTATCTGTATGTTTTATAATCCTAATCTTATAATATTCCAAATGAAAGTTTCGTATTCATTCGTGTGTTCTAATATGTTATTGTGTGAGGCTTAGTATAATCTATGTACAATTTAGCAATCTTGAAATGTTAGCTTTTTTATGTGAAATAACTTCTAACCTCGAAATTATAAGTACATAATATTCTCTAATTATAATATTTTTTAATAAAAATAATGTAATATGTCCACGAAATAAAATTATGTTTTGACTTAGAACGGTAATAAGTACGTTTGAAATTCTGTTAAGAAACCAAAATCTAGTTTTAAAGAAAGCTGATGGTCTAACTAAGGACTATGTTGACGCTCAATAATTAATAATTTTCAAGTAAGTGCACTATACAATTTTAATACGGCAAAAATAAAGAAATCTATGAAATTATTGTAAATTTTGTTAGTAGTGCCGAAAACGCATCGGTGCAACAGTCAGGCTGTGTTTTAACTGATCATGAATTATAATAACAAATTGTACAAGCAGCAAAATAGATAACTATGTAGCCAAACTTTGACACTAATACAGTATACGTTCGTGGCAAACTCGGTCATAAAATATGGGAGCAAAGTGACACGAAACTCGGGTCACAAATCACTAAATGTACTTTTTTTTACTAAATGTACTTAAATCATCGTTTTGTTTCTGCCAAGTGTTTAAAGAAAACAGACGGAATGATGATTTTTACACAAGTCAAGCACCAAACGCATGCAAAGGTGGTGTAAGCGGGCTTAAGTATAAAAGTTAAAAGAATTCCCGGACTACATTATTAATTATTGTCCTATTCACACGTTTTATGATTTCCGCGAGACTCGTCTTCGACGTTTACTAGTGTAAGCCTGCATGCTTAACTATTTTGCCATGAGTACTTTCATAGTAATAGGATGTTTTCCATAATATTATGCCTTTTTCAATTTCGAAAGAGGATCTGCTAACAATAAATTCCATATTTAAGAAATATTTTTGCAATTAGGAGTTCTAATTTTAAGATTTTGAAACTCCATTTTTCATTAGCGACTTGTTTTAAAAAGCAATATTATATTAAATGAATAGTAAATAAAGTTAATATAAAACACGTTTACATGTAGTTGTTTACATAACCGTTTTGCTGTTTCCCAAAATAAATAGTTTTAGGATATTTGCTAGATCGTTCTCAATTTTTCATTGGTAATGTTTAAGAGATTATATTAATATGTATAGTATATGCTTAGCTTGATTAATACAAATTTTCGAGAACGTACTTGAAAATATATGGCTTGTTTGCGACATTAATGACATAACTCGAAAAATAAAAAACACATCACGGCGTTTTTAAAGTTTTTTTTAAGCCAATATTTGTTTGCATAGAAACCTTTTATCAAAAGATGAAACGTTATATATTATTACTTTCGTTAATTTCATAATAAAATACAAAAAAAAAATAACAAAATCGAAAAATGAATATTTTTGGGTTATGTCATTCTGTTACAAACGAATTATATATTGCAACTTTGTGATATTGAAAATCGGGTGTATTTGTCAGCGATCGGCAAAGGAATTAGACAGGATTACTATTTTAATTCAAGTTTGCATAGAAACATAACATAGTCAATAAAGTCATCATAATTAAATATTAAGACCGTTTTCCTACACAATGCAATCAAAAATGAGTTTTACCGGAGAACTTCAACCACACTCCTTTTGTATAATATTCGTCCTGATATTGAGACCAACTAATTAAACGTTAGCTAGTGGCTTCAAGTTCTATACTAATGCACAGATAATTTAAATAAATTGTTTATCTAGATCATTTAATTCATCTGAATCCTGGCTAAGTCCAAGTAGGTCTTCATCCGGTTGAATACCAGATCCTTAGCCCTAAGTAGACTAATATTTTATTTTAATAAGCATCTATTTATTTCTAGTGCTGGCGGGCAACTTGTGGTTGACTAATTATTAGTTAAGCGATCTATACTGTATACAGGATGTAAGAAGACCTTAATCGAAGCCGTATAAAGTAACTTAACGCAAAAATTGTTGCTGGGAAATGACTTTTTTTTTGGGTGAAATATCTTGTTTTACGGTAGGACTCAGTGTAACGTACTCAAAACATTGTAGTGATGGATGGATTGAATGGTACGGGGGTCGTGGAGGTGTTTACAGTAACAATCTTACCTTAAAACAAAGTATTAAAAAAAAAACTTGTTAAAAATTTGGAACTTTGACCCCCAATATCTCCGTAACTAGAAGGTTCCTTCCTAGGAATGGTCCAGAACAAAAAAAAAATCATTGATGGGGAGAACAAGTGCCTTTCGGCTTCCTTAAGGGTCTTGTTACACCCTTTATTTTTAGGGCGAATTTCAGCAATAAGACTGGACAAGAACATCACTTCTAATCCTCGTTATAGAGCTGTTGGTGTCAATATTCTATAGCAATGATGATGACAGTTCTTCAACTCAGTTTAGATGTGCTGATCTCGTTCAATTCCAACGGTGGAATTCGCGCTCAGTCAACTAAAACAGTATTACCAAATTGTTTTGTTGTTATAGCGTTCCATGTATTTTTTATTATGTACTATGATCGATGAGAAAAATATTATTTTATATATTTATTTTAATTTGCATTTGTTATTTTTGTTACGTAGCTTTATCGATTGCTGGTAAAGTTCCGTGCAGACTGGAAAAGTGCAGAGTAAAGTATTTTCTGATGGTATACAATATTTTACTTTGTTTTTCATGTCATATGGTACAAATTGGCTTTCGCTTGCGGACGACAGGAAAGATGATGTGTCTAAGATATACAAGTTTGCTCTTTGTAACACTGAATATAAAGTTTAATATCTGTCTATCGACAATCTCAGGCCCTGCAGTCTCGACATAGGTAGCTAGCGATCCCAAAACGAACGAATTCGGTCGCCAAGTCATAACGGTGCGGATTTAAGGTGGAAGCCGACACCGGTGGGTCGCGTCCTCCTTAAAGCCGCATCGTTATGGCTTTACGACTGAATTCGGTTGTTTTGCGATCGCTATCTATGTCAAGACTGCAGGCTGCAGGGCCTGGTCGCCTTTCCGTTTGCGATTAACCTAATGCGATATTGTTAGTTATTCAAGCGCCTGTTATTTGAACAATACAATAAAATAATATTATTTCAAATGCAGTATATTCGAGTGCATTAGGTTAAAGTAAAATAATTATGTATTATAATCATTTTAAATCAGTTTTTGGAGTCCAAAACTACCTTTGTAGAAAGGTGTCGTAACTGTGAATTAATATTACGTTAAATTGTTGTTCTACTCTACTTAAGTTTTTTGTTGCATTGTATGATAAATAAGAGTGCAGCGAATAAAATGCGATATTTATAATACCAATATTGTTGTTTCTTTTATAAATAGTCTCCTTTAATCCTCTATTTTGTCTTTTTGCCAGCCTGCAATGAACAAAGGCCTCATTTTTTGCGAGGCCAAATAATTACAGCCGCTCTGGTCGATCTACTAGGTTAAGCAATGAATGCAGAGGTCGGTCCGTGGATGGGTAACCATCCATTACATACCGAGAGACACGGATAGTCGAAAGCCCAAAAGTGCGAACACGTCTTGCCAAGGGGTATCGTAATATCCAGTTACAGTTCTGGAGGTCAGACAGGCAGTCGCTCCATGTAAAACACTGGTATTCAGCTGCATTCGGTTAGATGAATTCCTTTGTGTATTGTATTGTATAGCGGGCTGGTGTCCGCAACTCCACGTCTAAGCGCGTATTTTGCGTGCGTATTATTCTTTTGTGTATATTATGAACTATCTCCTGGACTGGAATATACTGTGTAGAATTTGCTAGTAGGTACACCCTATGGATGTACAACCCTTTATCGAAGCCCAAAGACAAGTTCCTCCCGCCATTGCGATTATTTTTTTGTTCTGGAGCATACCTGGGAACTTCCTAGTTACGGAATTGGAGGCAAAAATGCCAACTTTTTCACAAGTATTTTTTAGAACAAATTACAGTGGACCCCCAGTAATCCGACAAACATTTTGCAGGGCAGTGTCGAACTATCGAATTATAGAGTACTGCGGCTGCCTAAGACGATAGTCCGGAATTTTTTGAAAAAGAGTACCTTGTGTTCCGACAAATTACAGAATGATAAGATTCATGCAATCTGTAAGATTATGTCAAAATATTTTTTGTGCACCTACATTCAACAGTGATAGGCATGTCGGATTACACAGGCGCTGGATTAGACAGGGGCCGCCGGATTAACCCCGAAAACAAGTAATTTCCCAGCAATAATGGTTGCGAATTGATTGATGTACGGTCGAACAAGCTATTTGGTATACACGCGGAAATTTTGACAATCCGATGTCGAAGCGTACACTTTTCCAAATTTTATTTAATAAACCTTTTTTCAATAATAGACTGACTCATAATGACATAAGCTTTATAAAATTAAATTGCAAACAATATTGTCAGTATACTAGGATTGTTAATATTTCTGCGTGTATACCAAATAGCTTCTTGGTGACGGCTTCGTGAAGCGTCCATTTACACCTTGTAGGTACTGATACTGTTAGCCTGCGTCATCCCAATGCTGGGCAAAAGCCTCTCCCCATGACTTCAAGTTGTTCTATCCAGGGCTAATGTGGGCCGTTGGTCTTGTCCAGCTCGTCCCGCCATCTTCTACGAGGTCTGCCCCGACGCCTTCTGGCTGTGTCAGGGCTCCAGAAAGCAGATATACAATAAAAACACAAAATGCTTTGCAAAAACAGTTTATTCTTCCAAACGTTGTTACAAAAATTTATAAAACGCTTTCCTAAACTAGGAATGATTTGGGAATGTATGAAGCCATACAGTACACTTGAGGACAAAATAAAAGGCGCTTTGATAACACCAAAACTTTTCGGTGAACATCCAAATTCTTTTTTCCACCCACCAAGATATCAAGTTTATCTTCTAGGCTCCCATACCAGTATTTGCTTCCAAAGAATAGTAAACGGTGTTAAATCGTTCTATAGTCGTTACAAATCCGTAAATCATGAAGCTTTTGTTCTCATTTGCTTAAGGTTCAAATCAAAATGATTGTTATTAGCTCGGGAAATGTAAGAACTAAAAATATTTTGTCCTCAAGAATACGAAAATAAAGAGTTGTTTTTTAAACAGATAATAGCATGATTATGAAGATACAATTTCACAATAAAATCTAACATTTAATAATTTTATAGTATAAAGAGCTAATAAAATAAAAAAAAATGAAATTATTAAAAGGAACCTTGAGTTTTTATAAAAGAATATTGCTTAAATTATCTATTTAGATACAAAAAAATGAGATAAAAATAAAGTACTACAAATTTCCATAGTTTTATGGAGTGATGAATGAACACATGATTATACTCGTATCTACTTTGATATTGACTATACGATATAGATTTTGTATGAACTCATAAAATAGTGTTTTAAATGTATTATATTATATAAGTAGCATAGCAACCCGCACTGGGCCGGTGCGGCGTGGGGGTTTGCAGCTCGTAGAGAGGAGGCCTGGTTCCCAGCAGTGGGTGATATATAGAAAATTATGCTTAATATGCGTTATGTTAATATTTAAGTAGCTAACATATTTACGTAAATATTCAACAAATACACACAGTTGGTCAAAGAGAAGAGCTTCTAGGCTTCTAAATGCGTTAGCTTTATTTTTATGGCAACTTGCACGAAAATATTATTATTATTTTATTTAAAAAAATTATCTCTAATATTATTTCGTTACCGCTTTTAATAAGATTACACGCCGAAATACAAATATTTAAATCGTTAGACGTACATAAGTCACGCGAAAAAAACTGAAAATTGAGAGAAGAGCGAATTCATACATCCGCAGTACGAGTGAGCGAGACCATATTATTCAAACATCTATTAAGCTGAAACGTGACATTCTTGCCAATCTAGCGATTTAAATATTTGCCAAAATACATTTTAATTTCACAACAGTTATCAAAAGCTACCAATATTGTTGAATGAGCAATCGTTACAATTGAGCTCATTGCGCGCGTATAAAAATAACAGTAGAATGCTGCACGATCCTTTTGGCGCGTGGTCATAGACGGAACCAACGTCGCCATCTTGTTTTTCAATACAATTTCCACAGACAATTCCACAAATGTAGACCAACAGCGCCCCCCGGTCAATGTCATTCAAGTGCCAAAAGAACCATGCTGCACTATACCAGGGCGTTAATATGACACATGGACCTTTAGAAAGAGACAGAGATATGAGTGATGAAGACGACGCTCTACAAAGCCGAACTTTTTCTAAAACTCAGTGTGCTATATTTACGGCTGGTATATTATATTACTCACGCTTTTTACGTATGAGGGTAGGCAGTAACTACACAAAGCATTAATTTAGTTTATAATGTACCCGCTAGCTTCAGTGGCAGTGGTTACAATTAACTTCTAACAAAATCTTTAATTTCGTTAAAATGATTACTACCTAATATTAATATATAAGGTGTCGCCGACAATACGACAATAAATGAAAACACTGGATTACCAGTGTTTTCATTCAGTATTCAGTAATTTCAATATTTTAAACTATCAAATAAATATAAAAGTCGAAACTAAAACAAAAAAAAATCAAAACAACTAAATAGCTTAAACGAAATACAACACCATTTATACATATTGGTTTACTAACCTCAGGTATAATTTGCATTATTTCGCGTCTGGAAATAAAATTTAAAATATCAATATTATTTATTAAATTATATTTAAATTTTGGCAAAGGTTTTTGAAGTAGCGTGTTGACAACATGTGTTTAGTAATTATACTGATGCGGGGGGTTAACCTGTCGGAGGTAGCCTATTAATCTACACCATGTAGAGAATGAAAAATTATGTCGTGTGACTATAGTTGTAAATAAACCGTTTTAAACCAAAATCAGTGGTTTAAAACCCGTTTTAAATTTGTTTAAAACGGTTTAAAACCACGACCACGTGGGTCATACATTGATTACGAATTACTAAAAAAATAGTTTAAAAGGCTAATTGAAATCATTTACCATTTTTATTAATATATGTGAAGTCATATATCATATTTATACTACTATTTAGGAATAGACACTGAAAACAATCATGTTTTGGGTATTTATTAAAATAAAACGATGGAAGAGATGGGGCAGGTAGGGATCGATTTTATGTTTGTCTGTCATGTTAATGAAGGTTGATTTTAAAACATTTTTATTTTATTTTTCTTTTATATATTCTAAATCAGGAAGGAGGTGTGGTCTAGATAACTTCGTGTAAAGCTTTAGTGCATTCCAAAAAAACAACATTCTTAACCATATTAAACCGCTAAGTGTGGTTTTAAATCGTTTTAAACCAAAAAGACGGTTTAAAACAAAATGGTTTAAAACGTTTAAAATTCGTTTTGCATCTCTATCTGTGACTAAACTACTGAATATTCAGTAGTTTAGTCACAGGATTTCGGATTCCAAAGATTTTTTGTATGCAGACTGGGAACGTCATGCGGTATACGGAGTTTAATTTATTGTCGTATTGTCGGCGCCACCCTGTATATAACTAGCTGATGCCTGCATGGAATTCAGTTATTGTCCCACGGGATCGTACAACCGGGATCAAAAAGTATCATGTGCTATTCCAGACAATAATCTATCTCTGTGCCAAAGTTCATCCAGATCCGTCCAGCCGTTCTGGCGTGATTGAGTAACAAACATCCACCCATCCAAACATTTATTATACTAGTAAGATTTTCGGATAATTGCTCTACTTAACTAATTTAAAACAAGATAAAGGGCATACGCTAATATTCTCACGGGTGCACACGGCACACACAATAACGCTTGTTAGCTTAGGTACATACCACACATTATTATTTAAATGCATTGATTTAGTAATAATATATGATTTTCAAAACGAAGCGTAGTTTCAATATCTGGGGGCTTAAAATGGCCACTTTCTCAGAATCATAATACGAATCACGTTAAAAATTTAAAACTCTTAAAATGGACTTTGTGGTCATAACCTTAAAGACCATTTTAAGAATTTTAAATTTTTAACGTGACTCATATTATGATTCTGATAAAGCTTCCATTTTAGGCCCCCTGATGTGCACCAATAAATATAATAATTAGTTTGTTGGCATACACGAGAATCTGCACATATACGGCCGCGTCCTAACCAAAACGACCGTCGCGTCGCGTCAGCATGCGACAGTAAGGCCCAGAAAGCTAAAAAAAGCTTTTTGATTTTCGTTTTGCTTATTTTAAAGAAGAATATTTGCCAAATCAATATGAAAACCTTGCACAAATTTAATTATGTAAGTTACAAATAAGCAGCTGGTTAAGTTACAATTTTTGTTTGGTATGTATCGGTACTTATTATGGTTGTTAGCACGGAACTGATTTACTCTGAGACTTGTACTACGGTGAATAGCTTCGAAATTTTTACAACGACGAATGATGATTGTCTATGACAATGAAGATTGTCATAGACCTTTCGCTATCGCTTTGTCTATGCCCTCGTCTTGTTCATTTTGTTCGGCGAACTCGAACGTGTGGTCGCGCCGACAGATGGCGCTTACTAATTTCCCGAACAAATGAGTTCCGTATGAATTCTTCGGTTATAACGCGGCGTTCTTTGTTAAAACTAAAACATATGCACATGTACTTGTTATGTTTGAGATCATATTTTAACACAACTATTGGTTAGTTAACAATATGGCCTTTGTAAAAATAGACAGATAACATCAGTTTCTGTCCGTTTCTGAGACTTTAGCACGACTTTTAACGTATAGCATCGTATCGTAAATGTTAACTTCGAGGTACGTTTTGTATCCAGGGCCTAACGGTCGAGCTGTCAAAAATTAGTTCCTCATGCGTACAGTAGAGGCGCTTTTTGAATTCCAGTACAAACAATACGTTGAAGTAAGCGTTGGTAAGATTCAATAAGGTAAAACTCGTGCTAGGGCTCATGTATTGAGAACTTGAAGTTGAGAACTTTTTTAACTTCAAATTATCAAATCAGAAACCGTGTCTATGTTTTATAACTAAGCATCTAATTTTAAACTATGTTAACTTTACGATGATCTGCATGACACATCCAAAAACTACCTCTTAAACTCAACATTACACAGCTCATTTTCGATCGAAAACATTCAATTAAATATTAAAAATAGGTAAACTTTGTGAGTGTCGAGAGAGTGATCGATCATTTGTATGGGCTACTTTTGATTTATGCCATGACCCGTAACCCTTTGATAAAAATGTTATAGTTATGTAGTATGAGACCCGCGGGTGGATCACACTTTATAGGCTGACTAGCGACCCGCCCGGCTTCGCACGGATGCAATGTTATACACATACACTTTCCTCTTGAATCATTCTATCTATTAAAAAAAAACCGCATCATAATCCGTTGCGTAGTTTTAAAGATCTAAGCATACATAGGGACAGACAGACAGCGGGAAGCGACTTTGTTTTATACTATGTAGTGATTATGTATAACATAACATCCCTCCATCCATCCATCATCGTCTGTAATCTCCGAAGGGTTAGGTAGAGTTGTAACCTTATAATACGTCCACATTTCGCCGCTGATTATGTATGTGTCAAGCAAATCGTTATAAAATTTACACGATATAATTATTTAAATTAGAACCATTATCAGAGGTCCGTTTATACATATATTAATTTAAAAGGCTTGAATTAAACTAATTCGATAAATACGCTATACAGTACAAAAATAATTTATGCTCGATCAAAACATAGATAAGCTTTAAGTTATTGTAGTTTTGATAAAATGATAATATAACACAAAAGCGACATTTTTTTTAATTGACTGAAGCGCGTATAATTTATCGCTTTTCAGAAATGTTATTAATATGTACATTATATGTGTTTAGGTTAAGATATTTATCTATGGGTCTTTGTTACCTGAAAATAAATGGATTATCGTTGTTGTATAAACAATTTGGGTTTTTTAATCACGTATTATATTTGTACAAGGATCTCTTGGCGCATGACAAAATCGGAAGTAACGATGCCATCTTATTTTTTTCAGTACAATTTCGTAAAGCAATGTGTTGACCAACAATGCTGCTCCCCTATCAATGTCATGAAACCGCCAACAGATTCTTGTAGCACTGAAGATAGTTAGCTGATATACGACTGGACCCAGGATTTATATATTTTCTTAAAGCAATAAGGCTTTTTGTCTAAACTCAATTCAATTTCGAGCAACAAGATATGACGCACAGCAGTCTGAGGTATGTTTCAAACTAAACAAAAATGACCCATAAGATTTTCAGAGGGTCTAAGGCACCTGTCCACCGTTGAAACGATTATGTTTCGTCTAATTTCTAGCTCGATACATCTAAGTCTATTCAAATTCTTGTTATTGAAGTTAAACGAATAACAACTTCATACTAGTGTAAAAAGAGTTGATTTTAGAATGAATATAGTGCTATTGAAAAGTCAGAAATGTGGAAGGTTGTAGACTTGTAGCGCAAACTGAACTTTAACATGTGGGTTTAAAAGTTTCTTCCCAAAAACACGTTTTTTGACATGTTTGGCAACTAAATCACGACGCCAGCCCGCGTAGCATGACCACCGTAGAAAAGGGTTTTGTCGACGAAGATTCGAATTGAATTGTCATTTTATGACAGGTTGTGGAAAGATTTCTACCGTCGCAAGCATGGCAATGTTAGAAATATATAAAATGAATGACAAGACTTGTCAAATTGTATAGAAAGAGCTTTGTCGAGTCTTGGTATACTAGAGATAGTATGCCATGCTAGAGGCAGGAAAGAGAAACATATATTTGACGGCACGGTTGGCGCAATGGCTGAGCAATTAGCTCCTGCGCTGCGTGTCACGGCTTTGATTTCCGCACGGAACAAATATTTGTATGACCCATAGGCATTTATTCCGGGTCTGGCTGTTTGTGTATGTGAGTTTTAATCTTTAAATGTAAAAAGACACAGGAGAAATTCCTAGAGTTGGAAAACGTTTAAAAAAATGTTGATCGCTGGTTGTTCACACTGCCAGTGAGAGCTCTCTCTCCGCTAGTTAGTGCTACAAACTAACAACCAACCCATTCCTAGCTGGACTCAAACTCAGCATTTATATCAATGACACCATTTAGGTACAGGAACTTTTGAATTGTCAAGGTCAGTCAGAAAGTTGAAGCTAGTTGCCTACCCGCTTATCGATGTCAGTGGACAAGAGCCTTAAAGCCGTATACCAAAGCGTTGCTGTATATAAAGCATTCCCTCTTTACATTGGCCTAGGGAACTTTCCATGTCTTAACCCTCGAAAACTCCGCCATTTGAGACTTTTTTTTTACAATTTTCTACTTAATCGAAAGTCTTACGTTACATTAAGGAAGTTCGTGGAAGTCGAAGTCGGCGTATAGCTGTTCAACGCGCTGGTATACTTCGTCGCAGGATGACAGCGTTTGTGGGAGTATGATTAGCGCTGCTGTCAAGCTCTCGTCTGAGCCAAAGATCTGAAACAAAAGAGGTTTTTTTTTTTAAAGTTTTAATGGGTTTAGTGGCTATCTTTTGATCACTTCGTGTGGTGTTTGAGGCCATTTTTAAACCCCTCCCTCCCCTTTGGAGATACGTCGTGAGGTTTTAGGCTACCACTCCTAGCATCCAAAGATAAAAGGTGTTAACATAATCAAAGTATTTACAATTTAAGGTAAATCAGTGGTGGTGTATAAGATAGTACATTGATATCATCCGTTCCTGTGAAGAAATACAGGCACTCTATCACAAACACTTTTCCGTTACTAAGTTGAAAATATACATATAATTATTACCTTGAGAATTATAATATAAATCGTGTATATACAAATAAGTTTCATTTTCCTTTCGTAGTCAGAAATCTACATTAAGTTACAGGTTAAACCAATTTTTGAAGTTCCACTGTTATTGTTGTGTACAGAACTATATTTTTAAATTTTCATTTAACGTCATCCGTATCACTAGACATCTTGAATAAAGTTTGTTGACGGAATACTCTTGACATGTTGTTACAGAATAAATAAATAAAAAAATGTTTTGATCCAACCACTAACTGTACTGTACTGCACATAAACTGTCACTTACGGAATATCTTCCGTGATTGTCTTTTATTTTGTGCTCCCGATATTTCGACTGTTGCAAGCCCCATGATCGCGGGTTGACTGGAAGATAACCGTGAAAGTTTAAAACAGTGTTTGTACTGTACTTACTGAATACGTTGTAACCGTTTTAGCGTAAGTGTCCCTTCCACCTTGTATGTATTGTCTACAAACAAACAAACAAAACAAACAATCAAACATCCAAGACATTTTTCTCCTCTACACTTTGTACTGAAAATCTCCGAAATTATTGCCCGCAATCAAAAGTATAAACGCAACAAAGGCTGATAATTCATTGTCGCAGGCCATTATAATAGTTACTGTACCTTAACGTGATAACTCACAACATTGGCAGGCATTGTTGTGTTCGCGTGAAAACACATTGCCTGCATTGTGCATATTTGTCTACTACTAGCTGCGTACGACTTTTGTTCGAGCGAAAATATTATAAAAATACTGCTTCCATATTTGAATCAGATTGTGTTAATTTCAAAGGTTTTCATTTTTAGCAAGGAACCCTAATTCTTTTTATAGAATAAAACTAGTTTTCATTTTTAAAAGCTTAGGTTACTCCTTATAACATCAGCTCTTGCCAGTAAAAGTCCCGTCAAAATCGGTCCAGCCTTTTCGAAGATTAGCCGGAACAAACAGACAGACAGAAAGACAAAAAAATAAAAAAAGATTTATGTATTTTTATTTGTATGTATTATACTATCATATGCAAACAGTAAAAACCTAAATTTAACATTACAAACAGACACTTAACAATGCTGCCAGTCTTCTGGGCACGTTTCCGGATGACATCGATGGGGAGGAGTACTTTGACGCCTAAGTGTCCTATTGTCGTCGTTGTATATATGTATGTAGGAACTTAGTTTTAGTCTTCTTTTTAGTATTATTTTAGTTCTATTTGTAGTCTGTATATAATGTACATAGTATTTTATTCTACTTACAAATAAATAATATTACATTTATTTATTTATATAGATTGCCTGAGTAGCTATACTTACATTACAAACATAAAATATATAGTCTGATACAATCAATATTTAAGTGCAATAATATTAAAGTTACATCTAATCTAAATCTGTAAATTGTAAAGTTATTATGAGACGACTATAAAAAATATGAAATTACGACTTTGACTTACAAATGTTAATGAGGCTCATACCTACCACCAACATAATGCATACCTAGGATGATGATGCAATGATAACTAATGGTCATATGTAATGATAACTGCACAACTTTCTTCATTGGACCAACGATTTCAATAATTTCGAAAAATATATCAGCTAGGGTTGATGGGGGGGCACGTAAGCCCATCAGCCCTTACATTAGGGTCAAGTTCTTTTTTGGTATCTCGAACTGTCCCACTCCTGGGCAAATGCCTTGTCACCAATTTTTCAGAAAGCCACCCAGTGTCCAGCCATCTTCTCCCGGGTCTGCCGCGACCATGGAACAGCTGAATATTTTTTCGGTACGGTAGGTACGTATACCGGTACTGTATATATAGCAAGTTTGTGCTATCGGAAGATCAAAATAATCGAATACAAAAGACAAATATAGGAAGAACCGAACGTCACACGCATAACACTCCAATTGTGATAAGATATAAATCGAAATCATACAATTATATGCTAATATTAAGTGGTGATAATGTACTGGCATTTTTAAATGACGCAATTTAGTTCTTCAGTATCAACGACGAAGAACACGTGATTTCCATACCACTAATGAAATTGTTGTCGCCATTATTTTTTGCAAAATGTTTTTTTTTTCGTTGTTTTAGTTGTAATCTAGTAATATTCTATGCAAGTATCTGCTATGCATTTATTTTACATTGGTAACAATACTTTGGTTATACTTTATTTGCTATGGTAGTAGGCTTTTCCCCAATAAAATGGAACTTAACATACATAGTAATTGTCGAAATGTGGGTGTATTTTACACATCTGCGTGCCCCCTCAGAGCATACAGGCGTGATGTTATGTTATGATGTTGTGTAAACAATAAACATCTAAGCGATTGCAGCAATCAAACTGACTGAAACAATGGACTTCGGAGATATGGAACGGAACTCTTCAATAATAGACAGCGTCCTATTATTGAAGAGTTCCGTTCCATATCTCCGAAGTCCATGATCAGATCATGACAATATTTCTATGGTACCATTTCGGAATAACCCCTTTCGAACAAACAAATAATTTTGAAAATCCGTCAATTTATAACGGAGTTATGCCAGAAAATACATTTTTTTTTAAATATATGTATACATTATAAACACATCCGAATTGAGAACATCCTCTTTTTTGAAGTCTGTTAAAAACTGCGCTGAGCGCACAATTTCTGTCAGGGTCGCCATTCAAAGCCTTCAATTTCTATTTTCAACAGGTTTGCCCGAACCACTATGAGAAGTCCATCCTTCTATTACCTTGCTGACTAGCTAATGTTTTTACAACGGCATGAGCTATTTTTGACGGCCTTAAAATGGTGTCTGGTACAGACTGGAGGAGGACAGGGTGTTGTGTCGACCCTGGAGGAGCCCAGCCTGGGCAATGCAGCGCCGGATCTTATCGCGGCGCGAGATGCTGCGGTTAACCTCTCAGTTCAGCTCGCGGTTCAGTCCATGGTCGGGAGCGAGAGCGCGTGGGACGCCGTGGCCTCTTTTTGCGAGGAAGTGATGGTCGCAAAGGAGGCGGCGGAAAGGGAGCAGGAGAACACAACCTGCCTTTGTATTTGCCACCATAGGGCCTGCGGGTGACAGATTTGGGGAGTCGGTCACCTGAACAGACATAGGCCCGGGATGGCGGCACGCCGAGGACCGAGCGTGCCTCTCATGAGGAACTGCGACCGTGTGCGGTCGACGGCGACGTGGGAGCGTGACGAACTGAGCAAGGGGCGGCTTCCAGTCCATCCGGATGTTGCTGATTACCAGTATTTTACACGGAGCGACATCCACTGACTTCTAAAGGGTGTAACAAGACCCTTAACGAAACCGAAAGGTACTTGTTCTCCCCGTCATTGCGATCATTTTTTTCTTTTAGACCATACCTTGGAATCTTCCAGTTACGGAGATATTGGGAGTCAAAGTTCCAACTTTTTCACAAGTTTATTTTTAAATACAAGTTTTGAATGTAAGATTTTTACTCAAAACACTTCGACGACACCCGTACTATTCAATGTATCCATTAGCACAGTGATGTAAGTGCGTTACATAAAGATTTACGGAAAAACGTGATTTTTGACCCCAAAAAAAAAGTCGTTAAACAGCAATAATTTTTGCGTAAGGTTCCTTAGTTTGATGTACATATAATGGTTGACGGCTTCGTGAAGGGTCCTGTTACACCCTGTATAACCCAGTTAGTACTGAGTAATACGAGACACAGTATTAAGACTGGTTGTCAGACTTTCGGGCCACTGACTACCTGTAACGACTGTCAAAGATTTACAAATGACAGCCAGGATCAACGGTTTAACGTGTTTTCCGAGGTACGGAGGAAACTCGGTTTGTAATAGATGGTAACCCATCCACGGATCGACCAAGATCGAACCTTGCGGCTGGTATTATTGAACCACGAGCTCCATATGCACTACCAGTAGTGGACTACTATAAATCAGTTATCACAAACGTGCTAGTGATTCCTACACTAATAAACGAGTAGTATTGATTGGCTTCACAAATGGCTACAAATTGTTGTTCTGTATTGATTGTCAAGGCTTTCTTTCGCCGACCTTGTTTGAAGTCAAGTAGAAATAAGACAATAATTGTCTTTATAGACACTGGACAGTCTGTTAACAGCCTTGAAATTGTCTATTTAAAAACATCAGGAGACTTACCGGTAACGTCGAAGATCTAAAAACGAAGTTGAAAAAAATATAAACACCTGTCACTATACCGACCATCTATACCACAGATTATTGTTTTTCAGTAGTCGGGTTTTAGTTTTTGAACATACTTTTTTACCCTATTACTAAGTCTCCACTGTCCGTCCGTCTGTCTGTCTGACTGCCTGTCAACAGGCTGTTTCTCATAAACCGTGATAGCTAGACAGTTGAAATTTCCACAGATGATGTATTTCTGTTGCCGCTATAACAACAAATACTAAAAACAGAATAAAATAAATGTTTAAGGCGGGCTCCCATACAACAAAAGCGTTTTTTTGTATTATGGTAGGGAAACCCTTCCACCACTTCCACTTGTCCGGTTTTTATTCAAACCGGTTCATCCATTTATGAATTACGAGGGACTAAAGAAACGGACATACATACATAGGTACAGATCAAACACATAATCCTCCTTTTGGGGCTTCGTCGCAGTCGGGTAAATAAGAATAAAGTTAATAAATATCAATCATTAGCTTTTGCTGGCGGCTTCGCTCCCGTTATTATACGGAAATTAACCCACGGGTACATTTTAAATGTAGCCTATGAGACTCGTGATAGTTGTACCTGCCTGTTAGTAAAAGAATTTTCGGAATCAAATCATACAAACTTACAAACAAATTTCATATAAGTATATATCTATTATTACCTTTTTTAACAGATCTGGTCTCGATGGCAACGCATGCATAGCCAGAGTTGCTGCTTTCCTAATGTACCAGGGGTGGAAGTTCGCCAGGGTCTCGTTGTAAGAGCCTTGGCATGTTGTACAAGTGTTCATATGCTCATCGGACTCGCTCAGACGCTTCAGGAACAGACGTATGAAATCTGAAAACAAATGTAAGCGTTACCTACGAAGAGAGGTGGTATATGTGTAGGTGGAAATTGATGTCATCGGTATTGTTAAGACGGAACACAAATGGGATACCTCTAGAGTCAGCACAGAGCAATGGTTTTTAGAGTTTTAAGGCGCTGCGCAAACGTGGACACTTTTGTGTCTTGTGTCGGATACAAAGCAACCAATGAAAATTAGATTTTTCTAGAACCAGTATGAAATTAGGACACGGCAACTACGTTTCCTGTGATGGTGTGCCGTGTCGGTAGCAAAATGTGTCTACGTTTGCGCAGCCCCCATATAAATGACGTTGAAAATGGCACTGACGAAGAGTCGACTCTAAAACAAACAAAAAAGTTAACGCAACCCACGTAATGTCAGTTTGGTCTCTGATATTAAAAAGCAGACTTTAATAACTTCGTAGATGTTCGTAAATCTGGCCTTTACGACACTCTTAACAATGTCAATCAAAAACTCAAAATTAAATGAAAGAAACATTCCCCCTCCAATATTTTTAGACTTCTAACTTGCTGGTCACTGTATCTATGGCAACATTGTGACCAATTGAAACACTTGAAAATAAAATGAATTGCCCTTTCATTGAGTCGAATTCAGTTGGTGCAGTGCCTGAGCAATGGGCTGCTGCGCTGCGTGTCCCGGGTTCGATCCTCGCAAACAATCGCAATACTGCAAGTTCCGAACAAATATTTGTATTTTCAACAGGAGTGGTTCCGGGTCTGGCTGTTTGTGTATGTGAGTTTAAATGTTTGTAAACCCACCCACGATACAGGAATTCTGGGGGTGGGTCAGTGGGGCAAAGTTTAAATCATCATTCATTCATAGTATTGAAGTTACGGCGAACTCTAGAACATGAGTATCGCACCGGTCGGTGCGATACTCATGCTCGTGGTGGATAACGGTCCACTTCCTCTCTATTAGAGGAGGCCTCTGTGTCCCAGCAGTGGGAACATTATGAGCTGATTATGCTGTTGCTCTAGAACACTGAGTACAAAGTGAACTGAACTTTGAAAGCTACTCGTTTAAATATATTTCATCAAAATCCCCAGCAATATGTCTTGCGTGACGTCTTCCTAAATAATCCAATTTGAAAATTAATTTATCACGCCATTTATGTCAAAGCCTGGCCCTGAATTTGAGCGCACTCTACTTAATTAAATAAATTATAGTAGTTTCCATGATTTGTCACTTTTACTATTAAGACATAGTTTATGTGAAACATAAACGCTGTTGGAAATATGAACGAACACAAATAACAGCATGGCATAACCAGGAAGATAATCTTTCTTTGAGGTGGAGTTGGCGGTAATCCTAAAGCCTTTGAAGGATGTCACGTGTCTTCGAATCTTTGGTTGTAGGAAATACTTACTTACCGATTTCTTTACGATATTTTTTTTACCGTTCTGAACGCACGATTGGTTCAAATAGCTAATGCGAGTTTAACATTAGGTACCAGACGTGCGTCGTACAATGTGATAACTAATAAACACATTACCGTTACATTAAAGAATGTACTATGCATTGAAAAAAATTGCGGTTTTCTATCTCATTTCAACAAAATGTTAATTAACATTTACAAGGTTTTATAAAACCTTTGCGATATTCTTCCGTTTTCCGTGTCCCGTTTTAATTGGACCTATGTGATTGATAATAATACATTTTACGAACAGCTGTTCAATAACAATTAATTTTGTGTGTCACTTGATCTGGCTCTTGTGAAACAGGAACTCCTAGTACAAGAGCCAGGGCTACACTGATGTTTGAGCTATCACTTGTCAATAAAGATTTTATTTTATATCCAAGTCATCAGCTAGACTGGACAGCTATAACATAGTCTGCCTCGTTGGTGTAGTGGTCTCAAGCGCGACTGCTGAGCATGAGGTGCTGGGTTCGCTTCCCGGGTCGGGCAGCGTTATTGAGTTTTTCCATTAGAAATATCTCAGTAGCAGCCGCGGAGTCCGGATTAGTGCCCGATTGATGGCAATAGGCTCGCCCCCTATTACATGGGACTTAAACATAACTTGCGAAATGTGGGTGTACTATAAGGTACATCTCTGCCTAACCCTTCGGGGGATGCCTGTAGCATGATGTTATGTTATCAGCATTTGGAAGATTTCCAAAAGCTTTTGTAGGTGTAGGATATAAGTGATTGCAATTTATTTACAATCAATATTTTCGTGAAACACAGTGCGTTAATACATTTTTACAACAGCGGTATTTTTCATAGCTTTTTGCGACTTTAAGATGTTTCAGAACGCAATTAAGTAGTATTTTGCATCGTACATGATATAATTAAATGTGAGACATATTGAAATTATAAATTCGTAAGCGCGCAACAGAATAATGTAATGATGACATAATGAGACTATAAATAATTCAATTAATCGTGGTTTTTGAGGCCTATTGAATTATTTAACTTGGAAACATTTAACTTGCGACGTACGCTTCTCAGAAGAGGAGGATTCTAGGATCTATTCACGGATGGCACACTTTTTTTTTTCCAATGGGAAATCATCAAATAACCCCTTCCGCTCTGGGCTAAGCAGGAGGGAGTGTCAAACTTTTACTGACTAAAACCCATCCATGTTCCTTCCTTTGCCCTTTGTGTTCCAGGGCCGCGGTATCTCTTTCGAACAGTCCCGCAACCCTGGACGGATGGCTCACTGGAACTTTGATTTTAACGCCAGTACTTAAAGGCTTAAAACCTGTAGCAATGCATAGCTGGCAAATAATTATTGTATGCTTATACTGTCACTTATGGGATATCTTCCGTGATTGTTCAGTCGGATCGGGGTATCGGGAGCTCAAAATAATGACCAATCAGTATAAGTTTAGTTGTAAACTGTGAAAGCTTAAACAGTGTTTGAATTATTGTATGAGACAAAATCTTCTCTAACATGTCACATTTAGGAATTTTACGCTATCAAAGTTGGGTTCATGGCATACATTGTTACTTTTATGGCTTATATACAATATCTAGTAAATGCGATGCTTTAAAAAAATATCACATACAATATGTTTGTATTTATGCCAGTTATTGATTCATACAGGTTTAATGTGTGACTGGTATTTTGAAAATTAAATAAAATGTCTGAAGTAAAGCAGGCATTCAAAGCCTTTAAAATTCATCATCATCATCCGCTTCGCCTTTTCCTATGTTGGGGTCGCTTCCAGTCTAACCGGATGCAGCTGAATACCAGTATTTTACATGGAGCAACTGCCTATCTGACCTCCACAACCCAGTTAGTACTGGGTAATACGATACCCCTTGGTAAGACTGGTTGTCAGACTTTTTGGGCCACTGACTATCTGTAACGACTGTCAAAGATCTGCAGATGACAGCCGGGACCAACAGCTTAATGTGCTTTCCGAGGCACAGAGGAAACTCGGTATGTAATGGGCGGTCACCCATCCACAGACCAACCTAAGCAAGCACGGCTTAACCTAAAGACCAACCTAAGCGGCTGTTATTATTTTGCCACGAGCTCCTGTTTGAATAGCCTCATTACATATAATACTAGTTCATTGACAACAATAAAGAAAAGAACATACCCAATCCTCGATGCAAACGCAGCATTGTTCTTGAGCCGGACACAAACCCGTTCTTTTCGACCAGACTCGTGTCTTTTTCATATTTCATCATTTTCTTAAAAGAATCGTAATGTACTGCGTCTTCTCCTTCTCTGTGTTTCTCCATTATTTTAATTTTACTTTTAACATCACTACTAACAAATGAGAATACTGATCCTATTAAATTGAGGAATCTGAAAATTGAGAACTGAGTTAGTTTCTATTGTGACAGTCCACTGTGCAGCTAATATGCTTTTAACCCATTCGCTGCGGCAGACACCTATCGGCGTTTTTTTAATATTTAAT
This sequence comes from Eugnorisma glareosa, assembly GCA_947578425.1. NCBI lineage: Eukaryota > Metazoa > Arthropoda > Insecta > Lepidoptera > Noctuidae > Eugnorisma > Eugnorisma glareosa. The sequence goes on along the minus strand of OX387968.1, from coordinate 4,012,751 downwards.
ATTAAGGTGCGAAATACGCCGATCAGCATTTTATATTATGCTAATGAGGTGCGGAGAACGCCTATCGGCAAAACCGCGCGGCTAATAAGCGTAATTTTTAGCACAAAAATTAACCTGCTCCAAGGTTATATATAACATAAAGGATACTTCAGTAACTGACATACTCTCCGTGAGACCATCAGAAAAAGCAAGGCATTTCTGGCCTTACTGGAAGAGAGGTATAATATTTTGCTGTCAAATAAATGCTAGCTTCTGGTACCCAGTTGCGGCACCAGATGTACAATACACTACTTTCTTTTAGGATAGAAATGTGCCTAATTTTAGCACAAAAATTGTGGACTAATTGAAAACTAACGAGACCTAAAGAGATGATAAGAAAAAGTATTTAGTTAATTGGCCTTCATTAACATATATAACTAAAGGGAGAATATACTTTAAAATTATAGTATGAAAAGTTACAATTGAAGTTTTATGAGAATGCAAAGTTTTTGTACATTAGTCTACCTCTAATATATTGTAATAATTATGTACTGTACCATATATTGTACAATTGTTTGTTTTTCTTAAATAAATAAATAAACATGCACCAAACAGCATTTTTTTTTCATCTAAATATGAGGGAAAATAGATTTAAAATGTTGATATTTTAAAATTAATTTTAAAACAGATATCAATATAAAGAATAGGCAACTATTTGACACGGTTATTTATTACAAATAATGGCCATGAACACTATAACAACCTATAATATAATTGATAGTCAGATTGCTGACTGCATTGTTGTTGTTCTAACATGATTCCAATTACTCAGTATAATGGAAATCCTTAAGAAGAAATTAATTATATCAATTAGCAATTATAAATGAATCATGACTAGCTTTGTAAAGTACCATAGAAGGAATTAGAGAGGGAAATGGTATTTTTTTTTAATTTTTGATCTTTACAGATAATTTGATGTATTTATTCTCATTTGTATTACTAAATGTGTATCAGACTTATATCTCGAACTGGAAAGGTAGTAGACTACACTCTTAAATTAAATACCTATAACATAGTATTGTCTTCATTGTTCTACACTAAATCATTGTTCAACTTTGCATGCATCAATACAACCAATAGCGAAATCTTATTCTACAATTTCTTGCTAATTTACGCTACATGACCTTGCAAACCTATTGTCCAATCTTATCTAAGCAATAAGGATTTTAAAATCCATATGGAAACAATGTAAATAGCTTACTTTACTAATTCGTTGTAACCGTCTATGTATGCCTCAATAACAACGTCGTCCTCCTCTTTAAGGCTCCTATGAAAGCTTTGTTGGACATGGTGTAAATCCAATACGTTTTCGTTCGACATTTCTCACAAAATAATGAATAAAATATTTTGAATTATAAATTTGTAACTTGCACAAACGATACAATTCGCGAACTGAATGAAACTGACAAGTGACAATGTGTGTGTGACAGTGACAAAATTGACATTGACGGTACGTCAAAAAATTCCATAAAATTTCCGCATCGCTGTCAAACAACGGGAATCTATTTTTCGTATATCTATGGGAATACTCTGCCCACTCAAATAAGTGTTTTCGTATACCAGTATACCACCAACACTTTACATTTCGAATGGGGGCTATTGCGCATGAATTTGCCGCTAGAGGCGTTCGTGTTTAGTAAGGTCTGTAGTAATGTCAGATGTCGTAGTGTTTGCGAGTTGCGCGCTCTAATAATACGTATTTTTACTAATATTCATGATTGTGGTCAAGATTGAGCCATCCCTGATTTTAAGTAGCAAGTTAGGATCTAATTTGTTTGTATGTACAGACGCCAGCACAAAAAGCTACTACAATCTGTCAAATTTCATTAATAAATTTTCAACGTTATCGCTGAAGTATTAGGTTCAAGGTTGACTGGGAAAATTTCACAGTTTCGGGTAGCTAGATGTGCTGGTGTCTGTACTTGGAGGAAGAATATTTTTTAAATGTTTTCTGCTTTTTAATAAAAAAATTGTGTAATTAAGTATCAGAAATGAACACTTCGTTGTTATTAGTAATAAAATGAACAGTGTGTTGTTAGTATGTTGTTATATAATTAACGACAGGACATTGCTCGCCAGTGGCGCCATCTGATGAACTCAAAAACGATAGCCCTCATTCGAAAAACATTAAGTATGTACTTTAACTCCGAAACACAATCACCAAGTCACGCGTCCTTCCAGAACAGTTAATTACGTTAAAACAAATATCGTGTTTGTAAAATGTACTTTAGCATAATCTTCTATGAGTTGAATTCACAATTAAAAATGTTGAGTATAGATGGATTGTGTGAAGGATGATACGGTTAGAAAAGAGGTGACTGTTGAGATGATGAGTAAAAGAGAAATAGAAGACAAGGAAGAAAGAAAGAAGAAGACTTGTTGCGCCGGTCTACACAGCAACCGTTTGCGTCATCATAAACTGTCTGAAGTTCATATTTTATGTTTACGAAGCTCTCCGTCAGCTTCCACAGAACTTGTACCAAGAACTGCTCTAATAATACAGAGGAGATGTGCATATGGGTTTCCTGTCAATAAAAATACCCCAAATAAATTGGGATAAAGGCTCCCCCACATAGGCGCGTTATTATCGGTCGAAAATACCGGGTGCGTTATTGTGATACCAGTTTTTAAGTACAACATTATGTATTAGGACGGCTATGAAGTTACGCACTGCTGCGATAATAACGACGTGACGCAATGATGGCTTTCATTTTTGAGCTTACCAGATGGCGCCACTGTCGCATAAGGTATTTTACAGTACCAATAACTTATAAAATGTTTTTTCATTACGTATAACCACATAGTTTAAACTTCAGATACATTTATTTACAATATTCTCCTTAAAAGTAGCAAGCATGAAACATTTAAAAATCATTTTACCTCCAAGTATTAAGGTACCAAGTACCAATTATTATTACGTACACACGGCTACACATCAAGCTATACATTTCCAGTTTATGCTGATCTCGCATTGTATAGGATTTCCGTACAATGCGAGCTCAGCTTATACTGGAAATGTATAGCTTGATGTGTAGCCGTGTGTACTTAACAAATAAGATCCTTGCTACTTAAAATCTTCAAGTCTTTTATTAATCAGGAATAGCTCAATCAGACCACAATCTGAATATTAGTAAAAATACGTGATAAAAAAGCACTCAACGCATGAACTTTCTATGAAATATGACATTTCGGTGGCCTCGCGAATTCTCATGGGATAGCCCCCATAGAAGTAGGACGCTTGCGTTTCTCTATCCTGCGATATTCCGTTATGAGTTCTTAGAACATTTTGTGTTGGGAGTGGGATGCATGCGATTCTACACAAAGCTACGAGATCGTTAGTACTAGTAGTACATCAAGACCGAAATTTGGTTTTACCGACAGTTACAAATGTTCTAAAAATCTATAATGGATATTGATTTATCATCAGACGAAGAATTTTTATTACTAACAGTAGCTATGGAAGATGACCGACGAAGATGCCAAAACCGACATTAGCAAAAAAACCTGCCAAAACACGAATACAAAATATAAATTATCGGACGATAAAAACGCAGTTGTGTGTAAGGAATCGGGACGCAATTATCGCAATAACGCACTCGGTATTACCAACCGATAACAGCGCTCCTACGTGGGGGAGCCTGTTAGGCAGGAGAATGATGAGGATGAGTTGAATTTACAACACGGACAACTTCATAGATAAATAGTCTGCTTTATAAAATTCACAGTACAGATTTTCATGTTACTGCTTTCATTATCTGTTTACCACGTTTTATTATTGCTGTTGACAAATCATGTGATTCTGTTTTCTCTTAGTGTCATTACTGTCATCTTTCATCAACTTTATATTGTCAGTGTCAAAATATCCCAAGGTCTTGCGAATGAATTTTGTCGTCCTCCGCTTAGCGATCAAAAAAATATTTACACTTTCCTTCCATCTCAGATCGCCAAAGTGTCTACGATAACAAATAATTGGTGGTGCAATTTGCATATCATGTAATACGAACTTGTGTATGAGTACAACAATTCCGTTTTGTCATAATTTAGAATTATCCGGTAAGTGTTGTTTTTCTACCTACACGCGAAAATATGACAAGTTTCTGTAATTTATTTTTAGTTACGGAGTCAAGTGACTCTGGCTCGCAAGTATTCAGGTTAATCAACAATTTGATCATTCGACCATAGATCATTTAGAGATATTTAATTTTGTAAACAGTTATTGCATAGTCGGGTTTTCGGCGTATTCACAAAGTGCGTCTCATCTTTTATTGTATTCGGGGACTACCCGTGTGACAAACTAACTTGTTGCAAATATTAGGACTTTTATTTTTCCGTCTCGAATTCTCGACTTATCTCCCCCTGACTTGCCAATTTGAAAAATAGTTGAAAGAGTGAGCAATTTCAATTGATTGTTGAGTAAATTCAGATCTCGTGACTCATTGCAGAGATACAAAGTGCTTTAAATTAGATTGTTTACATCTACTGAGGCTACTTGTAGACTAGAGCCTGGATATTGGTAAGCAGTTTAAATTTTTTTAGTTCTTTATTGAAATGCAAAAATTATTTATAAATCAAGCAACCAATTTATTTGGTTCAGCACAGTGTGCCATATTCTTTCAATATATCTCCTTTAGCTATCTTCTCAGTTACAACTTCCTTATAGGCCATATCATCATTTACATTTCCATTATTTCTTTGATCTGCCTCAAATATAAATGCCACTCTGCTCAGTATTCAGTGACTGTCATGGGCACGGAATGCTGAGCAGTGTAGTAATACATATATATGTATAAATATATGTTGTTACTATGCTCAGCAACATATATTTTGTTATAATCCTTTTCAATTGCTCAAACTTCATGAATGTGTAGTCTTCAGTCTTGTATTCAAAAGGTCAGTGGGTAGCCTTAGGGGCTTCTTACACATGTTCAGATGTCCATTTGTCTGTTGACATAGGCATCCTCCAACCTACTCCATTCCTGGCACTCTCACTCTGTTGTTGTAGTATCTTCTCTGATGTCATCATCCCCTAGTGTCTTCTCTGATGTCATAATCCCCTAGTGTCTTCTTGGATGTCATCATCCCTTAGTGTCTGCTCTGATGACATCATTGTCTTCTCGGATGTCATCATCCCTTAGTGTCTGCTCTGATGTCATCATCGCCGATTGTCTTCTCTGATGTCATAATCCCCTAGTGTCTTCTTGGATGTCATCATCCCTTAGTGTCAGCTCTGATGACATCATTGTCTTCTCGGATGTCATCATCCCTTAGTGTCTGCTCTGATGTCATCATCGCCGATTGTCTTCTCTGATGTCATAATCCCCTAGTGTCTTCTTGGATGTCATCATCCCTTAGTGTCAGCTCTGATGACATCATTGTCTTCTCGGATGTCATCATCCCTTAGTGTCTTCTCTGATGTCATAATCCCCTAGTGTCTTCTCTGATGTCATCATCCCAATTTCTCTGTGGTTAACCTCCCTTACTTTGTTGACTAGTTCTTGGGTACCACTGGGTAACTATTTTACTCATTGGTCTTTCCCTGTTATCACACAAACTTAGAACATAGAATGCAATTGCATCAGGTTTCTTGTTCAAACGGCTTGGTTAATTCAACACTAAAACAGTCATAGAGAACGGGATATGAATGTATGTCATGCAATATGTTCCTTATCAAGGTCAACAGGATACTATTATCACCATTAAATGTTTGCCCATTCATTAAAGAAAGAGAGAGAAAGAAAAAGTTATTCATTAAAATATTATGTATGTATTTGGCCAATACAGCAATCAAAACATTTCAATTTTTATCTGAGGAATTTATTTCATATTGATTGCGTGATATACTCTGCCTTATCCATTCACAGTCACAAAATTGATTGCTTGCTTGCTTATAAGAATCAAATCAAATCAAGTACTGGGGAAAACAGGGTAATAGAAACGCAGGGGTGAATGTAAACAACAAGTACTCTATTTTATTTGCTGAATTAGTTAGAAACTTTGTTGGCAAAATATCATATTAATTCAATCTAATCCCTTTCAAAGTTTTGTCTCGATTCAACCCTGTTTTCTATTTACTCCATTTTACGGTTTGTTAATTTGTGCACACAAGTACAAGATCCGTGTCCTGCCACTAAGTGGCAAACAGAAAGTGGTAGAATAAGAATGTTATTTAATATCAAGGAATATGTCGAGTGTGATACAAACTTTCTTACTATTTAAACTTGTTTTTGGATGAATTTCTGCCCATGACAATGTAATTTGTGTCAGCCCACAATTGAGTATCAGCTGCAATGCAAACTGGCAGTATATCCGTAGCAAACAAAAATTTATTTAAAATTTAAATATTAGCGCAAGCTCGGATGAGAAAACATCACTTTTTGTCCATTTTTTGTTGAATATTTCTTTTTATTAAGAGTTATCAGAAAGAACCAGTAATTTTTTGATAAAAATTGCTTAGTAACGACTATTTACTTTTACAAATAAAAGTACTGTAAAGCAATTAGCAATATCATTTTAATTTGCACAGTTGCTGTTTTCTATTTTTCCATGTTTAATAATTAATTTTTGAATAAAAATGACGTGTTTGTAATTTACACAGTGGGTTTGTCCATATTTTGTGTAAATTGATATTGTAACTTTTGACTTTTAGTTGGGTTATCTACCAATTGCAGATAATTGTAGAAATAAATATGCGGTTTAAGTAGTGGGGATCAAATAACAGTCAATGGCATAGAGTAATTTATTTATTTTCACACTATTAGTATTCTAAAGGGCATCGGCAGACACACTTCCTGTTAAAAATATTTACATTTATTGTTTTAGTTGCTCCATGTAAAATACTGGTATTCAGCTGGTTCGGGTTAGACCGGAAACCGACTCGCAACATAGTTGGGAAAAGGCTAGGCAACTGATGATGATTCTTGGAATAATAATAATTCAAAATAAGCTCTATTTTGTTGTTCCTTCTATTATATTATGAACTTGGTTTTGTCTGCAGCTTCGCCCGTATAGAGGTTGGAAATTATCCCAAGGTAGCATACTATCAGGTCTAAAAATATCCTATGTCCTAATCCAGGTATACCTGTTTGGCATATTTAGTCGAACAACCCACAGCTGTATAGGTGTGGAAAGGTAAGAAACAGACAGACAAGCGGAGTTACTTTTTCATTTATAATATTAAACTAGCTGTGCCCGCGACTTCGTTCGCGTGGATGACGGAACTTAACATTGTGTTTTTTAGTGCGAAGCGCTGTTGGAGGCTACCGCCATTTCATTTTATTTTCTTTATGCGTTAGCTGTGGAACCATCTGGAGCGTACACAAAAATGTTACTGGGGTTGTTTACGCGTGAAAGAGCTACGTATAGTTGACCATTCCTCAAAAGACCATACCAGACAATGCCTACATGATCACACTCACGTTGATATAATTTCAAATAATAGTGTCTGGACTTTAAAAGAGACCACGATCCCTGAGTTTGTTTCGGCATTTCTTCTCAGGGGTAGTCAGTTAGGAAATGCTGGCGCCAACGTTCTTTTAAAAACAAAATATTGACATGTAAAAGTGATTTTAATATCCTATTTGCAAAATAAATAATTTCATTTCATTTCATTTCATTCCATGGGAAAAGCATCCAATACTAAGGTCCACCCCCGCAACGGATAATGTCTGGCCCTGAGGTTTATTAATGGTCATGGCATAACAGAGGCCGACTGGGAATTGCACTCGTTTGAAAGAGAAAGGAAAGTTATTAGGAATTATAAGTATTCTTGGAATAAAAACAATATCACTACCGGTTAAGATTTCAGCTTCGATTATGTTTTGCTGCAGATTTGTGACTGAGCGGAGTGCCGTTATAAAGTTAGGGAGGACATAAATTTCTGAGGAGAATTATTGGTACACCGATTTTTAAAACTATTTTGTGGGCTGCAAGTCCGGGTGTGTTGAGGGAAACCACAAAATCTACCGGGTAGTGCGTGGCGTCATCTTCTTCCATAACTGTATATAAAAAGGTGTATTCTCTAATATGCCCGGACACATGAATCAATATTTTTAAATTAATTGCTGCAGCTTGGTCATTGCGGGTAGTCAAAATAACTTGCTGACATGGTCAAGAACCGGCTTGGTTTTCCATGTCTGTGGAATTTCCGTACACAGGAGAAATTAGATCCTGTTGTGATGTAACGCAACAACAGAGACTATCAACCAAAATAACATTTCCATCTTCTTGTACGGGGTATGTGCCTATTTGTAATAATAAATTGGAAAACTCCTGTGCATTTTCGCAGCCTCCTAACTGTGCACGCATATTTACACTCAGGTGTGTAGATGATATATTGCGCCATAAAATAGAGCTCTTCAGACAGGCAGCAATTTCATAGGCTCTAGTTCCTCGGGGTATTACCGGGAGTGTCTCCCGAAAATCACCACAGAACAGCACCGTAATGCCCCCCATCGGCCGGTCATTTTGCCTTATGTCCTGCAAAGTTCTATTCACTGCTTCTAAAGCTTTGCGGTTTGCCATTGTGCACTTGTCCCAAATAATTAAAACACAGTCGCGTAAAACCCTTGCTTTATCGCTATTTCGCGATATGTTGCAAATCGGGCTTTCCGTACGGTCTAAGTCGATAGGCATTTTAAATGTTACACAACATTTAACATTCCTATTGTGCCGTTTTTCCTCCAGGCAAAATGTGTCTGTTATCCCTGAAGAGGCGACAGCAAGGGCAATTTTATTTTGGTTCCTTTCTCGAGCCAAAATAACTTTGGTAAGGAAAGTTTTACCTGTTCCGCCCGGTGCGTCTAAAAACAAGATTTCACCCGAGGTGTTTGTTATCTACACTGCAGCATACCCTATCAAATGTCTGGCGCTGTTCTTCTGTCAAAGCGCAGCCATTTTGTAAAATTTCTGCGAGTTCCACGGGATTATAACTAATTTGTGAATCGTACTCTCTATTTAAATGTATTGTTAAACTGTAAAAATATTATTATAACTACTGTATTCCACACAATTTTCGTGACTAGAACCGAATTGTTTAATCTCAGCACTGACTATCATGTAATCAGGAAATAATGATAATTACGAATAATAATAACGAATTAATTTAATTAATGATAATACTGTAAGATTATGTAAGTAATACGCATAACTTCATTATTATTTATCCGTAAGTGTATGACCGAAAATAATGTAATAATAATAATCTAATATAATAATTTAATTTAATACAATCTTCAACTTTTAAATAATAACATTACGTAGCTATGCTATGGGTGAACTGTTTGTGATTGCATACAATGCCTGAAATAAAATGTTTTTTTTCTTTTAATTTATTTATTTATACTTTCCCTATCGACTGTCGGTATTATCAAACCGATCGGGTTCCCTCCTATACTTATCTCTTGAATAGCCAATAAGGACCTGTTGTGACAAATTTCACGTACCCGATCAGGAATTTCTCCATAAGGATTTAGTAGAACATGTCTCAAAAAATCTTCAGCAAACTTGTCATGGTACTTTTGCCACAACTGTTTAGCATCCGATAATCCACAAAAGGTCAATAAGATGGCAAACAAATGTCGCAAGCGATATGGACTATCGCTGATGCATGCTTCAGCTAGAGTGTCATCCCAATGCTCATCTGACGTAGGTCCTCGCACTACATGGAGAAGAAGGCGTAAATAGTAACACTCTGAATTATTCGGGTGTACCGTGTACACCCGTCCAATCACGTGTTCTTTTAAAACGCCAGTCTCGCTTTCCACAGCTTTTCCACGTCTTCTACGATTCCAAACACCTTGCTGCTGGTTATACGAGTAATAAGATGGAACCTCATTTTATAAAAATGATTTCGCGAAATTGTCTGTTTCGCAAAGGCAAAAAATGCCAGCAAGGTAAAATCGTTGCCCGCCTTCAAGGTGCACATGAAGATGGATTACTAGTGGATGTCGTTTATGTATTGAGAAACTTAAAATACGCCAAACTGCTTCCATATTATATCGGCCAGATTGATACCTCGTGACTTCATCATATTCATTAGGATTTCTCAGCGCGATCATTGCTTGGTCATTGCACTTATTGACATATTTACAAATATATTTTATAGACTCTACGCTATTGAACATTTCGACAGTTATGTGTGCCTGAAATGTTTTTGATAAAACTGGCGAATACGGTACCTCCTATCTATTGTCCAATACCATTTCTTGTCCACGGAACCTGCTAGTAGTTATGAAACCACCTTGTGATGGTGGTCTTCGCCGATACAATGGATAGCCATTTTCCCCCGATACGGTCTCTTCTAAGAATCCTTTAGGGTATCTTTTTGAGCACTTACCATCATGCTATGCCCATGCATGCATGGGGTTCTCTATTTGAAACTCCGCATGGCCCGTGAACCATGTGTGTCCTAATTATGCCATGCAAAATTTGATCTTTATTTTGTTCTGGAAATTCAGCACTTAAGACACTGTCAACAACGTAAGGACGAATTTTATCTTCCAGCCACAGGAGAATGTGAGCGTGAACCACGCTTTTGCCATTCGACGCTGCATGAAACAAAGAGCTGGACCGAAAATTTTCTCTTTCGTAAGAAGATTTATCATTACTTTGAGTTTTAAATGAAAAAGTCTGGCAATTATATTATGTCTATCATAAAACGCCTGACCTGTAAGAAGTTGTTGACTGATTTCGGTCCACTTTGGATTTGTGGTAAACGTAATGAATAGGTCCGGCAACCGTATTTCCGGACGTAGCAAAAAGATCCGCAGTATCACCCACCGCCTGTGAAACTGGATGGCAAGATGACCAGTTGCCCCAAATTCTCGACGTTATTGTCTGATTCTATTGCATCCTGCAAATGCACATATTCTTCAGAGTGTAATAGTCTTTCACTAGTGCGAATGTATACTAAACGTTCCGTTTCAATTTTAGCACACATGTCTACAATAAATTGGCTGAACAATCCACGAAATCTTTGCAAATAATCGAAACGATTACGCCTTATTTGCAAAAGATATGAATAAAATTGCTGAGCCGATATTTTTTTATTGAAATTGGTTTCCCTAGTAGTAGGATTAACTTGGTAGAGTCCAAAATTGTATCCATATTCACCGTGACAATATATGAGCGGATATTGCAGTGCATCGTATGCTCGATGTGTTTCGTAAATGCGTTGCAGACGATCATCTCGAGTGCGTAGTACGATGTCACGACTTTCGCACTCTTGGTCGACTAAAACAACCGCAACTTCGTCTGCAACGGCAACGTTGTCTCCCGCGGTGTTCACCAACAGGACGTCTATCTGCGCTGATAATTATTTTGAAGTCATTACTGCCGTGCGGAATCGATTCCAGCGCAACTTTGAAAGTATGTAGATAGCTATTAATTTGATGTAACATGTCTTGTAATGTAACCCCGATATAAGGTCACTGTTAAGCTGTGGAAAATGACGATTTCTATCATTAGCCTTAATTGGTTGTCCTTTAACACACTGGCAATTTTTTTTGGAAATATTTACGATGTACAAAAACGACTTTTCAAAAGATTTATTATATGTATAGATACAGAAGATAGATATAGATAGATAGATATAGATGGAAACAAATAGAATATTCTCAATTGAACTTCTAATGGAGGCATTTAAATAATTCTGATAACACTTATTAACAATTCAAGTTGCTTAATATGCTTGTAGGTCAATGAAACACTAATGATTCGCCTTTGTTGATATCATTCAGCCTTATGTTATTTTTTTGTTATGTTAGGTTTCGAATGAAAACAATAACAATGTACTACTGTCACATGTGATTGATATGTAAGCATAATAATATGCAAAACGGCGCCCCAATTGCGTAACATACTTGTAATCGCTATGCGAAGAATTTGAAAGAGATTCAAAATTCATTGCTTCGTTTGTTTGATAGAGTCGTTTAGTCAACAACAACAACATCTAATAACGCAGTGAATTTGGTTGAACTGTCAAAAGGAACGGCATTGCCATTGGAAGCGTACATACGTAGTATCAAAACACTTTTTTTGGGGTAATATTTGGAGCCAATGATGTTATTAACCTCATTGTTTGGAGCTACTTGATTTAAATAGTGAATTGGGTAATTAGCTGCTAACTTATAGTATATTAGCTATTTATTATGTCTGCGACCGCGCGGTGTTGGGTAATTGTCCCAAGGGATCGTACTACCGCGATAAAAAGAATCCTGTGTTATGTTAAACTTTCTGTGTGGTAAATTTCATCCAAATCCGTTCAGTAGTTTTTGCGTGAAAGAATAACAAATATCCATCAATCTACCCTCACAAACTCTCGCATTTATTATAGTAGTAAGTAAGAGTAAGCTGAGATGTAGACTATGGATATATTGCTAGAATTGATGATCATGACATTTCATGAAGACTACTCTGATTGACAAACTCATTGAACTGACTGCAAAATGTGTCACATGCTAAAATAACAATCTATTACCAGGTTGTTACCCTATTGCTAGAAAGTAGCCCACTGACCTATTTCTTCTAGTTGAATCATAGATTTAAAAACGTTTTATATTCAATTTTACAAACATAATGACTAGGACGTCGTCGGCTAGCTCGCCATCCGTCCGTTCGTGTTCCACGCGCGCCTCAAAGAGATGTCAGCAAACGGGAAGGGGTCCGAAAGGACCGATGCCTGCCAGGGTTGCGGAACTGTTCGAAAGAGATACCGCGGCCCTGGAACACAAAGGGCGAAAGAAGGAACATGGATAGGTTTTAGTCAGTAAATGTCTGACACTCCCTTCCACTCCGCCCAGAGTGGGAGGGGTCATTTGATGATTTCCCATGAGAAAAAAAAGGCCAGACGTAGGGTGGCTAGATTTAGGGAATTAATCAGTTGCATAAAAAGCAGCCTTAGAAGCATGATTAGTATAGCTTCTAGTAGCGATATTTGAATGCACGTTGTGGCGATAAAGATGTACGTTCTACTCACCTCTTGGCAGTCAGATACTAGCCTCCATTAAACTGGTTAATATTTAGAGCTAAATAAGACTAGCTCATACTGTATTTTTCTAACTCATGATTTGTTAAAAATAAAACCGACTTCAAAAACAGAAAAAAGTAAAAGCTTCAGAAGTCGGTTACATTTTTTAGTTTGTCTTTGTTTTTTTTTTTGTCACCGATTTCTGAAGCTAAAGTAATTTTTTTGAAGTCTGTTTTATTCTTTGCAAAAAAGTTTTTTTATTTTTTCATTTTTAGTTGTAATATCCTATACGAATATTTGCTATGCATTTATTTTACATTGTTAACAATACATGTCATCCTAATAGTCTTATCCCCATCAAATGGAACTTAACATACCTAAACTGTCGAAATCTGGGTGTATTGTACACATCTGCGTATCCCTCAGAGCATACAGGCGTGATGTTGTATAAACAATAAACATCCAAGCGATTGCAGCAATCACGGCAGATTTGCCGTCTATTTTTGAAGATTCCATTGTATATCTCCGAAGATCAGAATCAGATCTTCACCAAATTTAAATGGGACCAAATGGCAACTATTCCGCATCAAACTAAAGAGAAGAATCACGTAAATCGGATCATAAATCTCAGCGGAATCGCTGTACATACATTTAAAAAAAAAACCGTCAAATTGAGAACCTCCTCCTTTTTGAAGTCGGTTATAAATTGGAGGTGTTCGACTTCTTCATATAATTCTGCGGTCTGGACGCTACACCAATCTCCTAAACACTTTTGTCGTACTTTCCGCTCATATACTTTCATCACAATATTCAGCACAATTCCTTCTTTCCAGATTAATGTAAGACCATGACAAGCCTGCAGAACGGGGACGAGGACTCGTTCATCATCCTGGGAACATCACCTGGGACCAGTCTGGACATGAAGTGCAACGGTATCGAGAATGGGGACATCTGTTTAGACAAGGAGCAGATGGAGGAAGCCATGAAGGACCTCTCCGTTGAAGCCAATATGGCCTTTAAGGCGCATTTTAAACTGGGAGATTGCGTAAGTTTATTTATCATACAAGCTGTTGCTCGCGGTTTCACACGGATCCCAGGGAACTGATACATAAACCTGGATAAAAGTATCCTTTATGTAGTAAATCCAGTAATCCAGGAAAATTTGCTTAGCGGTTTAAGCATAACTGAACCCTCAGTTACGGATAGTTTGCACAAGAAATAGACTCAATAGAAATAGGCCTCCAGTTTAATCTCATAAGCGTCCTATCTGATTCCGATAGCAGGCCTACATGGTTATCTACCTTGCCTCTTACCAACATTCTGACAACACTTCGTGCCATTTGGCATCATCTTGTATTGCCACATATTGACCAGCTCGTGGCAAAATAATAACAGCCGCTCGGGTGATCTGTGGATGGGTGACCGCCCATTACATAGCCGAGTTTCCTCCGTGCCTCGGAAAGCACGTTAACCCGTTGGTCATCTGTAGATCTTTGACAGTCGTTACAGGTACCAAGGGGTATCGTATTACCCATTACTAACTGGGTTGTGGAGGTCAGATAGGCAGTCGCTCCATTTAAAATACTGGTTGTCAGTTGTAAACTGTTAGATTGGAAGCTCACGACCCCAACATAGTTGGGAATAGGCTAGGCAGATGATGACCAGGGTATTAGCATATTGGTTTTGCCTATCTGCTGCTTGGTTTTTTATAAAGGATTGTGTGTACCTCTTAAACCTTTGACTGCATAATGTATTGTGTTGTTTCCTGTGACAACATCCTGTTTATGTTAAGTAGGTATTCGGTATCATTATATGACGACGAATTATTCGAATCGTCTGCAAATTCCTTCAATGTCAATTCAGTTTCATATTACAGCTTTCTGATATGTACTCGCATGTTTGCAAAATATAAAGAATTCATACACGTTCTAAAATCAACCATTCAGCTCAGCATATCACCGTCGACTGTTTGACATAGGTGACACGTGGTGATACGCGAATGGATAAAATAAAAAATTAGTACATAAGAGGAAGTCTTGAAAGTGGCGCCGGTGACTGAAAAGGTGTGTGGTAATCGGTTGTCGTGGTATGGACATGTGATGCGGAGGAATGAGGAGAATGTCGTGAGGAAAGTTTTGAGTATGACTGTGGTTGGGTTAGAGTAGAGGAAGACCAAAGAAACGATGGATGGACTGTGCGAAGAATGATATGGCTAAAAAGGAGGTGACAGCTGAGATGACGGGTAATAGAGAAGTATGGAAGAAGAAGACATGCTGCACCGACCACAAATGAATTGGGACAAGGGCAAAGAATGATGATGATGATGAGATAGGCCTCTCCCAAATTACATCATAACATCTTGGTCCCTCTTTCTGCATCCAATCGCTCCCCGCTGCATAAGATATCTCCGACTAAATGGACAGCCTTGATGAAAATGTATGATTGGAATATTGAATATTAAAAAACTGCGTATCTGGTCCTCATTTTGATATCAACCTTGTGCTTATGCGTATGCAAAAGCCAATATGAGATTATTGACTTATCTTTTTAATACATTAGCATCACACTACACTTTTTATCATAGAAAGATTACCTGCTAGTACATATTTTGACGATACGTGTATTTATTTTTACCATTACTTTACTCCTTGTTGAGAAATACTGATGAAAACGTGTGTATGATTCACTAAATATTACTTTGTCGTTATGTGCTCATCCGACTTATGTTATCATCAAAATTCTATTCAAATCTTTGTTTCCAATTTACGAATGTTGACTGTACGCTGGTGTAAATCAAGCTGGGGCCCAATTCTGTAAAATAACCAACTTGTCAATAGTGTGTCAGTAGTGTGTAAGTAGTGTCTCAATAGGCTAATCATTGACATTTGGTATTCTACAAATTATTTATGGTCATTGACATACCACTGTAGTGCCATTGAAACGCCATAGAAGACTATTGTAATAATTGGTATTCTGCTCCATTGTTGAATAGCACAAACTAAACTTTATTTGTAAGGATTCAAGTAATATTTCCAAGAATACAATATACTTGCTTCCATGTTTGTGGGATTAAGTTGCAAATGCAGGATATTCGCGACATGTGCTGAACACATGTAGTACCACATGTTTTCGTAGCAGTCGTTGATACGGTATGAACGAGATGCATTGTCTAACGCGACTATGCATCATTTGTTAGCATTGGGACAGCTTTGATGTGCGCCAGATTCGCGCTAAGTCAGATTCGCTTATAGACAGAATACGTAAAGGCCGCAATATAAAGTTCCTTTGTTCGCAATAGTTCGCATAAGGACAGATTCAGATTGGTTTACGCCAGATTATTACACCAGAATATTTCAATTTCGACGACCTCTGTGGCCGAACAGTCTTGAACATCAGAATTGCCACGCAAGTGGTTCGTATCCCCCTGCTGGGGCTGCGGGACTGTTCGAAAGAGATACCGTGGCCCCGGAACACAAAGGGCGATGAAGAAACATGGATGGGTTTTAGTCAGTAAAAGTCTGACACTCCCTCCTGCTCAGCCCAGAGCGGAGGAGTTATTTGATGATTTCCCATCCGAAAAAAAAAAGGGGGTCGTATCCTGCTAGGGGCAATATTTGTCTAATGAATATGTATGTTTGTACCCGAGTCATATTCGTTTATTTTTATCAGTTATCTAGTACCTACTCAAAATGCTATCAAGATAATTTAGCGATTTTTGTTATGGGTTGAGGACAAATTGAATAGACCAGAACGGTGAGCTATGGGCTAGCTCGCCGTCCGTCCGTCTTATGACGCCAGGCCGTGTCGACGGCGCGTTCGTGTTCCACGCGCGCCTCAAAGAGAGTCAGCAAACAGGAAGGGGTCCGTAAGGACCGACGCCTGCCAGGGTTGCGGGACTGTTCGAAAGAGATACCGCTGCCCTGGAACACAAAGGGCAAAGGAAGGAACATGGATGGGTTTTAGTCAGTAAAAGTCTGACACTCCCTCAGCCCAGAGCGGGAGGGGCTATTTGATGATTTTCCATCCGAAAAAAAAAAGGACAAATTGAATAGACCAGAACTACCGGTAGTAGTGAATACGCACACTTATTAGTACCGGCCTATATTTTTGCTAGCAGAGTAAGCTAACGAAAAAAAAAATCGGAACTTTCGAAAAGCTTACTTTCAAATCGATATGTTTATAAGACAATCTGTTTGAAAGTAATTACCAGCTGAGTTATAAAACGTTGCAAAACTTGCTGTTTTGACCTAGTGCAAGTTTTACATAACTACGCCTTGTAAGGGTCGAACACGGTCCTGTTAGCTGCCATGGTGAATAATTTATACTTGACATCAAAGATAAAAGATTAACTTGAAAAGACTTTCGGGAACAGGAATGTAGGTACTTAACGAAAAATACACCCGGAAACCTGCCCTTGACCTGGTTTTTCTTTAGGCAAAAGGTGCTTGAGTGTTCTGCCGATAAAAGGCAAGAAATAGGTAGGTGCTGTACACACCTACGAATTATGGATCAAGGTTTTAGTCCAGACATATCCGAACGCATGCCTATTTACTCGTAACTTGAACCCATATTACTCGCACTTTCACAGTCTAGCAAAGATTTTTCTGAGCGTTAGACGAACGCTCGGTTTTTTTTGGGTTTTATCTTTTACAAAAAGTTTTTTTGCTCAAATGAAGATACCAGCCATGAGATGATGATGGTGATTATTGAGACCAACAATCACCCAAGCGCAGTTACTAGGTCAAATTCCAAATGTCAGATGGGAGAATATCAGCAGTATCATTATTCATAGATAGTCGTTATAAGGAGAGAAACAGTGCTATAAATATTATGAAAGTGCGTCAATAGCGTAGATTAAACAAAAATTATCACTATTAATACAAACATGCCTACAGTTTATTATTATAGAGTAAAGAGACTCTATTTGTGCAGGCTATGTATTATGTATTATGAGCTACGCGACGATATTTTGTAAACATTGCTCGCATAATGTAAAAGTCATCGGTCTTGAAATGTGAGACGTCTACCGATTAAGGTTACATTCAATCTCTTTTTTACCCGACTACGGCGAAGCCAAAAGGAAGGGTTATGATTTTAGCAGTCTATGTATGTATGTACGTATGTTCCTCCGTAGCGCCTAAACTATTCATCCGATTTTGATGAAGAAGGTGTCAATCGATTCGTAATTATGGCCCGGGTAACATGGGCTACATTTTAACTGACTACAACAATAGGAGTAGTCGATTTTACCTTGTAAATCCCGAGTTTAATTTAAGCGTGATTTTTCAGTTGGTTTTTAGTTGTAGTATACCACACAAATTCTTGTTAATTGTGCGCAGTTGACTAGAAACGACGAAAAGACTGAGAAATGATAATATGTCTAGAAATGAAGTGACTACTAAGATGACGATTATAGAAAAGTACTAGCAGTTGCCCGCGACCTTCGTCCGTGTGAAATTATTATGAAGATTAACTTACCATTTGAATCAGATTTTGTTAACAATTTCAAGGGTTTTAATATTTTAGCACGAAACCCTAATCCTTTTTCTAAAATAAAACTAAGCCTAAGTTACTCCTTATAACATCGGCATCTGTCAGTAAAAGACCCGTCAAAATCGGTCCACCCGTTTCGGAGATTAACCGGAACAACCAGACAGACAGACCAAAATAAAAAATATAATACCGTTATAAGTATACTTTCATATGCATTCAGTATAAAGCTGTTATTTTGAAATTACAAACAGACACTACATTTGTATTCATTTGTATAAATGGAAGGTGAAAACATGCATGCAACATGCGACGACCCATAAATTGGTTTAAGGGCAGGCGAATGATGGTGAATTGATGAGTTTATTAGAATTCAGTCAGACGTAACTGGGTTGAGGAGGTCAGCAACGCAGTCTCTCTATGTCAAATACTGGTATACACCTGCATCCAGTTTGACTGGAAGTGAGTGAAAATGAATTATCATGTCAGGATCACCTGACATGATAATTCATTTTCTTAGCCAATATCCAACTATTTTGTCGTCGGCTTCCAGTTTAGACTGCAAGACGGATGCTTCCAGCATTGTTGGTATAAGGCTAAACAGATGATGATGAGTTTACTAGAATTTCATTTTAACTTGATTCATGTTAAGCAAGGTCAATTTGAATTAAGAAACTTCACAGAATACTTTTTTTTTGCTGTTGTAACGTTAATAACACAATTTTCTTGTTACTGTTTCGTTTTCCCAGTTTTTTTTTTTTTTTTATGGCAGTTTGCCGATGTCTACGGCAATTCCTGCCAGTGTCACGTAGTGACTATACATGGGTATTAGGAATATAAATGAATATTTACAAA
Source organism: Eugnorisma glareosa (assembly GCA_947578425.1). Lineage (NCBI taxonomy): Eukaryota > Metazoa > Arthropoda > Insecta > Lepidoptera > Noctuidae > Eugnorisma > Eugnorisma glareosa. Next base: position 3,993,403 of record OX387968.1, on the reverse strand, counting down.
GAAATTAAGAACTTAAACTTTTTGTGGTGATCCTTTTAACCCTGAAACAAACACCAAAACGTAGGAGTTAGTATCAAAGTTAGTAATAGTTAGTAAAAGAAAATATATACGTTTATACAATATTTTATATGCACGTTATTTACTACCGAGCTCGCTGACAGTGTCACTTTTCACCCTTATGTCATAAGCAATAAGATTGAAAGTGGTCGACCGTCATTGAACTCGTTAGTACAGACTACAGATGCCAGCACACCTACCCGAAACTGTCAAATTTTTGTAATCAAACTTGAACCTAATGCTTTAGCGATAAAGTTGAAAATCTATTAAAGAAAGACACAGTGTAGTACCTAGCTTGATGTGTTGTCTGTACATACAAAGCCGCACCAATGAGTTCCTAGTTGAAAAATTTTAAGCACATACAGATAACAATTATGTTTCATATTGAATAGTCGGACTCTTAAATGCTAAACCACTTTTGACAGCAATTCTCTGGAAAATGAAACTTCAGGATGAAACTATTTCCTGCCAGGGTTGCGGGGGATGGGTTTTAGTCAGTAGAAGTCTGACACTCCCTCCTGCTCAGCCCAGAGCGGGAGGGGTTATTTGATGATTTCCCATCGGTAAAAAAAAAAAAAAGGATGAAGCTATTTAACTGTCACGTAGACCAACATACCTTACACTTCAGCCAACTTATCTGTGCAGGCGGGAAAACACAGAACTAAAAAAAATGTACCAAGTTTTTTTTTGTGGTGAAAAATCACGTTTTACGGTAGGACTCAATGTAACGCACTCAAAACCCACACACACACTCACTCACTCTCTGCACTCTTGTTTATTCTATTCTATTCTTAAAACATTGAACTGATGGATGTATTGAATAGTACTGGGTTGTGGAGGTGTTTAAAGTAAAAAAGGTTCCCACGTATAGTCTAGACCAAAAAAATGATAGCAATGACAGTTATGAAAGTTCTTTTGTTCTAGACCATACCTGGGAACCTTCTAGTTACGGAGATATTGGGGGTCAAAGTTCCAATTTTTTCACAAGTTTTTTTTTAAGTGCATGTGTTTAACGTAAAATTTTTACTGTAAACACCTCCACGACCCCCCTACTATTCAATAATTCATCCATCAGCACAATGTTTTGAGTGCGTTTCATTGAGTTTGACCGTAAAACTTGATTTTTCACCCCAAAGAAAAAAAGTCGTTTCCCAGCAATAATTTTTTAAGTAAAGTTACTAAATTTGATGTACATAATGCTTGGTTGACGGCTTCGTGAAGGGTCTGGTTACACCCTGTATAGCTTTATACAATGTGTAACAGAATAAACGCACAACCTCTTAAGGGGTCATTGTACTCATCATTATGAACAACTTTTACTATGGGACCAATCCCGAAATCGCGAAAAAAAAAACAGCTGTTCAGTACATTTTGTCGAATTATGCGCACAGAAATGTATAGGGCAGTCGACTTTTTTTTCGCGATTTCAGTGTTGGTCCCATAGTGAAAGTTATTCATAATGATGAGTACAATGACCCCGTAAGAGGTTGTGCGTTTATTCTGTTACACATTGTATATACTTATTATTAGCGTACTTTAAGCTATCTCTCGCTCAATCGATACTTATGTATTTCACTACAGATAAGCGAATGACGCAATCATGATTTATAATGAAACAATAGGTTAACTTTAGGTTCTTTTGTTTTTAGGGAATTCCTATTATTCGGATGTAATGTTTGGTTTGTCATTAATTTAGAGGCTTTCACTTAACTTCTGTAATTTTATTTTATTTATTTTAGTTAAGGCTTGGTATTCTGAAAGTTGGTAATATCGCAAACAGGTGTCAAAAATTTAGCTGTTTTGATTTTACCTATATTACTAATTCAGGAGGTAAATATATTGTTATAATTTATAAAATATTTCCTTGTACTAAAATATTGATTATGAATTGTAACATACAGTATTCGATGGAAAATCCAAGGTTCCGAGTGCTTTTTTTACATCTACAATTAAATAATGGGTAGTTATTTGACGTTTTCTAGATATTACAGAAAACCGAAATACCGGTTTTGTAGAGACTAGAATCCTTCGAATATCTTACATAATTTTCATTATCACAGTTTTTGGCAACATGTCCTTAAACATTTTCGCTTGGAAATTGTAATTCCCCCAAATTATTTATGGTAACACTAAATAGGCTGACAAGTTAAATTTTTCTGCCTTATTTTCCTCTTTTAACAAATCTACAAATAAATTAAAATTTAGAAAAGACCGATTGTTCTCATTGTAACACGACGCAAGCGCGGTTTGAATCAACCTGTCTAAGGTAATATTATTATCAAGCCTTGCTCTTATGTAACGAACCATTAAGCCGGGACTTTACATTGTATTATACACACTCATTAAGTTAAGTGCATTTAGTCACTTGAAATTCAAGTTGCTTTGGAAAAAGATACCTTATTGCCTTTAACACATTATTTACTTTCCAATTAATTGAAAATTGTGTTGCTTTTGTCCTGAAATCACCTCTATTAAACATGGGTTAAAGTTCATATTTGTGTAACTTTTATTTCTGATGTGTGGAAGGTATATTTTGATTTTCACGATTTTTTTCCCGGAACTTTTTTGAACTGTTAGGAAATAATTGTTGCAGCACATAAGCCACCACTCCGGCCATGCGGAAAAAAATCTACTCTTGCGTGTGGGTCTGTGCCGCGTTCAAAAGTAGTTTGTTTTACAATTATGGGCGACCAGCTGTTGCCCGCGGCTTCGCTCGCGTTTTTGTCGGAAATTATCCCATGGGCACGTTGTATATATAGCCTAGCGCACTTGGGGATAACGTAGCTTCGTATTTGTGAAAGAATTTTCAAAATCGGTTCAGTAGGTCCAGAGATTACCAACTTACAGTCAAATTTTACCTCTTATAATATTAGTATAGAGAACGTCTTACGGCATTTCACACAAACTTTGAACTCATTTGTTTTCGACATGACTGAACCGATTTTGATGAAACTTTATACGCTTAAGCAAGATACATAGGACTAAAAACTTGACAGAGAACATTTTCGAAAAATAGTGTTACAACTAAATTAGACCGATTTTAGATTTCGCATACAAACAGAAATTTCCAATTGTTTTTTTTAAGACATTACGAAAATGTTCTCTACCAAGTTTTTAGATATATGTATCCTGCTTATGCGTATGAAGTTTCATTAAAATCGGTTCAGTCATTTCGAAAACAAATGAGTTCAAAGTTTGTATGAAATGCCGTAAGCTGTTAACGCTCTTGAATACATCATCATCTTCATGTCCTTGTCCCATTCTACTTGTGGTCGGCGCAACACGTTTTCTTCATCCATTCTCCCCTGTCAGACGTCACGGCATCATTTACTCCTCTCTCTTTCATATCATTCCTCACACAATCCATCCATCGTTTCTTTGGCCTTATATTCTTCACATATTTGTGTTATAAGCTTTCTATATTTTTTTCTACATTTTCTCAATAATAAGTCAATCTCTTTTCTTTGATATTTCTGCTACATAAGCAACCGCTTGTCTACCTATTTATTAGACTCAATCCCCATGTATGAGTGCCAACTTCCTGACTCACAAATATTTATCAATTAAAACATTATGTTACCAATATTAGACGTACTGCCGATGCCGTCACAAATTAACGTTTGCGAAGGTAAATATTTATATCTTAAACAGGGTGATTGGTGATTAGGTGCATCCCTTAAAATGATGAAATTCCTTGAAATTACTCCAAGTTATCTAGGTCATAATTTTTGCAAATTAAGTCTAGTATCACCCATTTCAAGGAATGCACCCAATTTCCAATCACCCTGTATACGAAACGATTTAATTTTCATTGACGTCACTAAACGTTTCTTTGACGACCCGAATGGCGCAGCGGTAGTGAGGCTGCCTTACGTTCTTAGGGTCCCGGGTTGGAATCCCGGTAGGAGCAAATGTTTGTGTGATGAGCATGGACATTTGTTTCCGAGTCATGGATGTTTCTATGTATAATAAGTATGTATTTACAAACAAAAAGTATCTATGTAATATTATCAACTATCTGGTGTCCACGACACAGGCCTCGTTGCTTAGTGTGGCACCTAGATGGCGATGTGTGTAATGTCCGGCGATATTTATTTATTTATTTATTTAAACCTTTCATGCATAATTTTTATTAATAAAAATGAATGGTAAGCAAACCTACCTAGTTGGTCGAGTGGTCACAAGCGCGACTGCTGAGCATGAGGTCCTGGGTTCGGTTCCCAGGTCGGGCAAAGTTTGAATTTCTCAGTAGCAGCCACGGAGTCTTGATTGGTGTGTGATTGATAGCAATAGGCTCGCCTCCTATTACGTGAGACTTGACTTAACTGGCGAAATGTGCGTGTACTATTAGGTACACCTCTGCCCTCCCAACCTTCGGGGTTTACAGGCGTTATGTTATGTTATGAATGTTTACAAAAATCCCAGTATCTTATGAGATAGAGGGAGTTTTTCAACGTTATCTATATAATCTGATTTGTATATTCCCTTATCAATCAATCAAATTATGCAACGTCACAGCTGGTGATAGAAATGTTATTCAATGAATCGAAAACAAACATCTAAACTTTGTAAGGGTGTGAACATATTCTTGGTTTACAAAAGGTGAAAAATATTGCTTGCGAAATTGGTGATATATCTGGTTAATTCTGATGAATGTCATAGGAGTTTAGTAGCCTAATTGAGAACAATAAAAAAAACTCAACAGAACATGCCCTCTACAAAAAAAAATTAACTAATAAATAACGGTCAATAACCTTAGCAATCCTTTGCTGGTCCAACTTGAGCAGAAAGATGGCTATTCTTGTGTAGTACAGCTATACATCAGCCATGTAAATAACTTGTGTTCACATCCTCTCCACATGACCAAACCATCTTAGCATTTTTTTTTAGTCACTTTTTCTTTTTTTTTTAAACGCAACCGGCGTGCTTGTGTGACCAGGGGGCCTAAAATGGCTGCTTTATCAGAATCATAATACGAATCACATTTTAGGCCCCCAGATGCATGAACGTGGACGAGGCAAAAGGAGTATGTAAGGATCGTATCAGGTGACGTCCTATGCTTTCTGCCTACCCACATAGGAAAAAGGCGTGTGTTTAGCTATACAAAAAAAACCCACCCTGTCCCAATGTATTTGTAGTTGGTACACCATGGCTTCTAAGTTTAGGCAGCTCAATCCGCCCCTATCATCGATATATAATCCTAACTATTATTAATCGAAGGCCCTTAGAATTCATGTATGTTTTTATTGTTTAATCTTAATATGGTTTTTCGATTTTAAATTTGATTGTGTTTTTAATTGTTTTTAATTTTATTTCGATTTTAATATTATTCTGGTTTTTATGTCACGGTTTGTTTAGTTCTATTGAATTCAATATATGTATGGGGCATGCGCTACTAACCTGTAAGAAATTGTCACACTAACCTCATTTAGTGGTAGATAATTACTTAAAATATTAACAGTGGTTTTTGAAGCACTGGACCACTTTGGTGGTTCAGTGGTTTCAATTGTTGGTTGGCCAATAAAGGAAAATAAAATAAAAATTGTCTTTTCTAGTCCAATCATCTTAAACATAATCTATCTATTGTTTCTTTAGTCTTCATCTCTACTTAAATAACTTGTCTACTGGATTCAATAATTTCTAATTTCCTGTTTTAGACTTATAAATCGGCACGTGTGTTCTCACCTTTAACTTGAGCACGTGTTTCTGAAGGGGATTCACCTCCGATAATATAATTCTGTATGGCGGATATATTACTTGTAATGCTGTAGGTCGTGGTGGAGTGTCAAGATAGCCGTTACTGAGGGAGTTTTTCTCATTCAGTGTTAGACTATGTTGGTGTGAGGTTAGACTGGAGTGAGCTGGATTTCTATTGGTCGAAAATTTATTGTTCAAGTTACATATCATTAGATATTTTGGCCATTGTTGTGTGGCTATAGAAATATCTATGATTATAAAGGTAGGATTCTTTTTGGTTTATTGTTAGGAAATATGGGTTATATTGAATTTGCTTTACTAACTGTAATTAGGCTCTATTTGTTCATACAAATAAAGCATAATTACAGTTACTAACTACTTTCCAGGATCAGCAGGGCTATTGCGTATCTCTGTTAACAGTTCATAGTGATCATCACTTGGCGAGTTTTGATATACAATGACCGTCCTTGTTGTTTCAACTGACGCTACCCGTGCAGATCTGTCATTGTATATCAAACCTCGCCAAGTGATCACTATGAACTGTCAACAGAGATACGCAATAGCCCTGCAGGTTATTTAAAGGGGCTACACACATTAAAGTTCAAAAAGTTGTTTTGTACTTACTGTTATTTTAAATAAGTGTCATAAAATTTTCTTGGGAATTTATAGGAAGTTTTTTGTCCTTTTTTAACTTCCAAAGGGAATTCACTTAGGATAATTTAATTCTGACAGGATATAATACGTGCATCCGTGCGGTGTCGTCGAGTGTTATGATATCCGTTACCTCGGTAATCCCATTCATTCAGCGTTAGACATTGTTGGTGTGAGGCTAGAAGGGAGTGAACAGGAGTTTTAGTTCTAGTACAATTTATTTTTTGTGTGAGTTTCGAGAAATATCTATGGTTGTCGTGGTAGATTTTTTTATTAACTTTATAGAAGTGTGATATGTTGATTTACTTTAGTTGCTGTTTATGGCTTCCTTTGTATGTCTTGGGGACCAGTATAAGCTGACCTCGCATTGTACGGAAATCCTATACAATGCGAGATCAGCATAAACTGGAAATTTATAGCTTGATGTGTAGCCGTGTGTACAAACGTAAAAGAACTGAATTTAAAAAAGTTGCGTTTAAACGTTCCATTATTTTAGTGCCCCTAGATATTCTGCTTCTTTAACACAACTTATTAAACTGAAATAAAGATTTTATTTCCAAAATATTTTATATTATTTTACAATTGGTTAGAAACGACCTAAATCTCAGCAAATCAGAAATCAGCTTGTTCAGTATTATAGCAACACAATTAAAACTCGAAACAGTATTTTGTTATTATATTATTTTTATTATTTATATTTATTATTATTTATTTATTATTTTTATTTATTATATATTTTTTTCTTGTTTCTTTTTCCAGCCATCACCAGGCAGCATGATGGTGGCCAGTACCATTATATCCGATGATAGAAGCACAGAGGAACTACAGAAGCGTTTCGGAGAACTTCTAGACGAGAATGTCATCCTCAAGGAGACGTTGAAACAGAACAACGAGTCTATGAAAGAACAGTTCCTACTGATTGCATCTTGTCAGGAGGATATGATGAAGACTCATGTGCTGCATAAGGAGAAGTTTGATGAAACGAAAGGATTGGTGGAGAAGGTAAATATTCTCTTTGATTTTTTTCCAAAAACATTGTCTATACTAATTTTATAAAGAGGTAAAGTTTGTGAGGTTGTAGGGGGTAATCTCTGGATCCCCTGAACCGATTTTGAAAATTCTTTCATTAATAGGAAGCTACATTATCCCCGAGTGCCATAGGCTTTATTTACAACGTGCCTGTGGGATAATTTCCGACCAAAATGCGAGCGAAGCCACGGGCAACAGCTAGTATTTCTAGTAAATAAATATATGTGTGTTTATTTGATTAAATCGTGTTATTTGACTGCGAACCTGAGTGTTAGTTTCACCACAAATCGTCAAAGGGATTTTATAAAGAAAAAGAAAGAAAGAAAAATATTTATTTGGGACAAGCACAGGAACAACAAAATGACAATAAAAAAAAGAATCTAAAACTAAATAATAAAAAAAGACCTGTGCGAGGCCAAAAAGGCTCCTATTTCAGCATGACAAACGAAGTATTTAATGAATTTAGTGATTTGTGGTGTGGGGGCCTTAGGTTGGTTGAGAAGTGACATATTGTGTTATGTAGAAACATAACCTGATCCTTATTTTGGTGACATAAAAGAGATCAAAGTATACAGGGTGTAACAAGACCCTTTACGAAGCCGTCAACCAAGCATTATGTACATCAAACTAAGTAACTTTACGCAAAAATTATTGCTGGGAAACGACGTTTTTGGGGTGAAAAATCACAATTTACGGTAGGACTCAATGTAACGCACTCAAAACATTGTGTTGATGGATGGATTGAATAGTACGGGGGTCGTGGAAGTGTTTAAAAAAATCGAACATTAAAACATGTATTAATATAGTAATTTCGAAAAAAAGATTTTTGCTTTGTTCTCTGTTAGCATACTCAGCCATTGCGGGACTGTTCGAAAGAGATACCGCGGCCCTGGAACACAAAGGGCAAAGGAAGGAACATGGATGGGTTTTAGTCAGTAAAATTCTGACACTCCCTCCTGCTCAGCCCAGAGCGGGAGGGGTTATTTGATGATATCCCATCCGAAAAAAAAGCATACTCAGCCAAGAATGTTCCCACTGCTCGGACACCTGTCTCCTCTCTATGAGAGAGAGTGGGCCATAATCGGCCACGCAGGCGCAGTGCGGGCTGGTAGTTGATGTCACATGTCGTCGAACTAGGTTCTAGAACATGCTGGTTTCCACATTATATTTTACTTTTATACAAGGTGTATACTGACCCTTCACGAAGACGTTAACCAAGCATTCTGTACATCAAACTGAGTAATTCTACGCAAAAAATATTGCTGGGAAACGACTTTTTTTGGTGTGAAAATCATGTTTTTACGGTAGGACTGAATGTAACGTACTTAAAACATTGTGCTGATGGATGCATTGAAAAGCACAGGGCCCATATTAAAAGAATAAAACTTTTTGAAAATATTGGAACTTTGACCTCCAATATCTCCGTTACTAGAAGGTCCCCAGGTATTGTTCAGAAAAAAAATATCGCAATGACGGGGAGAACAAGTGGCTTTCGGTTTCATTAAGGGTCTTATTACAGCCATCGTACTAATCTAATCATTTTCCTCTTTCGCAGCTACGCCAAGAAAACAAAAAACTCAAGACTGACATAGCTCGACTTGCTGACTCCGACGCTCATTCGCACGTTAGTAGCGAGACCGGTGAGTCGGTCCGATCGACCAAGTCGGTAAATTCAGGCCAGTCAGCTCAGGGAGGGCAGGCAAGCCTGTCCGGTCCGTCGTCTGCGCTTGAGTTCGTGACGTCACCTGATGATGATACTATTAATAAGTTGACGGCCCAGTTGGAGCTTGTTGAGAAGCAGAGGCGACAGGTAAATATGTTTGACCTTTCTTTTCTAAAATAAGAATATGTATTAGTAATATAATTTTCGTGTTAGTCCTCTCTCTGGAGCCCTGACCGCCGGTAGCTTGGACCCTGTTTCCGATACCGGAGGGCTACTATTTTTTATCTTTTTAAATTGTATTAAAAGAATATTTAAAAATGTTCAAAATATGTATGAAAATAAATGAAGGAGATTAGTAATAGCATGTTTTATTCCTTTTATTTCGAGATAAATTACTTACGTTTTTTTTTTTTAAATTATTTAGTAACTAGCGCTTATCCGGAAAGTTTACAGCCAAGACCTGTGCCAAAGGGCTTAAGTATTTCATACTTTTCGGTCAGACGCTAATTTTTCTTCAGTCAAAAACTGCTTGAAAAGTATGTTATTCGGACCCCACTGAAATTGGTCTACCTTACAAAAGTAATCTTCGATTTTAATTTCGTTTTACCAACTTCGACCCTATTCCAAGAAAGCTAGAGTTGACTTTCGTTTGTATGGATTGCAGTAACCATAATAATTTCATAATGTTGCAGGTGATAGTGGACAACGAAAACCTGACATGGCAAAAGGAATCCCTGGAGCACATCGTCGACGCTACGTCTAAGGAACGAGATGACCTCAAAGAGAAGCTTAAGAATGCTGAAGTAAGTGGTATTCGCCGACACGATTAGCGCTGCGTGTCAAGAGAACAAAAGAGTGTCCATGGAGTTTCTTGCCCATTCTTCTCCATAGAGATCTACGCTACGGAATGGGTAACTACAGTACTTTCACAGTTTTTATGCCTTGTGACTGGGACTGTAGCTACATTTAATTTTTATCTTTGTTTCGACAGTTCACCTGTAGCTGGTCTGCTTGAAATAAATGCTTTGATTTTGATTTTGTCGCGGGTTCGATCCCCGCACGGAACAAATATTTGTATGAACTGCAGGTAGTAGTCCCAGATCTGGCTGGTTGTGTATGTGAGTTTGTAAATGTAAACGCACCCGCGATACAGGAGAAATTCCTAGTTAGTAGTTAGTAAAAAAAAAAACGAGAAAATTTTCAGTACTCACAGATCGAGGGTCCCAGCAGACCGAAAATTTTAGCCTGATTATGTTTTCAGCTAAATTCATTTTGCACCCATCCCCAGTCTATTATTGTTGTCCGTGTATTAACAATCTATAATATTGTAAATAATATTAAATCTTATACTTACTATCTACAGCTCGATTACCACTCACTGACTGACATAATTGTTCTCCCTGATGGTGGATGGGGAGATGGGTATATTTTGACGGATTCGTAACTTTCGCGAGTAGGGGAAAAGTGCCAAACCCCCCTTTTCACCCCCTTAACTTTTTTCAAAACTCCCCCCTCTCCCCCTTTCACTCCCCCTTTAGGTGGATCTCGGAAACTAAGAGACTCGTGTTCTGACGTGACTCCCCCCTCTCCCCCCATCGTATCTCGGAAACTAGGGCACGTAGCAGCTTTTACATTTTTCGCTATTCTTTATTATTGAGGGTGTTGAAATTGAAAGGGCTGTAACTTCGTAACGGTTAGACATAGCCTTAGCGAACCTGCGAGACCAAGTGGAGCGAAGGGGGAGGTGGCTAGCGAAGCGAGCGGGCGACCTCCGTAGCGTAACGAAGGTTGAGTGGGTGAAGCGTCCCCCCGGGTTATGTATGACATTTTTACTACATTTAGGGGTTTTTAAACGTGAGGTGCTTGCACCTATTTTTTATATTTTTAAATGTTTTTTTTTAATATTGTTTTATATTAGAATATTATAAGAATAAGAACAAGAATATTTATTTGCATAAAAACATGGTATAGAAGATGGTACAAAATTAGATACAGAGCATACATGTTTTTGCTTAACATTATAAGCCGGCAAATTTTTCGTGCATAAGTACATTACATTTAATTAATGTCAGTCATTCAAATTTAAATCAAATCATCATTCACATTAAAAAAATTAAAATTAAGAACATTATAAACAGTTAAATTTAAAAAGTCATTTAAATTTTTTGTCAAAAAATTCTTTTAAACTATAAAAACTATTAGTGGACAGCCAATCATACAATTTACTTTTAAATAATCTTGTATTTAGATTTTTTAGGTCGCTCGGTATCTTATTAAATATTTCTACACACATATACAAACAGCTTTTATTATATTTAGCTAGCCTATTTAAATTATTTAAAAATGTAAATAATATGTAGTTTAATGAATAAAGGAAATAAATATTTATTACCAAAAAGCCAAATACAATTGTCCATCTCAATCAAAAGGAAGATCTACATCTCAATCCCGTAAGTAACAGTATAAGTTTATTAATTGTTTATTTTGTTTATATTTCCAGCTCCTACTATCGACTAAGGACACAGAACACGCGACTGAACTAAACAACCTGAGGTATACCGTACAAGACTTACAAGCACAGTTGCAGTCAGCCAATAATTTTGTGAGTCACATTATATTAATTCTCATCATTTATTTGAATCATCAATTCGAGAAAGAAGATCATTCATTTTATTTGTACACAAAATGTGTGTTTGACTAATCGAGCTCGTCGCTAAACAATAACAGACGCTCGGATTGATCATCAGGTTAAGCCGTGCTTGCCTAGCTTGGTCCGTGGATGGGTGACCACCCATTACATACCGAGTTTCCTCCGTGCCTCGGAAAGCACGTTAAGCCGTTGGTCCCGGCTGTCATTTGTAGATCTTGAACAGTCTTTACAGGTAGTCAGTGGGCCGAAAGTCTGACAACAAGTCTTACTAAGGGGTATCGTATTATCCAGCACTAACTGGGTTCACCGAACTTCAACGAGCGCGTATTCGAGCAACGAGCGTTTTCTATTAGAACACTTGGCTAGAAAGATATGTAACAAATAGTCGAACAACAATTTCTTTTCGCTAATTATGGTGTGCGAAACCTTAAAAAGTAAGCAATGTCATAATAAATTGTAATACGGCAGTCATTGTGCCAATAGTCGTGTCGGCCAATGGCTTAATAGCCAACAGCCTCGACGAACATCTGAGGAAGCTGTCGTTACGCAGCTGGATCAAGGGCTTGATTCAGTGCGAGGTACTCCTGGACACGGCTCGTATTGTTAGGAGGTTCCTCTCTCTGGAGCCCTGACTGCCGGTAGCTTGTACCCTGTTCCAGATACCGGTGGGCTCCTCTTTTTTGTTATATTTTAAATGTTTTTTTTATATAATTATTGTTGCTAAAAATATTTTTTAAATGTAAATAATATGTAAAGAATATAAATAAAGGAAATAATTTTAATACAAGTCTTAGGTCTCAAGTTCCTCCCCAAGATACGCACCTCTGATTTTTCGGATTCATGTGCGTATTGTATAATTATCACACATTACGCGCTGGATCATTGTTGTCTGAGAATAAAGAATTATTGTAATTCTAACACTAAATAATCCTTTTCTGAATGGAACACAATTATATTTACTTCATAAAGATCTTTTTCTTCGTTTTCAGACCAGTATATCGTCGGAGGAGGTGGCCAAACGCGACCAGCTGCTACATCAACTAGAAGGCAGAGTGGCTTCACTACAGTCTGAACTGAAGAATGCACAACTCAAAATATTGGAACTAGAGAGTGTTAAGGTAATACTAAAAATTACTTCTTGACGGCGTCGTTGGTCGAGTGGCAAGCGCGGCTGCTGAGCATGAGGTCCTGGGTTCCTTTCTTGAGTCGGGCAAAGTGCTATTGGGTTTTTCCATCAGGAATTTCTCAGTATCAGTCTGAAGTTGGGCCCGGTTGATGTTAATCGGCTCGCCCCTATTACATGGGACTCTTAATATAACTGGTGAAATGTGGGTGTATTAGGTACAACTTTGCCTTACCCTACGGGAATTACTGGCGTGAAGTTATTTAAAATATCTTCTTATATGGACATGTTTTTTTAAAATGAATGGATAAGCTAGTCTCCTTTTGCCTGTCTAGTTTTTTTTATCACATTTAATGGAAATTAACCTGCGCTGTTTCAGTTGGAATTCACGAAGCACAAATCTGGGGTATCGGAGGCCGTTAAAATGCACAAGGACCAGATACACGATCTTCACATCAGACTTAAGGAGGCATCTACTACTGTAAGTATTCACATGAATATGTGCTTGCTAGAGCCCTGATTTCATAGGAGAAACATGGGAAGATACTAATAGGTTCCAATAGTTCTGTTTTCAAGCACTGAAATCAAAAAGGCTAGGCTCTTAGATCAAACTAGCTGTTGTCCGCGACCTTCGTTAGCGTGAAATTATTATAAAAAAATATTACTTCCCTACTTGAATCGAATTTTGTTACCAATTTTAAGAGTTTTGATTGTTTTGCACGGAAACCTTTTTTTTTTCTAAAATAAAAGTAGCCAATGTTAGACCTTATAACATCAGCTATCTGCCAGTAAAAATCGGTCCAGCCGTTTCGGAGATAAGCAGGAACGAACAGACAGACAGACAAAATTTTAAAAAGTGTGTTTTTGTTTTAAGTACCGTATAATACTTTCCTCTGCATTCAGTAAAAAGCTGTTATTTTGATATTACAAACAGACACATCAATTTTATTTATTTGTATACATATATTAATTACAAAGGGCAGACATTAAGGCTTCGTTTGTGGCTGATTATTGTGAGTTTTACCTTACAGACGGAAAGCAAAAGATTTTAAAGCACAATCATGATAAAATGACGATTCTTGGACGATTCTTTCGACTTATACAGGGTGTAACAAGACCCTTAACGAAGCCGTCAACTAAGCATTCTGTAAATCAAACTAAGTAACTTAATGCAAAAATTTATTGCTGGGAAACGACGTTTTTTGGGTTGAAAAACCACGCTTTTCGGTAGGACTCAATGTAACGGAGTTATAGCATTGTGCTGATGGATGGATTGAATAGTACCAGGGGTCGTGGAGATGTTTAAAATAAAAATATTACATTACAAACATGTATTTAAAAAAAATCTTGTGATAAAGTTGTAACTTTGATCCCCACTATCTCCGTAACTAGAAGGTTCCCAGGTATGATCTAGAACAGAAAAATAATCGTTATGACGGGGAGAACAAGTGACTTTCGGCTTCCTTAAGGGTCTTATTACACCCTTGATTAAGACTAGACATCCCGTTGCTGGCTAAAGACCTCTCCGCAAAGACTTCCAGTTTTTTCGACTCAGGAGGGTTACTATGAAGTCTTAAAGCAGGAGTATTTCCAGTGTGGGAAAGAGACAGAGCTATACAGGTCGTCTAGCGCCATCTCTTTCCCACACTGGAATTACTCCTGCTTTAAGATGTCATGGTAGGCCACCAGGGCTAACGTGGACCACTGGCCGTTAATTTAGTCCCTTCATCCCGCCATCTTCTACGCGAGGCCTGTCTCTCTGATGCCTTATAGAAGCCAAAATAGCCAAATTAGTTATAATTTCGCTCATTATGCGTCGTAGTCCACTACTTTCTGACTGGACTACATTTTATTGAATTTTAAAACATCATAAAATATTATTTCTTTTTTTTCAGGTGTTCCAACCAGTTCGTTTCTCGATCAGTTCAGAGCCGGAATCATCGTCATCGTCAGAGTTCGCGAGCCTCACGTCAAACGTCAAACTGTATGACAAGACACTCAAGCACTTGGCGGAGCTACTCAATATTCTAACTCATGGGTGAGTTTTGAGCGGTGGCCCAGTGGTAGCGGCCCCGACTTACGCACAGTAAGTCGTGGGTTCGAACCCAGGCAGGCGCATTACTTTGTGTAATTTATTTCATGACCACTGCTCTCAAAACGGTGAAGGAAAACATCGTGAGGAAACCGGCATGCCCAAGAACCAAAAATTCGAAGACATGTGACATCTACCAACCCGCACTGTGCCCGCGTGGTGGATTATAGCCCATTCCCTCTCATAGAGAGGAGGCCGAGTGTCCCAGCAGTGGGCACATTAAAGGCTGTTTATGGTATGGGTGAGTTTTGTGATATCTTCTCATAATATCTACTCTTCTGTAGTTGGAATTAAGTGACGAAGATAGATGAAACGGAGATGAAAATGTTGAGGTAGATGTGTGGTGTGACAAGAATGGATAAGGTAAGGAACGAGTATAATAGAGGAAGTTCAAAAGTTGCGCCGGTTACAGAACAGTTGAAAGGGAATCGACTGTCTTGGTATGGACATGTGAAGAGGAGGGACGAACCGTATGTGACTAAAAGAGCGATGAATATGTTCATGGACGGAAAGAGAGAAGAAGACCATAGAAACGATGGATGGATTGTGTGAGGAATGATATGGAAGATAAAGGAGTAAATGATAGCGTTACGGTTGACAGGAGAGAATGGAAGAACAAAAACGTGTTGCACCGACCACAAGTGACATGGGACCATGTAGTTGCAATAAAGCCGAGGAAATGTAAATGAACTAAACTATGGCTAAGGGCCTAAAGAACAACGTTAACTTAGAAGCACTGGTGGCCTACCATGACGTCTTAAAGCAGTTGTAATTCCAGTGTGGGAAAGAGATGGCGCTAGACGACCTGTATAGCTCTGTCTCTTTCCCACACTTGAATTACTTCTGCTTTAAGACGTTAGAGTAACCCCCTGGTCCGGGATCAGCATTCCTGTAGCTCGAGCCATTCGGAGTTCTTTCTATGAAACTCCATACTGCACACATTTAAGCAAAGCGCAGACGAGCGTAGCGTAGAGATGAACAAGATTCAACTGATCACAGGAGAGTCAAGCGACACGATATAGATATCAATCGATGTGATTGGTCGGTTTCCGCACGCCTCCTTTCCGCTCTCGTCTCCCCTTTGCTGGAATCCGGGCCTAATAGTATTTATAGTATATTTCATTACAAGTGCGGAAAGGCTGTCATTGCAAAGAGTTCCGACAAATGTCTACCCGAGCCGAGGCGCAGCCGAAGGCGAGGGTTACAGTCGGAACAAGTTGCAGTGACGGTTCCGCAGGTGTACTGAACGATTATTTTTAATACAGTTGCGAAAAAATGAAGCAATTTAATAAAATAATAAAAATTCAACTAACTATTGATTTATTTCTTATAAAAGTTATAGTACACATGTACATTGAAATTGGTAAAGTTTTTTAAACTAACTAAAAAAAAAGAAACTTCTGGACCAACCGGCGCCAACCGTAGAATATAAGTAAAATTTTTTTTTCGTCACCCATTTTGGTAGGCAAAGGGAACTATCCATACAGCTTAGTCTTCAGTAGATTTTTTTTATTGATATGAAATGAAAATGAAATTTAATGAGATGAAATGAAACCTAACTTAACTCATTCAATTAAATCATTAAATCTGATATTGAAATAAATTAGTAGCTTCTTTTTAGAAATATACGTATTTGTATGAATCACAAAAACTTTAGTGAAAACTTCATGGTTGGTTTTTCTTTTTAATAGACATTATTTTGACAGTTGGGAAAGAGAACGCACGAGTTCGGGAAAGGTAAAAAAAAAGCACTAGTATGTAATAGCCCACATCCCGAACGCTATACGTCCCTGCAATACACCACTTTTTGAGCAACTGTATTAAAAAAAGCGTTGTAGCCCACTGCATACTATTAATAGAGGTGTTCCTGGCACCCACATAATCATAGTAGGTATACAGTGGGCGCGGCTCTACCTCGACCATTATTGTACCTATGCATTTCTGGATTTCTATTTGATTTATATTCTTGTAAAGTTTTCAAAAACTTTTTGCATTGTTCCGATGGACGCTGGTACTCGTAGTTCATCACTAAGTAATAATATTATTTTCCAGCATGTCAGACAATCTAGTAGAAACCTTCGGTCTAATAACGAGCCTTCACGACTACAAGCTTGAAAGGACGACGGCAGAGCAGTTCAAAATGGGCCTAGCAGAGGTCAAGCAGCAGATGGAGAAACAACATAGTACGGCGCTTAATTATATGTAAGTATTATAGAACTTGAGAATTTCGTGGCAAAGTTATTATCGTTTGTTCCCAACGAGTCACACTGTGACTCGTTGGAAAAAATTGTGAATAAAAATCCCAACCAGTCACACTGTTACTCGAGAGGACCCCGCGCCTCCGTCTCCAAAAAGTTTGATAGCTCGGCTAATATGCATGATATAACAATAATTTATAGCTTAGAGCACCCACGAATAATTGTACCGGAGATTTTTTTTTAAATTGTATCATGATTTCCGGAGATTATCTCCTATACATAAACTTACAAATAAATTTTACTTTATTTTATAATATTAGTATAGATTTATGAAGAATTCAACAATTTTACACTAATGACCGAACCGTTCAACCATGTTTTAACTTTCCAGCGGCCAAGTCCGTGGCACCCTCTCAATATTCGAGGGCATCTTCAAGGACTACAGCGAGCTCCTCAAGCGCTCCGTGTCGAAGCCCCGCGTGGAGCGCTCCGGTAACGTGGAGGCCCTCACCTCAGCCCTAGTGGCCAGGGGACAGGAGCTCACCATGATGACTGCTGAGCTGAATAAGTTGAAGGGAGAGAAGGATGATACTGAGCTGCTAAAGGCGCAGATGGATTTGTATAAGTAAGTGCTTTTCGTTTTTTTTTTGAAAAACCAAGATCTTCTTTCATTGAGAAGTCGAAGTGAAAATTATACAAATTCGTATATGGCGTTATATTTACCTCGCATCTAAACCAAAGCTGGGAGAAAACGCGGTTTCGTGTATTCATAATGTCACTGATTGTTCGAAAAAACTGGAAAGCGTCATCGGTTGACGACGTTTTATGAGCACTGTCTCCTGCCTCCCGCGCGCTGCAGGACGCGTGTCCGCAGGTGGTGACTACACCGTGACTTTTTAGTCGTCTTACAACGGCAGCCCACTTCATGTATCCAATGACTACTAAACACATTCATTAAAAAAAAATGGTATTTATGACATTTGAATTATTTAAAAATATTATTAATATGACGCATGACGTAGTTGAAACACCCTGTTGCGAGCGATGATCTACTCGACTCGAGCGCTGGTAGGTATGTTCTACACGTTTGAGACGTAAACATCATTAACAGGATGTTTCATAATTCTAATGTACTGTTTATTTTTCTTTGTACCTAATATCTTAATTGATAAAAAAAGAAAAATCGCGAGGTATTTTATATTGGATAAATTAAGTGGACCACCTTTGTAAGACAACTAAAAAGTCACTGTGTATACGTTTTGGGCTAAATTCAAATTTCTCAAATTTTGTATCTAACTATTCTGTATCTGGTCACTAAATAGATTCATTATTTCCAGGAGTGACTTCGAAGCGGAGCGGGAATCTCGCGAGAAGATGGCGAGTGAGAAAGAGAACATCCTCACAGATCTCAGGAAGACGCAGAAACGTAACCAGGAACTAACGCAACAGGTGCGTATTTATTTTATATCTCGTAGTTAAAATTCTAACACGTAATTAAATTTTTGGCGATTTTGATGGCGTTTGCTAGAAAATCGGAAGAAGACTTGTTTCAGCCTATCAGAAACAAGCACCGTCTTTAACTCTATTTGAAGTGAACATAAATTATAATATGGTATTGTACCATTACCTAGGTATAATAGGGAATATGCATGTTATTTTATTTTTCACTTAAATCAATAAAATGCAGTACTATCAACCCAATAAAATAATTAAAAGTTAATTTCAACTACTGCTTGTCGCACAAAAAAAAAAAATTAAACCCCTACAATTTTCTACGACAGTTCAAACGTCCATGACTGTCGCGGCCATTCAAGTCATAGCATTTGATGTAACTTCCCTCTATCTGCCTTGTTTAAATCTAATTTTTTGGCCGTAATAGAATAGTTTTACTATATTGTAAGTACTTTATTAAAGCAAAAATTGCAATAACATTATTATAGTAAAATCTTAGTGAAACTTTAGGTACTTTTTAATTAAAAGTGTTTCTTTGACACAGCATTTGACGTCACTACCGGAATCGATGCGTTTTGTATTTGCGATCCCTATCACCAAAAACACGCTAAATAAAATATTAAATTGTAAAAAAAGTGTTGTATCAGAGAATTAAACAAGTGTACCACAATGTTTTATGGCCCAATACAAGGCATTTTTAAGAAATAAAAAAAGTTTTGTATTTCTTGCATATACCCTATTAACCAGTTCTTGTACTATCCTGTAAAGTTCATATTTTTCACTTACGTGTTGTTAGAACTTCAACGACGATTTGTTATTATCATCATTCTATGTTATATCTTTGAATCATTATTAACTCGGTACCCTTTAAAAAAATCATAACGGCCTATTACTGTCCCACTGCTGGGCAAAAGGCCTCTTCTCATACAGACAAGGCACGAGCATTGATCACCACGCTTGCTTAAGACGGGTTGGTTCAAATTAGACTGATAATTAGCACTTTCCCGTCAAGATAAGCTAAGAAAGCCCCTTTAAATAGCAACAAATTACGATTGCCGTCGAACAATCTAGAATAACAATAACATGTTAATCGCGTTTTATAATTATTTAATATTTTTTTCGGCAAGATCCCAATCTGAATTACGAGGTTAGATTTTGTTCTGCTTGTTGATCATTACTCAAACTCAAAGCATTTATTTCAAATAGACCCGTGACAGGCACTTTTCCCTAGTCAAAAATAAGCTACCTACAGTCCAGCTACAGGTATAATAACTGTGAATGGACTGTAGTTGCCCATTCGAAAATAGTAGATCTAATGGAGAAGAATGGGCAAGAAACTCCATGGACACTCTATCATCAAGATGGCACCAAAATTTAACATAGCTAAGCATTGTTCCAGATACCAAGCAATAGAATTATTTAATAGGTTACCGACTGATTTAAAATTATTAATTTATAGATCTCACTCATTTAAAACTAAATTAAAAGCCTTCTTGTTGGAAAAATGCTTTTACTCGGTATCAGAATTTATGTCAAATGATAAAAATAGTCACTTAAAATAATAGCAGTGAACAAGCTTTAATTAAAATTATCTTTTGACATTAGCACTATGCTCATCATTAGGACCTTGACGAAGTTGTTCTCTTATTTTTTGGCATTAATTTTGACATTCTACCTGCTATTAACTTGACATTTAATTTGACATTGTATATTTATTTGTTGACATATTTTAAATTAATACACTTCATTTCAATTTTAATAGGTTTTTATATGAATTTGTTTCTGCATGTGATAATTTTATTTAATATGTATTTTTTCAACACAATGTAAATTGTTAATGAAAATAAATGAAATGAAAAATGAAATAGATATTACATGGTCCTGGGTACAATATTGTTGCTTCTAAATGTGAGCACAATGTAGATAGAAAAAAAAAAACAATTAAAACCTTAAAGATTAGGTTAAGCCCTACTAATCATAATAGAAAGTCTACATGGTAATGGTACTCATATTTACAAAAATTGAAATAATAATAAATCATTTAATTTATTCACATTATGTAATAAGAAGATACACTACATAAAAAACCTGTGAACTGACTAAATCACCAACCCAAGAAACTGTGACAGTGAACTAATCCAAGTATTTACTCGCAGTTGGAAGAAGTCCGCAAGACAAACCCGGCCGTGTACCGCAGCGCCACCGCCCGCAGCAGGGCGCCCCCCTCCCCCTCCCCCTCCCCCTGCGCCGCGCGCCCCGCGCCCGCCCGCTCTGCGCCCGCGCAGCCCGCCAGTACCGGCAATATGGTAAGCCTAATATCTTGTACCACTAATAATAGTTAGCTAAAGTACAATGTACGTCAATGTGATAGCGAAAAAACTACAAAATGTTAAGTCTCACCCGAATAGAAGGAAATGAAAAGTCTAGACACAGGCCAATGTGGGATATCCCCCATGGTCTTTATGCTGCCTTTTTCTTTTAAAAGATTACGCTACAGGTTGCCATAGTCCGGGGACAAATTGGAGGCATGTCAGTGCTAGACATTTTCAGATGGATTGATACTATAAACGAGGGAACGATATAACTAGACTAGTTATATCGTTCCCTCGTTTATCACGGATTATTTACCGCTGGCCATAAGAGGAAATGCGGGTGGTCTTTTCTCCATACAAACGCTCTCGCCTGTTTTCTTTCTGGTTTATGACTCTAGAGCTATGATTTTTTACAGTTAAATCAATATCAACCTTTTCTATGTCCCTATGTTTTCCTTTTTGATGGTACATAATCTGTATCAGCACTAGAACCTTTACAAAATGCTAAAAAAATGCCAATTTGGGCCGCTGTCAACAGAGGCCTAGTTTACAAATGTGACAACTATTACTTAAAAAAGAGAAACACAGGGACACAGTTTATATCCTTCTTATTCAGTTTATGAAATATCTTGTAAATTAGTCGAATATTGGAGGAGGAAATAGTCGAGAGCCAAACGAATTATGACTTTTTACTTGTCGGATCTGTAGTTGTCCTTATCGCACCAATGTAGAAATCGCGCTCGTAGAGGGACAGCAATAGTTTCTTCAAATACCTACCGCATTTCCTCTTAAGTTGGCTAAACTGAGCATAGTGTAAAAAAAAGTGTTCAACAGGGGAATTATTCAAACCTCATGTTAGCCAACATAATAGATATTGTATTTTTTTTACGTCTGTGTACGTATCAGGAGCTCGTGGCAAAATAATAATAGCCGCTCGGGTCGATCGTTAGGTTAAGCCATGCTTGCCTAGGTTGGTCGGTGGATGGGTGACCACCCATTACATACCGAGTTTCCTGCTTGCCTCGGGAAGCACGTTAAGCTGTGGGACCGGGTTGTCAATTGTAGATCTTTGACAGTCGTTACAGGTAGTCAGTGGGCCGAAAGTCTGACAACCAGTCTTATCAGGGGGTATCGTATTACCCAGTACCAACTGGGTTGTGGAGGTTAGATTGGCAGTTGCTCCATGTAAAATACTGGTATTCAGCTGCATCCGGTTAGACCGGAAGCCGACCCTAACATAGTTGGGAAAAGGCTAGGCAGATGATGATGTCTATGTACGATAACGACAAACGACGATAATTATGAATACTAATATTATAAAGAGGTAAAGTTTGTGAGCTTGTAGGGGGTAATCTCTGGATCTACTGAACCGATTTTGAAAATTCTTTCATTAATAGGAAGCTACATTATCCCCGAGTGCCATATGCTATATTTAATCCGTGCCCGTGGGATAATTTCCGACCAAAACGCGATCGAAGCCGCGGGCAACATCTAGTCTTAAATACTTTAATTCTTAAGAACTTGAATACGTCGATTTAGCTTCTGTCTTCACACATTCTAAATTCCCAATCCCACAAAAAGGTACGCAAAAAGATGAAACTGTCAGACACGTCAGAGGAAGGCGCCACATCGAAGGAGACCACACCACCGCCGCTGCGGTTCGACTGTCCCGTCTGTGACCAGCCTTTTAAATCGATCATACTCTTGCAACAACACGTAGACCATTGTCTAGGTTGATTGTAGTCTAGATTCTATGATAGCAAGAAATTGTATTTATTTAAAAATGAATTAGATTATTATGTTTATTTTTTTTGCAAATAATGGTTGGCTATTAAATAGTTTTCCATATAAATTGGCTTGAGCCTTTCAAAATGCTCATACTCTTGCAACACCATGTAAATCACTGTCAGTGTTGATTCAAGATTAGGTTTAACGAAAGCAGGAAATTGTATTTATTTAAACAATGATTTTAATAGAATAATTGTATCAGAAGTAGTATTTAATTGGAAATGAGCATTTATATAAACAGGAAATGGAGAAAATGATCTGTCTTAGCCAGTGTGTTCTTGTCGTGGTCATTCTTATGCCCAATGACGGCCATTATAAACCCACGCACGCACGGGCAATTTTTTGCTAGGTTTTTTTGCTGCGCTCTGAGTTTTCAATGCTCGGCTTAGCGTCTAGAGTTGAAAATCCAATGACGGTTACAAAATATAAGTGGGCAAATTTTCATTTTCTTAGTCCTTTGTCTGATGGCTTTTAATAAATCTACACTAATATTATAAAGAGGAATGTATTTTTGTGTGTATGTTTGTAATGAATAAACTCAAAAACTACTGCGCCGATTTCAAAAATTCTTTCACCATTAGAAAGCTACATTTACCCTGAGTAATATAGGCACCCCGGCGAAGCCGGGACGGGCCGCTAGTTTTATTAATTATAATAGCCTTTGCCCTGAAGTATTATATCACAAGCTTGGTCATTTGATTTATATCTCGGATGTTTCACCTTAAGTTACCAAAACTTTGCAAGAATAATATCAATTATTTATTTGTATATGTATTACTAACGTGCATTTATTTTTATTATCACACTGTTTATGTAAAGATAAAGTAATATACATATTGACTACTATTGTTTCGTTATTCTTTAGTGTACGAAATTTGTTAAGGTTCCAACATTTAGGTGAGACTGAGTTCTTTTGAGTGTCGTGTGTATTATTTTAGATGTTAATATTAATTTCCTCCTTAAAACTATTCTTCTGTGAAATGATATAGATTTTTAGGTGTTACCTAACCCTTTGATGTTTTGTGCGTGATGAGTTATTAAGATCATGTTTTTGTTTGATTGATCTTCAAATAATCCAGACTAAATAATATTGAACCCCGCCACTAATCGCCCCGCCCCCTCCACCCCCTTTTTGATAATCGCCGCGTAAAGTTAAGCCAAACTTACTCCTCGGAAAATGTACGGTAAATCTGAAGGAGGTTCAACTGGTTGTAATTTACTCTGCGTTTATGAAAAAGGGGGTAAGACTCGCGGCAGTCGCGGTCATGAAACGTCCAAGTAGGACGGGAAATATTAAACACATGTTGTCTTGCTTCCACGTTCTATGTCCGCACTCGCCACGTACATTAGCATAATGCTGGCACTTCACATGGCGTATTTGTCAAAATGTTCGCGACATTGGATCAAAACAAAATGTTCTTTATGCCTATTATGATAAAGTTCACTTTGTTTTAATGATAGAAGGCGAATATTGCCCAGATTCGCCAAGTGTCAAAATCAAAATCAAAATCAAACCATGTATTTCAAGTAGGCCAGTTACAGGCACTTTTGAATTGTCGAAACAAAGATAACAATTAAATGAAGCTACACCATAAAAACTGAAAGTACTGTAGTTGCCCATTCCCTATCGTAGATCTCTATGGAGAACAACGGGCAAGAAACTCCATGGACACTCTTTTAAATCAGCATATTGTTACAAAACCTTGGTTACATCATTCATATTGAGATGGTACATTATGTGAGAACGATGTAGCAAGATGTGCACGTTAAAAGTGTCCATAGTAAAAACAAAAAAGACAATTCAAAAAATAAAAATAATTAATTCAAATAAGCCGTGGCAACTATGAGATGACCAGTCACACTGACAGCGCCCGTTCACGAACATGACGCATAGATCAGCACCATTCAACTCAACCATTTTGAAGGGAACTAAATGATCCGACACACGCGCCACCATCAGTGTAGTGCCACTATAACATTCATGTACTGTAGCAATCTTTTGAATTTTTACGCATGTATGCTTTCTGAAACTTGAAAGCGCATGGATGTGATCTAATAACAAGGACCTGAATTATTTTTTTCACACGTTTTTTTTTTCTATATTCCAGGTCTTCACCTGCCCTAAATGCATGAGGTTCTCATGCGACCAGTACAAAGTGATGGAAGACCACTTCGACTTCTGCCTGGACGACTTCTAATGTTAGTATCGTTATATAGACTAGTCAGACTGTAGAAGAAACGTTTAGTTGTCGACCAAGACAGACATTGTACATAAATAAAATGATTTTTTGGATGACTTCAAAATGGATTATAATATTATTTTTTTTTGTTTTAACTGCTACAGTATTTAGATGTGCTATACAAAAATGATCGAGCTGGCACTGTTGGCGGCAAAATCGCATCTTTGTAGATATACCCTCGGGAAATAACCGCTCGGCCTAATTCAAACCGGCCTGATAGGACTGGAATATAGCATAAGGAATGTTATAACGATCGGAGTTAACTGACTGACACGAAGCAAATATGAGTATTCTAATTGCTTCGGATTAGCTTTGTTGTTCAACAAATCGATAGTGGAATTTAAGTAAGAGCGGTTTCGCACTTCGTCCGATCCGAATCGATCCGAACCCGTGAAAATACGGTTCGGAGTAGTCGCAGAACTATTTCTATGCTAGATTACGCACTAGATCTGGCTTCCGTCGTCCGATTTCTATTCGTATTCGTATTTTCACGGGTACGGATGGGACTCGGACCGGACGTAGTGCGAAACCGCTCTAAGGGTCCATCCTTTAATCACGCAAGGGTTTTTAGTCACTTTTATAGACCCCCCTCCCCCTCGGTAATACGTCGTGAGGTTTTTAAGGTTTTAGGCTGTCCCTCCTTCCCCACCCAGCATATATTGTAAGTATGTATGAATTGTGTATATGGAGTATGAGTGTGTATGTATTGTGTATTTTTAAATATTGAAAAGATCAATTAGTTCTAGAAACGGGTTTATTGTCACATTAGACCCCCCCATCGTGATAAATCGTGAATTTTTCTGACTCCCTACCCCCTCTTTTCAAACCTCACGTGATTAAAGGATGACCCCTAACGTAAGGGACATTGGAGCGTGCTGTTACAAATCCAATGCGCTGAAGTCGCTTACAGCATTTTAAATTACCACCGTCGGAATACTGCCGATTCGAGCTGATCTACGGGGGGAAGGGACACTGACGCGAAAACTGGTACCACGTATTCAGTACATCATTCTTAGCCCCCCCCCCCACATAGAAATTTTTCATTGGTTATTTTAAAAAAAACAGCTGTGCCGCTGCTGCCTACAAGAGTGAAATACCTACACGGTCAAAATAAAGGGTGTAACAAGACTCTTAACGAAGCCACTTGTTCTCCCCGTCATTGTGATCATTTTTTTATTCTAGATCATACCTGGGAACCTTCTAGTTACGGAGATATTGGGGGTCAAAGTTCCAACTTTTTCACAAGTTTTTTCTTAAATACATGTTTTTAATCTAAGATTTTTACTATAAACACCTCCACAACCCAGTACTATTCAATGCATCCATGAGCACAATGTTTTGAGTGCGTTACATTGAGTCCTACCGTAAAACGTGATATATCACCCCAAAAAAAAAAAAGTTTCCCAGCAACAATTTTTACGTAAAGTTACTAAGTTTGATGTACAGAATGCTTGGTTGACGGCTTCGAAAAGGGTCTTGTTACACCCTGTATATGGAACAGCTGATTTCTTTTTTAGTTACCGGTGAAAAATTTCTAAGTGGGGTGGGGGGTAGTTCTCAGGATTATGTACAGATTACATGGTAACCGTCTTCGCGTCGGTGTCCTTTACACCCCGTATGCAAGTGCTTCTTAAATTCATCTGAGACGGAAATTGTTTCTTTTTATTTTCACTGTAAAATAAACGAGATACCAGTGCCTTATTTAATTGAATATTCAAATTATAGCGTAACACACGGTCGATAGCTAGACGTTTCACCCTGAAAATTAAATATTATTATGATTTCGGTGGCTATTCCTTACTGTAATACTAAATAGTGATTATGAAATTATAAATATTATAGTGTAAACTGATTATTATTAGAAATATAGATGATATATTTTTTATAATTTCTATAAATTTATTTAAGTCTCACTCCACCTAATCACACCTTTATTTGGGGCACAAAGGTGTAAAAAAAGAAATGCGAACTTCCATTAGGCATTTCCCAAATAAGATTATATCATTACCCGATTGCGGCGAAACCAAAAAGGAGGGCAACGTTTTGGGCCTTGTTATTTTGTTGCGGTATACCCAAAAAACGATCTAAAATGCGACGTTAGGGTTTAATTTTGACCTACCTAATAAACAATATGCAATGTCAACACATAAAAATATTTATCTGTGACCAATACCAACACCTCTATTATAGTACGAAATAAGATCTATTTTTGCACAAACCATTCCATAATACATTAAAGTTTTGCTAGTAAAATTGTATAAATGTTGTCATAGTTCTATCTAATTCTAAATACCTAGTAAACCTACTGTACTTAAAGACTCCATGCTGTCATTTTAGAGCAGTTTCTTTTGAGAGCAAGACAGAGCTATATGCTGGAAAGAGAGAAAGAATCACATTGATGTCACAGAGCTGTATTTGAGGCCTAAAGTAAATACATTTCTTTCGCTGATGTAGTTCAATGGGGGTTATCGCGTATGAATTCACCGCTAGAGGCGCTATTGTAGCGCGAGGTCACCGAAATGTCAGTTGTCATAGAGAGTTCGCGCGTTGCGTGCTTTTTTATCACGTAAATTGACTAATATTCACGATTGTGGTCTAGATTGAGCTATTCCTGATTAATTATGACTTGAAGATTTTGAGTCGCAACTTAGGATCTTTTTTGTTAGTACTTGAAGGTAGAATGATTTTTAAATGTTTCATGCTTGCTAATTTTAGAGAGAATATTGTAAATATGTATTTTAAGTTTACACTTTGTAATACAATAATTTTTTTATGAAGTTATTGGTACTTAGTATAAAATAAAATTATTGACATGACCTTACTCGACAGTGGCGCCATCTAGTGAGCTCAAAAACGATAGGCCTCATTACGCAGCCTGAGTGCTATTGATGCAATGTCTGCCTATACAAAGTCTTCCAATAACGATGTAGTTTTGTCAGTATAATGCCGCCCGCAATGTTGTTCGTGGTTTTAGGTAATTAACAGCGAACTTTAGATAGTTAATTGGCGAAGCTAATTAAATCATATAGTGAGAATTTTATAGAACTTAAATATTTGCAGCGTAGCATACACATTGAATTTCTTTATACTTTTTTGTCATTTATTTAGCCAGGGAAATTAATTATTAAACAACTTGACTACCAATTTGTAGTATACAAATCACAAATGTCATTATTTGACAATCTCCTAAGCGTGTCGATGATAAAATTTGGCAACGAGTTTGGCGCTTTCAGTAGCGGCCATCAGCTCTTCGGATGTGCAACAAACAACCAGACAGGCAGGACACAATATCAAGTGTCCCTTCGTTTGTGAGGCAGCACCACATTTACACTCCAGGACGGAGTCATCTACGAATCCCCATCTGGTGGCCTACCATGACGTCTTAAAACAGGCGTAATTCTTCTGGGAAAGAGATGGCGCTAGACGACCTGTATAGCTCTGTCTCTTTCCCGCACTGGAATTACTCCTGTTTCAAGACGGGTTTTCCTTGCTTCGGCCAACCTGTGTTCGGCAATTTTATTTTATTTGACAATGAAAATATAACACGCCAAATTGGCGTAGGGTGTCAATGTGCTTAATAATTAACTTCCCTGACGGTATTTTGTAAAAAATTGGTATCTATGAAAACAGAATGTTAGATTCTCATAAGATTTTTAAAATATTTCATCTTTATTTTTAAACCGGTAAAGTAATAGTGAGTGCCATCGCATTAAACAGAATAGAGGCCTATTTGCTCAAATAAGAGTAGTCCATACTATCATGCATTAACATGCTAAATTGGGTTATAATAAGGAGAGCTTAAGATCCTCAGAAGACGGTAGTGCTTGTTTTGACTTATGCCTGAAAATTATCAGTCTTGTCTTCTGTTTAATTATTCTAAGAGGCTATCAAAAAGATTTGCCTTTACAAATATCTTGGCTGGTTCAAACTTAGTTTCGTGTCACCGTAAAAATCTGATTGCATAGTAGACCTCGAAATTGCTTTAGCGCTTTTGACAACAATTTCGACGAAATTGAAACTTTACTATGGTTGAAATCATGAATGTATAGATTACATATGTCTCTAACATAGACAGAGAATGGACTGAGCGTTAGCCTCCAAAAAGTGACCACTCTGTAGAAAGAGACAGAGCGATAATGCGGCCAATACCTGTATCTCTTCTATAGACCCGTAATGCAGCGCAGAACTATACGTTCCTGGCAGTCAGAGACGTGGACCAATCAGAACTCTAGAAAGGGACAACTACTCGCCGCACAGTTGCTTTGTCTCACTCGCACTTCTCCGTCCATATTTACTTCATACCTGAGTATGGGACACTCAGTCCATTCTCTATGTCTATGGTCTTAACAGCAAAATATACCATATCGTTGGAAGATGTGAAAGTGACATTTCATCTTGGGATTATATCCGTTGAAATGTCAGAGCAGACTGAAATAGTTTGAGTTTATTTGCCCGAACTTCAAAGCAGTAACTGTGGATGATTCCTAGCTCTTATTTAAAAAAAAATATTCCGGAACGTAAAAGCATTTCGGAATTTATAGAAAGGTATTATCTATATATCAGCCGATACGATGCCGATACAGTGTTTTAAAAAAAGTATCGCCGACACCGATACGGACAGTTAAGATTCAGTTGAAAGCTATAAAAAGCTGTGGCTTTAGAAACAGACAATTAATAGTTAAAATTCATAGTTATGAGATTTTTATTCAGGAAAAACAACATTCTGAAATTATTTGATAAATTTCGATTTCATAAGTTAGTTTGGACGAGACCTGCTGTTTAGAATAGTCTTTCAGATGCAACAGAACTCATTTTCAAATTAGGCCGCGTTTACAGGAACGCATTAAGCACGGCGATGGTGCGTTTACATGGGTTGTCTATAGCGCGAAATTCAAAAAGTATCGGTGTATCCACAAATTTAATATCGGGGGATATTAAATTTGTGGATTCCGATATATCGGAAAACTCGCGATATCGCCGATATATCGGTATCGGATGCATCCCTAGTATTATCCAAATGTTACTAAGTTTCTTGAATTTTATGCAAATAAACTGTACCTATTCCGATTTCTGGTTATAAGTCTCTTACGAGGTCGACATTTCTACTTAATTATATCCCTGCTAAGGTACGTAAATCATATTTGTAAATTGAAGAAATAACCACACAGATTTGAGTGGACCTGTCCAGTCATTGCAAGCATTTGTCAGTGATCGTGTAGCTCGACTCATAAGCCAAGGAGCTCAAGGGCCCAAGGTTTAGGGCTGCCATCTTTTTTCGCGACATTTTCAAAGTACAATATCGAAGTTCGAAGTCGACCGCAATTGTGAACCGCAGCAGCATGTCCCTCTAAGAAAACTGCACAAGTCGGAAATAACGATATTTTCGGGAGCATTTTCATAGTGTAACACAAGCTAATAGTGACTGGCATAGCCGCTGTGGTGTTGCTATTGTCTTGGGAATTTTACTTTTCAATGTACAATACATTGAAAAGTATAATTTTCTTAAAATTCTTAGGATGCCGCTTTAGTCGTGTCATTTGGATAACTTCTAAGGGTCGAACTATATTGTGAATGAGTGATTGTTTTGAGACTGGATTGTATTTATTTAGAAAATTCTAAATTTAGTTTTAGCTGTTCCTTTCGGCCGCCTGTTAATTTAAAATTGTGATTCATTTTCGTAAATATTCTACAAATTATTATTTCCAAAAAAAATTTTTGCTTTATTTTCGGTCATTTCTATTTGTATAGAAAATGTTATTTTGTGTACCTATATATCCATTTCATTTATTGTAGCTTAAGCCCGTTGGAGACGATTGTATAGTTTGATTTTGACAGCACCTTTATTACGTTGCAGTAAGGGTGGTTATCGTAGTTCGAGTGTTGTCCACGAGATTATAATCCACTACCCACTGTATTGTCTGTAATGGGCATAACTTATTGATTCAGTAATTCTCGTGTATTTTTAATTTGACAATGGGGCTATAATATAAGAATAAACCCACCCTCCTAGTCCATATTCTTAAAAAAAAACTAATTTCATTTTCGTAAAATAAAAATATATCAATAATCGTTGTTCTAATATAGCCCCATTAAAACAATATATAAAACTCGTGTGCTAAAGTTGCCACTTACATTAAATTAAATCGACGGTTGAAATTCGCAATGTTGTAAGGGAGATGCTATTGAATTTACAGCGTTCACCTTGGCGCCTAAAGTTGAAAATCTATCCGCAGGCTCAATGTCCCTTACAGCATTTAAAATGTTCGTCGAAATGTTAAATAGGAAACTAATGAATGAAATAATATAAGGAATTGAATAACTAATATAATTATGTATACTTATGTTCTGTGATCCCCGAACTACGTTGTCATATCTGATGTCAAAGATTTATTACGTTAAAATATATGAATTAGTAGATATAGTGGTGTATTAGTTATTGTTTCCCTGGTGTAAATTAAATTGTGTCGTGTTTTGTGTGTCGTTAAGTTTGAAATAGAGCATTCCTACTTCTTGATTTGTTTGATATCTTTGTTGAAAGCTAGTGAGATGTGTTAGGAAAGTTCTGAGGTCGAAAAGACCTTTTTTTATTTTTTTGTGTGAGCTATTTTAGGATGTGGAACTCTTATTTCGCTAAAGTTTTAACAAAAAAAAACTATGTGAACCAGAGTATAAGTAGTCATTTTTGAATTAAGAACTTTACCGTGCTCTGAAAATAGTTCATAATTCAATAACTGGCTTGGATTAAAGTCCGAACTAATTGCTCTAATAAGTTGTAGGTCTTTCAAGATCTGAATGACATATAGGTACTTTCCTTTACTGTATGATGTACTTATGGTAAAAACAAGGGAAAAAGAAAATGCGGTTGTGATTTTCAAATCAAATATATTTCATGGAACCCGTAGCGTTTCTTAGCTGTTTTTATAAAATTTATACAATTATTTATAATAATTTACTAATTCATTTTTACAAACGCGTCCTATAAATTGTTTATATACCATTAGCTAATTTTTTTTTAAACCTAGTGTCTTGCTGACATAATTGGCACCGTTTTCTCTACGTCCCAGGACATACTCCCATGTGTCGAAACTATTACGTCACTAACTGTGTCCATATTCAAGTTTGTCAATGAAACATAAGAAACGCTAATAAACTAAAAAAAAGATGAGATTCGAACACAGACAAGAGTTAAAGCGGAATTTACAAAAAGAAAACTTTTAAATAAGTATAAACCGCAACTTATAGATAATAAAAAAAATCAGGAATATAATATGAGTACAGTTAAATATTATTTTTGCACACTGGTACACTATCGCTGCACGAAAGTTTCTATTCAAACTTATTAATAAAAAAAATATAAATAAAAAGTAACAATAGGTAATAAATAGGTCGGAAGTATATAAAAATAAATCTTTTTTTTTAAATACTTACTAACTAGTGAAATTAACTAATAAAAATAATCGTTAAAAACTCTCTTGGCAATCGAAACCTGATTAAAGCGAAGTGAGCACAATTTCGGTAATCCTGTGTGGGTTTCTGATATCATTTGTACAAACGGACTTACATAACTAAAAACGGCACAAAAACCGAACTTTACATTCACTTGTACAAATGAAAACTTACCTTTAATAAAGACCCAGTTTTACTAACCGAGGTAACCTGGGATATGAACTTATATTTTCTTTTTTAATTCTTAACTATTATTTTATAATTGGAAAGTTTTGGATTTATCAATTAGTGAAACTGGTCCTTTCGTATGAACATGAATAATAAATAAATAAACGCGAATGAAATTAAAACAATATTAACTCCCTGAGTTTTGTAGTGTTATATCTAAGTGATGTATAAGCCACATGCGTGATTTACATATTTATAAAACTAACTAGAAACAGATTGTGAATACTAAATTCCAATAAAAACTAAAATCAGAGTTGTTTCTTGGTAATTAAGTTCAAATTCGTATAGCAATGAAGTGATATTGGTTCAGAACCTATCTATCATTATGAACTCAAATACTATTCGTGTAAGAACTATATTTAGGCTCTTTAGAACATAATCAAAAGATAATACAAAATTGTGATTAAAAAAATGAATTGTAATTAAAAAGCGTAAGTATTCTTTTTAAATACTGTGATTGGAATGCGTCGCAAATCAGTTGTCGCTCTGAGACATTCGAGGGAGTGGGGGGCGACTATATCGGGCGAAGCTATCGGTTGATAGGAAGCGGTAAAAGCAACCGGATGTCTCCCCGATCCTCAATCGCCATCTCAGAACCACAGCTAGACAAAAAATAATCTCAGTCGGATCTCCGAGACAGAACAGATGACCAGCATCGACACCAAAGGCTGCCTCAAAATTTCCAATTTTCAATACTAGGAGGTGATACTATGTACTTTACACTTCCCTACATAAGAAGCTTACAACATTTAATAACATATAAACCATAAAATAGATAATAAATGTCCTTAGTATTACTTAATACAAATTACAATAACATTATATTTAGTTGCGAACGTATTAGCTTCTTTTTAACTATTTACGTCGCTTAGGACTAGAATATGTTGAGGAAGAAAGCAGATAGCCATCAGGAACAATGTTTGTGGTCTGCTTATTGCAAAGCGGCTGCGTAACCGCCGTTGCGTTGGAAGTTGGTACAAAACTGCGTTTATGTTACACGGTAAGATGCGTCGGAACGTTTAGGTCGCGATTGTTGTTGTTTAGCGTTTGCCGACGAAGTCGATCATCTGATCAATTTGTTCCTTTTCGTCGTATAGGTACAAAGACTCCATGCATCCCTTGAAATAGGGCGATGTGAAGCATTTCTCCCTGGAAAGTAAAAATATGGAAATTAGTTTCTTGTGTTAGCGTTTTATTTTGCAGAAGAGTTAGGCGATAGCAGCTAGCAGAAAAGTGTAGAATAGAAAAGAATTTAAGAGATATATTATAGCCTTTATTGTATTAAAATAATCAAAATAATTTTCTAAATAAGAATAAGAATGTAAACTGTAGGTAAATCATAACTTAACAATTAACTTTTTTTTAATATCTAATTGGTGTGTCAAAAAATGAACTGCAACAGGCATTGTTAATTGGTTGGCTTATAAAATTCAGCATTATTAGTAGGAAAATAAATAAATGTCTTTCAATATAATAATAATACTTATAAATTATCCCTTTCAAGTTTTATAAGGCAGATGCACTTGAAAATGCACTTGAAAATTTCTGGATAGGTATCACAGGAATATCTAAACCGTAGATTTTAAGTCATTGTCCATAATCTAGTGTTTTATCTGCCTTAGGGCAAATTTTACATGAACTGATCGCGATCAGCACATAGCCGTTCGAGAGCTGTTAGTGTCATCAAATCATTGCTGTTGGGTGTGGGGGCTCTTGAACTCAGTTTACATTTGCTGATCGCGTTTAGTTTGCTTGGTGAAATTCGCCCTTTGTTATATAATAGTGCTTAGAAGATTAAACGTTATAACATAGTGCTTGAAGGAAGTCAAATAATATAAAAGTGCTGAAAAGTAGGCGAAAAGGCATGCTGTTATGTCAACTTCTAAAATGCTAAAAGTTAGAAAATGCTGTGAAAACAAGAAGATTAGACCTTTACTTTAGGTTCATACTTACGATCCTTGGTATTTTTTTATTATTAAGATTATTTGGAGTTTTTGCAAAACTGTATTAGAATATAATAAAATAGTGCGGTATATATAGCGTGCTGTTAATACCCCAAAGCTGAAAGAATGCTTAACGCATTAGAAAGAGATAGATATAGGAAATATAAAAGTGTGAGAAGAAGAGGCAAAATAAATTCGGTTGGTACCTAATTCCCAGCCGGGGGAACGGCCCCGTGTAATATTCTTATATATTCCTTGAACTGTTCTAACTGGTCAGTTTCTTGTAGCACCTCCACGCAGCCTTTGAAGTAATCTGTCGTGAAACAGTCTTTCCTGTGCCCCAACAAGGAATAATGCAATTTAATACATGTTCTTAAGGTTGGAATTGAGTGTGTTGGTTTTGAATTGTGAATAAGTACTGTCATCGTTATTATGCTAAATATCTTTACTACGTAATGCGATCTTATCTTATCAAGATTATCTTGCACGAACCAAAATCATAATTCCATCTACACCAGTTCAAGATTCCAAACCAACTGTCAAAATTCCCGCCATAAAATGGCAGAGATAAACAAAAAAACTGTAAAACGTCACATTTGAAAAAATAATCATAGACAAAACGCAACGAACCTGCATAGGGTGTAAAGCTGTGGTTCTCTGAAGAGGTTATAGCAGTCGTCGCAGATTCTGTCGAGGCGGGCAAATATGGCCGCGTCGTAGACTCCTTTGCACTCGAGGGTGAAGAAGGAACGCCGCGCGACGTGGTGAGACGACGAGGGCGGCGCTGCTGCGCCTAGGGCCACCGCCACCAGTGCCGCGCACGCCAACTGAATCGAACTTAGATGCATCTGGAAACAAGAAACAATTTAATGTTAGTAAAATTATAGAAGACTAGTAGTTACCCTTTACTTTGTTCGCGTATAATTTTAATTCCATATTTTTTTCAATGACATGTCCAGGGGCCTTAGTCTGCTATTGCAATAGTGTCAGAATGGTCTATCATTGATTTAATAAGGCCCCGCGCAGACGAATTACCCTTTGTACGCACGTCAAACGAGTTTCGAACGCGCTTCAATACGCCGTGGGCTAGGGGCCTTATTAAATCAATGATAGACCATTCTGACACTATTGCAATAACAGACTAAGGCCCCTGAATGAAAAGATAATTGACGTTTTAAAAAGACTGACCATTTTTTGCCTGATTTAGGCGTGAAAAGGTAGCAGACAGACAGAGTAGGCAACTTTATCGTTTGGATTATTAGTAAGGATAATTAGGATATGAAAGTCGTGATGTGGTTTAAAGAAGATTGATGCAACTAGCCAACAATATTGTTGTATATAGCATCGCTTTTAACTCATTGTTTTTAAAAAAAGGATTTCCCTCACAAACCAGGTCTAGGCTAATAATGTTTCATACTAGTAGGTAAGTAGCGTAGTCATGATTTTGCTTTACGTCAAGCACCTAGAATTAGGTTATAAGTTACCACTACACGGTATAAATAGATGATTACCGTAGCCGCTAAAATTATTCACACCGGGAAGAAGGCTTTATAATTAAACTCTTCTCTACCTGTATAAGTTTTACAGTTATTATAATAAGTGCTTTAATATTATCAATACGTAAAAGGCCAAAGTAACGGCGAGGAGGATCAAAGGAATGAGCGGCGATGGCGCAATATTACGCGGCGTCTGCTCCCGCGCAGGGCGTGTTGTCACGCGGTTAAGGGAAATACACGTACCTATATTTACATACTACAATTTTATGATACCACATAAAAACGCATGTGATGAGCTGTAATTCCCATACTTGATAACATTGTTTTGAGGTACCTATACGTTTAAAAAGGTTTAACTTTATTTGCAGATGGTTGTAAAATAACAATTTGCATGATTCCCGTTGTGGGTAGGTTATTATAACTAAATTAAGTCAGGTTTTTTAAAGGTTGTATATATGTAGCATTATGTCGTACCTTAGGATCACAAAACTTGTTCCTTTTACTCGCAGCTAAACTGTAAGTAGGTACTTACTTATACTTAGTTTAAAACTTCGCCTTAACCGATACATCGATAGATTAAAGCGCGGAGTGAACGGGCGATTATCTTAAAGTGGACTCTAAGTACTTACATGGTGGCCCAGTATTAGTTGGGTAACCACTGAACTACTGAAGTAAGAAACTAAAAAAGTAGGTTCTGAATTTTCCTACATAATTTTCGGGATTTGCTTTGGTTTCTTACGGGTCATTAAAAGCCAACCTGACGCGTTTCAATTGACAAACTGGTTTAAAAAAATGCCAACCTTATGGTACTGTCTCAATGCAGGGCAAAGGCATCTTTACATTTAGACATGGCATTGATCACCACGCTTACTCAAGGTGGACTGAATGTTAGTGATGGAAAAAACAAACATAGTTACGAATCCTGGCCTGAAATCATGAACCCAAAGTGAGTAAGTACCTATGCTTGTATGATAGGTGAGCTTTGTTGTGCAGTGGATGTGGAACAGTTACAGCCAGATGTTTGCCTATTATTTGAGAGCATCATTATGCAATGTGAGCTTGTAATAAACCCAGGTATCCATAGATTATCAAACTATTATAGAGCTCCACAATCTCTTTGTAACTTTAGAGCGTTTAGCCGATAGATTTTGCCTTCTAAATTGTATTACGTAAGCTTGTTTAATTAGTGTTTTATATAAGGAATAATATAGATAGTTTAATAGTTATGTTTCAATTAGCCAAGCCTAAGGCGAGACATATAATTGCTACTAGAAAATGAATGGCAACTGACTGGCAATTACAGCTAAATTAAGACCCCGGGGTCATAATCATGTCTAGTTAGTGTTTATTTTTATTTAATTGAAGGTAAAGTCGAATACCTTTAGACATGAATTAATAGGAAGGTAGTTTTACTATTTATCGCGTGATAAATCTACGCACAATCAATGCTGCATGGTTATTTTGGCTTTATATGGGACTAACTAACGCTAACGCCGCCATGTTGTTTTATCAATACAATTCCAATTGAAACTGTTGACAATTTGACGTTTACCAACAGCACCCCCTGTCAATGTCATTCAAGCGCCAAAACAATCGTGCAGCACTGTAATGAAGGATCTAGATGTTTCTGTGCCACCAAGCGCCATTGTAGACCAACTATTACTAATACATGAAACAGGAAATTATCAGAACTTACAACATATTCCACGCTCCTTTCCCTAACTTTCCAATCAGCACGGATATTAAGAACTTGTGCAATTTCTATATTGAACATTTACGATATCTCATGTTTATTGATAAACTAGGTAAGTATCCATATGTGGAATTAGTCAACTCGATTCATAATACAATCTGTATAATCGTTTACATGCAGGTTCTATGATCTTATAATTACTCATTTTGTAAAATAAATAAATTCGGTTACTCATCATTTTTCTGTCGTCTTTTTTTTTTCTTATGTGTATGTAGTTACTATTATTATTTATTTAATAACATCGATTAGATGAGCGATTGTAGCGTAATTGCTGTAAAAACCGCAGGTGTCAATTAAAATCACACCATATCACCTCACGTAAGGCGAAAGGCACATTTTGGTGAATGGACACTCGGAACAATCACTAATTTCGTGTTCTTTCATCCCAAACCTACTTTGGATCACTCACGAGAGGTGATTGTCCTAAACTATGTTAATGGTTGATTTTGGCCTTGTTTTTTGCAATTTTATGTGCGAAAGTACAGACCTTAATGGTTGTAGATCATTTTGCGTATTAGAAGTGAAATTAATTTCACTTTCTAAGGTCATTGAGTAAGTACTTATCTTAATTTCAAGACATTAAGGTTTTTTGTACAGTGGTTTATATACCGAACTATACCGAATCAAAGAACCAGAAATTTAAATAAATTTCCCTATTATTTCATATTATATACATAAAACCCGAAACTTGTCACTACTTAACCCTCCACCGCGAACGCACTTAAATAAAGTGTTGCCCGTCTCAATAAACAAACATAATATATACGTAACGTTTCCTGATTGGGGCAAGTGGACCGGTTTCGACTTCGGTATCGGTATAAAGTGAGCCGACAGTCCCACCGAAAACATAGAACAGAAGTTTTGGGCCCGGTTTACACCAATGCGGAGACAAGCCGAGCGAAGATGAGACTTGCGAGGTTGCGGGATTCGACCAATCACAGGAGAGGTGAGAGACGCGATATCGATTTCAATGAATGTGATTAGTCTATTCTCGCGCGTCTCCTCTCGGCTCGCTAATCTCTAGTTTGGTGGAAACCGGGCTATATCATTAATAATAATATAATGGGCCACAAGGAATTTCAGAATCATAAACCAAAACGCGTCAAATACGGGGTTTTCTTTAACGTGGTGGGGAGGTTCGGTATGATGTCACTTCCACCCTGTATAAAGTATCCACAAGTCATAAATATGAAAGACCACGCATCTAACGGTTACTTTTCTATCGTTCATATACATTTTACCATAACTTAACCTTCTTTTACAAATATTTCGTGTCGAAACGTCGACAGTCGGCATTGCTTTAACGATACAGTAACGAGGGACGCCCTAGGCAATGGTGATTCATGGACGATTTTATGAAGTTATTATGCCATGGTGGGCCCGTTCAATGGTGGTCTGGTCTGGCAGTTGTCAACGTGTACTTGTGCGGTTTACGCTAGGTTAATAGATGCATTAAGTGAATCTGATGTGATTCTTGTGTCATTGAGAACTGTGTTGTCAAATATGGGACACCTAGTCATTTTGTTTAGGCCCAGTTCTAAATAATTGCAAGTTTTTAATGGCTGAAGGCGGATCATTCAGCACGAATCACTAATTTTCATTTAACAATATGGTTTGTCATTTTATCGAATGTAAATACAATATTGTGGCATTGCACTTTGTGTGGCCTTTTCGTCTCAGCAATCCCAATGGACATTTCATTACGTCGAATATAACCTTACACTTTCAGATCCAACCCCTTCACTGCTGCAATACAATACAGATCAAAAAAGAATTCAGAACAGACTGTATGCTTTGTGCAATGTACGCAGCTTTCTCGAAAAAACAATGCAGCAACTGTGTTTTAATTGAAAAGAAGTCCACAGCAGTAGATTGAATATCTTACCCATTGGAATATAGGTTGATGTTTACATCCTACAAAATAACTTTGAAAAGTCACTTATAATAATTTCACTCATGAATTTTGTTAATATGCGCAATTTCTACAGTCCAGGTGCCAATTGGCAACTGGTATTTCTCGTCAAGCCAAATATTCTTCATTTTAGAAAATCATTAATAGAATTAAACTACCTGCCCATATGTGACTCTCTATTCTATTATTGTTATAAGTTAATGGGACGTCAACGTATCCTCTACTTACATAAGTTTTGTTAATTTATACTTAAATTTGTAGAAAGAAATTGGTCGAACCGATAGTCGATGGAACCGAAAAAGATATCGCTTAGTAAAACCAGACTTCTAACTAGCGGTTAGTGAATGTAGGCTGAACAGGCATAGAATAATATATGAGAACATTACCGAACTAGTTTTAACCAGTATCTACTGCATTTTAGAACTAGAATGTTGGTTAGACTACACGTAAGCGCAACTGACTACCTAATTTGAGATGTTGAATTAGGTTTAATTTTCCCTCTGTAACAAAATCCATATAGTAATAGCTCCTCCGATGAATACGGTAATTCCATCACCTTTCTTCAAGCGAACTTGAGATCTAAAGCGGTCCCAAAAGAATTCTAGTAGTTAGGATTCGGAGCTTGATTCGCCTAATTAAAGTACAAAACTAGACAATGAACGCATTTCCCATTTTAATTTCAATGCCAAAGCAATTCCAATCGCTAAAGCCCCCATTAATTGCAGCGCAAATGCCATTCAGGAATTTAACCTGTGCTACAATATTCATTAACGGAGCATCCAATTCATTGAAAACTTAACTTTCTTCTGGCATGGGATTAGCTACGTTTCACACATATTTTAACGAGGACATCAATAATGTAACAGCGGGCACAAACTGTCCCTTGTTACGCAACTGTGTGGCTGAAGTGGTGTGCTCATTGGCCGACACATGTTGGGGAAATATTGGTCGCAACTTGGGTAAAATGTTGCCCGACAGTTAAGCAACTTTGCCAGAACCTCCTAACGCAACATCGCATGAAGCTGGCTGAATAATTTGTGTGACAACGTCTTCTAGCCCCGGCCGAAGTAAAAGCCAAGAATTAGTGATCACGTTTAATACCTTTTTAGTCTTGCTAGGTAAGCAAACCTGATCAATAAAGATTTTACTAGTTCAGACTTATTTACTAAATTAACCCTTCGTGTGCCGGGAACGTGGATCTACGCGAGACACAATAGCTTTTTAATTGTGTCTATATACTCGGCATACGAAAGGTTAAATGATAATGAAATGAACTTCAGCATAATTTGTTGACATTACAGTACATTCACTCCACATTAATCTGCAGCCATTCAGCCAGTAACAGTTGCCGAACATCAAGCTAGTGTGTTCGCAGCTTTACAGACCACGCACTCACGCGCAGGTCGCATAGCAATT
Source organism: Eugnorisma glareosa (assembly GCA_947578425.1). NCBI lineage: Eukaryota > Metazoa > Arthropoda > Insecta > Lepidoptera > Noctuidae > Eugnorisma > Eugnorisma glareosa. The sequence goes on along the minus strand of OX387968.1, from coordinate 3,952,257 downwards.
ATAGATAGCAGACTGCTCGGCTGCCGCCCAACGAGACTGGCTTGGTCGGTGTGGGATACAAGCCTGTAGATGTGGTGCATAGCTTTAATTGATCTGAAGTGGTGTGCCTATGCTACATTGTAAGATTTTTAGAAGGAGCAATAAATCGTCATCTAGATTGGTTGACAAGGATTTTTAGGCGTAGAGATCTAGTGCGTCGTTTATTGTGATTGGCGGATCAATTGGGTAAGATATTTGGGTGTTGCTATACATTTGTAGAATTTAGACTTCAGCTTCATAATTGTTGCATCGAACATTAAATAAATGGGAGGCTAAACTTATAAATAGACGCGATATTAAGATTAGACCAAGATGATGATACATCATAGTAACCTATGATGTATCATCATCATCGTAGATGTTCGATAGATTTTAGATAAGTATTGAGATTGGGGTAAGAATTAACTTGGGCCTAAGCAAGGTATCAAGTGTAATTTTGCATCACCAGTTACTAAATTAAAACATGAGCTTCAACTATGTTTCTAATATGCACATAAAGTCAGAACTTAGTCCGAACACCGGTCTGAGATACAGATACCGCGGTGTTACGCAAACTTGCGAGAGTGTGCGTCGACTTGCGCACACGCACGGCGCGGCACGCCCTCTGCATGGCAATTACGGAGACCACTCGACTAGCTAGACTGCCCGGCAGCCACCCTGCCACCCAGCGCGGGTACAATCCTACTTGCTATGCGTGGTGTGAGCGCAACTTTTTGATCTAGAAAAACTGCTGTAGATTGAGTTTGTGTGCGTAAACAAGGTGGGCGATAAACAACTTTATGTACTAAAATAGTTTGTAAATGCAAAATTGACTTGACTTGCTAGGTTGCTGGTGGCTGGTTTAGTCTAGAATGCCGTAAAAGGACGGAGGATTGTTCTGCTATAGGAGCTAAAAAAAATTAGTAAACGACGGTGATGATATAAGTTTAGTTAAAAATGCAGCATGAGTCAGTCCTGAAGGCTGAAAATGGCATGGTTTCAAATGCACTGAGGCACTGAAAATGTAGAAATAAATAAACACACGAGTAGGACAAGAGTCAGCTCCCTACTAGGTAGGGTACCTTAATAGGTGAGGAACCATATTAATGTTTTCAAATATGTACTTATTTACAAACAAAATAACAGTAGAATCTATAATCCACACTACTGCATTAATAATATCCTCAAATCGCATAAACTCTACAATTTTATATTGTTTTCAAAATTAACGAATTCACCTAACCATCATATTAAGACCTCTGTCTTACTACATTTCTTGTAAGCTTAGAGGTCTTTCTCAACTGGCCGTTCTATAGACGGTATGGCACCGCTTATTTTACGAGTATTTTGATCACAGACGCCCACAAATGACCTGAGCGATAAGTGGGTAATATTTATTATTTGCATCTTACGTGGTGGTTTGAATGTAAACAAAGGTATGTTTGTTTACATAAGGAAGGATGGGCCGTCTACCTGGGCTTGTGACGTCAGAAACCGCAACTTTGGTCAGCGACGTGTTTATGGCAATATTATGATCCACTGTTTACTTGTAGCGTTAGTGGGATGCTAATTGATTAATTATCAAAAACGGAGAAAGGAAAACGTCGTGAGGAAACCGACAGACATGGCGACAGACATCACCCAACCCGCACTGGGTTCCGTGGTCGATTATGGCCCATTCCGCTCACGGGAGGCGTGTGTCTCAGCAGGAGGCACGTTGTACATGCATACATACAAGTTACGCTCTTCCCAAGAGGGTAGGCAGAAACTACGGACCATCATCTCGAAACCTTGTGATGAACTTCGGTGAATTTACTAAGGAATGGAGCTCTCGAATAATAATACCTAGGTAAATAATAGCTATAGTTTGTAGATGTTGGTACCTTTGTCATTGTGTCATATCACAAAAATCAGAATAGCACAGCCATCCGTTAAATGAATTCACGAGTAGAGACAATAGCGTGTGTGGCGCGCATCGGCCGCCATTGTGTCTGCGTTCCCGCAACCTTCGGGCCGGCCTCACCACGGCCTTACCGGGCCAATTCGGACGCTCTCACTTCCTAGTTTCGCTGGAAGGAGACTAATAGATGCTAGATGAGATTGGGGACCCAAGCCCAGTAGGAAACGAGGGTTAAAAAAAACGACTTACGAGTCTTTTAATCGACTTCGGGAGATTTTGGGTTGAACATAATGCCTAATGAAGTCGGCAAATTACGAAGGGATTCTGCTAAACACACATTACCCAAAGGTATATTATATTAGGTGGTACATTTTACAGCAGCTGGTTATCGTATCGTATCCTGTCCTCTGTGGCCTAAAACGACCTAATGAAATGGCCTAAAGTGACTTCTGCGTTGCAACGGATGACGCCATGGAAGTGGCGAAGTTTGGGGCCAACAAAATTTTAAGTACTGCCGTTCACACGGCACGAAGAATGAACGATTCTCCCAGTATGCAGGATCCAAACAGCGCATTTAAATTAAGCCCTTGTGCAAACAGGTGTTAGGTCACTTTTACTTAGTATTTCTTTTTCGAAATGTTAGCGGGTGATGCCTTATAAGCGTAGTCTCATCTCAATGTTTGCTTTGGAATCTCCAAGAATGTTATCAATCGGGAGAAGTTTAACGCTCATTTTACAAGGTCGCGTAATTAATATTTTTGTAAACAAGTGACGATTCTTTTACGTTGATTTGAGAAACTGTTGGAAGGTTCTATGAAAAAATCTTTAACTATCAAACTAACCGGCTACCTGGACGCTTACCTACATGGGGCTTTGAGAATCAAATGACCAGCGAGGAGGGCTATGCTTCATTCTATCTATATGGTCCCGATATCAGGGAGGGCCCACTTTTAAGCTGGTTTAAGAAGATTTAAGATTCAAACTTCGAAGTTTCTTCTACAAGAGGTCGGATGTGATTACCAATAAGCAAATGTATTGATACGCTTAGTAAAGATGCTCGAGATCTTTCTATTGCGAAAAACTTATAAACTTCCAACCACAAACATGCAAAAACACGTGTCCACATCAAAGCAGCAACAAACATCGTAGTTTCTTTATATAAGCTGGCTAAACGATTCTGTATCTCGTAGGACAATTAGCAGGCTAGGTCGACGTCGCGTGATCTTCCACCAATGAGCGGCAATTAGCCGCGTGCGCTGCTATGTAGGTCAACGAGGAATTAGAGAATATGGTACTGGCATATATATATACATATACTCGTAGTATGTGTCCCTGGTAAACCCGGCTGTAAAGATATGCGATTTTATAAGGAGGGGAAAGCTGCGGCGAGATTTTGGAAGAATAAATTGAAATAATTTTGAATCGTATAAATAGATGTCATTAAACCGACATAAAACTTTTTGTTACACAGCGTTTCAAAGAGTGCTGGGAAAGTATTTTGGAGGATTTCTGATATAGCATAAGCCACCTAAACTACAAAAGCAAGTTTCACAGTCACACCACTATTTCCTACAAACAAGTGCATAATCTCTAAAACCTATTTGCTCAAGATTATCCCAAAGTAACACCCGTAACTTTGTTTTACGATGACTTAGAAGCGATAAAACAATAGAGAGTAATGCCAAGTTCTTATGGCGCGTGGTCAAAGTCGGAACGAACACCGTGATCTTGTTTTTTCAGTACAATTTCCACAGATAATTTCACAAATGTTTACCAACAGCGCTCTTGTGTCAATGTCATTGAAGCTTCAAAAGTACCTTGTAGCGCTGTAGGTACACTTCAACCAACTTATCTGTACAGGCCGGAAAACTGCAAAAATAAATGTACCAAGTTTGACGTATTGATGCATTTTTTCTTGACTAGCAGCGCCACCTCGAACGGCGAACTTGAAGTGGTCATACCATATTTCTTTAAGCCACATCCAGTAAGTTCTACGTCTATGCTAGTGTCAATTGGTAAGAAACTATCGTCATCTATTGTTTGATGCCAATTGATTAAGCGACGCTATTTCTGTACCGAGTATTTTGGTACAGCTGATTGAGCATTTATGATTTTTAATGTAAACTATCAACATACCGTTAGGTCAGGTACCGTTTGTCATAGTGCGTCATGAAAATGGAAGTCTGTAACTAAAGAGGACTTTATGTTAAAATGACGAGTCATTTGTTATTTTTAGAACGCATTTATTTTAGTTTTCAGCAAAAAAATAGGTATATTCTTGGAAACTGCACAGAACTGATTTTTTTTGTGGAATGTGAATATAGGTACATTTAGAGGAGCTTTAATAGTACCTAGTCGTAATTAACACCTCATTAAAATCATAATTAAAATGTTTACACAGTAATTTTATATCATGATTACGAGTTTGCTACTTTGTTAATGATTTGACATGACATTAGTAAACATAAGAAGGGACGTGAATGATACACTTCAACCAACTCATCTGTGCAGGCGGGAAAACATAGAACTAAAATAAATGTACCAAGTTTGACATATCGATGCAAATGTTCTTGACAAGCAACGCCATCTTGAACTGCATACTTATAGTGGTCATACTGTACAAGCATTTTCAGTGTCCTTTCTTTTTCTTAGCATGTCGTTAGCTTATATGTAGAGTTCAATAAGTAGAATAATAACCTTAACGAAATAATGACAGTTAAAATTGGCAAAATCCTTTTCTTCGAATCAAATCCTTCCTTTGCCATCTAAATTGATTCCACATTCATTCTTCGATCTTTAGAGTCACCGAACTCGGCACAAGTTCAATTCTGACTAGTTCATGCAGAATGGGCACTAGTTGGCAATGTTGCGTCTATTCATCGCGAGTACCTACATGCGCCTGCGTTGATCGCGCCCCGCTGTCTGCACCGAGAATCAGTGGCCGGTTACACGCACACGTCCGCAGTGCGTATCTACATGCGTACGATAGATAGGTAGGGCTGACGATGTGACGAGGTTTTTTTTATGAAATGCGAGAGAATTTTGAAACTATTTTTTGAGTTCAAGGTGGACAGAGCTGCAATGAGTTTGAATTGTGAAGATATGTAGGGATTGTTTGAAAGAAACGAGCTTTTTGAAATCTTCGTTATTTAAATGACTGAACTATTTCCATCATTTTGTTTTGAATATTGTGAAGAAAGTAATAGGAAATTGTTGGTAAAACTCCAGATTGGCGAAAAGTTACAATTTTTTTATTTGTTAAGTCTAGTTTTTTGGACGCATTCTTTAACACTGGCAACCCTAAACAACTAGTCGTGGAAATTACATGAATTTTCCTTTTTCGCAATCGTTGCCCACTTAATAGGCGAACGCTCGCCAGCAGATAGGATGTAATCATTTACTGATTATGATTGACTTTTAGTTTAACGTGTAAATATATCATGTGCGCCACTTACGAGCAATTTCATCAGAATTAATTTAGCTAAATTATTGGCTGGGGTTTAACGTTAATTTAATGTTTTATTAGGTTGAACTATTAAGGTCTTGCAACACCGGACCTTAGCGAAATAGGTAACTAGGCAATGGCAAAGCTAGACTTTTCGATTAGAGGTTTCTTTGCAATTTGCAACGGCCTAATGGGGTCTATCGCATATGAATTCGCCGTTAGAGGCGCTAGTGTAGCGTGAGGTCACCGAAATGTCAGATGTCATAGAGTGTTCGCGCGTTAGGTGATTTTTTATCACGTATTTTTAATAATATTCACGATTGTGTTCTAGATTGAGCCGTTCCTGATTAATTATGACTTGAAGATTTTAAGTAGCAACTTAGGATCTTATTTGTTAGTACTTGGAAGTAAAATTATTTTTAAATGTTTCATGTTTGCTAATTTTAGAGAGAATATTGTAAATATGTATCTGAAGTATACACTATGTTGTTATACGTAATAAAATAAACATTTTATGAAGATATTGTTACTTTAAAGTATAAAATATAATTATTGACAGGACCTTAATCGACAGTGGCGCCATCTGGTGAGCTCAAAACGAAACCCCTCATTGGAATCGCTATAAGTTTTCAAACGTTTTCTCTGACTGTTTTTGACAGAATGAAAAAACAAACTTGCAGAAGACATAAGAGACATAGCATCAGAATTAAGACAAAGAAGTCAATGATTAGTTAGATCTTACCTAAACAAAGTAGTAGATGACCAAAACACGTGTGCTCAAAAGACAGACGATCCCTGAGTCACGTTTCACGAAGGGATATCGTTTTCATTCTAACAAGACTCTTGACATGCCACTTCGTGCGAAGGCCTACGTAAATATTACGGCCGACAAATGAGCATCAACATACATTGACTCAAATATATTGTGTTGGTGCAACAATGCACGCGTGAGCCGCATAGGCGAACTCGATATCAGTAGGCATACATCTGTCATGCGCGAACATTATAAATATTATAATCACATGACTAATGCGATAAATATGCGTTTCTCTTTGAGCAAATATTGAGCTTCATCCAGAACTTATTAGTCGATATTTCAATTAAAATCGAATTAGAAAAATTAAACAGTGTTAGCAAATTCGATTCTGTCAAATTTGACAGCTGTGACAAGAAGTTTAAGCTCGATTAAAAAAGAAATGTTCTCTTTAGCCAATTGGAAACCAGTTTACGATTCCAAATTCAAATGAAGTTATTTTCGTTTGTTCGTGTGCGGTATTCTCGGAAAAGGTTTAACCCGCCCATAACAACTTAACCACGAGAATATCGTCTACATAATTTATACGACAATCATCAAGAACAAGGCAAAGCTACTAATTATCGCTCCGCTCCCTGTAGTCCCTCCATTATGCTGCATAACTAGACTAGATCAAGTTTATTTATGTAAAACTAGATCCCTAGTCACGCAACTAAAAAAAAAACACGTATTGGAAAATTGTCGCGCGGTGCGGCTTGGGCAGGAAAGTCGGAACGTTCGAGACTCTAGCCTGTTCCAACCGTCAACGTAACAAGCCGAGCGCACGGCTCCGGCGGATCACATGTTATATCGCGAGGTTTAATGTTTACGAGGTAAATAGAACTTTAAGTTTAAGTGTCCTGTTTGAATTTTATGGAGTGTTGGATGGTAGTGGATGCTTTTTCAATAATAAGTAGGCGTAAATGGTCAGTTCAAGGTTTCTAAAAGCATTGGGTTTGGTGATAGAGTGGACATCTTCTGCCATAGTATGTTATTTATGTATGTTATATATAAATATCAAATTATGGACCACCTTCGCGTATTAGGTAGTAAAATGATTCAAAATGTTACAAGCAGTACTTAGTTCCCAAAATTCGACTAGAACTGCCATATTTGTCGAGGTATTCCTATTTCCAATTACATAGGAAGAATGCAGCCCACTCAAGTTTCCTTTGCCAATTAGTGTAAGAAAAGAAAGTGGCGGGCTCCAGAGTGACGTCATCATACAGCTGATTGCTGTACAGATAATAACGCATGCGAAAATTTATTGCAGACGTCTCAAGTTTTTTTTTTCAAACGGGTACGACTACCGGTTTTTGGTGAGAGACGGTTTTTTTGACAGCGACACGTCATGGGCGGAGGTTGCGGATTTTGAAACGGTAATTAATTTTGGTTGAAGTGATTTCGTGAATTGAGTGTAAATCAGAAGAGACCTTTGTACAGTGTTATTATGAATTTCATTATAATTTAATACGTCGTCCGATATGTTTATTAGGGGATTAGATAAGTAGGTAATGAAATGCGCTATGAATTATGATTTAATATTATTAAAGCCAATATCTTAAGCTGAATGCAAACCGTGTTCAGCCACTAACCCACAAACCATCAATTTCACATTATCAATCATGAAATGATAATTTGGCCCACCGTGGAAGATTAAAAAAGAAGCACCATTCGCGGGCACAGGCATTAATCGCGAGCGTCCAGACCGAGATACAGATTAAAAAAGAATAAATAAATATATACACAAACGGCGCTTTGGCGGCAAAACTTGTTTCAGATCGTTCATCCAGTTTGCCGCTTTTATAAATACATGTAATAAAGTTGAATATCGTTTAAAATAACATTTGACAGGTGTAAATGACGCGGTTGTGTTAACCAGACCGACTGGTTCGCTCTAGTGCCGATGAACTGCACAGGTGGTCCTTGAATTACTAGAGATAAATTTAATACAGCATAATGATATAGAGGCGATTGACGTGCAGCGTCCCGACAGAAACCGAGAGTCGGGTGGTAAGGGAAACATGGGATGGTTACGGTTTTTAACTGTACAACACTATTCGTGGGAAAACTGTCATGTAGGTACTTCTGAAAGGTTGCTTAGAGAAAAATTCTAAGCATTAAATTTTATCAATCAAATATTAAACAATAATCAATTTTAAAACACAAGTTACTTGATAAAAAAAAACGTAAAATAACTTGTAACGTCACAATTGGCGGTACGTTACGGTTTTCCTCGATGAGTATCAAAAACCGTACATAGTTATTATCATCAAGGCATTCATATTATGTTAATGACATCGTCAATGCGTTTATTCTGCGTAGCTAAACTGTGTAACCTCATTTTTTTCCATGCGTATTTTTCCAATCGGAAAAAGATACCTACTTTGTCATCTGAATTTTTTTAAATGTGTTACTGAAAGTAATAGAAAACCCTTAACGTGGATAAGACATAGTTCTAGGATCGTTCTTTCCTAATTGATAACGCACTATGTAATCCGTCTGACGGAGTTTTCTTGCATCAAAAACTCGACAGCAATCTAAGATTGCGTACAAAATTATGCAGAAAAATGAGTGAGAAACCCAGATGAAGACCTTTTTAGATAACCTGACTTATTTCTAATAATTTTTTGGCTCATGTTATTTAAACTATTATTTTAATAAGAATTTCTATAAAAATACTCGATAGGTTTTTCGACACGTTTAAATATAAATAAGTACAGAATGATGCCAGCAGCCGAGCACCACATCAAGCTACCCGAAACTTTTAAATCCCAATCAACCTTGAAAATAAATAAAGATAAAGCTTAACTTTAGCGATAAAGTTGAAAATGTATTAAAGAAATTTGACAGCTTGTAATAGATTGATGTGCTGGCGTCTGTACCTACAGCATGGAAACCTATTCTGTCTCCTGTATTAATGATAACTGGTGATAAGTGGGTTTACTTTATGGTCAACCTCCTCTTCTTTCAGGTATTCAAACATTGTTATGGAAAAGTTTTCAGTCAAAGAAAAAAAAACATAGTCTTCATATTCTAAGTGTCATAGACAATTACCAAGTCAAGTGTGATCTATGGTTATGTCCGCTTCCTGAAAGGTGTTCCGCTTGTGTCACATAATTGCTAATTACCTATACCTATTACATGCTATTGCAGTATATAAATAAAACCGCATAATTCTTGAGAATAAACGTATCGTTATCCGTTGTCTGTATAAGGTACTAGCTGTTTCCCGTGGCTTCACTCGCGTTTTGGTTGGAAATTATCCCACGGACACGTTGTAAATATAGCTTAAGGCACTCGGGGATAATGTAGCTTCCTATTAGTGAAAAAAAAAACAAAGTTGGTTCAGTAGATCCAGAGATTACCCCCTAGAACCTTACAAACTCACAAACTTTACCTCTTTATAATATTAGTCTATCTATGGTTCTTCATGATAAGGGGGATCCTATTTCTGTTTCTGCCTAAAAATGGAGCGTATGACCTTATATTTGTATTTTGCAGTCGCTTATATAACTATATCTGTTTGACATTCGCTACAGTTAATCAGTGGCCCAAAAGTCTGACATCCAGTCTTACCAAGGGGTATCGTATTACCCAGTTCTAACTGGGTTGCGGAGGTCAGATAGGCAGTAGCTCCATGTAAAATACTGGTATTCAGCTGCATCCGTTTAGACTGGAAGCCGACCCCAACAGTCCTCATAGTTGGGAAAAGGCTAGCCAGATGATGATGAGATTTGTTTGTCTGTCTTTGTGACTTAAATATAGTTTCCTTTTCTTACAAACAGTGAACCAGATATGACGTAACATGTAATAATAACAGGATGACTTTGTTTATTTCAGTCAATTGATATGTATTTTTATTTTCAGAATTGCCATGTTCAAAAGTTAGTAGGTCCTACCTTTTAACACGTGACATAATTAAGTTCGTTAATTCTTATCAAGTAAACTTATGTTTACCTATTTATTTAGACTAAGTTCATTAATGAAAATTGAATCATTGCGGTTTGAATTCCACGTACTTAGTTGATTATTATGGCATATGTGACTTATTTACGTTTAGGTTATGATATTATGTATTATTTAGGTAATTGTGTTAATTCTTATTTATACTAAGGAGTTCAAACACCCATTCAAATATGTATTTACGTAACAGTAGCATACTTGCCTGTGTAACTTAAATAATTTATCATAATTTGCCTATAACGGTGGGACTCCTTGCCTATAATTTGCTGAAATACAGGGGAATAATCTTGTAAACAAAACTGTTGGTTACTAGTGTTGCCACGTCAGAAACAAAATGATTTGGTAAAAGCTCAAACAAATATCTTGTAATATTCACAGATGTACAAAAGTTAGCGAATTTAGTCGTCATAAATAATGCTGTATATTTATCTAAATGCGCAAGAGTCTACACATTTAATAACATAGCAACCACATCAAAGGATATCTGCCAACTCCTGTCCCAGTACATTTAAAATATGAATAAAATAAAATGAAACATGGCCATCGAAGAAAAAATAAAAATAAACAAAGTTTAGAGGACACACGTCTGTCTGGGCGGTATAAACAAGTCGTGTCAGCGTAGTCTGGGGCCAAAATTAACCAATCATACATTAGCAACAAGACGACATGAATGCGCGCGTGTTGCTTTATTGGTAACCCCAAAATTACATGAATAAATGGGGAACACATAGATAAACAGACAGTAAATAAAGAACGCGAGATCTGCTACGAACTATTAAATGGGAAATTCTGAAGAAAATTACCAATTTTCTTTGGGTAGCTTAAATTTTGTGGCTTGACTCAACCTTACGTACAGAACCGAAAGTAATTCTGTGTGTCTATCTCTGTATCAAAATCGACAGATAACTAACCTGGAATCTGGAGAAGGTCGTAGACTACCTTATATCGTAGATAACATATGAAAACGCATTTTTCACTAAAGCATTTATCTTTTATTCTACTTTGCTTATAAAATTCCAGAGAGACGCTTCATAATTATGTCATTGTATAATAAATTACTTATAACACGCGTTACTATCATAACACGACTTGCGGTTTCTTTTTCATTGCACCTATTAATCATACGATATTTTTATATTAAAGTTATTCAGTTCCGTAAGATAAACTTTACAAATGACTCACTTGATTTCGCACTACGATGTGAACAATCCTTAAGCAACCTCTAGAATGTGTGTGACCTTTTACCTAACGATCAGACAACTATTGCTTGTAAATTGTGTTAATTCATTTACACTAAGGAGTTCAAACACCCATTTAAATAATTACGTAATATTATAATCGTGTTTACGAGAACTGGTTTAGAAATAGTGCCATTATTTTAATGTCGTCTACTTTGAGTAAGCGAATAATTTGAATAGGTTTAAATATTTTTTCGCACATTAACGTTATCTGGATGAATGATACACTTAATTACAGAGATAATAGCCCTCAATTATACAGCAGTAAAGAAAAGCAGCGTGAGAATTGGTATAATTTGATGATCAAAACATTTTCTCGGCTTTTTTGGAGCAAGAGCGATACAATCGCGAAATTAAGAATATTACAGTTTAAAACAAAGTTACTAATAATCTATTTTTTAACCTACTACGACGTAGAATCAAAACGTAGCTATTTATTAACAGTACGAGTATACATAATTTTAGTCCATTAACCTTTCACGCAACTCGTAAATCTTTTCATACTACAGATGGATACTGCACGAAATGTCAAACAGATATTAAAATAAAAAAAAAAGAAACATAAGCTTTAGTCGTTTTATTCGCCTCTTTTTATCAAACGTGTTTAGTAAAAGTGTCATCGGTGTCTGGACGGCATACATTAAGGATATTTATTGAGTCTTCCCAAATATAATGTTGTCTTTAGAATTGGACATCTTCCAAGTCTACTTATCATTCTGAGGATGTTATAATTTCTGCTCATTCACGCTTTTTGAGCGTGGGTTGCCATTCACAGCGATTACAATAATTAATTATAAAATAATTATTATTCTAACATAATCGTAATTACACGATTATAACAATTTATTATTTGGTTATGCTAATAATATTCGTGTAAAAAGTCAGAATTAAAAACGGATATGATTAATTAATTGAAATTGGTAAAACGGTTCTATACCTGTTTGGTTAGTTATTTAAGTATTCCACAAAGTATTGTTATAACTGTGTTTATGGTCGTTGGCTCGTAAAGGAGTCGGGTAACGTGCTGGCTAAGTACGATAATGAGTTAAATACACTTGAAAGTTATATATTTAGATTTAAAAGTAAGTAGATACTAGTTTATGAGTGATTTACAAAAACCCATTGTGGTTTAGAATATTGTAAAGAAAGATAATTAAATCAAAATAATTCCTAAAAAAAAAAACATTATAAGAAACTATATTAACTTCTCAAGTTTGCGCTACATTTTTTCAAGCGCTACATTATAGATCCAATAAATTACTTTTGCTGATCAAAAGATAGTGTTAAACAGAAAACATTTTTATTATTTAGTTTTTTCTGCGAGAGAAAGACCACCCAGTTCTAATGAAGCTACCTACGTTTAAATATAGTGGTTGTAAATTGCGTGATATGGATCTCTCGAGACGGTGCGGGTTCGAAGACGGTCATGTTCTACAGGGACGGAGCAGGACGGGCAAGGGTACCATGTGAACGGCTGCATGTGGAGAGTCTCGTAAGATTACTTATAAAATGGAATATAAGAATAAATGTGGCAAACTAATTTGACTACATCTGACTTGCAAAATGTTTAGGAATCAGAATTCTGTTCTGTTGTATCATTAAACACCATGACGACAATCATGCGATCATTACAAACGAAAAGTAGAAATATTAGGAGTTTATTGTAACCTTGAGTAATTGGAGAGTCACCAAAAGAAGAAGATGAGAAGCACCATGAAATGAGAAATAAATGACAACCTCAAGGCTCACACACCCTAAAACCGATCCCTAATAACACGGAACGTGATAACATCTTACATCTATATGCATACGCCCTGAGTGCATCCCTGCACGTACCGGCGCGGCGTAAGCGCGTGTATTTCGTGTCGGCTCGACCGCAGGCGTGACGACCAGGCGGGAGGAAGGTGAACCGTGCGGTTTCCGATTGATATAAAACTGTCAAAGATATCGTGTCGCCACGGAAAAATACGCTTTCATCTTCAATGGCATCTTCAAGAAAAAGTAATTGAGAGAGACTTGGCAGACACCGAGATTATTAATATTAGCAATGACACTAAATGCAATGTTATAGGGAATGTGGAAGGAGAGGAAATGACGTGTTTGCAAACGGTGAGATAGTTTATAAGTTGATTTGACTTTGAGTTGTAGTGGTGTACCTATTGAGTGTAATGTTGAGAGAAAATCAAGGACAGACAGAGGAAGTTATGACTACAGAAACAGCTGGGAGAGACAGATTGATTGAAATGGTGAAGATTTATTCAAAAGATTTAAAGAAAGGGTCACTACACAGGCAATTGAAGAGAGTGACGATAGTGATAGATATGTTGCTAAATTAGGTTCCAGGTGAAACAGTTTGGCATGATATTGCCAAAAAATCCGAAGATACAAAATCAGAACTCCTTACAGAATAAGATCAACATGAACGTCTACACTCAGATAGACAAAACGCAATTCATTAAGCCGAGCGAAAATTGGCAAGAGACAAACGCTAACTTTAGCTCCCAAGCCGGCTTGTTTAATTTTATTTATTTCATTAAAGCGTTGTAAATATGTCTTATTGGTGTCCAGACGGCGGCTTTAACTGTAAATTCGGTTTATTTTGAGGATAAACCCGATGTTACTTACTCTCTTTGAAAATCATTTTGGGCTTGTTCTTGGTCGTTTTCAAACTTGCATTGTGATATTTTGTCTAAGTAGTCTGATTCTTCTATTTGCAATTTTCGGAACAGACAAGTGAAAATCGTAGATGGATGTGGAAAACAGATAAAACTGATCTCTCTAAAAAAGAAGACAAGAGATCGGATAAAAAGAGCACTCAATTTGATTTAAAGTTTTAAGTATGATTGTTAATAATTATTATAGAACTTTTAGGAAGTGTTGATTTTTTTGCAAAAAACAATGACAACACTATACCCAAACCATTACAACTATCTCCTAAAATAGCCCTCCCACTACCAAACGATACATGCAAGTACTTGCATGAACCGACACCAAATATCCATATGACCGTAATCGATGCGAATGTGCTACTATATTTAGATCCCAGTGTCAAGTTACTAGCTACAACCACTGAGGGAATTCATTTGTGACCTACAAATTAACTGCTATATAAAACTAGCTTTAGCTGGCGGCTTTGCTCGCCTTATGGTCGTAAAACTATCTCACGGGAACGTCGTAAATATAGCCGCCGTAATATAGTGAAGGAATTTTCGGAACGGATCTGTAGTTCCGAAAATTATCCCCTACATCGAAACTAACAGACTGCATGCACTTCTTTATTATATTAGCTGAGATTTTTGTATGACTATCTAATGTTGGTGAGGTTAAAAGTAGGAGCTAAGTTTTGGGAGGTTTTAGATTCAGTTTTGGTCTTTATTAAAAAGGATTAGCATCGCTTTTTGCGACTAGTTTCACAAGAAATCGTTTTGCGGTTTTGGATTTCCAAAATGTTTATTAAATGTTGGCACATTTAAAACACATTTTGGAAATCCAGTATATACTGTTATATAAATTGACCGCATTAACATAGTCAATGTTTCCTCCTTTCTGTATGAATGACTAGTATTGTATTATGCTTGACGGTATTAACGCCTTTAGTAGTATTTGTCGATTATTAAATTCTACATCAAGATCATTAATGTTTGTTAAAATACTCTCTTAGATTTTTTTAAGTCCATTCATTGCTTTAGAAAGTAATATTTTGATCTGAGGATTGTCTAATACGTTCAATATTTCTGCTGTTATACAATGTCTTATTGAACAACTTTCAACTTTATTTCATACAGACAACATTCCTATTATCTCTAAATAAGGTATCTGGTAGACGGTTATTCGCAGACGCTTCGTCGCCGCGAAACATGATCTCCTTATTTGGGTCATTTTATCTTCATAAGTACGACTCAAGATATTCCATTAATTTAATATTAAATTTTATATTCTGTACATTTAGAGGTCAAGCAAGTTTTTATGTCCAATTCTTTGGTCATTACAAGATGTTATTTTTATTTTGGACGTCACGTGTTTTGTCGTGTGGCTCTTGAGTATGACTAAGATGAAGACACGCTACCTCCTGTGTCTGAGCAGATAAATTAGGAAGATGGATTAGCATCTGATCTGACCAACGACAACATTGTTGTTTGAAATGAAATGGGATGAAATATATGTGACTAATAGAGTGGTGAATAGAAGTGTTGATGGATGGAGAGGAAGATCAAAGAAAAGAAGTTAAGAATTGTGTGAGGAATTATAGATGCGGTTGACATGGAAGAAATTAAGATGAAAACGTATTGCGCTGTCCTAGGAACATGGTACAAGGGCAGGAAGATGGTATTGTTGGAAATGACAAAGAACAACTTCATTTGAATGAAGATCCATTCGCTGATTTTAGGGAATTTCTAAAGACGATCTAAAAATTGAAAATCCTAGAGATACTGAGCAAATAATTAGGGCACAAGTATAACTTGAAGTATTATTAGAGGGAAATAAATGACCGCCGATTGGGATCATGGTGGTTAAAGATAGAACAATTAACATTACAGTGGTGACTGACGTAGTAATTTATGTATTTAAATAGGTACATTATGTCAATAGTGATTATGTTATGTCAAATGTAATGGTCAACATGATTTCATTGACCACGTTTGAATACATGGAACAATTTGTAACAACTTTGATAGAATTTTGTATTCTTTTTGTAAATTCATTTATTTAATTCGTATATTTATTTAAGGTTGTCAGATTGTTTAACAAAATAAATGCTTACATTAAGTTTTGTCTTCAAAAAACTTTGATGGAGTAATTGTAAATGAAGATGTAATATAGCATAACGTTCAGGCATTATCAACCGTTCATAGGTCCCCACTGCTGAGACACACACGTCCCATCTGTTCCAGTACGGGTTGGTGGGTGGCGGGTCTCAACTATTGGTTCTAGGATATAGCCGGTTTCTCCACCATCCTTTTCTTCATGGTGTCGAGAGCATAAATTACACGAAGAAAATAGAAAAACAAAGAAATACGCTTTGAATGAAATTACTAATACGACTCTAGGTCAGTTTAGAGTGTCATACTCGTAATAGCTAACCGTAAAGTTATAAATTACAAACACAAACAAAAATTAGCGAGTCCATATTGAATATGACTAATTTATGATATTGGGTATTTTTAGCACTAAGTGTGAGCGTGGTTAAGGAAAACTAAATGCAACTTTTAGCCTTTATAAAACAAACAGTGTTAAAGACGAGATATGCATAGTGCAATGAACGCGGGACTTTCTAAAATAGTGTAAGCTGTGTGATTCAAGTGTATCTTAAGCACTTAATATAACTGGTGACATGTGGGTGCCCTATCACTACATAGTATAAAACAAAGTCGATTCCCGCTGTCTGTCCGTATGTATGCTTAGATCTTTAAAGCTACGCAACGGGTTTTGATGCCGTTTTCTTTAATAGATAGAGTAATTCAAGGGGAAGGTTTATATGTGTAACATTGCACCCGTGCGAAGCCGGGGCGGGTCGCTAGTATTTATATATATGCTTTATGCGTAGCCCAAATTTAAAGGGAATTATAGGCGTTAAAGTAACTGAACGTACTGCAGTTTCCAACAGTTGCGAAATTCGCGAAATAGGGTTAATGGCGTTTCGCCTCCATTAAAAATACAAATCAAAAACTGCATCTGCCAATTATCCTACCTTAATCAATAAAATCTATTTAAAGAACAATGACAGCAGAGATAAATCGTGTGAACTATTTAAGTCCACGTTCATTTTCATTGCTATAATAACTAGCATACTCACGCGGCTTCGCCCTCGTATATATTCACTTTATTACACAATATCTTACAACCTATGTACTATTCAGATGTATAAGCTAACTTACTGATAATTTTCATCTAAATCCGTCAAGCTGTTTAAGCGTAAAGCAGTAACAAACATATACACACACACATACAAACTTTGACATTTATAGTACTAGTGTGATAATACTGAGAAGAATCATTTTATAGGTGCGTTGAAGTAGCACGTGGTAGCTTGAAGGAACACGTGGGGCATAACGTGTTGACATAATCATAGTATTGTGTGTGTGTTGGATTTGTGTATTGTGTTTGTTAAACAGTAAATCATCTAGGCCCTTTTTCCGATCAAACACGGGTGTTTAGGTTTGTCAATTTAACTTTTTGATACGTTGCACTACACACTTATAAAGTTATAACGTATCCACTGGTCTCGATGCAACAACGGCTCCAACTTAATACCAGTAACTTGCATGTGTGTTTGAGCTGATTCTTTCTAACCATTTCCCCTTAGTTGAAATCATCATCTGCTTAGCCTTTTCCCAAATATGTTGGGGCCGGCTTCCAGTCTAACCGGATGCAGCTGAATAAAGCGACTGCCTATCTGACCTCCATTACCTAGTTAGTATTGGGTAAAACGATACCCCATGGTAAGACTGTTTGTCAGACTTTCGGCCCACTGACAACTTGTAACGACTGTCAAAGATCTACAAAGCAAAGCCGGGGCCAACAGCTTAACATGCTTCACGAGGCATGGAGGAAACTCGGTATGTAATGGATGGTAACCTATTAACGGAATCAACCTAGGCAAGCGCGGCTTAACTTGATGATCGGCCCTAGTAGATATTTATATTACCACGAGCTCCTCTGTCCCCAGTTGACATTCTTTATGTTAATAGAAATATGTAGACTGTGTCTCTTAACGACCACGATTGTGAATAAGTATTGACAGATTGAAATAAATTACGTGTAGAGTTATACCCTATAACTCTACACGTAAGTGTTAAGTGCTACTGAATTGATCTATTGATTTCTTGGATATGCGTAGCTTGTGGTTCTGGTAAGCTTGTAAATGACCGCGGCCGTAGTTTGGTTTTTGAAGTCTGAAGGAGGAATTGGCTTGTTTTAGTTTGTTCAATCTTGGTTTTCAAGTGTTTATGAGTGATCTTAAACCTTAATTATTTGGGATGAAAGTTCTGAAATGTGTCAATTATTTTTTTAGGGTAGTTATGCATTTGTTAAAGAAGCTGATAATGGATGCATGTGTAAAATATTAGTTTAGGTGCTTAAATAATTGTGGTTAAATAATTTGCGTTAATTTCGTACCTACCTGCTAACTTAGGTACCTATAGGATATTTGTTTAGGTGTTTTCAATTTGTCGCCAATATACTGTTTGCACAATATAGGCACAAATATTATGAAAATTATCTCAAAAAATGGCTAGGTATTGCAAAATCACACGATTATCGTCACATGCTGTGGTTATTTACTAAAAGATTTTCTTTGGAGGAAGGATAAAACTATTTTAAATTCACTTAGTATCAGTGAATAACATGTTATGTCAGTATATGGTACAATTATTATAAATAGTTGTAATATTTCATTCATTCATGCTTCCGTAGCGCGTTGTACTCGTGCCTTGTAACAATATAATATATTAATATCGTGTATTTATGCTTTGTTTGTATATAAATACTTGTTGATTTGTTATGAAAATGTATCAAAGCTCTGGCTCTGCGTAGCTTTGAAAAACTTAAAAAACTTTTGACAAAAAAGTTGCGTCAAAAAGACTTGTGGCAGAAAAACGCTGGTGTGTCGCGACCCTAGCATCATTAGTCTACTTTGACGCACAGGGTTCAAAAGCCGCAGGTTATTTCTATGTTGCATATAATTTTAGGAATAACCAAACGAATGGATTTTGTTTTGGAAACTACGCTTATTGTTTGAGAAAAATAGCTTCATGTGACAACAACAACGACAATGTGCGTGTGTGGCTTTGTGTGTGTGTGTGTGCTTCATGTGTGTGCGCGTATGTGTGTGTGTGTGTGCTTCATGTGTGTGCGCGTGTGTGTGTGTGTGTGTGAGGAGCAGATATTTTTAGGAAAAGTCATATAGGTTCTTACCTATATTCCTGAGTGTTTCATGTATTAAGTTTAAACTCGTCAAAATGAACTTTAAAAAAAGCTTCAGTAACAACTTTACTCAATCACCGACCTTAAAATACCAGCTGTTTACAAATACAAGAGGAAAAACCTTTAAATAATAAATTAATTGAAGCAGACACCACAATATTAAACTCAGACGTAATACGTAATTGGTACGATTTTTACCTTATGGAAATACAAATAAAATTTAATAAATTGATCACTTGGGTGACGACTGTAATTAAAATTGGCACATTCAATGTTAAATTCGAAGTTTGAATAATTTTTCTGTCTTATATCCGCGTAGTCTACCAGACCAGATGAAATCAATTCAATCTTCTTTATCGTGTGGTTAGTGCCTAGCCTGGAGTCAGTTTTTATGCCGCACATGGGCCCTCTGACATGGCTTTACATGCCGTCGACAATAATATCTCTCAGGCATGCTGGTTTCCTCACGAGGTTTTCCTTCACCAAAGCAAGTGATAATTTATACACAACGCACATGAATTCGAAAAATCAGAGGCGAGTGACTTCGGTTCGACCTTGAGACTTATGACTTGGTAGTCCGACCGCGAAGATCACACCACTAGGTTATCACTGCTTGCTTAAAAAAATGAAACGCCATGATATAAAATAATATAATAGCCTTCGGGCGAATTTCTGGAATGGAAAGTGGACAGTGACAGCTGATAACCGCGGTTTAGATGGGCTGATCGCGTTCATTTTCATTGGGTACACTCGCACTGCATGTGTCGGTGAAACGCGCTATTAGCATTCAATAAAAATCAATCAATCTAATTTATCCAAATGAGGCGTCGCACGTCAAGTCAATTTATATGGTTAGTACCCCCCAAAACACAGCCCTTATACGGATAGGTAATCACAAATTAATGACCCGATTGTTCCTATTAAGTAGTCCTTGGACAAAAAGACTAATCCCGGTTGTCACTGACACTAGGTGACACTTAAATTAATGCCTAATTTCAAGTACTCTGTTGGACTTCCTACTTTAGGTGCTGATCTCAGCGTCACAAAAACCACAAGCGCGTTTCAAATTAAGCATTCATTTTAATGTGGCTTTAACTAATAATGTGATTTATCAGCCGATATTTTTTTCCCGATTTCATGGTCGGTCCCACGGTAAAAGTTGTTCAGTTTCATGAGAACTACACGCCCTTAAAGTATTGCCAACGCATAAAAAAACACCCAGTATAAAATCTGAAGATAAATAAGTTAGGTAAAGCCAAGGCATAACATTTTGTAAAGCAAGTCGCACTGACTTGCTTTACAAAAAGTTCGTTGATTTTCCCTGCATGTTTGTGTGCGTGTGTGTGTTTGTGTGTGTGTATCGGGTTTCACACAAGTACGTGCGCGTGAGTGGGTGACGGCGGCAGACTCGGTGGCAACGCGCGCTTGCGCACGTAAGGGCTTGAACAGAGTGGTGGAGTAATAGTGGTAGCTACTTTATTTAATAACTAGCTGTTGCCCGCGGCTTTGCTCGCGTTTTGGTCGGAAATTATCCGACGATGGCTAATGGATGGATGGATAATGTAGCTTCCTATTATTGAAAGAATTTTCAAAATCGTTTCAGTGGATCCAGAGATTACCCCCTACAACCTCACAAACTTTACCTCTTTATACCATTAAGGGCTTTACTATAAGGCCACTGTAGTTACGCATATATTACTAATAGCCTATAGTATATTTTGGTATTTGTGGACAAGATGGTTGTCAAATAAAAGCTTTTAAAAAAGGGAGAGAGAGGGATGGAAGCATCATATGCACAAGGGGCCTAAAATGACTGCTTTATCATAATATAAATAGAATCATAATATAAATCACGTGAAAAAATTTAAGTTCTTAAGATGGTCATTATGGTTATGATCACACAGTTCTGATAAAGTAGCTATTTCAGGCCCCCTGATAAACTTCCTCTGGTACTGTGACCCTCACCATTTCATCGGTCCAGAGATCGAATTGGTCAAGATATTTCCCAAACACCAAACATTTAAAGAAAACTAATAATGACTCAAATTACCTAAGTTTACAAACAAAATTCCTGCGACCTATTAACAATTACGCATATCAAACACTAGTGTAAGCTCGTAAAATCTAAGACACACAGTCTGGCCACACATTTAGATCCGTTTGCCATCATTTGCAAAGATATAACTGGAGTTGACACAGAACAAACTATTATACTGTAACGATTTGCAAACATTCCAATGTATTATGAAAATAGATTCTGATCATAATGGTTGGTTCAGGATTTGGAGTTCGGACTTGTTTTTGACGAAAATGCAGGTCTCTTGTTTGATTTAAACTCGTGCGGTAAAGGGTGACGAAAGCTGCAAGATTTTGTCATCAGTTTACGAGAATTATTTTGTTTTAGCGCTATAAAACAATTTTACCCAATGACAAGCAGTGAGGAGCCCGATGGGGTTTCCCTTCCATGAACATTTTCCTCCCTTATATAAGCCTTTTTTTAAATAAGGAACTTGTTGCTGAACTTCATGCTTCTAGATCCAGCGATTGCGGCTGTCAGTGTTTTTTTTTTAATGGGTGTTTAAGAATTGAAATGCTGGCCACTACCTAGATTTGTACTAAACCATGTAAGTAATTAGTCATTTTGAGGGCCATGTTACGCGAGAATCATCTTTATTTAGAAGACCATAAAACTTATTTTCCAGAAAAAAAAACAGAATATTCCCCTACCCCAGCATATCGCGTCCCTACACACTTGCGTCAGTGTGCGCTGACAGCACTAAGCCGAGGACACACGGAGACAACTTGACGCCTTCTACGGCGCATGCGCGCAATCCAATCTACATCGTTACTGCTCCGATGCGGCGCGCGGCGGCGTGTTGCAACTGAATACCTATTGCATGTTGTGTCTTCGAAAACTGGCCCTGATCTTGTGGGAGCTGATTGAAGAGGAGGATGGGCTTCTAAACAAGATAAAGATAAGAAAATACATTTACTAAAAGAATGTTCGGAGACAACGAGAAAGATCAAGATTCAAGAGGTGAAAAATTGTAGACTCTGAAAAAAGGGACAAAATTCACCTCTTCTTAGTGTGAAAGTATATGTTGAAAATGAGACTTGTGCTACACTGGTTTCCTAAAAATACTTCGTAGATATAGGAAGCCTTGAACTTGGATAAGTAGAGTCACAAAAAACCATATGTACTTTAACCGTTAGTTAAAGTTAAAAATGAGTAAACTGCTGTCTAAATCTGAACTACACAACTAAATCTGAAGCTTAATTTCAATCATATCACTATGGATATAAAGATAGCTAACACAAAATGTAACCCACTGCCAATGTATTACAAATCAAAATAAAACTCCCAAGTAAGACATTGAGTTTACCAGTATTAATAGATCACACATGAATACACAAATGTAGCCACATCTATTAATAGTTTGTGAAAACAGTCATGCAGTTAGGAGACAATTGACTAACAAATCTTGGTTAGTCACACAGTTACACTGTAAAGAAAGCTTTATAAACTACAAAGATCCAACTAACTGTCGGGTTTATAACTAGAGAGGTTCTTAAACTTTGACTAAAGTTAACATTAGCTGTAAATAGTAAACTATAAGTTAAGTTATGAGTTTGAGATATGATAAAGATGCGAATTGTGCGTTGTTTTAGGCTATGAAGAACATTTATGGGGAGATTTGCTTTCAATTTTCTTAAATTTCGAAATAATGTTGGTTTAAAGATTTCTGGACATATCGTTTAGACTACGAATTTTGATGAAACTCCAAAGAACCATGTGATGATGAGTGAGTTTGAGTCTTAGAAGATTGAAATTTGTTTCTGCTAGTTTCTGGAGTAATAATACAGCACAGCCAAGGCTTAAGAAGTTCATTTCTTAAGCCACTAGACATCTCTTCGACAGGCAACAACAATTAAATCAGCCAATTTAGCGAATATTTCTCCTTCTATCTGAACATGAGCAACCTGCTAAACAAGAGGCTCGGCAAAATCGAGGTCTAGCACACAAAAATGCTTGAAATGACAATAAGGTTGAGAAATAACCACATATTTTAGCGTTGATCTCGAAATAAATGGCTTTACTTTCAAGCGGTTTGCAAGTAAGACGTCTTGTTCGACAACTTTACTCACGGAGTGTTGTACTTGAGTAAGTAATGTTGCTTTACGACACTTTGTTGTGTGTCTCTTGGACCAAAGCTCCGCTAGTGAGAATGAATACCGCAATGTCCTGCTTATTTAAACTGTGTTACTGTGATTTGTGGGTACCGTAGCTCTTTATACTTTCTGTGCTTCATCATCGACTTTAATCAGAAGTTTTTCGACCATTGAATTCGCTAGCATTCTTTCATCATTCTCAATATTAAGGCTGCTATCTAGATAAACTTTGTCAGAATCGTTGTTGTGGACGTTTTCATCAACCATTTACTCTACTCTAAACTCTCTTATCAATTTCACTTCACACACTTCATCAACGTTATCACCTATCAATTCTCTACCCATATCCCCGTCTACGTGAAAATATTCATAACTCACTAAGATCAGATAGCCTTCTGACGGCACATTAATCGGTCTCAAGTTCTCAAGGAAAACAACATTGGAGATCTAATTACAGATATGTACCACCTTTCACTAAGCCTTCGTGATAATTACTGGTAATCAACGAGATTCTTTATCTGCTTAGTCCTCTTAAGTTTATGCGTGAATATATAGGTTACTATTTGTGTAATGTTCTAGTTGGTTGGTACTTCCGCAGTTGCTTTATGAC
The DNA here is from genome assembly GCA_947578425.1 of Eugnorisma glareosa. Classification (NCBI taxonomy): domain Eukaryota; kingdom Metazoa; phylum Arthropoda; class Insecta; order Lepidoptera; family Noctuidae; genus Eugnorisma; species Eugnorisma glareosa. The sequence goes on along the minus strand of OX387968.1, from coordinate 3,928,194 downwards.
TAATTGATGGTATTAATTTATCTGCTTCATTCTGGTTAATATTGACTGGTAGTACTGACACTCTAAAAGCTATCTTAAAAATGTTGTTAACAGAAGTGAACTTATTGCTGTGTTAATATTTTGACAACAATCTTGCAGACATAGGCTGTTTATGATATGGATATGACTATAAAGCCTGCGATATTCATCATTACAATATTGAATCCATTCATATTTAACGAAACCTTCTCTACTTGCAGAGATGGCAGTTGTTTTGTTTGTTACAATAGCTTATACTATACGTTTATAAGTATTCATAGACAGCCATGCCTACTGGCTACTGCACTTCGACTGAACTACAAAGATAGCAGTCGCATTTCATTCTGAGAAGAGAGTTTCACCTTTTAAACTACACTGGACGTAAGTTGTAACCATTCATAAACAAATTAGTAGTAATTCTCAATTATTCTTCACACTATTAATAAAATTTGCTTCAGCTGCATCGTATTTAGCATTTAAAACTCTGTTTCATTAACCTTATGGTGTTAAATTGCCAGTGTTGATTATTTCATTTTGTTCTCAGAATAAGTCAGTTAATAAATTAACTCACTTTGCACATGAGCGTACTTTTCTTTTGAACTAATATTATATGTACAGTAACCTCGTTTATAAAGACGTTCATTTTGAGTCGCCGCAACATTGAAATCAGTGAAATATCACATGAAAGTTGGCAATGAACGCGATGAGAAAGTTATTATGTCAACTCACTTTGATAATTCTATTTTCATGGATTATAATTCTGAGGATAATAACGGACTTGATGATTTAGGAGAAGAAATATGTACCCTTATAGAAATTATAGTGTGAGCAGAGTTTATCCGTAGGTAAACAACAGAACTTGAAGAAAGATGCAAGATTCGGTCAGATCCTATTTACGTCAAAAACAACGGTATGCAAAAAAATAATTGCGACTGCGAAATGAATCTAGCATACTCATGACCTTTTTATATCATTCCAAAAATAAAGAAGTAGGTACTACAAAAATAGACCAATGGAAAAAACTCATTAACATAAGGTTATAAAAGAAATATCACACTAAAAGAAAATAACTTTATAAAATAAAATGTAACTTAACAAGATCTGGTTTGTAACATAAGTAGCGAGTTGAACGAGACTGGACGGCGACTCTTGCGCTGGTTCCGACTACACCCGAGTTTGCCCGAGCACGCCCGAGCCGGTACGAGGATTAAGATGATGAAAATCGCGGCTATCAACGGGTTTCTGAATCAAATTTACGTCTGGATGAGGACTTTGAGAAAGTCAGTAAATTTTAAAATGACAGTGAATTACATGCAGATTCTAATAGCTTTTATTTTCTAAATGTATAAAGTGAAGAATTACTCAATTTACCAAAGAGATTGGTTAACAACGACATAAATATAAACGTAAAGCTTAAACTTGAAATAGTTAAAGCTACAGATAACGTTAATGATTACGGTGAAATTAAAGCTGCCAATTCAGATATAGCCAAAGTATTAGTATAAAGATGGTTCTTCAGGTTTAATAGAAGAGACAATCCCACAATTTCCATTGATGAACGATAGTAAAACGCATGCTGGATAGGTCAAGTGTCAATGCTAACGTCTGCCGACATACCAGACGTTTCCGCGTAATCATATAGCCATGGTGTTAGCTTACGGCTTGGCGTGTGAAGCATAATACTGACTATGTCCGAGTACTCTTAGTTTATTGAATGGGCCGCTCTCGGTACTATAAAGTACATTTTGATGTGTTTATAGGCTGCACTGGCTATTGGATGTTACACGAATAATGTTTGAAAGGTATAACAGAACGACGGTAGACGGTATTTTAGGTGAGGAAGTCGAGTGTGGGCAATTTTAGAATGACAAACGCTCAACAATTTTAAACTGATGCTTGAAAAGCCAAAAAGCTGTGTGTAATGTAAATGTGTTATGTAATTAAAAAAAAAAGTCTTGTTAAGACAAGACATTTTTTTTAATCAAGTTTTTTTTATTAGAGTAGCTGTCTTTAAAATTTTGTTTTTTAAAACAGAATTGGCAGTTCCCGAATTAAATATCAATTCATAATGGTAAACTAAAATTGGCATGAATTATCCTTAAGCAGATTTTGACCGGTAATTCAAACAGCAACCAAATCAAACGAATCATCAATGAAACCTTCATCGAACTCTACCTGAAGTAACCGTCCCAAGAGACATTCGATATTCGATAAAAAACATTATTGTTTATGGTCATATTAATGGTCAATTTATGGTCATTCGGCGCCGACGGCCGTATCGGGTTACACACAGGTGTTTGGCCATATTCAAATATTGGAACAATAATATAAATAATGTTTAACATGAAATTAATTTAAATTAATCGTTTATTTCAATTTGAATGGCGCGTTAGGTGGGTTCCGTCTATTAAAATGTGTTTGGTGAAAATGTACTTTGAAATTCGACGATGATAGGACTTTGGTCTTTAGGTCTCTGGTTTAAAAAAATAGTCTGCGGGTGATAGAAGGGGCATAGATTTGTGATAATTAGAAATTAATGGTTTTGCTAAATTTGTGTCCTCTCTTAGATCGAATTCATCGTCGTCGTAAAGAGGTTTAAACAATGTATTTTTGGATAGGTCTCTCGTCTCCATTTTACATGAACTCAGAGGCTCATATTATCTTAGACATATCAAGATGAGACTTACCAAGATCAGCAACCCGACTATTGAGGTCAAAATTCATGGACAAAGACCAAAGTCCGACTGTCATCATTCTTGCATATTCATCATTGTTACCAATGGGAGGTACAAACGAGCAAACGTCTTGTATCACTATCAAAACTATTTTGAGTAATATATTGTAAGAATAAAATTATATGAACTAGTGTAACCAACCTCCTTCACTAAACTTATAACTTGTAATGTTACAAACCTCGTTTTTAATTCCAAGTGGATTAGAATGAATTGAACGCGGAAATCTAATGGATGCAAGAAGCACAGGAGATGTCGACGTGGCGAGGCTTGAGTGAGGCCGTTGTCCAGCAGTGGTCATCTTTCGGCGCATGCATATGACGATGATTCTCAAGAGTAGAATTATTGTCCTTGCAATATTACACCAGGGTATCATTTACAGGACGAAGTTCCTCTAAGATATAACTTTTCTGCATCACAAACGTAATCAAAGAAAAGAATTGCTTCAGTTATCACAGAGGTTGGTTACGTCTTTATGTGAGCAACAGCTTTCAAAGTACATGGACTCTGCTACTTAGTTTTCTTTGCTTGTCACAGTGTCGACTTGATGAATAAAAGCTTGAACCCAGGTTAGCATAAGTGAGCTACTTGACTTTTGTTAAGGCATACAATGTAAGATTGTAACCAGAGTTACAAATATCATGTTTGCGTAATTTATGCAAGCAATGTATTCGCGACTAACGTGTGCATTTTGTTTCGGAACCAAGTATTCTATTTTCAAAAATGTATTAAGTATGTTTCAGAAAAGGTTTAGTATCTTTGCAGTATTTTGGCACTCTATGAAATTCTATGAAAAACAAGATGGCGGCCTTTGTTCCGACTATTGTGTTTTCAATAGTTTTTAGAATTTTCCTCCGAAAAGGTAAGGTTGATTGTAACGTCTTCGATTTTTATATAATTAATCGTGTTAATTATTTAGCTTTTATGTAAATTATTTAGTTAGTATTATTATTAAAAAAACAACACCTGTGCGCAAATTATATCACAGTTTTTTTTAATTAAAAAAGTAAAGTTGAAATATGATATTACGGAATCAGTAAAGATTTTCTTACTACACGATCTTTTATAGCCAACATTTCATAAATTGATGTCCTGGCACTAATTAAAAAACCGCGCCGTTTTAAATCAATTAGAAACATATTAATAAATCATTAAGATTGACGACTGGCACGAGCGGAAAACCACACATTAAAATAAATACTTAGATTAAATGGAGCAGAATAAATAGATAAAAATGTTTTTGTAATAAAACAAAGTTCATAATAGGAGTTAAAGCAATGATATTATAAATAAAAAGAGGTAGATATCGCACTAACGCGCGCAAATTGTTGCAGACAAATGCAACCAATTGACGTCATTCAAGTACTTCAGTATAGATAGCTATCTCTTTCTGTATCATACGTTCCATAATGTCTATCGCAGTCGTACCAACGCAACGATAATTGAACTCCGCACAGTATGAACGTAGCGTATCTTTCTTTATAAATTATAATATCATTGAGTTAGAGAGAAAATGAATCTATAATATTGAGTAGATAAACTAAATATTAAGTACTTATAACGTGATGAATGCGTATAATGCTCAGTGGTTACGGCCTCACTCGTAAACGAGCTTCAAATCCGGGTAAGTATCAATGTGGGAAGACTGGACTTATACCTATTTAATTTAAGTCTGAAATCCCAATTCGCCTTGAGCAACGTGGTGATCATTTTCATGTCTTCTCTGTATGATAAGAGGCCCTTGCCCAGCAGTGAGACATTAAAAGTGTACTATGAATGATTCCCAGCTGTAAGTTCACAAAAATTACAGTGTCCGATTATGTTAGTGTAAAACTTTTCGGTAAGCACTGTAATGTTTTAATTGTACAAGTTTAGTTTTGTTCATTTCACGGAAGCAAACTATCGTATTACGTGAAATTGAATTTTAATAATAAGTTTATAGTAATCACATCGTAAAGTTTAATATGCTACCAGTCAATGAAATGCGGGAAGCATTTCATTGACTGGCAGTATATTCTCTTATTAAGTACGAGTAAGGGTAACGGTGCTTCCCGGATTGCTGGTTAAACTGAACCATTTTGTAAAAGTTTAATATTGAAATAAATACACTTCAACCAACTTATCTGTGCAGGCGGGAAAATTCAGAACTAAAATAAATGTACCAAGTTCGACATATCGATGCAAATTTTCTTGTCAAGCAACGCCGCCTTTAACTGCAACTTAAAGTGGTCATACTATAACTAGTTTACTTACAGAACGTTTTTGTAAGGAGACAGCGAAAAAAGAAATTGTACTGAGGTTCGCTACTAGAAAAAAAATGGCGGCGTTTGTTCCGATTATAAAGCCACACACCAAAGTTTATTATAGATTGAACTTTTAACTTTACTACGACTTTCTTTTTCTTTTTGATAAAGCAATCTTTTTAATTCCATTACGCTTGTGTAGTTGGTACTTCACAGTAAGACTAACAAATTGTACAGAATCCAGGTACAGACAGGTAGATAATCTAAGGCAGTATGTTGATTTGCACGTGCTGGCTCGCTAGGGGTCACCGTGGTCCGATCACTGAAGTTTTTCCTGGAAGGTCTGAGACCAAGGAAACAACGCGTGGGGTCCGTGCGTTGATGTCTTTTATAAGAAGGTTAAATATTACACGATTTGCACTTATTTATTTCGAAGTGCAACATTGTTTTTTTTTTGTGGAGTGATGGATTTGTTTAATAATTTTGGTTATTTTTTTGGTTAAGGCATTGTTATTTTATATCAATACTAGCTGTTGCCCGCGGCTTCGCTCGCGTTTTGGTCGGAAATTATCCCACGGGCACGTTGTTGATAGCCTATGGCTCTCGGAGATAATGTAGCTTCCTATTAGTGAAAGAATTTTCAAAATCGGTTCAGTACATCCAGAGATTACCCTCTAGAACCTCACAACCTCACAAACTCACAAACTTTACCTCTTTATAATATTAGTATAGAAAAAGCTCACTTATTACATGCTTACCCTTGTCTTAAGGGAATTAAATATGACTAGCAGATTGCGGGTGTACTAAAGCTACACTTCTACCGAATCTTTTGAGGACTAATAAGTGAAATTAATTTCAAAAAGATGTATTCAATCGTGTCTTGCCTCGAACTCACGACTTTTTAGTCGTCAGTTTTAACCACTGGGCTATAGCCACATGCCGTGTATAAATTCCCGCGTATTAGTCACACAAACTGATGTTGTGAAGGGCTATAAATTTTTGACTCTCTAGCCCCTTACGGCACAGTCGTTATGTTACCTCTATTTATGTACCTACTTACAAGGGTTTATGGATTCTGAAGTATGTGCTGAACATTTGAGTCTTATTCGTTTATTTATATGTTGTTACAGCTACTTTGTTTATAAGCTTTACGATATATTTATAGACTATTTTTACGGCTGCCTCGTTGGTGAGCGTGAGTTACTGGGTTCGATTCCGGGGTCGGCGAAGTGTTATTAGGTTTTTCTATCAGGAATTTATTAGTAGCAGCCACGCAGTTTGGATTTGTGCCGGATGATGGCAATAGGCTCGCCTCCTATTACATGAAGACTAAAACATATCTGGCGAAATGTGGGTGTACTATTAGGTACACCTCTGCCTACCCTTCAGGTTTACAGTCGTGATGATATGTGTGTTTTAAGGTAAGGCTCTTAAGGAAGAGGTTGTTAAAGGTTACATGATTTAGATGTTCTCAAGTAGGTGTTAAACTGGTTTGAGTATAAGCAAGTGATATAGGCGTTATTACACCAAGTATTTCTCACCAGCTAGCCTGATTTGGTCTAGCCTCGATTACAAAACCTGGTGAAATGGGTATTATTAATATTTTAACTATGATACTTGCCGGTAAAAGTCTTATTAGGAGCCTATTACGAGAAGCAAGCTCCTCCTAACCGACTCAAGCTGACTCCATAAGTGTGGTCCCTGATATCTTTGCCCCAAGACGTGAAGACGTGACGTGACGTTTGTCGTGCGTAAAGCTTGTTCTCTGGACTTTGGTTTGTTTTATTCGTTATTTACTGTTTACATATGAGGTAAGTAGTACTAGACGTGGGATCATAGGTGTAAGACATGTTGTGTCAAAGTGTTTTACGGCCCGTGGCTATGTGTTCGGTATGTGTTCCCATAATTTCTACATGTTAATCTTTTTCAATATAATTAGTTTACAACTATACGATAGTTACCTACTTACCTGTTTTAGCCCAAACGACTTAGTTAAATGTTTAATACTGCAATAATCCATTGACATAAAAAAAAAACATTAACATTACATTTAATTTTTACATTTATTTTAAATTTGACATTTAGAAAAAAAAAAACTATTTAAATTTGTTAAATGCCTGCTGACAAATTCTGACATTTTTTTTTTTTTTTTCAATATTTAAAAGACTGATAAGTTAGCCAGGGGCTAGACAGTCAACAAATAGAGACATATTACTAACACTCAAAGTGTGTCATTGACTTAAAAGTCATAATTTATACGACCGACTCCACTTACACAAAAATCAAAAGTAAATGTTTTTGAAAAAAAAAAAAAAACTAAAAAATACCAATTAGTACGGTTCATAACGTTAGACCTGCAAGAAAAAATACTGCTGAAATTGACATACTACACACAATAGATAAAATTAAGACAAAATAATATGACAATTTCGAAGAAATCACAAAACCATTAGAAAGGACAGGTATGCTGCATCATAGTGAAACAGTGACGATTATTGCGTCATCCGATGACGTTGCACAGAGAAAGGTGTCAACACACGGTCATGACAAAATGGATCAGACATAAACAAACCGGGGAAGACCAAGAAGAAACGATGGACTTTGTGAAAGATGATATGAATAGAAAAGGCGTGACGACTAATACAGAAGTATGAAAGAAGAGACTTGCTGCGCCGACCCCAGATAAATTGGAATAAAGGCAAGAGCCTACTAACATATTCTATAATGATATACTAATAGAAACTGCAACTGATACTACAAATATAACCAGGAAGGATAAAAACAGTATCCTTAAAATGTTTTATAAGGTTGACAGTGATTGTACTGGGATTCACAGAAAGATTGGGAAAATGAAGTTTTTATGCATTACATTTAATACAGTTTTCATGAAGTCAATTGGGATTATGCCTAAGATATTTATAATGAAGCAATGGACAATTTGTTAGCGGTAGAAACATTGTCAGACGCCTGCAAAGTAGAATTCAATGATCTTTCATCTTAACGAATCAATATTTGTATTAGAGTTCGATGATGACGGATGGTATTTGAATGTCCTTCTTGTAATTTTGATTGATAGCTTGTCTCTAAGCTCATATTTTTTATTTATTTCTTGGCGTTCAATTCTTGTCACGAATCCTATCAAAAAGTTCTGATTTGATTAACATAGGATTATAGAGTTTTAAAATTAGATTATGGATTGGGAATATAGCATCGTCTTCATCGAAAATTTAACTCTTAGCTCACCATGGGTCAGAGTGCATTCTCATTCTTCACCGACTATAAGTATACTTGTGGTTTTAAGACTTAAGATAAACTAAACACCGACTTTCGTTTTTTTATTTACTCAAGTTTGGTATGTGTTCACGTGAGCTCAGCCTCTTGCATGACTAAACCATGGATATCTCTAGTTTCCCCCACCAGTTGTATCAGCATGATGTTTACTTTTTGCACGTAACAGATAACGTGAAAAAAATGACACAATTTTATCAATGGCAACAAAATATTTCAGATTATTCCTTAGTCATATGTGTAAAGAGGTTTATGTTCACTTTTGCTATTTGCTGTTGATTTTGCAATGTGTGTGGATTTTGAAAGATATTGCGTGCATATTGTGTTTTTAAATGTTTGTTAATGGATACATTTTTGATATGTGAGGGAAATTAAAAGGGACTACTTTCAAAGTTGATCTCTTCAAGAATTAGAAGTAAAATTAAACATTCAATAAGATTATCAATCAGATGAAGTAAATCTTCTGATAACATATATGTAAGAGATCAAGATAAGGTTTATCAATGATGACTGATCGCATAGAAATATGCATACAGGCAAGTATATGATAGATATTTCTTAAGTATAAGTAGGAGCAATACCTATCTAACAGTTATCCTCAAATTTACTTATCAAGTAAGAAGTTAATACTCTGTAGGAGTTTCTCTAAAGTTTGAGAACATAAATTACAAGCAATTAAAAGCTAAAACTTTAGAAGTTCAAATCCAATGTTGAGAAACACTGTAAACACACCTCCAGCACTCACTAATTGTAATGCAAATATTATCAAAAAAGATACATCCACTTATTGCGACTTTGTTATTACCAACACCATCCATGAATGTCCACTTGGAACCAAATCGAAGATTTTGTTTGCAAACAACTTGATAAATATAAAAAAAAACTGACAGCTTACTTGGAACTAAGTTAATATCACTTGAACCAATCCAGTCTCCAATAGCACACCGGTTCCAACTGGACACCCACGGGGAGACAAAACGAGAAAAGATGCAGAAAAAAATATTTTTTTCTTTTACTCACTTTTTTAATTCCGAAATGTGAACAACACAACACTGACCGTAAATTTTATTGAGCGAACGAATGTAGCGCGATCCGTTTGTTACTGGCGTGCGTTCTGCCTCACGTACGTTTAGCGTTTGGTCTTTCCGCTTCACGCTTGACGTTTTTATGCTCTGTGATTGGTCGAGACGGCGAGCCCGTCGCTACGTCACGCCAAAGCCTTTAGGGCTCACGCAACCGATAGATTTTTACTACAGTTTGGCAATTAGTTGCGAGTTGTAGCACTGCGCGGTTGGGTTGGTAGAGCTTCCGATTAGCGCTTTTGATAGAACTTATGTTTTTTTACTGTTCATTTTAATGTTATCATCTGTTTATGTTTACGGTACAATTGGGACAAAGTACGTAGTTGTGTGATTGAAAAAGTTAACATGAGTCTATTTATCTTAAAAGTTTGCAACACAATTTTCCGACGGCAAGGTTAGTAGGCAGTTAATCCTCAGTTTACAGACTGTAGACATCAAAATAGAGCAAAATATCACAATATCACAACGAAAAACACAAACCCAATTACACTTCAAAAGTTCAAGTCCGACAACATTAAGAATAAAATTAAAAATCTAGAATGCACGACAGAAAAAATATCTGATCAAAATATTTTCGCGTCTCTTCTAACCAGTGTCAATCACAAAAAAAAGCATAGACAAACTTTTTAAAGCGTGAAACTTTTTGAGAAGACTTACCCAAGTGTTATAACAAAACTTTTATTCGGCAAATCCACACAGTAGCACGTTCACTAACGTCTTTCTGATGCTCCCTGCGGTAAGCGACTAACGACGAAGTGCTCCGTGTGTGTCTCTGAAATGTGTGAGCACATCGCGTTCCTATTGTTTCACGACATATACTTGTATTGTGGGCCGTGTCTGTGTCTGTGTGTGTCTGTTTGTTTGTGGTTAATTGAGGTTTTAGTTTAATTAATTAATTTGTTTTGGTTTTTGTGTTAAAGAGCCTGGGAAATAAAATGTAATTGAATTGTTATGGGATGTAAATCATTTGCTGCTGTAACATTTTAACGAATATGTATTAGCAAGGTTAAATAAAAAAAAATGGTAATTAGATAGTTGATCTAGTATAAAAATGATAATCATTTTATATATCTGGAAAACAGCTCCAATAATTTTTGTCGTCGTCATTTTTCCAAGTCATTCTATAATATTCAATATGATTCTACCAAAAGTTCAATCTATGCAGTTAAAATGACCCAGTCATAGTCTTACGTCGTTCACAAGCGGAGCCGCTAACAAAAGCTAGTTTTTGTTAACAATTAAGTAAGATGATGCACTGAGCGTCTGCATTCTCAGCCAATTAAACGAAAGTACCCTCTGTGACGTCAATGGCTATATGTCTGTCTAAACCGGGCGTGTCACCTTAGCAGGTTTTTTTTTTTTACGGATGGGAAATTATCAAATGACCCCTCCCACTCTGGGCGGAGCGGAAAGGAGTGTCAGTCTTGTACAGACTAAAACTTATCCATGTTCCTTCTTTTGCCTTTTGTGTTCCAGGGCCGCGGTATCCCTTTCGAACAGTCCCGCAACCCTGGCAGGACCTTAGCCGGCTGACTTGAGGGCATCGGGCAGTGGTCCCGTGGAACTTAGAGGAACTAAGCAAAATTTTGACATGAGGCACTTAGCTACATATCATCATGCCTGTAGCCCCGACGGGTTAGGCAGAGGTGTATAACCTACTAATACGACCTCATTTCGCAAGTTATGTGTTTAAGTTCCATGTAATAGAGGGCAAGCTTATTGCCATCAACCGGGCACAAATCCAGAATCGTGGCTGCTACTGAGAAATTTCTGATGGTAAAACCTAATAACACTATGCCCAACCTGGGAATCGAACCCAGGACCTTATGTTCAGCACTATATTTTAGCTAGTGTCAAAGTTAGAAAGAGGCTCTTAGAACTAAAAACTCAAAGACTTTGAACTGGTCCAGTCTTGGGAAAATGGTGTCACGTTTACTCTCAGTAATGGTATTACATAACATAACGTCACGACTGTTTTTCCCGAAGGGCTAGGCAGAGGTGTAGGTCCTATCCATATTTCGATGATTTCGTTTAAGTCCTATTTAGGGAGCGAGATCCAGGACCTAATCTAACCTACGGGCTGCTACTAGGGAATACTTGATGAAAAAGTGAATAACAATTGTCCTGTGTGGGAAAATCTTCATGGATAGGCCTTGTGGAGCGAGCGGAGTGTTATGTCGGACTCAAACAGACTAAAAACCCACTGTTCTTATTACTATCATGTGTCGGGGGCTCGGGAAATACAAGTACTTTCGCGGGCACCAACTTTGTCCTACCTGGGAACCAAACCCATGTTCTCAAGCACAGCCGTAGCGCTTATGACTAATGTAAAGATGCTCATCTGCACTCAAAAGGTACAAAGAGGTAATACGCAATGTAACGGATGTGTATTTTCGTAACAATGTAATACCCATTGTAAATGTTTTAAATATTGAAGCAAAGGACCACCTATTGTTAAGCCTAGACCAATCTACTAAATCTACTTAATCGTGTGCTTAGCGCCTAACCTGGTGTCAGAGTTTTTATGCGGCCCATGGGCCTCTAACTTGGTTTTACATGCCTTCGAGAAATATCTCTCAGGCATGCCGGTTTCCTCACGGTGAAGGAAATCACCGAAGCAAGCGATAATTATACAATACAAATACAAATCATTTATTTGCATAACATAGGAATACTAACCTGAATCCACAAAAAATGAATCATGAATCGTTGTGACATAGTGCACAAGTGAAGTGGTACTAACATTTACCAACACAATTTGTATTTTATCATATGTATGTTAGTCTATAAGGTATATATCTATGAGCCAAAGAAGCCTGAAAATAAATGGATGTTGACTCGAAACCTATGGCTTGACAGTCTGACGGTCACACCACTAGGCTATCAATGCTTCAATGTAAAGAGAATAATCTGAATTCAAATAGTCCGAATTTCGCAGTAGGTGTGCAAATATCAAATACACTGATTAGATGCACGGACAAACAGAGATTACTATGAGAATTTTCTCGGAAGCGATAAGGCAGCCTTCGACGTGTCACACCATAATCTTCTTTGTAGTGTCATGCACGGAGGTTGTGCAGTGTCAAAGTAATTTTGTATTTATGTTGGTATTTTACTAAGAAAAGGAAAAAAACCGGAACATAGTAATATTCAGGTTGTTTTCCAGAGTGAATGGAAGATTTGTCCACTGGTTTCATTGAAGCGAGATTATTAAGAAGGAAACTTAAATCGTCAAAATTCATATTGTCAATTTGAACGGGTTTTCTATTAATTATATTGTAATGTCAGCAAACGAGAAGGGGTCCGAAAGGACCGATACCTGCCAGGTTTGCGGGACTGTTCGAAAGAGATACCGCGGCCTGGAACACAAAGGGCAAAAGAAGGAATATGGATGGGTTTTAGTCAGTACAAGTCTGACACTCCCTTCCACTACGCTCAGAGTGGGAGGAGTCATTTGATGATTTCCCATCCGTAAAAAAAGGCTAAAATTGTCTTAAAATAAAAAAAAATCTCGGACTGACAGAATGCTTAAATTCTGAAGTTTCCTTGAACCTTGATGTTTAAAGGGTGGCTGAAGCAGTGGAAATCGTTTTCAAATCATTTGATATTTTTACTTAAGTTTTACTTATGACTACCTCGTCGCCGTGGTCGCAATCGCGACTGCTAAACGTGAGGTCCTGGGTTCGATTCCTATGTTGGGCAAATTATATTGGGTTTTACCATCAGGAATTTTCTCAGTAGGAGCCACGGAGTCCGGATTTGTGCTCGGTTGATGGCAATATCGCCCCCTATTACATAACTGGCGGAATGTGGGTGTACTATTAGGTACACCTCTGCCCAGACACTCGGGGATTATAGGCGTGGTGTTATGTTATGTTACAAACATTCAAAATGCTTATTGAGAAGTTCCTTGATCCTTGATGTTTTCAGCGAAGCGGAGCAAGTGGAAATCGTTTTCAAAATCATTTCGTATTTTCACGACTTTCAACAGCTTTGATAAGCAAATGCTTATCAATGCTGTTGAAAGTCGTGTAGTCGGTATAGTCGGTAGCTAAAGTTAATTAATCAAAACAATTTTGAAATTTCCGTTGTCGTTCGAGTTATATAATTTCATCTAGGCTCTCGGATCTTAAGTGACGTGAGTACTCGAGATGTCAAATGTGGGTGTGTTTGGAAAATATAGAAAAGAAAAACCAACTTTATCTTTTAGGTCATGATAAGTGCAGAAAGAAAATCATCAGAGCCGATCACTCAAAGTATCAGTGGTTATCAGTCAAATGTAAAACCGATTACTTGGGCAGCTATCGTTTAGGATGTTGATAGATAAATAGCGATAAAAGAAAATAAAGCCACTCTGAGAGTATCTTTAAAGATATTGGTTGGTGGCGCCACTGAAAGATGACGTAATTTTAAGGTTGTCAGCAGGTTGAAGAATTATATCGAGTGGAAAGAACATCGACGCAACAACGGTTACCATGAAGCACATGAATCTAGACCCACAAGGACCAAACATTCTCGTCGGTTCTTAAAAAAAAACCACAACTTAATTAGCGTCAACTATGTTTGTATGGGGACACCCTTTAATTTTCAACTTTTTAATTTTTTGGACTTAGACAAGTTACACTTACAAGTTTGATTTTTTCATTGCTCCAATGGGCATCAGACTTGAGTATTTGGTATTCATTTCAGCTTGATACCGCCACGCATTCCTGAGAAAAGGGTCTTGACAGACAGACGGACTACAAAGTGATCCTATAAGGGTTCCTAAAAACCAGCTGTTTCCTACAAAAGTGCAATATCTACACGGTTAAAACGGAACAGTGTTTCTCGCTGGGGAGTCAAGATTCACGTCATTCACCGTTTACGCGTATCAGACTTACTCTCTTTCATAAAGACCACAATTGCTTGTTGACAAGTTGACCACTTAAATATAAATTTGCAGGATTTTTTCAGTATCAGCTCAGAGATTTATGGCAATAGACTTGCCCCCTAATAAGTGGGTACACAACAATAACAAATGACTACAAAATGGGTATGTACTATTGGTACACTTCCGCGTAATATCGTGGATACACAGTGTGATGTTATGTGATGTAATTGCTTTACAACACAAAGGTTGAATGTCATTTGTTTTTTCATAAAATAACAAGGTCTATTAGTCTATGTGCCAGTCCTTTTCTTATTATCAACCTTTGTGAAGTTTCTATATTTTATACTGGGAATTGTTTTCAAAAGTAAAGCAATTACGAAGTTGACAGTACAGCAGGGGCCTTAGTCTGCTATTGCAATAGTGTCAGAATGGTCTATCATTGATTTAATAAGGCTCCTAGCCCACGGCGTATTGAAGCGCGTTCGAAACTCGTTTGACGTGCGTACAAAGGGTAATTCGTCTGCGCGGGGCCTTATTAAATCAATGATAGACCATTCTGACACTATTGCAATAGCAGACTAAGGCCCCAGGACCCAAAATCACTTAGTAAGCTACAAACTAGAGAAGACACTATACTCTTAAAATGATTATTCTGTAAGTCAAATTTGTACTCAGGTCTCCTCACTTGACATTAATGTTAAAACACACAAGTACCCAACAGCAATACTTATTTACTTCGTCTAAGTTTCAACACAGAGGTTTTATTATAAAGAATAGTTCACATATATTTAGAAAGTGAAATATGAAGCATGTGAAAATCTTGCATAGATCAACTGAAAAGAGAAGCTTTTCTTTTCTGGTCACGTCATCGAATTTCTTATGATAACTTCTTTAGCTGTAGTAAATTCTACTAACACTCACTTCATGGTACTATGTTTATAAAGGGTGTAAAAAACCCTTAACGAAATCGAAAGGCACTTATTCTCCCCGTCATTGCGATACTTTTTTTGTACTGGATCTTTCTAGTTACGGAGATAAATATTTAATACTAGTTTTTAAGGTAATAATTTTACTTTAATTACCTCCAGGATTCACTTACTATTCAAAGCATCCATCAGCACAATGTTTTGAGTGTGCCACATTGAGTTTTACCGTAAAAAGTGATTTTTCACCCCAAAAAAAAAGTCGTTTCCAAGCAATCCTTTCTTTACAGTGTTACTTAGTTTGATGTACATAATGCTTGGTCAACAGAGACATCCTAAAAACAGTCATTTCACAGTTATTACACCTCTAGCTATAAAGTCGGCTAATCGGCTGAAGTGGGTGTTTAAAAAAAAACTAAAAGAAAAGAAAGTATAAAGTTTATTTGACGTCAGTTCCATAAGCACACATAATACAAGAAAGATACAAAATAAAAAAATAAAACAAATTAAAAACTAGGAAAAAAAAAAGCAAAGAGAAAATACATTGTACGTGTACGTGTAAGTGCTGTGTGCCTCACGGCTGCTCTGCGGCTGCGGTTGCTATCTACAGAGGCATTATTCAAAACTTAGGTTAGCCAACTTAATAGTACGAGTACTTAATAGTAATTAAGTATGGATGAACTGTACGCACAACGACCATTCAAGCTATAGCTCTAATTGTACGGGAAATCTATACAAAGCGAAGCCATTTTATACTGGAAATGTATAGCTTGATATGTCGCCATTTTCATGTCGTTTGGCAGTGGTGGTCACAATATATTAATAGCAGATTTTATTCTTAGTTCACAACTACACACGGAACACAAACAGCCAAAATATTTATGTTTAAACAAGACTTGGACTCTTATCTGATAAGGGCATCGTTACGTAGATTATGTACCTGTTGATATATTATGACGTAAACACATAAATGTGACTAATTTGTTGAAGTAAATAGCGGGGAAATAATGTACGTTGAAGGTAAAGGAATCATTGGTGACATGAGAAGAATATCAGTTATTATGATAAAGAAATTGGCATCAAGAATATGAAATAGTAGTGAATGAAGCAATAGGAAAGAATTCTGAAGTTACAGCATTTCAAATTAATCCAGTCTTCGCATGAACCAAACGTATAATGCAGAGTATGATGACGATGAAACCGAGAGGAATTCTAATACGAAACAGGTTACGAAAGAAAAACAAAAAACTAAGTCGGAAATACCGAAAAACAAAAAACCGTACGAATACAAATAGGAAATCCAAAACCAGATTAGTCAGAAGCACTTACAACCAATAAACTAATATAAGAACATGAAAAAAGAAGCTTCTATTATAAGAAAAAACTCACCAAAAACCGCAAATTTTAATAATTTTGGTTTGTCTGGTGAATCATCGACACGCGGCGGCCGTGACTTTGACCGGCGAAACCGTGACGGCAGTACGGAAGTTAACAGGGTCATCAACACCTCATTTCACGTCTACTGGGGTAATTAGTTTTACTTTTACTTCATTATGACTGAAGATCTGAATGCGGTAGCGTAGCACGTTTCTACGTGGCTTGAAGGCGATATGTCTTAAGCTTCTAAAGCTGGACGAAGCACAAACTCGTACTCCATAACTACTAATATCATAAATACGAAAGTAACTCTGTCTGTTATCTTCTCATGCTTTAACGGTTAAACGGATTAGGATGAAATTAACCGTACTGATAGACCACGAACTGGTTTATAATAAATGTTTATATCGGTAGTACGTTATCGTGGGATAATTTCGAACACACTCGCGTGAAGCCGAGGGCAATAGTTAGTAGCATAGGTTTCAAAGTTCAAAGGACCTTACATAATTTTATCCAATCACTATCGGTATACAAAAACACATTGAAATACTATTTATGTATTCAGCTCAGACAACGAACACCGAATCTGAGAAATGATGCTTTAGTATTAACACATTAGCATTTCGACCGCTCAAAGCGAAGGTGCACTATTTATGCAGGCCTACATTTCAAAGACTGCTTTTATGACATTAGTATGGTTCAAGCGTTCGTATACTGGGCCGTGGAGACGCAAAAAAAACACAATCGCAATGTAAAATGGTCGCGGACGACTGTTATGCCTGGTTTCGCTGATACTACGCAACATCTAAATAAAAGCGCATTGATTTTTCAACGCTCGTCACAGCGCCATTTTATTTAGATGTTTATCTATATGCTCTCTAATGTCCGTAAAGATAGACGTTAATCGTGCATTTGAAATAAGGACGGGTCTATTAGAAGTTATACAAAAGTGACCTGCTCTTTGAGACAGAGACTATGTTCTTTCTCATCTTAGTAGATTACAAACGTAAACCGATACCTTTCGCAATTAATTCTCTAAATGGTTGTCGAAATCTATGTTTAAAAAAACTAAGCGCAACACAGACTCCTTGACTGTGTAATATATCAATTATCGTAAGACGACCAGGGCCTGTATTACATATCACTATCACATAAAACAACATTATTTCGACTTCTGTTACTTCAGTGACGTACGTGTATAGGTCCGTTTTTTTCTCATACTGAAGTGACTTTAAAATAATACTGATGCGGTGATGATAGGCCCCTAGCTGTAAATAGAATCTAGATTACAGCAGATAAATCAATGAATCATTTTTCCTTGATAATGCAGAAGATTGAGGAAAAGATTGATTTATTAATATCTTGAGATATAAACTACCACGGTACCACCCCACCACCCGTATTTGTTTGTACCATTCTCACCAAAATAAAATAAATTGTTTTTGTCCAGAGTATTTTTCTCCACGAAATAAGTCAAATGATAGGCCTTTGGTACAGTTTCAGAGTTGATTTTTATTTAATATTGCTTGAAAACTGTTAGTTTATAACAAAAAAGTGTTAATTTATCAAATAAAATTTAAGTCATTTGAATTTACTGTCTCATAAAAGATTACTGACACTTACACTTAGGTAATTTAAGAGAATACCACAAGGAACTATCTTAGGCCTCCATTTTTTTGCAAAAACCTTTGTTATAATATAAATATAATTAAGTTGGTAAATAATAACATTCTAATCCAATGCTAAAGCAGATAAATATGATTCTGTCGCGTGATCTACAACATAAGTGATTATCAGTAAGCCTGTCACTTGCAGCAGGTAAATCGATTAAAAACTGCTATTATATCTATAGCTGTCATACGTAAACGAATAATCGAAACAAAACAAGGAAATAAGGACCCGGTTATTTTTATCAGTAACTAGATAAGAATGTGTATTATATTAATTTTGTAACACAATATAATAGTAATTGTTGGCTTCCGGAAAAAGTTTTTGAACTATGGAAATTTTTGGTAGTTTATTTAATAACTGTATCTATGTAGGATGTTTTTGAGGCCTTTGTGTTAGTTAAGACTGTCTATAGGAAGCAGTGACTGTTGTCTAGTTACACGTGCACCTACAAGTTTTAAAGTATAACTAGAAAAGTAATGGCCATGAATTTAGGGTTGAACGCTACATTAAAAATACATGAAGCTGCAGAAATTGGTAAAGGAAATAAAGAAAATGATAACAGAGGGGTTACCTAACTCATTTAGTTTTGAGTAGAATATAACTAGCGTGTCATATTTATATTGACATCACACAAGCATGTATTTCGCCTTATCCAACGAGATAAATGGAAGGTAAATAAAGGTTATTATGATGACGCGACTCATCGGTGAAACATTAAAAAAATGTTGATTCACGATTCATGGTGTCTGTATCATTCATTAATTACGGTTGTTCAAAGAATCATCCATGGATTTGAGTCATGTTTTAGAACCACTGATGAGTTACAATGCTACATCAAATTTATTAGTTTGAGAAGAATCTTTGTACAGAAATCCCGAAAATATTTGGACGGTTAATTTTCAAGGTCCAGCTTAAGTCAAGTTAAAACTACTATTAGTTAAATGGTTCGGTAGTTGTAAGATCAGCAATAGCTGTATTTTTACACACAGTTGAAAATGGTGCTTCATGGACCATTTTCAACTTGATAAAATATAAAAGTCACGAAGTTTACTACAATCAAATCAGTTTGTTTGAATGTATTATTTGCTTTTATATTCTAATATTATATTGATTCATGATTTGATTCTCAGTACTATGTAATGATAATTCAAATTATTCAAAAGTGTGCAAACTTTTGCGGTACAGGTGCTAATTTGATTGTATCTGGTGATCTCCTTATAATACCTTCATCCAATAGACTTCTTGTGATTTCGTTGGAAACAAGTTCAGAAAACCGCACCTAAAGAACAACGTCTTTGACTAAGTATTGCAAAATATGGTGCATAATTACTTTTCTTATTGAAAACACCTACTTTCCTCCTCTCTATATAATGAAGCTGGTCCTATTTTTTGAATTTTCCTCCAGAAGAGTCGTGGTTTTCGTCATCTTACTTGCTGACGCAAAGGGAATCAGCAAATCCTACCAGATCAGCGTTAATCCACCTACGTCATACTGACGTGTCACTTAATCTCCAGCTTTAAGAAGCTGTGTACCTAACCAGAGTAACAGTGAACAAACCTGATACTACCAGATATATATACCGCATTATATGACGTCAAATATATCCCAAGAAAAATAAGACTTCCGTTTGTCTTTTTCTTCCTCTCGTTTTACGTAACAGAATACCACATTGACCTTTCGCTTCTGATTGGCCAAAAGATTTGCCAAATCATTGCGGATTTGTGACCGCAGTTAAATTTTTCATTCGCAGTAATGAAATTGACGACCACAACATACACTGTAGATATCATCCCATCGGACTATGAGAGTAAAGGACCAGAGAATGCACATGTGTTAGCACACACACTTGTGAACTATATCTCCTGCGAACTTTGCTATTCTCTGTTGAGATGACCGCCGTAACGGGAAGATATTATTATACATTTTTTCAAGGTCTAACAACTTTCAACAGATTGGCTTAAGTTTCCAGTAAGTCAGTCCAATACTTTTTAATTTTTTCACAACGATGCATATGTAGCTAATTGCATGCACATCAAAATATATTAATATAAAACGCCCAAGCCCGCAGGTAACGTCTTTGTCTAATTACCTACTGTTTGTCAAGTTGAGTATATAACAGTAGGCAAAAAAATGTCTGCAGTTGCACCATATTTTTCAAGAAGCACTGGGTCATCTTTCCTTTCAAAGGCAGGTTGAACTTATAATGGCTTGACCACAAACGAATTACTCAAGGCAAAGATCGAGCCACGTCTAGCCTGTGGCTTCTCACTAAATGACGTCTATAGAACAATTTCTTCCCGTTTACGATCTTGCGTCAGTAAACAATTATTGCCATCCATGTTACATAAGTTTAGGTGACGTAGGTCACGGGAATTCAGTGACGACGTGTCATGCTCACTCAATGTCTCGCTGATGGTGGCGCGTGTATCGGATCATTTAGTTCCCTTCAAAATGGTTGAGTAGAATGGTGCTGATCCATGTGTCATGTTCGTGAACGGGCGCTGTCAGTTGTGACTGGTCATCTCTTAGTTGCCACGGCTTATTTGAATTAATTATTTTATTTTAGTTTTTGAATTGTCTTTTTTGTTTTTAATATGGACACTTTTAACGTTCACATCTTGTTACATCGTTCTCACATAATGTACCATCTCAATATGAATGATGTAACCAAGGTTTTGTAACAATATGCTGATTTAAAAGAGTGTCCATGGAGTTTCTTGCCCATTCTTCTCCATAGAGATCTACGCTAGGGAATGGGCAACTACAGTACTTTCACAGTTTTTATGCCTTGTGACTGGGACTGTAGCTACATTTAATCGTTATCTTTGTTTCGACAGTTCAAAGGTGCCTGTAACTGGCCTACTTGAAATAAATGCTTTGATTTTGATTTTGATTTTGACGAGTAGCAAATTATGAGTGTACTGGAGCATTCGATATTTATCTCTGTAGTATTTAATTACTCTCTGTCTATAGATGCGTTTTTCATTTGTTTGTGTAAATGTGTTGGGCTTAGCGCGACCGCGCGGAGTGGACGTATAGTGCAGCACAAGGTGGCATTGCTTGTCAAAAACGAAATGCATTGATATCTCAGTTTTGGTACATTTATTTTAAGTATGGGGTTTCCCGCCTGCACAGATAAGTTGAAGTGGTGGTGTGGTGGTTGAAGTGTAAAAGCGCTCCCTCAACGAGTACATTATTAGCCTTTAATGTAAAAGTACTGACTCGAGTGATACATCAGTGATTGAGGAGAACCAAGCCTTACATTGCGTAACCTGTAACGATACAATTTGTAATAATCACTTGTACATATATGTAGGTACCTACAAAATCGAATCTTGGATTGTTGTTACATTTCAGGCTAATGTTCTGGTCAGAGAGCGCGTTAACGTAAATTCTAATATTTGGTTAATTTCTGATAGTATGTTACTGCATGCTTGTCGCAAAACTTTTAACCGAAATGGTAAGGTTGTATTTTGGAAACAAAAATCGTTCAATATTACCTCAGTTTGTTCCGTCTGTTTCTTCTCAGAGTAGTCAAGTCGAAACACCGGCCCCATCTAGTTTTAAAACATAACATGAAGCGAAGTGTCAAAGTGTTCTGTAAAACCAATTTACAGAAATATATATGATTTATTACACCTACGTTGTACTTACGTGCTACGGAAGGGTTTATTTAAATATCACGTAAATGAATGCAGCAGGCATTCATTTACGTTTGATAAAATATTTAATCCAAAGCCAACTAATGAGGGATTGTCATCATTAGCAACATCATGTAAGCGATCATTGATCGTGGTTATCTAGTGGCTATCATAATCATGGTGTTTTGCTAACGAATAGGAGACTAGAAGCACATTATGTTTCTGGACTGTACTGAAAACTCCACCCCGCCCCGTTTTCATGCTCCACCTCTTTTTGGTAATTGCCAGATCTTAAACATTAGTTTTTCTTTACCCAAGCCCGAAACGGGGTAATTAGTAAACATTAAGAAAAAGTTTTATTTTGGAATCAGCCCTGAAATCGCAAAAAAGACAGCTGCTTCATACATTTCTGAATGCAGAAAGCGACAAATTGTATGAACAGGTGGTTTTATTTTTGGTCCCTTATGAAGCTCATTTTGTACAGCTACATTTTCATTACGCAATCCGTCCTCAACTTAATTTTAATCAACTGTCTAGGCCGTGATTTACTCCATATCTTAACACTGGCCGGTTTTTCCTCATTCTAACATATACATGGAAATTTTATTCTTTACATTTTTATTTATAGTCGTTTGCTCTACTAGCTTTAGAAGACAAAAAAAACGCTGAACTTTGCAACGGAAGCTGAGTGTAAAAAATTCCACGTTACTACGAGAAATTGTCTCAAATGACTCAGTTATTGTATAAAGACGCTGGAACTTTAAGCCAAACTTTTCCGTAGTACTAGGAAGTAGGATATTTCCGACGTTTTCTTATTAAAGTGCTCGAAATTATACAGGTGTATTGCACGGTACGATAATTCTAGGTATGGTGAATGGAGTGCTGCCCTTGATATTAAAACGTCTGTGTTTTGTGTTCGTGCTATCGTTTAATGAGTTTCCGTTTGCGTGAAAAGCGCATAGTGTTGCTGCTGAAAATTCGATAATTATGTATAAGGGAATAATGAGAATTAATTTACAATAGAATTAATGGTTGAGTGGTGGATTTACCTACCTTATAAAAAGCTGGGAAAAAACATGACATATTTATTAACATCAATCTGTAGGATAGAACTTCTACCATATTAGAATAATACTTTATAAAATGATCGGAATTATTCAGCGTTTTTTATCATCGGGACGAACTCAAGTCCTGTAGTTTCTTTTTTATAGGTGAAAACCAATGGTGACAACAGAAAATCTAACCATTTTTTAAGAAGTAAATGTTATGGAGGTACCGCGTAAATCGTAACATGGCGTGACCTGTACGTTTTTCAAAGAATTCTATAAATAAGTCAAATAACTTACAAGTGACTCGTATGCAAACCTTTCTACCTGTGACCACAATAGTATTTTCTGAGAAACACTACTCGTACAGGCGCCACTGCGCTACGCTGACGGATGACTCACGTTTACCTTACCTTGAGAAATCAATTACAGCTTACGGTATGTACTAAGTAAAGGTAGGTACAAGAGGAGAGCAGTGGCAGAAGCTTGTGTTCTTTATTCCATCACCAGTGCTCTCAAAACGGAAAGGTAATGGTATCCTTTCCGTTTTACCGGTTTCCTTACGATGCTGATGGCAGCATCGTAAGGAAACCGGTATGTCATAGAACGTAAGATATGTGACATCAAGCAACCCGCCCTGGAGCCGGTTAATGGATGTTCACCCATCCAGGAACGGACCTTGGCAAGAACTGCTTAACCTTGAAGATCAACCCGTGTGGCTGTTATTATTTAGTTACGAGCTTAACTTAGCTTATGAGATCAACTAATTACCGAACAGCTTTTAATTTCCAACATTTATTAAACTGTTGGCTGACGCAATAAATGCTCCAGTTACCAGGGCTCCAGGAAAATTAAAAATAAGTAGAACCTGCCTTATAAGGGCGTTATCACACTTATCGGCTTGAGCAGGTCAGATAGAGCTTCGCGTATGTCCATCCAATACAAGCTTTATGTAAATACAAATCGCTTTGAAAGTGAGCAACCTGGGTAATTTCACTATCTGTAAGGTAACTACGTTTTTTGCAACCAATCTCAGAACCGCTTTTAATATTTAGCTGTGTACTCATACGGTTCCCTCTATTTGTAATTGCCCGCGACTCGGTTTACGGTGGGAAATTATACGCGGAAACTGTACATAGCTTGACAGCCGGAAATAATGTAGCTTCTCATTAGTGAAATAATTTTCCGAATCGGATCAGTAGTTCCGGAGATTAATCCACACATCCACCACACTTACAAACATTACCTGTTTATAATATTCTAGTATTGTTACTCTACTATTAAAATAAGGATGTTTTGCTGAACTACCCGCTATGTTTCTGACGGTACGTCAAATGTGACGTACCTACATTAATGCTGACGTGGCAATGTTAATAAAAAGAGGTATTTATCGCGTCGCACGCGCGTGGATTTTATCAGTTTCTGCGGTTACTTCTAGACGTTTCCTTTTTTTCTTAGGTCGGGTAAATCAAGAGCAAGCTACGTCATAATTATGTACGTATACGCGTACGTAGCGGGAAAGAGCGCTTAAAGATACGCATGCTTATCGAGTCGCACGCGCATCGATTTTATCAATTTGTGCGGTTAGCCAGGTCCCCTTTAATTTTCCTTCTTTGCCCTTTACGGTATTACTAATTATGGCATCATATTTTGTTTTTCATTGATTAATTCATAAGTTATAAAAAAGGGTATATGGAAGTAGGTACAATCTATCTTCATCAAGCGATTAATTTTTGAGGTATGGTATGAGTGAAGTGGATGCTAGGAGGCGAAGAATTTTTTCGACTTTTTATAGTAAGTCTAACTTTCCTTAATATTGTACGAAAACGTAGATTAGCATTCTGGTAATGATTCATGATTTCGTTTTTTTTTTTGTAAAATAACTGAGTCTTTTCTTCGCAATAGATCTACTTGTACTTTTCAAAAGAACTTAGCTTTTTCGATGTTCATTATCTGAAATGATTTATATTTAATTTAATAACAAATACAATAATTATTTGCTACTAATTGTAGATAATTAGTAACTTAGTACTTACTACAAATATATCTTGGGTCGTATTGGAGCGCCAAGGCCCAAGACAATTAAAAATGTATATTCTATCATAAGTTGTGGTCTCTCCTCATTTTTTGCCGCGCTTTTAATAATCAGCTTCAGACTTTCACTTGAATTCTAGTTTACCTACCATATTCAGGTCATCGATCATCTGGTTTGAGGGGTGCCCCAGAATTATTGACGTAAACTTTTCCTTAAAACCCATCTTAGTCATAACAAAATTAGAAACATTACGTTGTGCCCTACCGGGTAGGAACAGAACTCATCTCGATTCACCGTAACTGGCAACCCCAAAATAACCTAAAAAAGAACAAAGAAATTTCGCCGGAATGTTGCCAGCTCTGAGTCATTAGCAGGAAACTCATTATAGTTTAAAGGTATAATTTTAAATTATGACCTTCCTCTTTGACTTTTTTGTGATAAATGATTCAGTGATTGTTTCCTGAATGATCTGAGAGATATATATATATTTTTTTAAATGTGTTTTCGTACAGTAGGGATGATTCCTGAGTAAAAAAAATATGATTCTATTTAGTCCGTCATCGTCAGTTAGATAATCTAAAAATATTGGATGCGTAATTTTTGTATTTTCAAATCACAAAAAATTGACGAAGGTAAAACGCATCAAATAATCGAAGTGGGGGCTTATGACGTCACTTGTCAAAAAGTCTACATACAAGTGACGTCACGCGAGTTTTCGACGCACTGTATCGTCTTCATTTTTTGTTTACGTGAGAAAAGAAAAAAAATATACAATATTTTTGGAAATGTATCTGACAGACTAATTAGATATTTTTAGTCATCTACCCTGCGTTAGTACTACTAAAATTACCGATTGATTTTATTCTTAATTTGTTTGTACCCATCCATTTAATTATACGAACACACATAAGTTCTTATGTTTACGAAACACCCAACAAATTTTGTGTTTGACTGTACATATTGTAGGCCTCTACATAAAAAGTACTGACGATATCCGAAGGATTTCGTAGCACGATGCCTACTTTCGCACTATGACTACTTGTTTGTACTTTAAAGTAATCGGTAGCACGATGCCAACATTTTGAAACCATCATACATTAGATCGCACGATGCCTACTTTTTAATTTTTGTCCCAATTATATCGCAGTTTGCCAACTTTATGAAAAGTTTTATCTGACGATAGTATTATGCCTATTTTAGTACAGTCTAATGAAAAATATTTCTTACCAATTAGTTTTTCCACCAAAAGTGTCGTAAGTAGTTACTAAGTTTAACGTTACTGGCATGGACTCTGATTTTGAAATAAAATAATAAAGATATCAATTCTCCTGACATACAATCACAGTGTCACTCAATTTTATTTTACAATACATTACTAAAAATAAAATTTATAAAATATACGGGGTGAAAGGAACTCCGACGCAAAAACGGCTATCACGTATTCAGTACATCATTCTGAGCCCCCGAAATAAAATCCTTTCATCAGTTATTTAAAAAAAATGTGCTGTTTCCTACAAAAGTGCAATACCTTCACGGCCAAAATATATGGAAAAGCAGATTTTTGTTTTCTGAATACGTGGTAACCGTTTTCCAGTCGATGTCCCTTCCACCCCGTATGTCAAGTCATTTTTTTTTTTCGAAATGACTGAACAGAACTTAAACATATGTATCTTGCATAAGCGTATGAAGTTTCATTTAAAACGCTTCAGTAATTTAAAAAAAAATGACCTGAAAGTTTATATAAAAAGCCCTACGACGCGACGTTAACGTTCATAAGACAAGTGGCTTATCTTGCAAAGACCTCGGACTAGTTAGTTCAGCCAGAATTGTCTAATATTAAATATTTACACGAAAATTAAATGCAATCGACTGACTCATTTACCTGAGGTGAATATTCTACCGAAATACCTTTGAACTAATAAACTGCTAAGTAAATAGAAATAAACTTTATAAACACTTCACTACTAGGAATGCATCCATTGAACACCTATAGATTTACGATATTTAGATGCAATACTTTGATTGCAAAAGGCATTCTGTATTTATATTACACGAATATAGACATTATTAAAAAAAAAATACACTTGAAAATCGAATTAAAATATCTTCAATCAAAGGTGCAATGTGCACACAGTCAAATCAGATACAGTCGCGTGCACAGGATTACTTACGTTGCTTAATTATTATTATAAATTATCGCTGATGGATCTGTTACAAGTTCGAAGAAAACACTTTTGTGGATACATACACAAATTAGCTGTCATTTTTATGCGATGAAATCTAGGAGCAAACGCAAATATACCCAAAAAGATGAGCAATTGACCTGAAGAAGACGATGAAGGCAATGTGGAATCTGGAGGCTGTCACTACATGAGAAATGTATAAGTACTGGTATACTGATTTGATTGACAGATATACTTAGCAGGTACATCCATAATATACTAGGAGGATACCGTTCATACAGTAGTCAGATTTTATTGTATTTGAATGAATGTGCTAACGCACGATGACCATAACATTGTCCATTTCCCATGAGGATATACACTGCAGTAAAGTTGTTCTATACAATTAAATTACGTATAACTTCTAATAATACAAACATGTTTATTTAAGGTAGCATTTTTCACATTGACGTCACTATGTTTTCGTTAGCAGAAAGATGGCGGAAAGTGATCAGAATCATATGACTGTTGCTGCTATTATTTCAGGGATTAGGACGATATTTAATTTACTTCACAATCATGTTTTTTATAATTATTTATTTAGAGACAAAGTACCAAAATAAATAATTACTGTCCACGGGTTTGTGTGGGTGAAAAAAACGTCAAAGTTATACAAAGATTTTCGGTTATTGCTACACTATGAAACTGTAGCAGTAACCGTTTTTTTTCAACTGGGGAATTCTTAACCAGATTGGGCCATTGCGGTTACTAAACTAAACCACCTATTACAAATAGAATTTTAGTGTCTGTTGGTAATTTCTAAATAACAGCTTTTTACTGTGCATATGAAAGTATTACGTCACCATAACAAAAAATAAAGATATCCTTTTTTTTGTCTGTCTGTCTGTTTGTTCCACCTATTCTCCGAAACGGCTGGACCGATTTTGACGAGACTTTTACTGGCATATA
This sequence comes from Eugnorisma glareosa, assembly GCA_947578425.1. NCBI lineage: Eukaryota > Metazoa > Arthropoda > Insecta > Lepidoptera > Noctuidae > Eugnorisma > Eugnorisma glareosa. The sequence continues at coordinate 3,900,136 of OX387968.1, read as the reverse complement.
GCTGATGTTATAAGGAGCTGAGTTATATAAATTAAAACTCTTGAAATAGTTACCAAGTCCCGTTTTAAGTAGAAAAGTAATATTATTATTTTGTGTCCTACTGCAGGGCGAAGGCCTCGCTTCCCTCTTTCCACTTATCCCTATCTAGTGCTGAAAAAAGTAATATTAAAATAATAAATTCACGCGGACAAAGGTCGCGGGCAACAGCTAGTTTATAACAAGAAAAGTCACGAAAATCTAACCTCTCCTAACAGTCAGTCAGACAAACATTTTCAGTCATATAGAGAACGTTTTACCGCAGAACACACGTGCTTTTGTGCAAACATTCAGACCCACGTGTCTCATTCGTGATGGTTCGCAGGTATATAGGTAAGCGCCGGCGCAGGCGCAGCTATTACTCACGACTGGTAGTGCCGGCATGAGTGTGAGATGAAACAGCTGCAGTTTATTATCGGTGGTAATAGGAATTGGATTTATATCTGTGAGATTAGACTAAGATGCAAGCCATGCTGAGTCTGAAAGTGGCCTATTTTAATAAAATATAGGACGAAAGACTTGGTGATTGGCGATGATAACTGAAGTGAAGAGTTTGACTCATGATTCATCGGCCCACAATCATTTAATCACTCGTATGTCGAGTATATAGGGTCTATCTATTCATACACGAAATCTCTTAAAAGGTCATTGTACACATCATTATGAACAACTTTTACTATGGGACCAACCTCGAAATCGCGGAAAAAAAATCAGCTGTTCCCTACAATATGATCGCATTAACTCGTCAAAATGTACTGAACAGCAGATTTTTTTTCGCGATTTCGGGGTTGGTCCCATAGTGAAAGTTGTTCATAATGATGAGTACAATGACCCCTTAAGAGATTTCGTGTATGAACAGACTTAGACTTTATATAGACACAATTCAAAACTTAATGTGCCTCGCGTAGATCTACGTTCCGGCCATACGAAGGGTTAATGCTGGGTATAGGAAAACTTTTTTTATTTTGATAGCTGTACTTCTTCTCTATTTGCCTTTCTATTTATATCGTGTGGTTAGTGCCTAAACTGGTGTCAGAGTTTTTATGCCGCCCATGGGCACATTTTTAGGCTTAGTGCCCACTCGACCCGCTTAGACTCGACCCGAAAAATAATACCTGGATATATGTATAGTTCGAAAAAAAGTAAAGAGTCTTTATACAGACAAGATGGAAGATGACTTGATCTTTTTATGCTGTTAATGGCATGAATGCTGGCCCCGTATCTTTCTGGTGTACCTATCCTACTTTGGCTTACGGGGAGAAAGCCAATGGAAAACCTAAGGAAAACTCACAGTTCCTAAATTGATTAAAATCATGTAGTTCCCTAATTCATAATTATCCATGGAACTGAGAGTTTTTCAAGAGTCTGGTTGGCAGCGTAAAAACCCAGACGCAGTAAAGTATTTTAATTTTTAAATAAAATAAAACTATTGTAACAACATCAAGCATTGACGGTGATATAGATTTCTTATTAAATCTATATTTAGAGTCGGGTTTTCCAAGATCCCTAAAATAAAGATAATTATAAGACCGACGGCATTATGATCGACTGCTTAGCCTGTAGTCACATTGGTGATTCGTGTCTGATAGACAAACCTAAAAGCGACGATGAAGAGGTGGTGAACTTTTGGAACAAATCATAATAAAAGAAAAAAAAAAATTCTGGTAATTTGAGTATTAAGTAACTACTATAACAATGGTTAATATTACAGATAGGTGTTAAAGCACACATCTTTTGCGTAATTCATTATATCGGAAGATGTTTCGTGAGGAGCTCGTAGCTTAATCACAGCCGGTCGGGGCGACTTTTAGGGTAAGCGGGCTTGTCTAGGTTGGTCCGTGGATGGGTGACCACCCTATACATACCGAGTTTCCTGCGTGCCTCGAAAAGCACGTTAAGCCCGGTCCCGGCTGGCACTAGTAGATCTTTAACAGTCGTTATTGGTTGGCCCGAAAGTCTGACCACCAGTATAACCAAGGGGTATCGTATTCACAGTACTAACTGGGTTGTGGAGATCAGATAGGCAGACACTCCATGTATAATACTGGTATTCAGCTGCATCCGGTTAGACTGGAGGCAGATGATGATCGGAAGATGTTTCTTGTGCATGCATTTACAGGATTTTTACATTTGGGGCATTTACAATTTATTTTCTCATGGAAAGAAAAGCTCCTAAAAATGTTTCGTGTGTATAAAGCTCAAGTTTAGGCTAACCGCAAATGATTGCGTGTTGTGGTCGCGTTAACATCTACAGGGCTGTGCCTTGTAACTTCTGATGTCTGTTTAGAAATATATACACACTATGAAAAACGGAATGACTCACATAGTACTGCAGACTCGTTATGATAGGTTTTTTTTTTTAATAATAAAAATGGGCGCTTTTTTCATCGCCATGTCATTATCCGCATTGGATTGACTAAACATTCTTCGATAAAAAAAATGAATATGACTAACAATTTTAGAAACTTTCCTTAGATTTTTCATTCTGAAAAACCAGGTATCTATTCTAAGTATCAAATTATAAATCACCAGTCTTAGGAAGTAACTTGGTATGAGACACCAACTTTAGACAAGTTTCATTTCACTTTTGATTGTTGCAAAAGTGAAGTTCCAAATAAACACAACCCTATTGAGTTTATTGACAAGAGAGGCGCCACCAACCCTTTAAAAATATCGCAATGAACTCATGGGAATACCCCTCGAATACCAACAATTAACATCGTAAGCATATTGCCTGATACTGATTCATTTTGACATTAAAATAAGTGTTAAAAGTTTACTTTTTGCTTCTGAATTTAGCATTGATCTTCCTTTTAATGTGTGACTAAAGGTGGACTTTACTGGGGTAATTCTTTGAAGGGAAATTTGTGTGATTGTGTATCAGCCTGTAACGGTCTTCTCCTCAAAGGCCTCTTCGCATACTAAAAAGTTAAAAAGGAATCAGCATTCATCAGCTCGCTTACTCACTTCGTGTTTTTACCCTCGCTGTCCCAGGTTTCCTTAGAATATTTTCCTCTGCTTTTATTTATGTTTTGTTGGACATACCAGAAGCGTATTTTTACCCGTTCTATTAAATGCCTTTAACCCGAATGAGTCAGTAGTATTACCGCAGTCAGCATTGACTGCCACGTTGGTCTAGTGGTCGCAAGCACAACTGCTGATCACGAGGTCCAGGGTTCCGTTCCCAGGTCGGGCAAAGTGCTATTGGGTTTTTCCATCAGTGATTTCTCAGTAGCAGCCACCACGGAGTTAGGATTTGTGCCCGGTTGTATAATAGACTCGCCCCCTATTACATTACATGGGACTTAAACATTACTGGCGAAATATAGGTGTACTATTATGTACACTTCTGCTTATACCTTCGGAGTTTACGGGCGTAATGTTATGTATGTTATTAGCACAATGTGTTTCCTTGTTCTCATCTCTACTAGCCGTAACCATTCTTTGCACAATCCATTCACCGTTTCTTTAATCCAAATCACTGAACTCCAGCGCTGGATTGATCAATGTTAGTCAGCCATGAATACAGCCTGCAGGATAAAATCCTCTTCTTACACAGGGAAGGCACAATCATGCTGGTGAAATCAGCCGAAAAAAAAATTGCCTAGATTCGATGTTGATAGTACAAATCTAGTTATGGTTTACATCACCATACATTTCTTATCGTAAAAATTACTACGTCATAAGGTAAACATGCGTATGATATTTGCATACGACACGCCGCAGTACTCACCGGCTTGTTCAAGATTGCGTAAATAATTAGTGTCTTAGTGTTAACGACTATTTTAACAGAACTAGCCATTTTTAGATGTTTTATTTTTAGCACAAATTCACTCATTTCTGGGAGGTATCGGTCTGTGTGAAGGGTGATACGGCTAGCAAGGAGATGGCAGCTGACGAGTAATAGAGAAGTATATAGAAGCAGAAGACATGCTGCGCCAACCCCAAATAAATTTGTATAACGGCTGTAATATGATGATGAAGATAATGGGAGGTCTTGCTGGTATAGAGGAAATGGCTGCAGGTACAACAAACTAAACATAATATAGAATCTCGCTTGTTTGTCAAAGAATCGGTAGAAGTGCCCTACACCCAAATTTCGCCATGTTATCTAGGTCCTATATAATAGGGGCGAGCCTATATTGCTTCCAGACTGCTACTGAGAAATTCCCAATAGATATAACGATTAGCCCGACCCGAAAATCCAAACTGAGGTCCTGTCATGCTCAGATTTGAAGCTCACGCGACCACCGAGCCAAGAAAATGCAATAAATTTCAAAATTATATCGTCCCTTCCCAGACACACCCATTTCCAACAATCCAATACCAAGACTGTTCCAGCTCAAATTGGTCATTCAAGTTCTTCATTTACGCCAGCCTGGGCGCACGCAGATGATGCAACAAGTATCGAAGTCAAATCATTGGGTGTGGAGCCGCCGATTTCGCGTATTTCGTAAGTGCATTAAGGTTACTGTCGCGACTGTTTGTCTGATGTAAGGTGGAGTAGCGGTTACATGTGTGAAGATGGGGGTCATCAATGAATGTGTGGGGTGGTGACAATAGGGTTTAAGCAAGAAATACAAAACTTTTTTTATTTCTTAAAAATGCCTTGTATTGGCCCATAAAAACGTTGTGGTACACTTTAATTCTTTAGTACAACACTTTTTTTTACAATTTAATATTTTATGTAGCGTGTAAAAACACGCATCGCATCGCATTTTATTTCACTAAGAAGTGAAACGGAACGCAAACACAAAACGCACCGATTCCGGTAGTGACGTCAAATGCTATGTGTCAAAGAAACACTTTTAGTTGAAAGTACTTAAAGTTTCACTAAGATTTTACTATAACATTGTTATTGCAATTTTTGCTTTAATAAAGCACTTACAATATAGTAAAACTATTCTATTATGGGCAAAACATTAGATTTAAACAAGACAGATAGAGGGAAGTGACATCAAATGCTATGACTTGAATGGCCGCGACAGTCATGGACGTTTGAACTGTCGTGGAAAATTGTAGGAGTTTAATAAAAAAAAATTGTGCGACAAGCAGTAGTTAAAATTAACTTTTAATTATTTTCTTGGGTTGATAGTACTGCAGTTTATTGATGTATGTGAAAAAAAAATTACATGCATATTCCATATTGTGCAGTGAATAAGAAAAAACATCACGTCTGTAATCCTCCAAGGGTGCGGCAGAGGCATACCCATTATTAGTACACCCACATTTCGCCAGTTATTTTAAAATCCCGTGTAATAGTGGCCGAGCCCATTGCCATCACTATCCTATATCCATTAATATCGACTTATCTGACATAAAATGATGTAATGTTATCGTTTGTTTTTTTTATGTTGTGACATTTGATGATTTTAATTATTTAGTGAACCAAATTGCATTGTTTTTTTTTTTTTTTGAAGCAATTTAATTTTATGTACTTACTTAATTGGAGAAAGATTTTGTATGCCTAACGGCGGGAGACCTAATACATATATAGGGTCTTTCTATTCATACACGAAATCTCTAAAGGGGTCATTGTACTCATCATTATTAACAACTTTTGCCACTTTAAACTTTAAAAAAAATCTGCTGTTCCCTACAATATGAACGTACTAACTCGTCAAAATGTACTGAACAGCAGATTTTTTTTTCGCGATTTCGGGGTTGGTCCCATAGTGAAAGTTATTCATAATGATGAGTACAATGACCCCTTCAAAGATTAATTATATCAAAGATCTATCGAAGATCTATTATATTATACCACTTACTGTTTACTTATGTTTACAAAATAAATGAATTTGAATCAACCGGGCACAAATCCAGACTCCGTGGTCGCTGTAAAATTCCTGATAGATAAACCCAATACCACTTTGCCCTTTCGACCTGGGAATCGAACCCAGGACCTCGTGATCAGCAGTCGCGCTTGCGACCACGAGGCAGTGCTATGAAAATTTGTGTTAGGATTTGGAGAAAAGGTCGTGTGCTTCTCTCATTTAGAAAATAAAGAACGATGTGATTAGGCACCATCGTATGATGTTCTGATCGTTTTTAGTCCATTTTTGAAAAGGAGGATTTTATGTTAGGTAGCTGGCATCTTTTAGAAGAAAGTAACATAACAGGGGTACAGGCATCTAGACTTGAAACATCGCGGGTGTAGATTATTATTTATTATTTTCTCTTCTACATTTCACATTGAATAGAATAGAATAGAATAGAATAAACATACATATACATACACTAACAAACAGCTTTACAATTAATTAAAACAGCTCAACTGCGCTGAGCATGCCCATAACGAAAGGGTCACCTACTCAGCATATGCTGGGTGTAAAACACTCAGCGCTGGTTTTCAGTAGGCCCCCCGCAGTGACACACGGATGAGGGTAGTAGGTAGTAAATAAATAACGTTATTCATTGTTATATTTATTGTATGTGTATTATTTGTCGTATAGAATCTGACCATGGATGGCATCACTTAAGCCTTATCAGAATACCAGCCCAGTGCTGTGACATTTTTTTAAATGTTACAACACCATGTAAGAAAGGTAAGTAAGTAGTTTTTATTTTGCAAATATGGGTACAGTACATGGTGATAAACAGTTAAAAGGTTCAGCCATATTTTACCAATAGGCATGCAAAAGTTATAATTTGACGCTAAAACAATAAAGATAATCAACACACACACTGAATAGTATTAAATCACAACTTATCCAGAACACAATTTACATTCGAAAGATAGACAAAAACAGTTTTTCTTCAAAATTGTTTCTCGCTAAGGAATTCGCTGACACTGTAATATGCCGTATGCTGAGATAGGTAGTTGTTTTATTTTTAAGTACTTATTTAATTTTGTTTGATTGTTTTGTCATGTGCGAGTCTAATATATAATTATTCTTTCTGTCTTTAACTATTTGCAAATTTTTGCGGTCTTTGACCCCAAAAGAATCATCGAATCTCTTATTTCTAGTTCAATTGCATTTTGAAATCGATACACGCCACGTTTGCGAAGTTCAGCTAGCTCATGTTTGACCTTGTTTATGTAACTTTTGTGCAATACTGTTGACAGTGAGGGAAATTAATATCCTGCTTAAGTGCGAAAGTTTAAGAAGATGTATGGATGTCTGAACGGATTTGCAATTTAGCACACAGATAGTTTATAACCTGGACGAACACATAGGATGGGATGGCCCTGGCTGGAGGCCTTAAACTCAAGGCATCCACAGGATTAGACCGGTTAAGCAGTAGCCAGCCTCATAGGCTGAACTGCGAGATGCCATTAAGTTAAAAAAAAAATACGTTGGGATGGGATTTTTTATCCCAGTAGTATAATCCCGTGGGACAATTATCGAATTCCACGCGGGCGAAGCCTCGGGCTTAAGCTAGTATTAATTAAGTTATAGAATATCAGGTTACTAATTTATGAACAAGCTTAACATTTGATTTTTGTTCAAAGTTTGGAAATCAATGAAGGGGGGAATTGCTCCACTCTATAGATATAAATATTCTATTTACGAAGACAGTTATAGTTAAGAATGGATATCAATAGAGCTGATGAAAAACTATTAGACTATTACGCAGCAGTTATCCGCTTCTTACGACTGTTAAAAATACTATGCGACATTTAAATAAGTGGTTTACCTTGCAACTGATAGATTGCGCTGTAATTTAGTTATTGTTGATTGAAGGTTTTCTCATTATATTGACCGGTCATACAACAATTTACAATTTGGAATTCAAATGTTTTTTTTTTTGCTGTTGGTCATCTGGCCACTGGTAGAATTGACAGAGATTCTTGGTCAAAGAAACAATAAAACTGAACCTTAATTTTTTAGGGTGTCGTGTTCGTGTGTCTGTGTGTCTGTCAGTCTGGCAAGTTAAAATTATCACAGAGTGTTACTTTGCCCGTTATAACAACAAATAAGAAAATTAAATAAATTTTAAAAATCAAAGGGAATCCGCAAAAAAGAAACATGTTTCTTCAGTGTTTTTTTTGCGGAATCCTTCGTGTGCGATTTCTACTCGCACTTGGCCAGCTCTCTTGAAGTTTTTTACCGTAGCAACCAAACTTCTCGTTCAACAATAAAACTTAACACCCCGACAATACAAGACTAACGAGCCATCAATCCGAATCGAAAATCGAATAATTACAATAATATTCGACGTATAAGCATAGTTTATCGATCCATATAGCTGTATAATACTATCGTATCTAATTAGCCCATGTGTCAGGGTGCAGTGCCAAACTGATTGATGTCAAAATAACTGTAGGTGTTTAACCTCTAGTTAGTATAATTGCCTGAATTAATTATAGAAGCGGTGACAAAGCAGAATGTGAGAGGCAATTACGAAAAAAGTCATGCGTCGAGTGATGAGGCGTTTGGAATTTTTAACCCCGACGCAAAAAGAGGGGTGTTATATTTTTGACCGCTATGTGTGTGTGTGTCTGTCTCTGGCACCGTAGCTCTTAAACGAGTGAACCGATTTGGATGCAGTTTTTTTATTTGAAAGCTAGTTTCTTGGCGATGGTTCTTAGATATGTTTCATCAAAATTGGTGCAGCTATTTACTAGATATGGGGGATGAAAGTGGGTATGAAAAATCGAATATTAGCAAATATACCCAAGTGGGATATCAAATGAAAGCGTATAATGTGTACTTAGATTATAATTAGACATTTTTAATCAAAATCTGTGCAGCTATTTACTAGTTGGGGTTTTTTTTAAAATTTAATGATTACTATGCAAATCCAAAGTGCTTTTTGTGTCTGTCTGCGTGACCGCTTACTTGGTACTTCTAAAGTTTGATGCAGCTTTTAGCGTAAAGTAGAAAATATATTCTGAAAGGTTTATAATATGTCTATTAAATTCATATTTAACTTAGACAATATATCAAAGAAGTAGTAAATAGGACATGTACGAAGCATGGGCCAAAATCTTGTGACAAATTGTGTGAGAATGAAAACCTCACATGGTTTTGGGCGTTCATAAGACAGTGAGGGAAACGCATAGATTCCTCAAAGTATCATTTGAACTTGTATGACGATTCTCCTCAACAAGCTATCGGAGAGTGCAAGAACATTCTATGAGTTAAAATCAGTCATCAAGAGATGTCGGAGGTAACAGAATTGCTGGGATCTTTGCTATAGTAACACTTAAAACAAGATTTGTAAAACAGTAAAACCCAATAGAAAAAACCCACCTCATGACAATAATCAAGATTAAAATCAAGAACTAATTATTTAATCATGTATATGTCATAGATATCATGACGTTTCTCGCTATTCCACGTCAGTCATATCCCGTCGAAGTAAATGGAACCCTTTGATTAGATATTATTTAATCAAAGAGGGAACCCTACCGATTTGCCATAAGACTGAATTTCTGAAAATTAAAACTGGTTTTATGACTTCATTACTCAAGCCTCCCAATCATTCATGTCAGCACGCAGAGATACGATGCTAACATATTTTTACACTGCTAAATTTGAGCTATAGACTCTTTTTCTTGGTCAACAAAGAAGGAAATTGAATGTTGATTAGTTTAGCAGCCGCAAAAAAAATGGTCTATCAATGATGATCATTCAGAGAAGACGGTTTTCTGGTAGATCTTTTTGTGTATTTTTTGGTTCAACCGCTGCAAGGGTTTTGCGTCATCGTCTGTGAACGCTAGCTATGCGAAATTAAATGTGCGTTTAGTTTGCTATGTGGTTACGATGATGGAAGTAGGATATCGGCAGTTGGTATAGAAGCTTATGGATGTAACTTTGTTTTTGGAGCACAGAATGATTTATATATTTTATTTTTTGTTATATTAGTCTCATACATACTTATTGATCAAATTTCATAGTAGTTGCGTAAGAAAATGCACATTACCTTTCGAATGCCGAGTATACCGCGTGTAACAGAAAGGGTATAATCATATGGAATACTGTGGTACTGACCATCAAACTGAACAAATTTCTCTATGGGACCACCGCCGAAATCGTAAAAAAATAATCAGCTGTCCTATACAAAATTTCAATACCTACTCGACCCAAATGTATGGGACAGCTGATTATTTTTTTACGATTTCGATGGTGGTCCCATAGAGAAAGTTGGTCAGTTTGATGGTCCGTACCACAGTATTCCATATGATTATACCCTTTCTGTTACACGCTGTATAGACACAATTAAAAACCTATTGTATCTCGCGTAGATCTACGTTCCGGCACACGAAGCGCGAAGGGTTAAATCATTTTTCTGAGTCTTATTCTTTATTCCACACAAAAAATTGCATATGAATTGCCATAGCATTATTATTTTTCATTTTTTTTGTGGATTTTCAGCTACATTAAATTCAAAATGTTAGCAAATACGACTCTAGATGCCAAGCAGGAAGGTTTTGTTATTATGAAATCAGAAGTTTTAGTATTTTCCGCTAAGAATGTTTAGTTTAGACTGCGCTTCGAAGTTTAAACTCAAACATTTTTTTGCAGAAAAAAGCATAGAATAACACCCGTATCTATAAACAAGTCAAAGTGATTACTTGAGTAAAAGTAATTACATTTTTATTCTGTAGTTTAGTAATTGCTTGAAGTTAGAACTGTCAGTTAAAATTCTTAGCTTTGCTTTCTTTGACAGTTCTTACTTCGTTCAAATGCTATTGCATAAAAATGCTTTAGTAAATAATAACTTAACGTGCGTAAGTAATAACTTTAACTTGAATATTGTAGATACAAGTGATATAGTGTCAATTGCTGTTAAAGCGTTTTGTATTCAAATAACGACTTTCAACTGGATTGACATACACTTTCCGGTAGCTTATGTCACTCCTATACATTTTTGACTTTTCCGTGACGGAAAAGCTTCTAGTATTTACCTTTCTCTAATGAGTATCCAGGGAGTTTCTTGCCTATTCTTCTCCATAGAGATCTACGCCGTGGAATGGGCAACTACGGCCACTTTCGCAGTTATTGTGATTGGGACTGTAGATTTTTTTTTTTTGTATTTGACCATTCAAAACTGCCAACTTGAAATAAATGCTTTGATGTTGGTACCTCTGACAGTAACATAGGTACCTACGTTACCTTATGAATGGAACTCAGGAATGGAATGCGTGTGTACAGTCCCGGATCTACGATTTTTTCGAACCGGGGCAGAAACTTGATACTGGCGCCCCTCTCTCCAACTTGCCTTTTTTGGGTTCCGTAGCCGAATGGCAAAAAACTGAACCCTTATAGATTCGTCATGTCTGTCCGTACGTATGACACAGCCACTTTATTCCGAAACTAATAAGACTACACAGTTGAAACTTAGTAGGTAGATGTATTCTGTGAACCGCTATACGATTTCTATAAAAAAAAACCATCAAACCTATCCGTGAAAATTACATTGAGGACATTTTTTCTCAGTACATCGTTTGAAAGATATGACACTTCCAAAATGGTAAAATGTGTGTATGAATATTCAGAAAAATGTAGGATTGTAGAACGTAAAAAAAACTTTAAACGCAAAATTGGTTTGAATAAGATTTGATTTGATTTTAGTTTTTGAGATATGGGACTTTTTAATCAAACTGCAGCTGCAACTTTGTTTTTCATGAACATACTATGAAAAACAAATTTAGTTTTGCTGTTGAATGTAATACAATATTTGAATGAGCCTTCAAAATATTTTTATTATTTTGTTTGATCCAACCAGGCTTTTTTTTTCGGATGGGAAATCATCAAATGAGTTCCCACTCTGGGCGAAGCGGAAGGGAGTGTCAGACTTGTACTGACTAAAACCCATGTTCCTTCTTTTGCCCTTTGTGTTCCAGGGCCGCGGTATCTCTTTCGAACAGTCCCGCAACCCTGGCAGGCATCGGTCCTTTCGGACCCCTTCCTGTTTGCTGACACCTCTTTGAGGCGCGCACGCGCCATCGACCTAAGAAATAAGACGGACGGACGGCGAGCTAGCCCATTACTCACGGTCCACAATCACAGGCCCGCGCCCACATTGGTCGAGAACCACCACGTGGCCCCCGACGCCCAGGGCGTGTCTCGTGGCGGCTAGGACGGGAGGCTCTCTCCCTCTCACGTCCGCCACCTCTTTCGCTACCATGACTGCTTCGCAGAAGGATCCAACTAGGTTTCCGTATACTAGGCGCTATTTGGAGCAAGTTTTGTATTTTCAATCATACTATATTATGATTTTGGCGCCCCCTGAAACTGCCGCCCGGGGCGGGTACCCCGGTTTGCCCCCCCCTAGATCCGGGGCTGCGTGTGTATTGTGTGTTCTAAAACCAAATACAAATTGTACAGAGTACATACAACGCGACACATTGGTGTTCCAGATAGCTTTCAAATGATTTTAACACTTACGCGTCATAAAGATAAGGATGATATTTAATTGTTGGAAAGTTAATAGGCGTGTCGTCAAGCTGTCTGGGTGCGTGACAGATATTCTTCGCTGATGGGTGTTCATTATCTTTTAAACGATTTGTAGTTTTAAGGTTCCGTCAAAATGGTACGGACAAGTAACGAACCGGGTGCGGACACCGGACTGTGATCTCATAGATATTATTCTTTCATTACATTATTTATGATGATTTTTTCACTACACCTGAGTATTTGGTATTAATTTCAGTTTGTTACCGCCACGCATTCCTGAAGAAAAGTTCTTGAGAGACAGACAGCCGATTGAGGTACGGAACCCTTAAAAGGCAAACACTATAGAACGTCATCTGCTATGATCCTTTAATACTCCTCCCATTCCTCCTCTGAAAATACTAGTGGATACAAATATCTACAACATGGCGCCATAAAGACGATAAATTATCGAATTTTCTCGTATCTACAAAGAACAAGTTCTTTTTATCAAAGTATTATTATTATATTCGCGTTTACTAATAGCCAATCGCCTTTGAAAAACTCCGAGAGATCATTTTTTATTACGTACAGTCACCAGAAATAATATGTATACAGTGAGCAACTTTTAAAAGTGATTTTCTCCTATTGCATTGATCATATTATTTTATTTTTGTAACGAATGTAGTATTTTGGAACCCATGCAAATGCAAACCCATGAAATTACTATAATGTTAAAGTGAGAATCATTACTCTACGAGAAAATCTTGCTAAGTATGCACATATTAGTACTCGCAACTGTACTTGAGTGTCCATAATGTATTATCATAATTAATCATAAGAATAAAAATTACAAATCGGTTTTCAATAGGCCATTAATTAACGTACATTTATGATAAAAAGTTGGCGCCACTAGCCGACAACAAACGGTAGTGGACGGCCTTCAACCTTAGAATAAACTTCCACAGTCTGCGAGCAAAGGAAAATAAAAAAATCGCGACTAGGTTTTTGTTTTTTAATCTGTGGCAATAGTGACGTTTCGGTTTGGACGGAAAATGAGGTTAGGGAATAAACTGTGACGTTTCCCGCAATGGAAACGTAGTGCGTAATATGAAAAACGCCCCTTTTTAGAGCTTTAACAATAATTTCCCAGAAACAGAACGTGCATTTAAAGCATTTCTCATACTTATTGAGTTCCAAATAATGAATTACCGATGTGCATTAAAGGCACAACGTAGTAAAAAACTACAAAACATAAATTCAGCCACTTGACCAGCAAAAAAGTAAAACCAATTCAATTAATACGTCTGCGCGAAATGTTAACACAAACGCAAACTCTCAAATAAGTCCCGTACGTAATCCCGTAATGTTGGTAACTATTATATTTTAGTGAAAATCAACACAGACAGTCTATGCCGATTGATTTGGCGGCAAAAAATCACATCATACTAATACAATCCTTTCACAGTTTTGTTACCTTTGACGGCTACAATCCAACAATCATATTTTTACGACAAATAAAGGTCACTAATTTTTGACAGGCTAGTCAGCGTGACAGCTATCTAACAGCACCCTTATTTCTTCGCTATTTATGATCACTGTGATTTTAACATTGATACAAAGTTAGAGGTAACTTAATTGTAATTGGACTGTATGCCGATTGATTTTGGAACAAAAAATCGCATCTTACAAGCTTAAAATTATTCGACCTGACATTGAAATATCATCAAGACGTAAAGAAAAAAAAGTAGGTATCATAATTACATAGAGTAATGAACTGGCGTCTATGGTCTGTGTTATGAACTTTTGATTTAATTTCCCATTCGTTTAGCAGTCAAATAAGGCGGAGTTTACAATTAAATAACTTCATTTATCTTTAACCAATATATTTTTGAAACCTGTTACACTAGTGCCAAAAACCTACAGTAACAAAAAAGTAGAATGCCCCTAAAGTAAATCGGGCTGACTTGGATGTAGGAGTTACAGATTTGTTATAAACTTAAACGGGAAAGTTTGTGAGGATGGATGGATGTTTGTAACACTTTCACGCAAAAACTACTGAACGGATGTGGATGAAATTTAGCACACAGATAGTTAAAACCTGGATTTTATCCCGGTATGATCACGTGGGACAATGATATCGAACTCCACGCGGGCGAAGCCGCGGTCTTAAGCTCTTTTGTTATAAATTACTCTACTTTAGAAAAAAAAATGGTCTTCTGGTAAAAATAATGACCAGTCCGCAAAGTAGCAGAGATGACAACATCTCATGCCTTTTTGACGTGGGGGTAAGCAGAAACTACAGAGCGCCACGACGATTCTTGCACACTCGATTACGATCCTTGCACACTCCTTGCGCTTCGTCCACGTTCTACATAGATGGCTACTCAAGCAAAACGAAGTATACAACTAAAGTATCGTTGTGTAGGGTTCTATTTCAATGCAAATTCTCACGATGAGAAAGAACATTTGTATTACATTTTTCTTATCGAAATAACATAAACTCGCCTGTTTTCCCGAAGGACTGGCATCAAAACTTTTACATAGGTATAACGCTAGGTTGCTAAATTGAAAAGTCGATGGAAGTGTGGATTGACACAAAAATGATTCCAGAGGCTTCGTATTTCTGCAAAGGATTTTCAACAAGACTGGCGGCATAAGCTTTTTTTTTTAAAAAAAGCAAGAATTTAGCAAGAAGGTGGAACCCGGTTTATAGTAATCGGATTTTCATGGGACTTTTTTTTTGAGTTGGAGGTGTATAGAAGAAAGTTATAAGATTCAGAGGAGCTAATAAAGTTGCGATTCTGTGCGACCAGATAAGGTCCAACCCTTAGCGAATGAGGCCATTTTGAGAGGCGGAGAGTATCCGTGATACCTTTTCAATTCAATTCTATAAATTTTATTTCAGATAAATTACGTTTATAACCATCCATAATTTTTTAAATAATATAAAACGAACAAAACAAACAACACAACAATGAAAACAAATACACAACAATGGAAACATTGGATCAGGACCGCAGTACTCGTACATGGAGTTTTGTCCAATGCTCCATGAAGGAGCACTCCATGTCCATTCTCCCAACAATGAGCTGCAGGAAGCTGTTGGGGCTGCCCCGTATGCGGCGCATCAGAGACGCTATTCTTTTGCGATGTATCGCTTGAAAGCCATCTACTTGAGCATCTGCAAACATACCTGCAGCACCTACCTACCTTTTACGTTATTTGGGAATTTTGAAGTAATTGCTGTAACTGAATAAGAATGATGTTTTTAGGGTTCCGTTACCAAATGGCAATAACGGAACGCTTTTATTTTTGCTATACTTAAATTAATGTGTTTGCCACCTGTTAGGTACTGGATTCTCCCGTTAATTTTTAACTTAATCATTTGAGCTAATAACCTATTGGTTTGACTAAACCAGTTTGAGTAAAAATTTCCCACAAAAATACATCGATAAAATTGACCACAACATCATTTAATGACAAGCGTTCGGACACACTTCCTTAAATTAAATGTCATAAATATTATAATTACTACCGTTACCTTATCTACGCAGTGGTAGGAAATACCACACTTCTGCCTACGTCACTATTATAGTGGATCTAGATAGATTTAGTGGTCATATTTAGGCAAGTAACAGCGCAGGCCACACAGCCAGCTGGCGAGCGAGCCGAACGAGGGATCGCTTCACTTCTTTTCACCGCGGACTACCGAAAGAGCCGAACGAAGTATGAAAAGAAACTCGCCCGCCTCGCTCGTTCGCCAGCTAGCGGTGTGGCCTGCGCTTTAATCTAATTAAAATATTCCAACCACAACCTTTCTCCTTTCCATAACAGTTTTCTAAAAATCTAATAAATATGCCTACCTATATTTCTATAATGGAATATAAACTACTTATACTAAATAAAATCTTTCGATTGAAAAACTACTTTTTCTCAAACATGCTTGGTTTGAGTATTATTTTGACATCCTTCTTCCAGATAAATCGAAATTGATGTACTGGCCAGATATATGCGACCAGCGGCCGGCAAAAGTTGTATGAAAATCCATATCTGTCGTGTTATTTAAAAATGGAACGATCTTTTACTCTGAAACATGGCAACCAAGGAGGTAACTTATCAAAGGTTTTATTTAAATTTCGAAATTCTGCACCGATTTTCAACAAAAAAACTTTTGCTAGCATTTATGCCCATCCAATAAATTACCTCAATACTATCACTGATATAATGTAATTTGTTTAGGCTTTCTGGTATTACACTAACGAGATTTCTGAATAATATGTGATGTAAAAAAATGTATTTAATGTATTACCTATACAATACTAGCCACCCGCCCCGGTTTTGCAAGGGTGCAATGTTTTACAAATTTAAACCTTCCCCTTGAATCACTCTAACTATAAAAAAACCGCATCAGAATCCGTTGCGTAGTTTTAAAGATCTAAGCTACTCGTACATAGGGACAGACAACGGGAAGCGACTTTGTTTTATAATAAGTAGGGATAACTTTTGGAATTAATCGATCCGAACCGATCAATATCCGTTGTACAAAAGCAACGGCTACGCATGCGGCAACAAAGTTTCTACAGTAATGTCCGCTACGGACACCGAAGATAAATCTTTACCTACCAGAATCCAGAAAACGTCACGTCAAAGATGGCACCACATTTTTCAACGATTACCCGTATTACTAAGACGTTTAATCCATAATTATTATATTAATCCAGGGGATAATTACCACCTGTCTTGTATAAGATGACGTGACAGATCAACTCTTAGAACTGTGCAGACGACATTTTACATACAATGATGATTATATTTTCCGAGAAAATTTAAGATCTACAGATGTTGACATAATAAATCTATGTCCATGTATGTGGACCATGAGTTTACAGTTTGTGGACAGAACTAAAACCTTATTTATATCTATTCAATTTAGTGCCTACCGGATATTTTTCGAGAGCAAAAAATATTATTAAGTTGAACGAGCGAATTTGAATAATTATATTAAAACTCATGCTGTCTTTGCATATTTCAAATGAAAATAAATGAAAATTATTAATTTATTTTTTATTATGTCGGCAAGAAACTTTATTCCCAATAAAGGCAAATATGTCACTTACTTGAGAACAATACTAAAAAAAAATACCTACATTTAAAGGTTACAAAAAGTTATGTAAATATTAAATCATTATTCCTGTCATCAATTCAAAGCTTTTCTTGAAAATCGCTTTTAGCGAAAAGACCGCTCAATGTGTCACCCTATGTGAAATGTTTTCTTTTATGATTGTTACTTGTATGGAATTAAGAATTAGCATTGTCATTCAGCGTGGCAATGCTGCCAGTCTTCTGGGCACGTTTCCGGAAGACAGCGATGGGGTGGAGTACTTTGACGCCAAGTGTCCTATTGTCGTCGTTGTATACAGGGTGTAACAAGACCCTTCACGAAGCCGTCAACCAAGCATTATGTACATCAAACTAAGTTACTTTACGCAAAAATTATTGCTGGGAAACGACTTTTTTTTTTTGGGGGTGAAATATCACGTTTTACGGTAGGACTCAATGTAACGCACTCAAAACATTGTGCTGATGGATGGATTGAATAGTACGAGGGTCGGGGATGGGGTGTTTAGAAAAAAATCTTTAATTAAAAACATTTTTACTTTGAAAAAGTTGGAATTTTGACCCCCAATATCTCCGTAACTAGAACGGGGAGAACAAGTGCCTTTCGGCTTCGTTAAGGGTCTTGTTACCCTTTATTTGTAGGAACTTACTTTTAGTATTCTTTTTAGCATTAATTTAGTTATATTTTTAGTCTGTAGGTATATAATGTACTTGTATGGTGTATATAATAAAGAATATTTTATTCTATCATATCATAAAATATGTACGACCTTTGTACCTAATTATCTAAGCTTAGAAGCGCCTCCATGAAAAATCCTTCGGGTCTACGAGACACACGAGAATTTTCGAAGACCGTCTACGAGTAGAGTGACACACATTCATCATCTGCTTAACCAACAATGTTGGGGTCGGACTTTGCGACAATGTTGGGGTCGGTCTTTGCGACAATGTTGGGGTCGGGTACATTCTAACTGGATACGGCTAAATACCTGTATTTGACATGGAACGACTGCTTATCTGACCTCCACAACCAGATATTCGGTAAGTCGATACCCAATGAGGGCTATCGTTTTTGAGCTCACCAGATGGCGCCACTGTCGCTTATGGTCCTGTCCTGTCAATAATTCTGTGTTATACTTTAAAGTACCAATAACTTCATAAAAAGTTTATTTAATTACGTATAAAAACATAGTGTAAACTTCTTAAACACTTTTACAATTTTCTCCCCAAAATTAGCAAGCAAATATTTAAAAATCATTTTACCTCCAAGTACTAAGAAATAAGATCCTAAGTTGCTACTTAAAATCTTCAAGTCTTAATTAATTAGGAATAGCTCAATCTAGGCCACAATTGTGAATATTAGTAAACATACGTGATTAAAAAGCACGCAACGCGTGAAATTTCTATGATATCTGACATTTTGGTGACCTCGCGCTACACTAGCGCCTCTAGCGGCGAATTCACACGCGATAGCCCCCATTGGTAAGACGGTGGTCAGCACAGATATATACAAACAATTGCAATAATATATTCAAGATGATACGATGACACATCTTACCTATATACCTTTATTGGTACAACACTCATGAGGTGTCAATTTACCCATTTTTTGTTATTTTTTTTGTGCTACACCGCAAAGACGTTAGATGACTCAGTTTTGATTGGGTGCCGATATAACCGGAATTAAAAAGTTCAAATTATAATTAACACCTATTTTCTTAACGTCTTTTGAATATGCTAGTGTTTTAACTTGCCTAGGTATTTTTAGACCTCCAGTAATTTTAGCACATCAAACCAAGTAATTCTACGCAAAAAAATCTGTTTTTTTTTTTTGTAATAAAAGAAACGTGTAATTTCACGCCTTACGGTTGGACTGTTGGAGCCAACGTAATACACTCAAAACATTGTGCTGATACAGGCCCTGCAATGTACAGGGTTCATGGAGTTATTTAAAATAAAGTTTTAGCATTAAACACTTTTGAAAAAGTTAGAACTTTGATGTCCAATATCTCTTTAACTAAAAGGCTCCTAGGTATGGTCCTGAAGCGTTTCGGCTTCCTGAGGGTCTTTTTGCACACGCGTCAAAAAATCCCCCTAAATAGGCTAGTTGTTTTTGTTTGATATAAATTAGGTAGGTATGATACTGAGGCAACTACACATACACACACACACACACTGGACATTTGTTTCCGAGTCCTGGATGTTTATATGTATAATAAGTATGTATTTTTTACAAACAAAAATTATCTATGTAGTATTATCAACTATTTGGTGTCCACGACACAAGCCTCGATGCTTAGTGTGGCACCTAGATGGCGCTGTGTGTAATGTCCAGCGATATTTATTTATTTATTTTATTGAATTACATAAAAAGGGCTTAAATACAATGTCACATTCTATCTCTAGACTATTAGAATGGGCAAACAATTGAATGTGAACTTGTACCAAAAACTTATACATATTATGTCACTTACGGGTTATCTTCCGTGATTGTTTGTTATTTTGAGCTCAATCACTGAAGACATTCCGTAGGTGACAGTATAAATTTGGATTTAAACCGTGAAAGCTTAAAACAGTGTTTGCACCAAAAACTCACAATTGTAAACGATATTATTTGCTACCCGTACTAACAGTTCCTAAACATCATATCACACGCATATCATAATACAGGACCTGTGCCATCTATATTTGATGTTCCTTAACTTTCTTTACGTTTCGATAGCCACTAAAGAGGATCACTAAAATGCTGGAGCATCTTCCGCCATTTTGAATTTTTATATTTTTACCAGGGACTGAAACACACCTTCCACAAACGAAATATTAAAAAGACATAATAGATCCTAAAAGCAAACAAAATCTACGTCACCCCATCGTTTTTCCCATAACACAACTAGGTAACCAACATAATAATGTGTTTGAAGTGGTTTTCCGATATCCATTATCATTTTCTACTATGTGATTAATGAATGCCGGCAGGGTTTAGTACTTAAACTATTAAAAGTAGAGACCGCCTCAGGCAATATTGCAGTTTCCATTGTGCAATTTTTTCCATACCTAATAACTTTAGTAGAAGCAGGGGAATTAGATCTTGACTCATTGTTTATGTGGAATACATAACATCATGTTTTAACTCCGAAGGTAACCCTTCGGCAGAGGAGAACCGATATTGCACCCTTAGAATACAATAGAATATTCTTTATTATGTACACCATACAAGTTCATTTAAAGGATGTAATAAGACCCATAGCGTAGCCGAAAGGCACTTGTTCTCCCCGTCAATGCGATGTTTTTTTTTGTTCTAGACTATGGTCTCAGACTCAGACGGACTCAGATATGCCTGGGAACCTTCTGGTTATTGAGATAGTGGGGGTCAAAGTTCCAACTTTTTCACAAGTTTTTTTTTTATAAATACATGCAAGATTTTTACTTTTAACACCTCCATGGCCCTTTTATATTCAATCCACCCATCAGCACAATGTTTTGAGTGCGTTATATTGAATCCTACCGTAAAATGTGATTTTCCACCCCAAAAAAAAGTCGTTTCCCAGCAATAATTTTTGCGTAAAGGTACTTAGTTTGATGTGTACATAATACTTGATCAAACGACTTCGTTAAGGGGCTGGTTATACCCAGTTCTGTTTAAGTCCGATGTAATCGGAGGTGAGTCTATTGCCCTTAACTGGGGACAATTAATGTAGATTTTGCTGCTACTGAGAAATTTCTGATGGAAAAAACCACTAACGTTTTGCCCAACCCAGGAATCGCATCCAGGGGCCTTAGTCTGCTATTGCAATAGTGTCAGAATGGTCTATCATTGATTTAATAAGGCCCCTAGCCCACGGCGTATTGAAGCGCGTTCGAAACTCGTTTGACGTGCGTACAAAGGGTAATTCGTCTGCGCGGGGCCTTATTAAATCAATGATAGACCATTCTGACACTATTGCAATAGCAGACTAAGGCCCCTGGACCTAATTGCTCAACAGTGGTGCTTGCTACCACTAGACTGGACCTACGAGGTAGTTGGTGAAAAGGTGTACTTTTATTGAGAGTTTGAATTTTGTTGGAACTTTCCTGAATTGTCTTTTGGCGAAGGAAAAACGGCGAAGATACTGGATAGCCATAATAAAAAACCGCCAAAAGTGAAGAGATTTGGATACACTCAGCATTGAGTGACCAAATTCATTTCATTTCGGTTTTCTTCTTAAAGAAGAAACATTAAAGAAGGAAAGAATTCTATAAGGAAAATATTCAGGTGAATATTGTATAGAATAATCAAATGAAGAAAATGTCAAACGTTTTAATGAGCCAGACCAATCTCAAATTGATTAACATATTTGACGTAGTTTTATCACAGTAAGCCAACCACATAATTCGCTTAGGGTATGTATTTTGAGGTCGGCTTCCAATCTAACCTGATTCAATTGAGTACCTACCAGTATTTTACATGGCCTGACCTCCACAACCCATTTATTAGGTAATGCGGTACCCCTTGTTGCCAAATGGTTGTCAGATGTTTCGGATTTCTGACTACTCGTAACAAATATCAAAGATCTACGAACAACAGCGGGGACCAACGGCTTTACGAACTTTTCAAGCCTCGGAGGGGATTCGGCCTGTAACAGATGGTCACCCATCGACGGAGCGACGTCAGCAAGCACACCTTTGACCAACTGTCTAACTTAATAGTCTTAGGTATTGGCGACATCCGCTAAGTCAAACAGTAGTTCAAATAGAAGTGATTTCATTCTAACTATCGTAATTTGGTGACTAACACTTCAAATAATTGGAAGCCGAAGTGAAGGGATCCGGTATGTGTCTAACACAGCTCTTTTAACTTATTACTGCAGTTGCGTAATTTTCTTTTTACGGTGAGGTTTGAAAATTTTCAAGCAATTCAGTTTGATCGTTACGAATTGTGCCCCCAGTTTACTAAGGCTGCGCGAAAAAGTATTTTCATAAACCGACTCGAAATGGAACGGGTCGTATCGCGCTTTGTATCAGAGCGGCGTATCAAGACTGCGTATCATGATCGCGTATCATCACCCGTCCAGATAGGCGATCATGTTACGCGTCGGCGGCACGGATGCGGTGATCGGATCGGGCAAATGATCATGTATGTGGACCCGGCTTTAAACTTATCATAAGTCTATTAAAATTTGGATAAAGTTACTTGATGTTATCTTGAAGGCGGCGAATTAAAAGGAGTGGGCTAAAAGTGCTAAATCTTATTCAAATAAGTTCAAAGGAACTACAATTATACAGAAGGTAGAACATTATGTAACGTGTCTTTTCCAGCAACAAGGAGGGTGATGGGTTTGAAATTAAAAAAAATCGTATGGTCAGCTATCTCCAATAACTCTCCCTATCTTTCTAATCAAGCGCTCTTTTATCTGTCAATGGTATACCTAAGCTTGTCGGTCGAACAAGCTATTTGGTATACACTCGGAAATTTTCACAATCCAATGCCGAAGCGTATACTTTTCCAAATTTTATTTAATAAAGCTTTTTTCATTAACATTCTGACTCTTAATGACATAAGCTTTATAAAATAAAATTGCAAACAATATTGTCAGTGTACTAGGATTGTGAATATTTCTGCGTGTATATCAAATAGCTTGTTCGGCCGTTCATTAAAATAGAAGTATTTTGTTCATAGTAATTTAGGTACCACCCGTACAAAATTCAAAACCGAATTTCCAAACCCCAAGGCATTAATTCCTAGTAAAGTACAGTTTTTACCTACTTGTGTATAAAGTAGTAATAAATAAATAAAAAATTTCTCTTGTAATACCAGTTGCAACTTTGGAATAAGATGTACCTATATAATATGCGTATGAGCTCCAAAACCACTATAATGTTCGCAACAACATTTACAATCAAAACAGTAGCAGGAGAAAATAATTTTTAAATGCTATGCTCGTGATTGTACCTAATTATAGATATGAATAAGGCAGGAAAAGTACAGTAAAAATCGCGTGTAGAAAAACCTGCTTTTCTTCCCTAAGCAATATATGCTATTAAAAAAAAAACATCATCTATAATTAGATGCATTACTCAACAGGTAAACTCTAGATTTTATGCACGATTATCCTGTAGGTACCTATTTGAATTGAGAATCTGGATTCTATTTTTCAGCAAATAAATTGTGGTTTATTGGGAAAAGTTTTCTCTTTGTTACATAGGTAGGGTAAGAAAGAGGCAAACCTTAAACTTAAGGTAGTTGCACCCAAATTTCACTAGTTATGTGTATTCTAGTAATAGGGGCGAGCCCTGTTGCCAAGAATCCAGACTAAGTATGTATTTTCCAAACTTAAAGTCATCGAGGTAGGTCTTTCAGATCCCATCATTCCAATTCCAAATGTTCTTTTTTGCAACAAATTAATTTCCCGTTTGCAAGCCATTGATAAATAAATGAATTGTCCACGCAATCATTTTACAAGGCTTCTCGTATGAAAGAATTCTGATTAATTGGAGTAACCAATTAAAATTTCCAATTTTCTTTATAATAAAATGTAGGTAGTAATAACAATTTATCCGAAACTTCTACACAGTATTTAAGAGGCAATTTTGATGAAGAATAGACTCGTATTTTCCGGCTTAATTACGAAAAACTTTTCCAGAAAGATACTTTACTTTTTCATTAGTCGCCGCCCACCTATATCCAGATCTGTACCTGTCTACTTGACTTTGCTATGTACCTACAGTCTTAAGAAATAATTTGTTTACTCTTAGCAAAATTTAGTAACAAGTTAACCTTTAGTTAACAATTAAATTTCTATAATAACTCAATAGTTTAATTCAATAATGGTTAATAGAGGTACTTACTGAATCACTCTGACGCTTGCGTCTTGCATGAGTTATAGGGTGTAATAATATGTTTAGCTTATTTATATGTATGGGTTCCAAAATAGGTACTTTTTTCGTAACAAAACAACATGATGTTTGCTGTAAGAGTGATCTGAGTGCTCGTGACAGTATTAGTGTTAAAATACGAGCCCAGTCGATCCTAGTTTTTTTTATGTTTTGTTACCTGGTTATATAATTAAGTACGGATAGGTCTTTCAGTATTAGGTACGGGCTACCTTGCTCTAAATAAAAGGTAGCACAAAATACCGTTTTGAAACGTTTTGCTCCGTCTAGATTCAAACATTCGAACCCACAAGATCGATGCCATGATTTGCACCAATAGGTACATCTACTGCATCAATGCACCTTTTATTATTATGAATAAAAATGCAAATAACAATATTTGAGACAGTTACGTTCTAAAGCAAGGTTTTTTTTAATACCTCGATTTTTTGTAATTTTAGATAAGAGTCATTTTTTTTTTATATTAACGCCATCTCGCGATACCACGAAGAACTACAGCGCATACACGTAAATCATGAATGAATGTAGTAATGAATAAGTCCGCGAGAGATCGTTACTCTACAACCAATAAGAATGCTTGGAGATATACTAAATTGCAACAAATTAAACAAAACAGTCAGCTCAGCTCATCAGCTGATAAGTAGTAGACAAATAGTATTTATTGTAGACATAATAAGTGAAAACAGTCATTATTCAAGAAGATTGTAATGGACAACAGTGTGTTTTGTGTCAGTGATGTGATAAGAAAAAGTTAACTTTGAAAAAAGAATTCCAAACTTTGTTTGGTGGCCAATGTTAAACATAACCTCAAAAAAGTAAACAAACGCAACTAAGGTCAAAGGTAAATATTCTGTTTCTTTGTTTTGACGATATATAAATGACGTTTTATTAATTAGTACTCTTCCAATAGTTGGAATTTGGTTTAACTTGTTTGGTTTTTGCCTTTTTTTTGGTTTGTGTGTTGAATGTAACTTTACTGTATTATGTTGGGTCTTAGCATCTGTGTTTTTATTGGTACTTGCATACATTAGTGATTAGTGTTAATTACTTACTAAGGTTATGTAATTGGAAAGGTAAGGAGCTTTCCAAAAATCTATTTTCAGTATTGTTTTTTTTTAACAAGCATGAGGTGTCCTGACAGTTGTCAAGTCACCTCATAAATTAATAATCTACGCAAAAGAAATTATGCGCGGAGCCTACTTGTCTATTAAACCTAATTCAGAAATAGGTGTATGTTTGTAACCCATGGTACTCACCGTATTTTACGGTTTTTGTTTCTTCGTTAAGATGAACGGAAAATATCTAAATCCCACCTTGTAACAAACACTGGTAACTCAAAATGGTAAAAATGAACATTTTAAGGACAGCGATAATGCCTTTGAAACATACACCTGTCGACGATAGCTAAGTGGTCATTAATGTAAGGGATACACCACTTTACACTAATGACGGACTCACCTAAAACGTTATCGCATCAAGTAAATAGAACTGTTCGAGTGACTCAACCGCTGAGTCGGCGAAAGTGGCTTCTTTTTTTTCACACTGGCTGCCAGGCGTCGAAACTCAGGCATGTCCGTCACTATACACTGCACAGGTAAAATTCTCTCATAAAATGCACTTTCCCATCCTCAACACTGCATCCATAGCACTATAAAGATAGAGATAAACCGATAATTGCGGCCTACAGTTTTCGAAATTCGTTATCGTTTTCGAGATCGCAACAGGCACATCGTCCGCCGTCGCCGACGTCCGTCGATTGGCGGCACGAACCTCACCAGAGCTGCGACACTTGAAACCCACACGAATGTCTACAATGACACGAAACGTGATCACACACGATTAGGGAAACATGAACAATGAAATTATTTTCTGGAAACGAACATGTGCCGCGCAGGAGCGAACTCTTAGCATTGACTGGACTGCGCTTGGGCCGTGCAGGATGCGACCCATTAGGCAAAGAGCGTCCATTATTGTATTGTCGTGGGCTTATCGTAGTGCTAGTGTCTCCTTAAATTGCCGACCCGGACTGAGTACGTGTGTTACCAGAAATTTGGAAGCGTTGTCATTAGCTACTTGAGAAATGTAAATGCACTCTTTGGCTGTGAAGATGTTAGAGATCACCCAGAAGGTATGTCAATCAATTTTTTCCTCACCACGGTCTAGATATTGTATCAGAAATGCCAGAAACATCCTTTCGTGATCCTATCGTGACGTAAAGCAGTCTTCTTTAGTAATGACTACATTTAGGTACATTAAGAGGACAACGATCAAGTCACGGGACCGGATCCATGGTTATCACGCTCGTTTGTTCAATTGGACGCTTAAGTACCGGCGAAGCTCTGAAGCCGGCCGTTTCCGTTGATATTTCACACAGGAACCTGCGAAGGGAAACGTGGACATGGCGCAACTTGACGACCCTTTAGACGAGGACAAAGTAGGCCACGTACTTGGAGATCTCATCTTACTTAACTGAATGACAGGAAGATCTAGCAATTATGCCATATCCATGTTATGCAGTCTTGGAGACTCTGTTACTCATCCCACAGCTATTAATGCGAAGACACGTCTTAATTTGTTCTCAGTCGAACAGGACTGAGCAGGTTAAACCGCCACGCCACAATGAAAAATACGGGACTATCTTTAGCTTGAAATACTATATCCTCCTCTGAAGAACTGCTAAACTCCGGTTCAAACAAATGGGAATAGGAATATCAATTAACACATTGAGATTATGAATGAATGTGGCGAAACAAAGAACTAAGTTAAAATGTACTAGATTTGACAGGTCTTTGACATCTTACCTTAGCAAGTGGCGCCGCCATTACATGCAAAGACGTTTGTCGATCTATATGTTTTTTATATAGGTGTCGTTGGCACTTGGTCCTCTCGGTGAGGGCAAGCCGCTCCCGACTCCAACGAATTCGATCAAGGATGTGCACAATGAGTTTATAAGGTCGAACGACTCAACTGCAATTTGTGGTTTATTGTAAACATATTTGATGCTGATTTTTCACACTGACAGCTGTAAATGTTTCAGATAGGTCAGCACGAATTCTAGGTGGGTCAAGGAACGTATGCTTAGCATTTAATTTTAATAGTTAGAAACAAATATTGAAGCGGAACGTCACAATAAGCATCTTGTTTTTACTATAACATCAATTCTGTAGCCGCAGCCAAGCACAAATCCAAGATGATTGTTTTTATACATAATTATATTCCTTCTCTTAAACTGCAATAGCTCTCCGTAAGTAAAATCTTTGATATTTACTTAAAGTAGCTGCTTATGTTGTCTGCCGGATGGGTCAATCACTACAATACAACCTTTTTGGAACCGGCACTTGGTCAAATAGTCGAGTGCAATTAGACAATAAAAAAGTCCCATGAAAATCCGAGCACTTCGTTCTACCTTTTGAGTATTTTTTGTTTAATTGCACTCGGCTATAGAATGTTTGAGTATCCTACTTCTGCTGTATTCAAATTGAGAACGTAATACTTGATTGTAGTTGTTTGGTAACTCACGCCATAGTCATGCTATCGTGCTTTTAAAGTCTTCAATTGTGCCTCGCGGAAGTCTTACATAGTAGGCAAAGAGTTTCTTCCTTAATGCCTAGTACTAATACAAAGTTGTCTGCAAGGATGCCATTAATAACGTGAATAAAATGTTTGACGTCATTTGAGATAAATAACAAACACTGTTGTTTAGAAATCTAAGTATTACTAAACATCAGGAGATCATTGTGTCTTAAATGTAATTCAAGAAAGCAAATCAAGCATAAGAATAATCAGTGTTTGATGTGCCCACTGCTGGGACACTGGTCTACTTTTTATGTGAGGGAGTGGGCTGTAATCCACCACGTCGGCTATGCGGGTTGATGGAGGGCACGTATTTTCTTTCTCTTTTCACCGTTTTGAGAGCAGTGGTGATGGAATAAATTAAGTACGAAAAGTAACGCGCCTGCTTTCGAAAACTAACAGAACTGATACTACTGGGCACCACTGGTTCACTCCCACAGAATTCAAGATAGCCACCAAGAAATGTATTAGATTTCAATATTACTAAAACATTTCGAAAGGAATTGCTTAAATCTACAATTTGCGAAGTTTTCCTATTACGGATGTGCAGGTGTTAAACGGGTAACAGTCGTGGAAGGTGCGCCAGCCACACCACTGGTTTCAACCAATCGTGGATCAGCATTTACTCATCAACTGGGAGGTATAGGATTTCTAATAAATACCATTGCGTTCATTTTCTTTGGTGAACTTTTGAACTGGCTTGAGTATTTACAGAATTAACTAAATGAACTTCGGGCTATCTGATACAAAAGTTATTGCCCGTACGGTCATTCTTTCTTTCATCGGACTTTAGGTAAGAATAGGTATTTCATAAGATATGTTTTGCCTTTTGAATGTATGCAAATACTGAGGGCAATGAATTTAAACATTCTGATATCATTGCAATAGTCGATTCAAAGTTCAAAGCGTCATTGCGAAAAAAAGAGGTTTATCACAAATTGTTTATGGAACACAGAGTATTGGCTTCTAATATGGCTTGTCTTCTTCTAAAATAATAAAAAAGATAGATAAAAATTGTAATTTCCGATTACTATATTTATCTTAAAAATACCTAACTAAGTTTCTCTGATAAATGGACTATCATTACGTATTATAATTTTTTTTAAACATTCAGCTTACTTGGACTTAACTATTGTTTCACCTAGACATAAGGAATCTAATTGAGAATGAAATCCCATAACTGAACAACGTCATAAAAAAAACTCTGTTTATTAAAATTGGCATTTCGCCAATTCACAAGTCCTTCTTGGAAATTCAAACCAATTAATCACACACCATCCAACGTGCTAAGTCACATTTTATGAAGCAGCAAATAAATGAAAACAGAATTAAGGAAATTTTATCACGTAACCTTTAATAGGGAAAATTAACTGTGAAGGGGTATTCGAAGCCCTAGAAAGGCGTGTGCCTCACCTCCTCCGGTTACGGAGGGAACTAATAGGTAATTAATAAAACTAAAGGAACCCAGACTAATTGTTTGGACGTCGTGCGTCGATCGTGTAAATGTCGAAAGGGACTTATTAAATTATACAATATTTTCTAGGTCACTGAAGGAAATTCTTGTTGCAATTCCAATCTATACTAATATTTTAAAGAGGTAAAGTTTGTGAGTTTTTAAGTTTGTGAGGTTGTAGGGGGTAATTTCTAGATCTACTGCACCGATTTTGAAAATTCTTTCATTAATAGGAAGCTACATTATCCCTGAGTGCCATAGACTATTGGCATATTTACAACGTGCCCGTGGTCTAATTTTCAACCAAAACGCGAGCGAAGCCGCGGGCAACAGCTGCTAGTCTATACTAAAGAGGTAAAGTTAGTTTAGATATTTATATTGAGGTGGTAATCTTCGGAACTACTAATCCGATTCCGAATTAAATATACCTAAGTAAATTATAGTTAAATAATAGTAAATTCTTTTACTATTGGGATGCTATATTATCCCTGAATGTCATCGGCTATTTTTGAACCGTCCGAAAAAGCTACTACTAAAGCTAGGTTCTGTTATTTTGAATATTTTTTGCATCTGTTGTCACTCTCCTCTTAGCATTTCGATGGCAAACTAAATTGAGCCGCCAAAATTTGGCTACATTTTGATGCCTTCAGTAGCGTCTATACGATCTTGTAACGAGCAAACAACAGGACACATAGAACACTCTATTGTAATACACCTACATGTTGCAGATGACACAAAAGGAGGCAATGTCGAAATGTTAAAAAATTGTTATTTTAATCCTTCTCTAAAATAAGGAAATGCGCTTTTTCTCTGATTGTAAAAGATGAGGTAACTACATACAAATATTGCGTTTCTTGATTTCTTGCGAAAGGTTATAGTGTCTTGCAACTAATCCGACTAAGAAACTAGTGTTAGCTAGATTATAAACTAATTTAGAACTTCAATACGGTCACTTTAAAGAGAGTCTAAGTTTAATAGACTTAGGTTCTCCAACAAATCTGATTTAAGTTGTGCGTGGCTGCTCAATTCTACGGAAAACAGAACTTAGATATAAACGTTATCCATACTATGTGAAGACTGCGAGAGTTCTTAGTTGGTAAGTTTACGCCTAAGCCAATGGCGTTACGTTTGACAGATAATCTGGACCTGGAGAACGACACAGGATACTTTTATCTAAGATATTGATGCAGCAAAATAAACGCAGAAGGCACGGGTAACCGCTAATAATTGTAGGTCAAATTAGAACAAAAACGGAACTTCCGATTTTCATTTTGAATGACTGCCTCCAATTCTGGTATTGATAAATTGACAACAGCAATAACAAACTTTCCTTTGTATAGCATCCCAACACAGTTAGTAGATAGGTTCACCGATAACCCTAAACACACAAAGTAGAACAATCAACGGAAACATCGAGGAAAGAATAAAATGATCTATTGTTCTGATTGTTTTCATTCTCCTGACATTATTCCAGTTATTTCTGGTAATTCTGAACAGCACGTGTCCAATGTGTCATTGTATAGCTCGCAGGAAAGCTGGCTTAACTTGTAACGCGATAGATAAAACTCAAGTTCATTACAACTGGGTCACACGATAGGCTAATCTAATCTGATAAGCGGGACAAATGCGACAATTCTGTGTAACGTAAAACCGGATTGATAATGACAGCTGTAGGCCGCCATCTTTTTTTTTTACTTTCGCGCCAGTTTTTTTATAATTCTAAAAATAGTGCTCTGTGTCAAAACATTACTTCTACGATAAAACGATTGCTAGTTTATTGAATCGAGTAACCTAGATGAGTGACCTAGAGTTCTAGTTATTTTATTTACTAGAATTATTTGAAGTTGATAGGATGACTATGGATACTGTTTCTAACTGCATTTAATAATATATAATATAAATGGCCGACTTTAGAATTAGTAACTCAGTATTAGGATTATCATCGGTGCCTTTGTATAGATAAAAAGTTTCCATAAGCCTTGCGTTAGTTGTCGAACTTTAAGATTAGTTAACATTGCGTCAAAATTATAAAAAAGTAAAGAATAGTTTGATACAAAGTAAAATAGAGGGCGGTAGGTAAATGGCTTACAATTTTGCCTGAGTTTCTCAACCTTCGATAGCTCAGTTGGTAGAGCGGTGGACTGTAGTTGTATCATTAGTTGTTATCCATAGGTCGCTGGTTCAAATCCGGCTCGAAGGAATTATTTTTTAACGCTTTAAGGGTTGACTTTTTTTCTTTTTTATTCCATTCGTGGCTACGGATATTATTCAAAACTCGCATGATGCAGTTTTAGTTTTCATCAAAATAGGGCTCGAAGATAAATTCTATATTATTAAAAGATAAACCTCCTTAAGGAAAGGTACTCTCGAAATTAATGTAGAAGTAAGAAGAATAATTTTGTGATGTTCGTTACAGAAAAAAATCTGTTACTGCAATATTTTCATGTGATTAAAAATTATATTTAAAAAATATATTTGGTTTGTTTTAAAACCAAAAAGTGTTTCCGTCTGCTTTACAAGTTTTCTTAATAAAAGAAACAAAATATTGAGAAACATGACTATTTATAATCATACTCGAGTCTTCTCTGAAAATAAATGCAACAAAAGAAACTGTTTCCGCCCGGGATCGAACCGGGGGCCTTGTGCGTGTGAAGCACACGTGATAACCGCTACACTACGGAAACGATGTTATTGACTACGAAATTACGGTTTAGTTCAAGAACTGTGATATATTCCCTGTCTTTTATTTATTTCGGGCAAATTATTTTTGTCAGAAACACTGTACTTGACCTCAATACAAAATTAAACTAAACCTGTCCTGTCATTTTATTTAACTTCTAATTTCGCAGTGCTGTGACCTATCTCATTGTCATAACTCATTTAAGGTTTACATCAGAGGTAACATTTGAAAGGACTCTTTAGACGAAAAATGTATTTTGAACCTGTAAAAACATTTTACGTCATAAAACTAAACTTATAAACTGTAAACTTACCTTAGTAAATGCACTTGGCAAATAACACAGGTTGCACTGAAAAAAAAAACTGTATTTGAAATTCGAACACAAGTCACAAGCGTCTTCTGGAAGACGCTTCGACACAAGTTGGCGGCAAAAGGCTGGCGTATCGTTTTTATACCATCGCAAATTGCATGGCATATTGACCACCCGCTTGAATATGGCTCATTACTTCTATTCCATGGGTGTG
The DNA here is from genome assembly GCA_947578425.1 of Eugnorisma glareosa. Lineage (NCBI taxonomy): Eukaryota > Metazoa > Arthropoda > Insecta > Lepidoptera > Noctuidae > Eugnorisma > Eugnorisma glareosa. The sequence goes on along the minus strand of OX387968.1, from coordinate 3,867,556 downwards.
TTTATGCCTAATTTGTAATTGTGTTCGCACCCTGTGTTCAGCTCATCTTTTACTTGTACCAATGTGTTATTATATCGTCGCCTGTCTGCTGCATTACCGCTTGCTTCTTTATACATTGACGGGTGAATACGGACGTTTTAACGACGCAACGTGGTGTAAGCAAGCAATATATTATAAAATGTTGTATGTCTTTTTGATCGTACTTTTCGCACGCGACCTCCCACGTCACGGAATGATTATTCTCGTTGCTAAAAGAAAATGTGAGTGAATTACTTTTTTCATCTATTTTTATTCACAATCTGATGTGTTAGAGTTAATTAAATTGAAAGTTTTAGTTCTTCATTATCATGGATAGTAGATAGGTTTTGTTAGATAAATTAATGTGTCTTTATTACTTTTCTAGTTTATCCAACACTAGTTTTAGCCCGCAGCTTCGCTCGAGTTACGATCGGAAACATGGGATAATGATGAATGAAATAGTTTTCAGAATTGGAGCTGTAGTGATTACCCCCTACATCCAAACTTACAAAGTAATAAACTATAAAGTCAAAGTTAATACATTTATTACGAACCAAGTGTACAATGTACACCTATAATATAAGACAGTATAGATTGAAAACACAACCATGTAATGCATATTGTAATGCAATTCGAGGAAAAAGCCTTGAAATGCTTAGGTACATATATAAAATTTTAACTTGCTACATTGCATGATTTCGTATGTCTCATCAATGCATTACCTACACTAAGAATAATAAAGCGTCATCATTTAAGCGATAGTACCGCCCTCTATTATACCTCTGTTAAATAGCAAAACATTCGTAACGCAATAGTACAGTGCTACACGGTTCTTTTGGCGCTTCAATGACGTTGACAGGAGGGCACTGTTTTTGAAAATGTATTGGAAGAACAAGATAGTGGCGTTAGTTGTGTTAACGGCCACGCGCCAAAACATCCATGAAGGTACAAACTATATTTTCAACAATGTAATTACTATCCATTATCATGACACTGAATGAATCATGAATATTAACTATCAGAGGTTAAGGCCTTAATTGGTGTTAAATCTATAAGTATATCAGCCAGCACGCTTCACTTAACTAAATCAGTAAATCTTTGCTCTAACTAAAGGCTGCGCGCGTACGCACATGATATTTCTCGCTACTCATTTCAATTTAAGGGAGCTGAACGATTTCGTTACGATCTGTCGCTTCAGATCAATCGAAACGACTGCAAAGACGGTATCTACTAACTCGATCGTAGACGACTTCTATGTCGTATGTATAGTTGTAAATAAACCGTTTTAAACCAAAATCAGTGGTTTAAAACCCGTTTTAAATTTGTTTAAAACGGTTTAAAACCACGACCACGTGGGCCGTACATTGATTACGAATTACTTAAAAAAAATTGTTTAAAAGGCTAATTGAAATCATTTACCATTTTTATTAATATATGTGAAGTCATATATCATATTTATACTACTATTTAGGATTAGACACTGAAAGCAATCATGTTTTGGGTATTTATTAAAATAAAACGACAATGCCGCATTTTTATTGTTCACTTTGCTACCAAAATCGCAACGGGGAGAGATGGGGCAGGTAGGGATCGATTTTATGTTTGTCTGTCATGTTAATGAACGTTATTTTAGAACATTTTTATTTTATTTTCCTTTTATATATTCTAAATCAGGAAGGAGGTGTGGTCTAGATAACTTCGTGTAAAGCCTCAGTGCAATCCAAAAAAAACTTTCTAAACCATATTAAACCGCTAAGTGTGGTTTTAAATCGTTTTAAACCAAAAAGACGGTTTAAAACAAAATGGTTTAAAACGTTTAAAATTCGTTTTACATCTCTAGTCGTATGTACAGACGCCAGAAAACTGTAAAATTTTCCCAATCAACCATGAACCTAATGTTTTTAGCGATAAAGTTGAAAATCTATTAAATAAATTTGACAGATTGTAGTAGCTTGCTGTGCTGGCGTATGTAGGTATCAAAAAGGTGTTTAGTATACCATCAAACTGAAAAACTTTCTCCGTTAACCCTATAGAAAAGATTAACCCGTATTAATCTTTTCCCTAAAAAATCCCATTAGTCCTACCGTAGAACTGTGTAGTAGAACTAGTGGGAATGATCCGATCAAAACCCCTAAACGGGTACCTAACTACCTACCTTTTCGTTCCCTGATAAATTCGTAATATTATGGTTGCACCTGACCTTTATTTTTATTGTAATAATGTCCCTTTTGAGTTGCTGTCCGTATAAAACTTTGGAAGGCCTGTAGCTCGCATTGGTCTAGTGTGTATCATTCCTAAAAGGAATCACGCGGACACGAGCGCACGTTATCAAGCTGTCCTATCATTGCTGGCATACAGACGATTCCAGTTTCCTCCAGATTGTTCTATTCATAGTGCAGTGCATTACGATCTTCATTATAGATAGCTTTATTACCTACACCAGGATTGTAGGACGTCGATAAAGTTTGTATATAACTGACAGTGGAAGCAAGTAGGTAATAGGCACATAATCATTCAGGAGTAAAGGACTCGACTGGATAAAATACACTGAAATGAAAAAGGAGTTCCTATGTAAAGATTGCAGCAGGAGGCTTTGTGTAATCTCTTCCTACCCACATAGCATAATATCATGATGATATTTCATAGTTTAGCGTCAGCCATATTGAATTTCATGTGACGTCATGCAGCTAGCCCAGGTACCTGGTTGTAGAAGAATGCAATGAAAACCGTATGAAGCCGGTATACACAACATAAGGCCTATTTCCGAGCGAGACAGGCACCGGTTCTGTGCGCCAGTCGGGCATTTAAGCGGTTTTGATATCAAATCCTCATCTCCATATTTCTGTTCTTCCAGAATCATGGCAGTCGAAGGCGTAATGGTGACCTACAATTACTCAGAAGACGGTGAATATGCAAATATCCTGACAGTATCTGCTTCAGGTATCAGATTCTCCAAACGATGGGTCCTCACACACGGTTCCATACTCTCTCCTCTAAAAGAAGCGAAGATAATAAAAAAAGCTAGAGGGAAACCCATCCTTAGTGATGAGTTCTACGCTAATCTACCAGAAATCCATGTCACTTGTGAAAAGAAGCAGTCAAAGAACCCGAATTTATACGAGAGTGTTGAGAAGTTGAGCAGAGAGCGGAACATGCATCAAGGAGATTTGGATCATAGTAGTTACTTAATAAGGGTGCTTACTGGAAGGTATGACTATTTTATAATCTTACAGGGATTGTACTACCACCTCTTATAACAGAAGCAGTATTACTTTAATTTTACATCAGTGTTAGAAAAGACGTCTAGCTCCACCTCTTTCCACAATAAAGTAAGATTACAATAATACCGCTGTAAGAGGTGGTAATAGGTCCCATAATACTAAACAGAGTGACGTCATGTTTAATACAAGGTGTAATACAATAAACGCAAGACCTCTCGTGTGGTCTCGGACCATGAAAATGAACGACATTTGTTCTACGAGTTCGTGACATTCGCAAAATAATGAACTTTTTTTTAGGAATTGACGCAATCAGGTGATCAATATGTATGGTAAAACTTGGGTAAAACTAAAAAAAAAGTTATGAAATTTCCAAAAGTCATTGAACAAAAGTTGTTCATGGTCTGAGACACCAGACGTTTATTATGTTACACATTGTACAAGGCCCTATTTCCAAAAAATCAGAAAGGAGGGTTGCTTCGACATTGGTTGAAATCCACGTCGCATCTCTCGTCTTTTCTGTCGTCGAATCTATCACTTCTTCTCTCCGCTCCACTCGTCTCCGTTTTGCTAAAAGACTAAAACCTATCGTCATGATTTTTTTTTTCGTCAATGGTTATACTTAAGTCCGTTTTTTAAGTTCAGAGACTAAACTGACATTACGTGGGTTGCCAGTTTTTTTGCAATTTTTAAATAGTGATGTACCACTACCGTAAATTGCCGTTAATAAACACAGTAATATCGTTTTTAGGGAAATAAAACGGTGTCCATTGTTGTTCCTGTTAAATTTAGGGTTGCCGTATTCAAAAACACACACTAACTGCCATATTAATATAACTAGCTTCTGCCCGCGACTTCGTACGCGGATCCTGTTGCTTTTGCCAGCGACAACGGGGTCGTCAAGAAAATCGAAGATCTGAAACGTCTGATGTAGAATTCTGAGGCCCGGGGACGGGAAAACAACTGGATGAGCGAGACGATTGAAGACGTTCCAGATCTTTCATTTTCGTAAGTCAACAGGAAATGCCCATCAGACTAAACAACTTTTGCTAAGACGTCATTCCTTAATATGTTATAGTGTCCCTGGGCTTTGGAGATCCACAACAGGGTTCCAGATCTCCAAATTTTATACGACAACAGAGAGTGCTCATCAGGCTGAACAACTCTTGCTAAGACGTCATTCCTATATATGTTATAGTGTAGCTGGGCTCTTGGAGTTCCACTTCAGGTGTTCCAGATCTTCAAATTTATTCTCTTAGCAGAAAATGCTCATCACGTGGAACAATTTTTGCTATGGTACCATTTTTGTATCTCTTATAGTTTAGCTGGTCTGTTGCGGTGCTGCATCAGATGTTCAAGTTTCCAAGATAAATTATAGCCTATATGTTGCCCAGATTTAATACCTTTACAACAAAAAAAAAATCATTTAAATCCGTCGAGTAGTTCCGAAGATTAGCGTGTACAAACAAACAGACATACAGACAAACAGACAGAATATTTTTTTTCGATTCGTGCTCTATTACTGTTTCCAAACCCCCCTCAATAATTTTTTTTTTAATATATTCAATGTACAGACACAGTTTTTTTACTGTTTTATTATATGTATAGATTATTTTTTAAATTGTAGGTAATTGTTTGTATGGTGTCAAGTTCCAATAATTGCCGTTATTTTTAAAAGTTCTACAGTTTTCTAAGAGAAAAGGGTTTATATATCCGTTTTACCTTGTACTAACAACACTGATGGCATCTGTCATTTTTTATTTATAAAAAGTTACGATTCAACAAACCGGTACCGTAGGTACAACACTACACAAAAGTGCATGATTGTGTCAATTTAGTCTCTGAGGTTAAAAAACAGACTCTAAGTTACTACAAACAATATCTTTACAACCAGGCTAAAAACATAGCCATTTTTAACCGACTTCCAAAATGAGGAGGTTATCAAGTCGTCTGTTTTTTTTTTTTTTTTTGTGTTTGTATTACGATTTAAATTTTAAGAAATTTAAATACCGAATCAAAATTGTCAATTTTGCATTAAGAACTTCACATTCAACTTCTAGAAAAAAAAAACATAAATAGTGGTGCCAGAAAAGAAAAAAGTCTGAATTAAGTTCAAAATAACAAGCTGGAAGGTTTTAGCTTGGACCATAGAGTAGAAGTCATCTAGTAACGAGACGTTTTTCGTTTTCAGGATATGCCACGTGTGGCAGTGTCCGATCCTGGACAGATGTGCAGACGACATCCTCTACAGCTGGACCATCGGCCACAAGGATGGCGACATAGACAGTCAGATGAAACTTGGCAACGCACTGTTTTCTGTCTTCGTACTCATCGACTTGGAGAGCGATAAGAGAGGTTAGTATCTTAATTTATTTGGTCCCAAAATGTTCATTTTATGGGGTTTTTAGCATGAAAACTTGATAGCTACCTAGGTGGGGTGTGATGAGCGAAAACTAAAACTACATACTACGATAAGTTTTGGGTAGGAGCCCTTCGGGCTGGGGACAACTTTCAGTTTTCAAAAAGGCCCAAAAACTAACAGCGGGCTGTGCAACAACTTTGATTTTTATATCATTTAATCCGTAACTACTGGAACGATTGAGTTGAAGTTTAGTACACATAATGTAAGTCGGTGACACAAAGAGGGACGTGTAACGTAAATAAATGCTTTTTAAACATGGGGGCTACTTTTCGGTGGTAAATTAGAAAATGAAAAAAAAAACTTACACATTGTGAGCTTCTCAAATATATATTTTTTTAATTTTAAGATATATAGTTTTGAAGTTATGAAAATAGACCATTCGGGGGAACCCTCTCCACGCGAGTTAAATTCGCACTTATCCAGTTTTTTATACTTCAAGCTACTATCGGTTTGAGGTATGAGGTTTTAGTCCCAATAATAATGTATACTAATACCTAATACTTTATAGAGGTAACATATGTTTGTAAGTTTGTATGTAGGGGTAATCTCTGGATTTACTAAACCGATTTTGAAAATTCTTTCACTAATATGAAGCTATATTATCCCCGAGTGCCATAGGCTATATTTACAACGTGCCCGTGGGATAATTTCCGACAAAAACGTGAGCGAAGCCTCGGGCATAGGCTAGTATATAATAATAATGATTTATTTTAACCAATGGAAGCTGTAATGTCGAACGCCCATCAGTAAATAATTAAATAAGCAACACTTCACAGACATGAAAGAAATGATGATGAAGAAATGGTGATAGATAAGAATGGGGTGACTATTGATAGAGAAGTTTTGGCCGCGGAAGCTTCGACCAAGAAGTAATTTGGTCGCACGACCAGGCGGCCGACCAGTTCTGTTCGAGATAGCGGCCAGGCCCTGCGGCTCGACATAGATAGCGATCGCAAAACAACCGAATTCAGTCGCAAAGTCATAACCATGTGGATTTAAGGTAAAAACCGACACCGGCGGGTCGCGTCCGGCTCGCGTCCATTTTAAATCCGCATCGTTATGGCTATGCGACCGAATTCGATTGTTTTGCGATCGCTCTATGTCGAAACTGCAGGGCCACACATGCGACAAATCGTGGTCGTACCCGCGTAGTGCGCGAGATCTCTAAATAGTTTAATTGAAATGAACGCTTTTAGTCTGACAATGATGAAATATCGATTCCCAACACGAGTGTGAAGGTTTGCCTGCTAATTTAACGTGACGCTGAAATAACTAATTATTGCAGGGTCCCTGTGGGCTCTTCTTCTTTTCTTTTTTCTTTTCTTTCTTAGTTTCCTCATCCTCGCATGTGTGAACCATTTCTGCGGAATTATAACATTTGCGTTATTTTAGACTTGGCGGCTGTTTGCTGCTATTCTGCACGATATTTTATACTAAAATGTTGGAATCAAACGTCAACATCACGCTGTTCAAACTGTTAAAAACAAATGCAGTATAAAAGTGCTGTGCAGTGCTCCTAAAAATATACTGTAAGAAGTTCTAATGGTCATCGCCTTGTGAACGAGGCCTTAGTTGGAACTAAAGCAGTCTTCGTTTTTTTTTCAATACAATAATTATGGGCCATTTTAATTTTTTTTCCCAACTTTACCCTTCTGACGATAGAAAGAAGGCCAGTGCCCTAGTTGGGACCGTTATAGATTTATTATACTTTGGCAAAAATAAATATTGAATCCTCAACCATCGGAATGAGGGCTATCGTTTTTGAGCTCACCCGATAGCGCCACTGTCGAGTAAGGTCATGCTGATAAATTATATTTAATAGTTTTAAAGTACCAATAACTTCATAAAAAGTTTACAGATACATATTTACAATATTCTCACTAAAATTGGCAAGCATGAAACATTTAGCCCAGAGCGGGAGGGGTTATTTGACGATTTGCCAACCGAAAAAAAAAAAAATGCTGCCGACACGGCATGTCTAAGCATACCGCGGTATTGTTTTTGTAACATTGAAATTTCAACTTTATTTCCATACTCTTAAGTTATATTTTTATTCGTCGCCTAAAAATACCTTGCCATGCCGTGCCGCCAATGGGCGCCGGGCCTAAGTTGCTACTTAAAATCTTCAAGTCATAATTAATCAGGAATGGTTCAAATTAGACAATCGTGAATATTAATTAAAATACGTGATAAAAAAGCACGCAACGAGCGAACACTCTATGACATCTGACATTTCGGTGACCTCGCGCTACACTAGCGGCTCTAGCGGCGAATTCATACGCGATAGCCCCCATTGCACCTATCACAGTTTGTCTCTGCATCACCCAAAGGTTGACTGCTAGAACCTGTCTATGGCATTTAAGGCATTAAGTCCGCCTTTTTATGTGCTTAAAGTATTAAATAAATGAATAATTACTATCGCGAGGATCTTTGATGAACGAACTGTCCCTTTTCCAGCCGGTGATCGTGTTCATGTGGTCAGGATACTTTTGCAAGAGTTCGTAGTTTCTATCGACGGCTTCCTTCTTCACAACCCCTATGGCACCGAGAACAAGCCCGCCAACCACGATCCCGTGCCCGGAGCGAAGGTGCAGGGCAACAAGCGGTCCGCAAGCTAAACCACCTGGGCAAAACATGACAACGTTAGCATTTATAATCTCACCCAGAGATAGATATATAACTCTCCCAAGTTGCGCCACAACGTCCTGTCCTCGGTTTTCTCCCCAGTGACCTTTTTGAGGTTGGCTGTCAATATTGTATGAGAAAACACGTAAGGCAACACTAAGCGTCTTCTTGCAGGGTTTTCAGCAAAGAACTTCATGGCAACTGAATAAAATTAACAAATGCAACGCAATGCATCGTCTAGTGACTCCTTGGTGGTTCGTGGCCTGTATACCATAAGACCTAAGGGCAGAACAAGTGAGGAGTTTGACAACGGACGTCAATCGGAAGAGAATCGTTCGAGGGTCATGATTTTCTTGTAACCCACAATGAAGTGTCTTAACATTGCAATATACTGTGTCTGGCCGTCACTTATGTGAAATTTTTATACATTTAGGGTCATTTACGCAGAACTAATTTATCAGTTATCTTTCTCTTTGAACATTTATAAGTACCAATAAAAAAAAAAAAATTGTGGTCCACCTGTACCATCACTGATTATTGGCGAGAAGCGAGTAGAAGAAGCAACCAAAAATGAGTTAATTGTTTGCCGGAGTTCTCGCTAGCGGCGCGGCGGTGTGAACAGTCAACGATCAACCATTGATTAATGAAACGGGACGTACAATCTATTGTACGTTTCTTGAGCGAGAAATTAGTCTCTAGCTCGTCGGTTCTTCGTCAGCGTGAGAACCTGATGATATGGCAGAAGAAACTCACCAAAAAAATAATTTAGTGGATCGTCGGCATTTCTAATGCGTAGGGCTATGGACGAGACCGCCGCGAATGTCGCTCCCATAAGACCAAGAGGCACGACGTGGCGGGCGTATCTGGGAACACAAAATGCGTTTATCTCATGCTGGTCATGCTACCAAATATCACCAGGGACACCGACGTGTAAACTGTTACCACGTATTCAGTACATAATTCTGAGTCCATAGAAATTTTTCTTCGGTTTTAAATAAAAACAATCTGTTGCTTAATTGTTTCAGTACAAAAGTGCAATTCAATTTACTTAATTCAGACACAACGATCAATAATTTTGCAGTTATGTAATTTTTTTGTGCAATACCTACACGGTCAAAATGTATCGAATAGCTTTTTTTATTATAACCCCTGAAAAATTTCAATGTGGGGGGCTCAAAATGGTATACAGTTGGTAGGGGAATCTATATCTATACTAATAATAAAAGCTGAAGAATTTGTTTGCTTGTTTGGTTGAACGCGCTAATCTCAGGAATTACTAGTGTTGGATAGCCCATTTATCAAGGAAGGCTTAACATCAAGCTACAACTTAGCGAGAGATTTGATACTTACTATTGACTGATGCCATAAAAGTACAGGGTGGTTATTTTTTGGAATTTAGCCGGTTCGATTCCCGAGTGTGGCAAGCGAATTTTCGAAAATATTTGAATGCAGATTTGTTACTTCAAAAAAAAAGGAATGTTTCCTTTGTGTAAAATTTGTTATCTCCAGTATTTAGAGTACTTTCCCTCCAGGTGGCGTTGAAAAATTCCACTCTGTATATAAAAATCTCTTGTCACGGTGTTTGTAGTCGCACTCCTCCGAAACGGCTCGCCCTATTTTTATTATTTTTTTAATGTATATTTGGTGGGTATGAGAATACACCAAGATAAAGTATATTTCACACCGCTAGGTGATTAGGGCGCGAGCGAAGCCGCGGACAAAAGCCAGTATTAGTATACATTATAGACTACAAGTTACCGCCTCATCATAGCCCCCACTCCCACGACATGGGAGTACATCAGGACATCATAGGTGCCTGCAATAAGGCCAGCGACGACGCCATAGCGGCTGGCAACCATAATCTGGTGGAAACATACAGAATCAATACTATAACATAAGGATACGCAATTTTGACTTCGACTAGCTTTATGATATAAAAATAATAAAGTCAAACTCAAACTCTTTATTCATACTCTTTATCTAAGTAGGTAAATTCCAACATGAAACCCGGCAACACGTCTCAAACAAGTCTAACTCATCTTATAAGAGCTAAGACCAGGGTACCTAAAATGGCTACTTTATCAGAATCATAATACGAATCACGTTAAAAAATTAATACTCTTAAAATGGACTTTGTGATCATAACCTTAAAGACGTGGCCTCTAGAAACGGCGGCGACATAGCAGTTGTAGATTGGTTTAATTTGAACCCAGGTACGGAATTTGTTTAAATTATTTCATCACCACTGCTCTCTGAACCGTGAAGGTCAACATCGTGACGATTGGCATTTTCTAAAACCAAATATTCGAAAGCATATGACATGTAACAAACCCGCACTGGGCTCACTTGCTGATTGCCAGGGTTATATTTAAATCTATGGTGGTTGCAGAAGAAAATACTGAGCGTTTAATTAAAACGGGGTGATTACTGAGATAAGAAAGATAACATTGATGTGTAGCAAAATCAGCCTATAATGTTCCCACTGCCCGGGTACACGGCCTCCTCTCCATGAGAGGGATTGGGCTATAATCCACCACGCGGGCCCAGTGCGGGTTGGTAGATGACACATGTCTTCGAATTTTTGGTTTTAAGACATGCCGGTTCCACGATGTTTTCCTTCACCGTTTTTGAGAGCAGTGGTGATGAAATAAATTACACAAAGTAATGCCTAATGAGATGGGCAGACGACATTGTTGCCTTTGAAGGAATAACCTGGATGAGGCTGGTACAGGAACGTGGAGCTTGGCACAATTAAAGAGAGGCCTATACCCAGCAGTGGGTGAAGTCGGGCGGATGATGATGATGAATGCCTGCCTTTTTCTTTTTTTTTCGAACGGGAAATCATCAGATAACTCCTCCCGCTCTGGGCTGAGCAGGAGGGAGTGTCAGACTTGTACTGACCAAAACCCATCCATGTTCCTTCTTTTGCCCTTTGTGTTCCAGGGCCGCGGTATCTCTTTCGAACAGTCCCGCAACCCTGGCAGGCATCGGTCCTCCGGACGCGAGAGGTCGTCGCCGCCGATTGTCGCTACGAGGACACGGCGGTGCTGCGCCCAAGCGGAGCAGACCTGCACAGTGAGCTCCACCGTGTCCTCCGGTCGATCCTCGCAGTGGTGACACCCGGGCGTTTCCTCCCGCCCGATTAAGTGCAGGAACCTCCCGAAACAACCATGTCCGGTGAGGACCTGCGTCAGGCGGAAGGTGAGGGCGCCGTGGCGCCTATCTAGCCACTCCTCAAAGAGGGGACTTACCGCCACTATTGTGGCGTGCCCTGCACGTAGTTGCGACAGTCACTCTTTCCATGTCGCCTTGAGATCACGCTGGAAGTCTGTCCGCTGAGTGACAATTTGCCGCGGCAGCGGAGTCTCCCCCGGCGCAGTGTTTCCACGCGCTACTAATGCAGGCGCGCGAGGACCATCGCCTCCAGATCCCATGGCGGTAATCCGGCAAGGAGGCTCGCCGCCTCGCCGGAGATCGTGCGGTACCCCCGGATCAGCCTTACGGCTATCATCCTTTGGGGCGCTTTCAGGTAGTGGGCGGCTCGCCGCCTCGAGGAACGCGCCCACACCGGGGCCCCGTAAAGGGCCATGGACCGCACAACCCCCGCGTAGAGCTTCCGGTAGGAGGCGTTTGGCCCCCCAGGTTGGACAAGAGCCGCTTGAAGGCAGCCCCGGCCCGTTCCAGTTTGGGGGCCAAACGTCGGAAATGCTCCACGAAGTTCCACCGGCTGTCGAGGACGAGTCTTAAGTTTAAGTACTTCAACGTCGGCTCGACGCCGATGGAAACCCCTCCTACCGTCAGTATGGATCCCGACGGTGGCGCATTCCGAGGCCCATGAAAGCACATGGCCTCGGACTTGTGCAATGCCACCTCCGAGACCCAATTGCCGGATCTTCTCCACGACTATCGCAACCCCGCGTGTCATAACTTCAGCCGCCGCTTCGTGCGACCTCCCTTGCGCCAGCACCAGCGTGTCGTCAGCGTAGCAAACTACGCTGACGCCGTCAGGGAGGTCGGCGCGCAGCACCCAGTCGTAACTGATGTTCCACAAGGGCGGCCCTAGAACCGATCCCTGTGGAACACCGCACGACATCTCTCGCCGGTTTCACTCTCCGCTGTGACCAGAGTAGTTGTCGTACCTATCCGTCAGGTAGTCCCCGACCACACGACGAAGGTAGGTCGGCACCCGGTGATACCTGTATATATGTATTGTACGAGTATGTATATATGGATGGACTTTGTGAAGGGTGATGTGGCTAGAAAGGAGGAGACTGCTGAGATGACGAGTAGCAGAGAAGTATGGGAAAAGAAGACATGCTGTGCTGACCGCAAATATAATAGTATAATGGCAGGAGAATGATGATCATGACATGTTTTATTTACCTTCGTAGGTATGTCGCAACCATCAGGAGAATCATAATATCTGGCATAATTCCGAGAATCACATGGTGGTACGCACGGGTTTTCGTTCTTTGCCATGGCCGATGAAAAGTCCACAAAAAGCCAAACTGTCGATTATTGACATGACAGGCATGCGTCACACTGCTCGAAAACTGACAGCGTCATATTTAAAGAAGTTTGTATAGGCCTAAAAACATAAAGAGGTTTTATCTTTTCGGTCCTATTGTAAAAGATTTTCAATAGTAAACTGTATGGCTCCTTTTAAAAGAACTCGCTTTCCGTGTATAAGAGCTTTGTGCCGGATATATACGGACACTAATTCCAAATCCGTTTATCTACTAACTGAAAATTTTTCAACTAATCGTTGAACACCAAATTCCACTGGCTGACTCGGGGCTCACATCCATAGGGGCCTACCATGACCTTTCTTTGCAGTATTGTTTCAATCTTACTCGAGTGCGGGCAAGAGATGGAGCTAGACTTCCTATGCTTCATCTATACAGGTTGTAACATAATAAAAGTAAGACCTTTTGTGCTACGAATCGTCAAATTCCCAAAAAAAAAGTACAAAAGTACTCTCTATAGGAACTGACGCGATCAGCTGATCAACATGTATGGTAAAACTAAAAAAAAAGAGATATAATGAATTTCCAAAAGTCATAGAATCAAAGTTGTTAAGTTTCATAGTCTGAGACACTTGCACACGATAGTTTTTTTTTGGGGTGAAAAATTACGTTCAAGTCAATGTAACGCACTCAAAACATTGTGCTGATGGGTGGATTGACTAATACGGGGGTCGTGGAGCTGTATAAAGTAAAAATCTTACATTAAAAATATGTATGTATTTAAAAAAAAAAAACTTGTAAAATAGTTGGAACTTTGACCACCAATATCTGCGTAACTAGAAGATTGAAGAAAGCTGTCTCTAAACCCGGTGTTGGGGACTCCCAAGGTAAAAAAACAATGAAGCTGTTGAAAAGACCAAATCTAATTCAATCCAACCACAACAACAACAACCCCAATTAAACAAGTCATTTTAAACGACATAAAGGAGGTTATCAATTTGACCCGTATGTAATATTATTGCAAATGATATGTATGTCTCGGTGTAGTGCCTCTTCGCGCAAATGGGGGCTATCGCGTGTGCATTCGCCAATAGAGGCGCTAGTGTAGCGCGAGGCCACCGAAATGTCAGATTTAATAGAAAGTTCACGCGTTGCGTGCTTTTTTATCACGTATTTTTACTAATATTCATGATTGTGGTCTAGATTGAGCTATCCCTGATTAATTACGACTTGAAGATTTTAAGTATTAACTTTACTTTACTTTAAGGTTACACTATGTTGTAAAACATAAAATGAACTTTGAGTGAAGTTATTGGTACTGGTAAGTATAAAATATAATTATTGACATAACCTTACGCGACAGTGGCGCCATCTGGTGAGCTCAAAAACGATAGCCCTCATTTGTCAGGAAGCCATCCACGGCGTCCCGACATCTTCATGCTAATTAGTATCAAAAAACCCTCCTTTGGTTTTGCTGTAGTCGGGTAAATAATGGCCAACTCTTAAAATTTCAGGTGTTGAAAGCTTAAGGCCACTCTCGTACTTGTTGGATGTGGTGCGGCCACCGACAGAAAGAGGCTCCACTCTCGAAGTACACTCGACGCCTTTCGGGTGTGAGGTAACACTAACATCTTCATTCACTTCTTAGCTTAGCTTAATATTATGTTACGACGATGCTTTGTGGTTTGCGTTTATAACAATATGATCTTGCTTATAACACGCCGCTGGCAATCTAAAGTGAGTTGGCTTCGAAATCTGTCTTATAGTATAGTTATGCAGTGTTAAACTCGTTGCAGGTATTCCTAAATGCAGTGACGCGAGGTTCAATATGCGGTGTGGTGGGCAAAAGACCCTCCTTGCTGCTGACCGACGCGGCCACTGCTTTAGGCTCTGAAGGTGGACCTGTCTTCACTGAAGGACCTACGTGAGTACCTTGCGAAAGACCTGTCTGCATATTCTCTAAATTGCTTTGGTAGTTGTAATTTTACGCAATGACTTCTTCAAGTCTTTACGCAATGACTTCTTCAAGTCTTTACGCAATGTCTTCTTCTCTTCTTCTTTTGTCAAGAGAGTTAGTGCGTCTTAACTTTCGGTCAATTTTTTGTTTCATCTGGCTTTGTTAAAACGGTGGAGCTGGATTGCCGCCTCATCGGACTATGAGAGTAAAAGAACAGAGAGTGCGTCTCTGATCGAGCACACACTTGTGCACTACAATGCATTCTGCATGATGAATGCAAAGGCCAATCTCAAAAGAGATTGGCTGCCGCGCCGTAGCCGAAATGTGGTTGGAAACGTCGTCGTAGGTTGGATTCGGTCGCCATTTCGGATTAGCGTAATGGCCTGGTTTATAGTAACAGCTCTCGCTAAGTGTCCTTCTACTTAACAGACTAAAACATAACTGGGCCAGCAATAGGGAAAGAAGGTCAGGTAATGCTGTGCACTAAGTGGCCTCACCCTTCCTCTTCGAGGAATACAGGTCTGGTACGAGGTTGTATCCGACTCGGCTGGGCAGCGTTTGGGAAGTTGCGTGGTACCTTTTCGTCCAACTTTCCGCAGTGTCTCAAGGCGAAAGTCTATGACCAGTGTGTGTTGCCAGTGATAACATGTGGGACCGAACTGGTCGCTCACAATGGGCCTCATCAGAAAGCTTAAAGTCACCCAAAGGGCAATGGAGAGGACTATGTTTGGAGTTTCCTTGCGAGATCGAATCAGAAATGAAAATATCCGTAAGAGAACCAAGGTTACTGGCGTAGCCCGACGAATTGCCAAACTTAAGTGGCAGTGGGCAGGGCAAATTGCTCGCAGAAGCTGAGAAAGATGGGACCGAAAAGTTCTGGAGTGGCGACCGCGAACCGAAAGACGTTGCGTTGGAAGGCCTCTAGGTGGACCGATGACCTCGTGAAGGTTGCGGGGATCCGCTAGATGCGAGACGTACGGGACCGGTCAATGTGGCGACGCTTGGGGAGGCCTATGTCCAGCAGTGGACGTCTTTCGGCTGAAATGATGATGAATAATGACGATGTTGTAAACTGATGGTTGCTTACTGCTGATGAGTTTGTTTCGCCATTTCTTCTGTCCAGCTAAAACACTAGGAAATGGTGAAGGGCAGCCGTTTTAGGGAACTGTCTCTTGTAAATTATTTGAATAAATGACTTTTGATTTTGAAATCCTTTTCAGCAAGGAGCTGATCGGCACAGTGGTGTGCGCGGTGTCGTGGTGTCGCGGTGAGTGGGTGGGCCTGACGCTGGTGGCGCCGCTCACGTCCGTGCTGGCCGCCAAGCTGCGCGTGGCGCCGCTGCAGCCCGCGCGACCCTTACACAGGCATCCCCTGCACGATGTGCTCAGTGAGTCGATTATTATAAGGCAATTATTTTTATCTGACTCCGAATTAAGAAAGTGCATTCTGAAAGTTGGCAACTTCGCAAATATCTGTCAAATATAAATTAAGGGTGTAACAAGACCCTTAACGAAGCCGAAAAGTACTTGTTCTCCCCGTCATTGCGAACATTTTTTTATTCAAGATCATACCTGGGAACCTTCTAGTTACGGAGATATTGGGGGTCAAAGTTCCAACTTTTTCACAAGTTTTTTTTTTTTTAAATACATGTTTTTAATGTAAGATTTTTACTGAAAACAGTTCCACGACCCTCGTACTATACAATGATTTAATCAGCACAGTGCTTTGAGTGCGTTACATTGAGTTTTGCGGTAAAGCGTGATTTTTGACCCCAAAAAACAAAGTTGTTTCCCAACAATATTTTTTGCGTAAAGTTACTTAGTTGACATTATGCTTGGTTAACGGCTTCGTTATGAGTCCTGTTACATCTTGTATAGTTTCGTACGCGCATTTGCATCGATACAAACGCAACGATCTATTTTAACGGCGCCGTGAACGCGCTTAGTCTAAAATCGTATCGTCGTATAAAATACGCTGTGTGAATGCACTCTTAGACTTCTTCAGATTAAAGGTACCTCCCATACAAAGTAAGTTCACTAATACTGTATTATCATTGCAGGTCTAATAGACGAGTGCACAGTCCTGGTGCGATGCGGGCACGCGTGGGGCGCGGGCGTGTGGCTGGGCGGCGGGTACGTCGTCACGTGCGCGCACGTCGTCAAGTCTGTGAGACAATTTCGCCATCGATAGTTCCTTTTCACTTAGATGATTCTCACACGACACCGCTCGTCCGCGCGGTCAGGCGGTGCAGCGGATCTCAACACGCATGTTGTATGAAATCTGTCGCCTCTCTGCGCAGAGCACTATCTATACATTTGCTTCGCCGTCTCGAGCCGGTCAGAAAAAGCTTTTTCTCAAATATGCTTGGAAATTTGAGCATTATTTTTTCAACCTTCTTCGAGATTATATCGAAATTTCTGTACTGGCCAGATATATGCGACCAACGGCCGGCAAAAGTTCTATGAAAATCCATTTCTGTCGTGTTATTTAAAAATGAAACGATCTTTTACTATGAAACATAACAACCAGGGAGGTAACCTATCAAAGGTTTTATTTAAATTTCGAATTAGCTTGCAAATAGAAAGCGATTTATTGAAAAAAAAAAAAACAAATTAACAACGCAGTTTTAATTTCCTCGCTTTATTTGATAAAAGTACTATACAAGCTTTGGCCACAACTAGGCATTGATGAACTTACTTATGTGTGCTTCGGCTTCGCCTCGGCCCACATTTTCACGTTCGTCCATCAATGCCTCTGTTGCTGGCCGCTTCAGTAATGTACTATATTTGTACTTTCACGAGCACAAATACTACATTTAGGCAAGACTCAACAGCAAACTTGTCCTAAAGTAAATACTAGGTTTCTAAGTTGCAATCGTACTCAATACTCAATACGTTTATTGCATTCCACAATGTGAACTTAGGTGGTAGGTACATAAAGACATACATTCGTCGTTCATCGTCGTCATTTCAAGAGAAAAACATAAGATATTATTATCTGCTTTTTGTTTAAATATAGGCCTTTAATCCGGCCACTAACCAGTTTTAAGCTAAGAACCCATTTTGAAAAAAAAATGCCACCCGCACACATGTAATAATATTATAATAACGCGAGGTCGAAATTGTCCAAAAAAAAAATTTGGGTTTTGGTATAATATGTAAGAATTTTGCTCAAAGCTTCGATCACCCATCATCTACCTAGCCTTTTCTCACGTTAGGATAGGCTTCCAGTCTAAGGGGCCATCCATAAACTACGTCACACGAATTTTGTTTTTTACCCCCCTCCCCCTCCGTCCTTATCAGAGCTGGGGTCATATTTGTGAGACTCCTTAGTATGACGTCACATATTTTGCAATTTTACGTGTTCATAAAGATAGAGTTGAAATACTTATAAGTTACATTAGATTGTAGTGTGATCAGGTCGTTAGGTTGGTTGAGTTGAAATGATACGTCTGTTTGGTTTCATGGTCCGGTTTAATCTGTGTTAAAAATACTTACAATTGATTATAAAACAGTAAACAGTACATGCTTACACATTACAAGATTTTGAAATGTGACGACACGTAATCCCACCCCTTGTCATACAAACTAAAACACTTAATATTGTATTTTTTTATAATGTCATTTTGTTTTTATTATTGTATTACTCAAAGAAATATATGACATCCCAAGTAATAATTATAATTTTTATCTTTGACATTCTATTTTTATAGAAAATTACATGACATATTATATTATATTATAATCTTTTTAACACAATTTGTTTTTTTTTTCTTCTATTGCATTATTCATAGAAAATAAGATGTCATTGATATTTTTAAACTAATTTGATTTTCGTTTTTCCTTTTTATTCGATCATGTTTTATGTATTTTTAATTATTTAAAATTGAATGTGGATTATCATCGATTTGAATTTGTTATTTTTATTATCTTTGACATATTTTTCGATTGTAATGTTTTAATGGTACTGGTACTGTTTTATTTTACAAAATATCTACACAATGTATATTATTGTTCCGAAATAAATGACTTATGACAATGTCACACTTCGTCGAGCACCCCCCCACACTCTTATCATGTGACGTAAATTATGGATGGCCCCTAACGGATGCAGCTGAATTCCAGTATTTTATGAAGAGCGACTGCTTATCTGACCTTGCTAATCCAGTTACTGGGTAATATAAAACCTCGTGGTAAAACTATTTGTAAGAACTAATAATAATAATTCCTAATTTGCGTTTTCTAGTACCAAACACACAAGCTGTCAGTGTACTGCCGAGGAGTAAGCGAGACAGCAATAGTGCGATACAAGACGCCAGACAAGAAGGCATATGACTTGGCTCTACTGTTCACCAACCCTGAAAGATGGAGCCATATGAAACCTGCTGTGCTGTCAAATGTGCCGGCTGACAAAGGTAAGCTTGTCATTAAAGATTTTTATAAATATACAGGGTGTAACAAGACCCTTAAGAAAAAATCACGTTTTACGGTAGGACTCAATGTAACGGACTCAAAATCTGGTGCCGATGGATGGATTGAATAGTACGGGGGTCGTGAAGGAGTTTAAAGTAAAAATCTTACTTTAAAAAAGTCTATTAAAAATAAAACTTGTGGAAATGTTGGAACTTTGACCCCAATATCCGAAACGAGAAGGATCCCAGGTAAGGTCTAGAACAAGAAATTGATCGCAATGACGGTGAGAAAAAGTAACTTTCAGCTTCGTTATGGGTCTTGTTAAACCCTTTTTATTATTTTTCGGATGGGAAATCATCAAATTGTAGGTATCAAATCAGTTGAAAGGGTCAAATCCATATCCCTTTTTTTTTTTCGGTGGGATATCATCAAATTACTTCTCCCGCTCTGAGCTGAGCAGGAGGGAGTGTCAGACTTTTACTGACTAAAACCCATCCATGTTCCTTCCTTTGCCCTTTGTGTACCAGGGCCGCGGTATCTCTTTCGAACAGTCCCGCAACCCTGGCAGGCATCGGTCCTTTCGGACCCCTTCCTGTTTGCTGACTCTTTTTGAGGCGCGCGCCGACGCTCGGTGCGTCTCCCGCGGCGGCTGAGACGTGAGGCTCTCTCGCTCTCACGTCCCGCTACCTCCTTCGCTAGCATGACTGTTTCGTAGAAGGAGGTGACGGCGTCCCATTCCCTCTCGCTCCGGACCGTCGATTGAACCAGGGCCGGACGCGAGAGGTCGTCGCCGCCGATCGCCGCTACGAGGACACGGCGGAGCTCCGCCCAAGCGGAGCAGACCTGCACAGTGTGCTCCACCGTGTCCTCCGGTCGATCCTCGCAGTGGTGACACCCGGGCGTTTCCTCCCGCCCGATTAGGTGCAGGAACCTCCCGAAACAACCATGTCCGGTGAGGACCTGTGTCAGGCGGAAGGTTTGATAGTTTAGTCCGCCTCGTATTTTGTGCTCGAAGTATTAAAAAGATAAAAACTGCCAAAGCTGTACAAAGTGAGAAGCAGCTCATGGCTGAATTATAACACCGCTCAGGTCAATTTTGAGGTTAAGCCGCGTTTGCCAAGGTTGTTCCGTGGATGGGTGACCACCTATTACGTACCAAGTTTCCTCCGTGCCTAATAAGCACGTTAAGCCGTTGGTCTCGGCTGTCATTTGTAGATCTTCGACAGACGTTACAGGTAGTGACTCGAAAGTCTGACAACCAAGCCTATTAGGGCCATTGTACAACCCAGTACTAACTAGGTGGTGAAGGTTAGATAGGCAGTCGTTCCATGTAAAATACAATGGTATTCAGCTGCATTCGGTTAGACTGGAAGCCGTCCCCAATATAGTTTGAAAAATGCTGGGCAGATGATAATTTTCCTATGAAGTCTTGGCAGTTGTAAAAAAAATGTACCTACCAAGTATTCGAATTTCCGGAGTATTAGCCTGAATTGTAAAAATGATGCTTTGTTCTTCTTTTTCTGCGTAGTCCAAGTACTTTCTCACAGAAACAATATTTTCTGATGCTCTTTATTTGTGGAAGAGAAATAATATTTTTATTATTTAGGACATAATCTGCAAAAATATTATTTTATTTTATTGTGTTTGGGTGGCTTACAGCTAACAATACAAAAATGTATAGTGACGCAATCAACGACAAGCCATTTACAAGCCTCCGCAGTTAGCAATAAACTATTGTTGCACAAACTAATAACTAAGAACATAATCAATATCTAAGCATAATATGAATAACTAAGCATAATGTAATAACAAAGAATATGACTAAATATAATACTAAATTAAATACCTGCACAAGCAGGCAAGCATGTGTAACCACTATTAAAGATCATAAGAAGCAACACAGCTTTTAGACAAGGCAGAACTAATTGCCGCTAGGCTGCTTGCAAACAAATCAATTGAGAATATATACCAATTGATATTATACCAATTTGTTGACCCACAACTCTACTTTTTGCTCTTTCTGACGTGAACAGCTCGTTTTTATTTATTGCACTTCGCTCGCGACTTCGTCCGCAAAAATTGTGATAGTTCGGATAATGCATGATATAAATATAATTCATAGCCCATAGCACCCCAATAATGTAGCTTTCTGCCAGTGACGTTTTTTTTCGAATTGAATCATTAGTTCCGGAGATAACCCCCTACATACAATACCTCTTTATAATATTAGTATGGAAAACTACACCAGTGTAATATGTTACGTTCCAGGCGAATCGGTTCTCGCAGCGGGCTTCCCTTACTACAACGAGTATGACTTAACTAACCTAATACCAACAATCACTTCGGGCCACGTCAACACAGTGTCGCCCTCTATGATACAGACGTCTTGCTGCGTACAGTCAGGCTTCAGTGGAGGACCGATATTTAGGGTTACCAGGTAAAGTATGTCAGATTGCCAGAATTTATTTCGTTAGGCTCGTACATCGTGTGGGCAGAAGATGGGTTTCTTGCAATAAAAATACACTGTTGCTATTAAACTAACAAATTACTTGAAATTACAATTTAACACGGGGCACAACAAAAAATAATCGGGTACAGTTCCGGGGCGTCTCAACTCCGGTGCGATCAGACATTGAATGTTGTCCTCGCCGCGAGCTGTAAACATCACGACTCTGTATTAGCACGCTGTGGTATGGAAAGACTTGTAAATAGGCCACGTGATGTCACCACTGGCGCACTTGCGATATATTCCTAGTCCGTACTAATGACCCGTACCGACAAATATAATATTAGTTGAGTCCTTTATTAATTTTTCCATTTTATTTTTTAAATATGAAAAAAAATGTGAAAAAAAAAATGGTTTTGGGAGCAAGGTCCTAGCTACCAGTGGTTAGTGCTTCAGAGACATTAACCTCTTCACAATGCGAGTTGTATCGAAGTACTGCCTTCTGAATCAGGCCCCTAATCTAACCTCCAAGCGAGAAAGAGGTTCGTCGAGGCTTTTGGCGATCAGGCCATTGGCCACCCGATATGGAAGTAAAACCCAAGAACCTAATCATCATCATCATTTCAGCCAAAAGACGTCCACTGCTGGACATATGCCTCCCCCAAGTGTCACCACATTGACCGGTCCCGTGGGACTCGAATCCAGCGGATCCCCGCAACCTTCACCAGGTCGTCGTTCCACCTATTGGGAGGCCTTCCAACGCAACGTCTTCCGGTTCGCGGTCGCCACTTCAGAACTTTTCGGCCCCATCGGCCATCCGTTCTGCGAGCACTGTCACTGCGACTTAAGTTTGGCAAGAACCGAATAACGTGAATCAAATAACTGTTTTAAAAACCCAATAACTTCCAGCTCTAAGAACCGCGTGGAGGTGCTGGGCATCATCGCTATCAACGTGACGTCAGACGGCGGCGCGTGCTTCCCGTACGTCAACATGGCCGTGCCCGTCACTGTGTTCAGCGACGCGCTTGCCAACTATATACTCGATAAAGGTGACAATATCTTCATTATTTGCCTAGCCTTTTCCCAAAGGGGTCGTCCTTTAATTACGCGAGGTTCGAAAAAGGGGAGAGGGTGTCAAAAAAAATCACTGAATCACGATGGGCATGGGGATTATGTGAAATACACGTTAAATTTTTCTACCAATAATTAATTAAAACTCTTGAGTTTTAATTCATTATTGGTAGAAAAATTTTCAAGCGAGTTTGTGCCATAAAACCGATAAAAATTGTTTTTTTTTTATTACAAGATTCAAAAACTATCTGATTTTTTCAATAATAAAAAATACACAATGCTCCACAATCCATCCACATAATCCATCCTTGTATACCCATATTTAAGCAATATAAATGATTTGATTGATTGATTGCTGGGAGGGGGGAGGGGGGGTGTATAAAACCTCACGACATGTCACCCAGGGGGAGAGAGGTTTATAAAAGTGGCCTAAAAACCTCACGTGATTAAAGGATAGCCCCAAACTATGTTGATCGGCTTCCGGTCTAACCGGATGCAGCTGAATACCAGTATTTTACATGAAGCGACTGCCTATCTAAGCCACATACCGGTTATTACTGGGTAATACGATACCCCTTGGTAAGACTGGTTGTCAGACTTTGTGTATAAAATGAAATGTACCTGTAATGAGGCAGTGATCTTAAACACCATCAAAAATATTACTTTTGTTTTCAGATGAAACTAAACTGGCGATGATTGAGAACAACAAGGAAATGATACAGTCACAGTGGAGATTGATGCCATACCGATCAAAAATTTGATCCATCAGGGGGTTACTATGACGTCATAAAGCAGGAGTCCAGTGTGGGAAAGAGACAGAGCTATACAGGTCGTCTAGCGCCATCTCTTTCCCACACTGGAATTACTCCTGCTTTAAGACGTCATGGCAGGCCACCAGGTCTACTTAGGATATGTTATAGGTCAACCTAGAGTTCCTAGTTCTATTGTTTTTATGGTGAAGGCGGAATCGTGTTGAATTGATGTGATACTTTCAAACGCGGTAAAAGGCCATGTTCTAACCAAAGTGATTGGTCACGCGAATACGCGGTTGTCGATTTTATTTTATTCGTGGTACCCGAACGCGCCGACAGACGGCACCTTTCGGTTTTTCTAACAAATGAGTGCCATACAAACGCGGGTATAGCATTTTTGCTAGCACTTTTTCTGTTCCACAGTACTTCTTTACTAAACGAAGTAAAAACAGCATTTAAAAATAATAAAATAAATATAAATAAAAAAAAGGATTAATATATTGGGTTTACTGCAACGTTCCGAGATCATTTAATTATTATAACAAAATATTATTTATGAACCGTATTTATTAAAAAACATTCCAGTTTGTATAAATACGTGTCTTAGAAAGCTCTTGTTTAGTAAAAGTGTGCATGGGTTGAAACATATAGTGAGAACTATAAATAAAATAGGCCATCAGCGCAAAAGTGGCCTAAGCTTGAGATAGGCAGTATGAAAATAGTAGGGTTTGTATATTCATGAATTTTAAATTATATTAGATTTTTTTTTATTTTTTGTGTTTTTAGTTCCGGAGCATATTTTATTCCATTAGTGTGATACTTTCTGTGGGATGAAGTAGTTTATTTTGGAATATATTCACATTTTTGGATTATTTGTGTGGCTTAGGCCACTTTTGAATTTAGAGTACTGTAATATTTCCACTACTAATAGGCAATGTTAGGCCATTAATAAAACAAATATTTACTAAAAATGAACTTTTTTATTTCAAAAGTACAGAAAATTGGAAATTATTATTTTAATAAAGTAAATAGAACTTAAACTAGTCATCAATTAGGTCATTGTTGAAAATCATATCATTTTCTGCTGCTGTAGTCTTTAACTCGTTGTAAAAACTGTGATGTACAGGTGGTATAAAATTTAACAACTCCAGTAAATCTTTCTTTTTATTATCACTGATGGCGTGACCCTCAGGATATAAAAAATTTAGTTTTTCAATCATAATTGAATTGCGTTTCTTTATATCAACCTCTTGAAAGAGGTACTACCTTTGGTGTCTTAGCTGATACAGTTATCCCCTTGTAATTTTCATATTCCTCTCCTTTAGCGCGTCTTAATTTCTTTATATTCCGAGCCTACTCTCACTGTTTCTTAATCTCTTCTTTGGTTTCCTTGCAGTTCCGTCTTCTTGTATGTAAGTTCGTAGTAAAACGTTTAACACCAAAACAAACACGATAATCCTTAATTTGCTGTAGGTACTTACATCGCATATTATCTTCTACAACATCTTCATCAGCCATGGTTAATAGTTTTCAATAGTTATATCGACGGAAAAAGAACAATTAAACAATAAATAATACGTTTTCAGAAACTTGTCAACAAAGTTTTAGCTGCGTCAAGAAAAAATGAGCCGTTTCATTGACAGCAGCTGTCAGCCTATCCCGCCAAAAATATTGTGTTACCAGTATAAAAAAGTGGCATAAGCGGTTTAGGCTACTTTTGCATTATTATCAGAGAAAAATAATGCATTGCAAAAAGAACTTTGGCATCGCCATCTGTTGACGATAGGTCAAACAAGAGATAGGCCACGTTTGTATTAAATTTTAGCATGTTTTAAATAATTTGTAGTAGATAAGCCACATTTTGAAAAATTTAGGGTTAGGCCGCTTTTGCGCTGACAGCCTCTAAATAAGACTCGAGGTCTGAAACATTTTTGCTCAACGATACAGTGTATCAAAAAAGGTAGACTGGTCACTTCATCTCAGTTTTCAGTGACTTGTGGATTGTACCGTTTTTCATAACCAATTGTGTACTAGATCAACATTATTTCACAATATTGTAAATCTATCGTTTAAAGTACCTTCCTTAACGGGTGGTGCTGCAAAATGTTATTGACGCGATGACAAATTTTATTGAACCACCCACCAAAATGGTTGGAACTATTTTGGTGGGTGGTTCAAAAAAAATTCAGACCATTTCACAAATATTTTGCAGCACTGAAAAAATCTGGTATATAATAAGTTACTTTTCACCATATTTGTATGTATAGGTAAATACTCATTTAGATTATATAATTAAGACTGATCGCTTCTTGGTCGCCTCTGTTGTTTGGACTTAAATGTTGTTGATATTATTTATATACAATGTTAATGATATTTTGTCACGTAAATTAAGTACATGTTAAGTTATTATAAATGGATATTTTATTAATTTACATATGTTTTATTACCTAATTTTTAAATTGATTATTGTGGGAGGACTTTTTTTAAAAGAAAACGTCCGAACCCTCGGAATTTCTCCTGTATCGTGGGTGCGTTTACAAACATTTCAACTCACATACACAAACAGCCAGACCCAGAACAACTAGCTGTAGGACATACAAATATTTGTTCCGTGCGGGGATCGAATCTGCGGACACGCAATGCAGCAGTCAATAGCTCAGCCACTGCGCCAAGCGTGCCGTCCACTTGCAACTGCATCTCAAAGCAAATGAAAAAAGCTTTGCCATCTTAGCTTAAGCATAATCAGCCTATAATGTTCCCACTGCTGGGACACACGGCCTTCTCTCTATGAGAGGGAATGGGCGATGATCCACAAGCGGGCCTAGTGCGTCGTCTTCGAGTTTTTGATTCTTGGACATACCGGTTTCCTCACGATGTTTTCCTTCACCGTTTTGAGAGTAGCGGTGATGAAAATAAACTACACAAAGTAATGCGCCTGCCTGTGTTCGAACCCATGATTTAATGCTCGTAAGCCACAAGTGGGCCAACGCTGCTCTCCTGCCAAGGTGGCACGCTGTAAAATCATAGCCCCTTAGGAGTTCGGGAACAAAACCTACATTTCTCGTCATTACAACCGCCGCCACTGTCCTGGCGCTGCAGGAGCCGCTGGAGCGCCGCATGCACCGCCACAATTCTTTGCTGGCCGCGGTACGGGAATTGAACCGCAGTCATTATCTGCCCGCCTTTCCCGTCGGTCGGCTTCCAGTCTAACCGGATGCAGCTAAATACCAGTATTTTACATGGAGCGTCTGCCTATCTGATCTCCACAACCTAGTTTGTACTGGGTAATACGATACCCCTCGATAAGACTGGTTGTCAGACTTTTTGGGTCACTGACTATAAATACACACATCAAAAGTGTCTAGGGATCAACATATATTTTTGCAATAACTTTTCTCCTGATTGATATTAATTAAAATTTTCTTTAAGGATTCATCAAATAAAGTGTTTTCGTTTGTCACAGTAACGATAAACCAAGTCACCTTTGCATTAATAAAGAAATTTGCCATTTTCCTAATAAAGGGATTTTTGACATTTGAACCACTAACACAAAAGTTCGAAAAAAAGACTGAAATAACAGTTTTCTTTAAAATTTTATTGGGTAACTTAAACAATTAATAATCCGTGTTTCTACCGCGAACACTAACAACACAAGAACATCGGTTTGGCATACTCAAAATGAGTTCATCCAAATCACGCTGTGGAATGGCCGCCCATGTTCGTTGCAACAACAAAAAAAGGTCTTCTTGCGACTGGATACCCTCCATATTCGGCAGAGCTCTTCTCTGTAGCATATCCCATGCATGCTCAATCGGATTCAAGTCTGGCGACTGAGCAGGCCAGGGCAGGACATTGATGTTAGCTGCGGCGAGAGTCTGTCTTACAACTCTTGCGGTGTGCGGTCGTGCATTATCATGCATTAACTGAAATAAGGGACCGATTTGCACTTGTAGAGGAACGATGACGTCTGATACAATCGTCTCAGCATAAATTTGAGCGTTGAGGTTGCCTCTGATCCAAATCAACTCAGTTCTTCCGCCGATCCAAATACCCGCCCATACCATGATGGTTCCACCACTATAAGGATGGACTTCCTGGCAGGATTTTAATCGCTGTTGGCGTCCAGGGGTTCTCCAGTGTCGTATACGTCTTGTATCCGGTCTCATACCAAAACGAGACTCATCAGAAAAGCACACGAAACGCCATTGTTCTTCTGCCCAATTTCTGTGTTCAAGAGCCCATTGATATCGTATCCTACGATTGTGCATTGCTATAGGTGGTACCCGTAGCGGTCTTCGGGAATGAAGGTTCACTTCATGCAAGCGGTTTCTGACTGTTTGGTCGCTAATTAAGTTCCCTGAAGAGTAATGAAGCCTCACGGCTAACATCATGGCGGTTATTGTTGGAGCTCTTCGAGTTAAGATTTGAATGTATCGGTCTTGTCTCCGTGTGGTGCAGCGATACCGTCCTCCATGGCGCTCAGCCACGGTACCAGTGCTTCGGTAACGTGTCCAAAGTCGACTGATAACACTCTGACTTGTATTCAGAGCTAAAGCCACAGTACGTTGCCGGGAACCAGCTTCTATCATTCCCACGGCTCTGAGCATTTCTTCCCTGCTTAAATGACGTCGCCGCTCCATAATAACGTTGGTTTTAATCAGTAGTAGGGAAACAGTAGCACTAATAATGTCTTCAATGCGTTGTATGTTTTTATAGGGAAAATATTGACAGCTGATTTTCATCTTTTACTCGAATTTGATTGAAAAGGATCCATATAAATTTATAAAATCATAAATTTATTACAAAGCCACATCTCAATCTCAAGAAATCCACATAAAAATGCTTGATCCCTAGACACTTTTGATGTGTGTATATATGATGCTCTGTGCCACTGATTCCCTGTAACGACTGTCAAAGATCTACAGATGACAGCCGGAACCAACGACTTAACGTGTTTTTCGAGGGACGGAAGAAACTCGGTATGTAATATGGGCGGTCACCCATCCACAGACTAACTTAGGCAAGCACGTTATTATTTTGCCACGAGTATTTTGGAACCGCAATCCCCTTCCACCACAAATAAATAAGGAGGCAGTCATATCACACGCCGATTACCTAATTCACTGCATTTGTGGCGCGTGTGTGTGTCAATGTGTTTTATTTAGGGTAGGTAGTGTATATTTATTTAGCAAAAATGGCCTAAATTTATATTGCGGGCCTGTGGACGGTGAGCTATGGGCTAGCTCGCCGTCCGTCCGTCTTATGACGACATGCCGTGTCGACGGCGCGTTCGTGTTTCACGCGCGCCTCAAGGAAAGTCAGCAAACAGGGAGGGGTCCGTAAGGACGGACGCCTGCCAGGGTTGCGGGACTGTTCGAAAGAGATACCGCGGCCCTGGAACACAAAGGGCAAAGGAAGGAACATGGATGGGTTTTAGTCAGTAAAAGTCTGACACTCCCTCCTGCTCAGCCCAGAGCGGGAGGGATTATTTGATGATTACCCATAGGTAAAAAAAAAAAAAAGGTAGTGTATATTTGTGAATGTTGTATGTCAATTATGTATATCTAGACATAAAAGATTTCATTTAATTTCATAACTCGTTTACTAAAATGTATTTTTTGTTCAATGAGATGACGAGTTAAAGATAAATATGGAAGAAGACATGCTGCGCCGATCCCAAATAAATTAGACAAGAACACAGGACTTATTGGTGATGGGTCTTATTTCTTAATTCTTTTCGGTGTACTGCATACGTATTTGGCTCAACGTCATACAGCACAGCCAGCTTGGTGGCAAAATCGAATATATTATGTAGATACGTTCGGCTTAGCGTGACTTATGCTGTGGCCGTGGTGCCGAGCCAGCTCGAACATGATTCGGCGATGGTACTTATATGCCCAAGCCAGTATATATATGATGCTCTGTGTGCCCAAGTTTGAATTAAAGCCGAATATTTGCAGTGCTTCTGGACGTCTTTGTCGTTTCAGAAAGACGGCCGAATTGAATGTTAAGCCGAGTAATGTTTGTGCTACAAATCCTTCAGTTGAATATTTTTTAAATCAACCTCATTACGTTTAGAAGTTTGGACTCTGTAAGGTAATTACACAGCACAGTAAGAAGAATTTTGCTGTTAAAAAGAAAAAAAAATCTTGATGACAACTAGTATTATCTATTATTATGATGCCATAGAGTATAGTAATATGGAATGATTACAAACAAAATCTTGATATCAAAAAACCGTGTGAAAATGAACTTTATCTCAAACACATAGGGTTCGTATTACTTTAACTCAATTAAAAGGAGAAGAAAACTTCAGAACGAGAAAGCGACGAGAGTGCATTGTGTCCTTGTCTAACAATTGCCAGTAAACAAAATAAAAAATATTTTTTCATACTGTATACGGAAATCACGTTGATAGCTAAACCAGCACATAAGTCGTAACGGAATTAATTTAATATTCAAATACCAATTGTTGAAATATAATTTCTTGCGAAATTCAATTATTTATTATGAATTTTATGAATGCCAAAATTCATGAAACTCATATAAAAACTCTATGGTCATGAAATAAATTAAAAAAAAACACTAATAATATGGCCAATGTACTTTCGCGTTGAACTCGTATTTTCGCTTTCTCAATTGCTTTTTATTGTATTTAAGTGAAATCTTCCACTTTAAATATGATAAAATAGTGTTATGTGAAGGCGTTTAATAGTCTGTGGTTTGCTGGATGTGGGATTTGTTTTTTCGGGTAAGTCCTTTTAATTTTGTTTACAAATTATGACTAGGGTGACAATGTTCTAGATCTGTAAACGGGGATCGTGAAAATATTGTAAATAATGTAATAATAACTCCTTTCTACGTAGAAAATACAAAACAATTTGGTGGCAACTGTCGATTCAACCTTTTTTTTTAATCGACAAAATTCTGGAGTCAATTCCAAGAAGTTTAAATGAATAAAGTCCTTGGTCAAATTGAAACGGGATAATGACCATGTTTAGTGTTCATTTTGAGTTACTGATATTAAATATCCCGTTTCTAGTGTTAATGATAACAATAATAAACAACAAGATAATGTTAGTGACCATGACAGTTTTAAAACATAAACTACTAATTTATTTAAAAAAATCACAGTAATTCATACTAATATTTGGCAATCATAACATAACATTACGCTTGAAATTCCGGAAGGGTTAGTCAGAGCTGTACGTAAGTAACATTACACTCACATTTCGCCAGTTATGGAAATCATGGCAATATAAATCAGTTTTTATGCATAATAAAATAGCTAAGTTCATAGTCGTACATAGTTATCCAAATAGTGCTGTAATAGTCACTGTTCGGAGATCATGCTTGTCGTCGGCAGTAGTTTGATGTAAAATATTAATAATATTGTTGTTTCCATGCAGATTCCCTTACAATGAGAATCTTCAGCAACGGTGGCTTCAAGTTGTCCCTTTAAAGAAGTAGAAGAAGTATTCAACTTATTGCCTAGTTTGCAGCCGTCATCCATCATCAGCATCTTCGTACTTAGATTTAATTTTAAGATTACTGACTCTTAAAAAAAGTCAACAATAATTGCATTAAACTATACGTTTAATAATGAGTAGTGTGATTAATACATTTATTAAATACTATTAAGTTGTCTGAATATGCTACATGCTTTATCTATGTACATATTGCAGCCATGTTTGCTTTAAAATCTCTCGACAATTGATGGATGTAACTTAACATGTAGACCACCGTGAAAGAAAATAAGTGCCACGTATTCTTCACATCGTAAACCTAACCCATTACAGAGATTTTTTAACTTTGGCACCCTTGGAAAACTAAAGGTTACCGCCGCTACAGTGCCGGCAGCAGTCATAAATGAGTGTTTTTTAATATTATATTATACCTAAAAATAAAGTAGGTATTTTTTCCAAATGGCTCAGCCTTTGTTGAGCAGTATGTGTAGCTTCGCCAGTCTTCTAATACCCCGTAATTTTGAATAAACTGCTATTCATGAAAAAAGGGGGAGCGGGGTGCAAGTTAAAACAGACTAACTGTCCCGAATGTAAGTTCAAATATTGGATACCCTATTAGAAAGGGATGACATCCACTATTGAAGTTTTCTCGCTTGGAACGCCTTTGCATTGCTCGTCATCATTCCAGATTGGGAATATATATTATGATGCTCTGTGTGACAACTTCATAAAGTTCCGTCAGAAAGTTTCAAAGATATTTCAATTCATATTGATTTGGTTTTGAAAAACTAAAATATGGCGCGTAAACAAGCAGTAGCGATTCAAGAGACCATAGAAACTAATGAAGACTTTGAACACTACCTCGAAACTCATAAGGATAAGCTGATTTGTAAGTATAATACATAACCTTACTTCTTTATGTAATGGGTATAAGAGCAGAGGAAGACAACAGAGATATATGGATACCATCTCAGAATTGGACTGTTTAGTAAAAATACTAAATCCTCGTCCATGGTTTGCAACACATGAAATACGTCCAAGCACTACAACAGGTCGCTCATCACTGTGGCCACCGCACGCGCCCGTCGTCGCGCCCGCAACAGGCCCTAGACGCCGAGCATTTACTGTAGACGCACACATAGACTTGTATTAATGACGCGTCGATCGATTCACACGAACGCGAAAACGGTTAGTTACCACGTATTCAGTAACAGCTGGAACAGCAGATTTTTTTTAATAACCGATGAAAAATTTCTATGCGGGGGGGAGGGGTTCAGAATGATGTACTGAATAACCGGTGGTAACCGGTTTCGCGTCTTTGTTCCTTCCACTCCGTATAGCGTATGGCGTTTACTGTTCAACGAGCGCCGGTTGACTCGTTGGGAGTTCGGCACCCTCGACCGGCCGATAGTTCAATCAGCGCCCGCGCGTGTCGCGTGCAGTGGTTTAAAGGCCATTAAAGGCTTATGAAGCGCTCAAAGAGAGACGTGTGCCGACCGCACTTACACTCAGGCCGTGATCTATAAACCATACTTAGCTCTCGCCTTGACTTAGACCATGTTCCTGCCTCTATTTATGTATATAAATCTCGGCGTGATTTCCATAACTTTAAATATTTTCCGTCTGATTGCATAATAGATAGACACAAATACTCCTTAACTTAAGTAAAATCTTTGTTAATCTTGTAATTCAATTTGATGTAGGTAAAATCACATGTGAAACTTCTCTTTAATAAAGGAAAACCACGTGCTTATTTCAAAGATCTAACATGAGTTTCTGCAGGTATGGAGGTGTACTCAGAGTTCTGCGGTCCTTGCCTGGCAACTGCTTTCGCTATTAGAAGGGGTAAGCTGGATATCGGCCAAGATCGCATCGCTATGGTCAGGGTATGTTTTTTATACTTTATCACCAGTCACACTCGAGGCCAGAGCTGGATATAGGTAGTTATATGAAATTGAATACCCATAAAGTTAGGCGTGCTGTTGACCAAATGACAACAGCGTGAAAAATTATACATGGTTATACCGAACGCCTCGGATTTACATGCGGAGCTGTTTCAATTATTTGTTCCAAATTATTCGGTATAATTGCTCTAAAAACCATAATTGTTTTAAATTTCCATTTTGTCGCACTCTAGCTCGATCCACCTCCTCTATACCGACGATGCTCAATGCGCCCGTGGAACAAACTCTGGATTGGACTTGGTTGCTGATGAATGAAAGACATTAATCCTAGAATGTTTGCGATTCTGTGAAAAGACGGAGTAAAAGTATTACTTAAGAGGGCCCTTTCCGGTCCGTCTATCGTCAACGCGAGCATGGTCGAAAAGCTTGTTGTTTCATCCATAGCCACAGCGGCGATTTTCTTTCAATTCCCCCGTCTTACCCCGCCTCGACCCCGCACATGTCGTCTTCCGCGCACCTCATACCGCCTAACGCGATGACATTGAACGAAAAATAGTGTTCGAAAATTTATTAAATTTGTTCCAGGAAATACGTGTTTTTGAATAAATCTTACAAGTGTGTGAAATAAATATTTGTCAGTAAGAATCTCCATTACATGTGCAAGGTTTCTATCGAGAGGTTTTTTTTACTTTTACAGTTTATGAGTACATTATGAATGGCCAAAGTTCAGTTAAAATTTGTGCAAAACAGCAATTTTTGGAGGCTTATACTGAATTTGATTCTACTTTATTTTTATTTTTTGTTACCATAAAAACCTAAATATAGTGCACAAAATACCTATTAGTTCAAAAAAAAAAACAAAGATAGATGTGTAACAACGGCATAATCACGTACGAGCCTTTGTATGAAAAGTATGACGGGTTGGCCGCTCTTAACTTAATTTAGTACCAATGACCTTATGCTATACTCGGCCTAGGTTTTGTCACTTCGACATGATTTGATCGACCGCGTATCTGAAGTATTACCAGTATTTTTACTTGACTTGAACCGCCAGGGAAATTAATAAGCCAGGAATTGACATCCTACGTTAATTTACACCTTTCACTTGCATCAGGGCACCACATGCCTATTTCGGCCAAGGGCTCATTGGACTTTCAGCAGATCTAACCAGCGCAGATCCACTACAACTTTTATTTTAAACTCATAAACAAGGTGTAAACAAACCCTTCACGAAGCCATCAGCCAAGCATTCTGTACATCAAACTAAGGTCAAACTCTACGCAAAAATATTGCTGGGAAACGACTTCTTTTTGGGGTGAAGAATTACGGTTTTCGGCGGGACTCAATGTAACGCACTGAAAACATTGTGCTGATGGATGCATTGAATAGTACGAGGGTCGTGGGGAGGTATTTAAAGCAAAGTTACAATCTTACAACATTAATATCTTGTAGGTATTTAAAAAAAAAACTTGTGATAAAGTTAGAACTTTGACTTCCAATATCTGTGTAACCAGGAGGTTCCCAGGTATGTTCTAGAACAAAAACAAAAATCGCAATGACAGTGAGAACAAGAGTGCCTTTCGGCTTCGTTAAGGGTAATTTTAACACATTTTATATTATAATTCATTTATATTTTTATTTTAAACTCTTATATACTTAAGCACCAAATTAAAGTCATAATCATAAGACATTCAAAATCAAATTAAAATGTACTTATTGAAGCTGACAATCAGCACTTCCTAGTGTTGTTGGTGAGAAGAACCACCAACGTGGCAGTGAGAGGGCGTTCACAAAGAATCATTTGCGTCTTTTGTTCCAGTGTCCTGCCGACCATATAAATGAGTTAGCAAGATTCAAGGACCACAGTGAACCTGTATTTTTATTTATTGTGGTAAATATACTAAAACTTACTAATATATAATATAGTAAAGATTAGCTTACCTAGAACTATGTTTTCACCAAAGAGTATGTTTTTCTTCTTTAAACTTGGTCGTTAGTGACGGAGAGACAGAATATATTGTTAAAACATAATTTTAATAAATGTTTAGTATGGATAAAAATAGTACAGCATCAACAAATGGTTTAATTGAAACGGGTAAAAGCCGAAGTACAGCCGCACCTGGTTCTAGTCGGCTATGCCTCCCTCGTGCGATCGGTAGCAGTTTGTTAAACTTAGGTGTCTCCTTTTTACTTACGGAGTTACGGCCAATCTCAAACTCAAACTCAAAGCATTTATTTCAAATAGCCTCGTAACAGGCACTTCTTCATAGTCAAAAATAAGCTACCTACAGCCCAGCCACAGCCATCATAACTGTGAATGGACTGTAGTTGCCGTAGATCTCATGGAGAAGAATGGGCAAGAAACTCTAGATGTACCCGTTGCATTCGGCAAAAACTATAGGTCTAGCCTTCTTGTCACTGGCGTTTTGATGCAACCTCCCAGCCGGAGCACACGACGCGTTGCCGTGCCGCAACGCAAACATTTCGCCGTATCGGTGAAATCACGAGTGGTGCGGCGCCGAACGTTGTTATGTCGCAGGGGCACCGCCAGAGCTCCAGCAGCTTTGGACAGTCTTTTAATAAAAACGAAACGTGCGAGCGTGTGCCCTTCCTTGTGACGCATAAACAACTGAGCGGTGCCGGTGCCGCTCCGACAACGCATTCACTCCTCCCCGCCTCGTCTCGGCGTTACAAGTACGGTGCGGTACCGCAGCACATTGTGTGACATGCCACAGATATTTCTATGTAAAACGACGCAGCGACAATGTTCCGGCGTCGCGCCGCCGCCGCCGCAACGCGCCGTGTGCTCCGTCCTTTTTTGTTGGTCTGAGGCTCCGGCTGTTTAGATGGAGCGGTAGCCGGCCACTGCCGCGGCATCGCTCTGTTACAACTCTTATTACAAGGCAATAAAGCCGACATCTGCACAGCTCTACCACGGACTCTACAGTTAGTCTCATTTTTCATTGCAAAGTAAATGCTGAATTGTAAATCGCACACTAGTTCAGTTAGATTCTAGACGCCGCGCGCCGCCGCGTAAACCAAATTCAGGAAAGTTATCCCGATAGTTAAAAGTCTGATTATAGAAATCATCATTTTAGTTGGCGTATTATTGTGTATTATTTAGTAAAACATTAATCAAAGGCGTAACTGTGGATTTTTGTGAAAAAACAAGTGGTTCGGTAGAAAATAGTTTTTTTTTTATTATTATTAACAGGGTCGGGCTTGTAACAGCTCGCTTTGCTTGCTCGGCTCGCGCGCGTTTGGTGACAGTTATTTTTTTTACGTTTGGAAATCCCGTTCGTTCCGTTTTGTCATTCGTCGTGCGGCAGGCGGCGAGGTCTGTCAGACTCCAACTGACTAAAACCACATGTTTTTCGTCGTCGACACTGCTAGCTGGGATGCGGGGACGTAATTGTATTCTCCACAATCACCCCAGTAGATCTGTCACAATTCTAACATAACCTCCTCATAAACCCCATTTATTCGGTGTGCCCTACCAATAAAAAGGATACACTTTATATAGTTTAACCAACTGGTAGCGGCCAAATAAAATGATTAGTATTGATATGGCAAGAAAGAAGGTGTCTGATGAGATGACGTATGGAAGAAGAAGACATGCTGCGCCGACCCAAATTGGGCTATGGGCGGGAAATGATGATATTATATTATGATGCTACATTTTTACTAAGACAATTTACAAAGATAGGCATGCTGTTACATAATACGGGGTCGAAACGGACCCGCCACGCTGCCGTCAACCAAGCATAAAGCGTAATGCGTATTGTGTACATCAAACTAAGTCATCATTTCAGCCCGTTGTTGTCCACTGCTGAACATAGGCCTCCCCAATCGATTTCCAACGAGTCCGGTCCAATGCCACCTACATCCAGCGACTCCCTGCACATTTAACAAGGTCGTCGGTCCATCTGGCAGGTGGCCGTCCCACGCTGCGCTTTCCAATGCGTGGTCTCCACTCCAGTATCCGTTTGTCCCATCGGCCGTCCGATCTTCGCGCTATGTGGCCTGCCCATTGCCACTTCAGCTTGCTTATCCGCAGTAACTATAAGTATAAGTAACTTAAAATTATTGCTGGGTAACGACTTTTTTCTGGGGTGAAAAAACACGTCTTACTGTAGGACTCAATGTAACGCACTCAAAACATTGTGCTGATGGATGGATTGAATAGTATGGGGGTTGTGGAGGTGTTTTAAGTAAAAAACTTACATTAAAAACATGTATTTTATAAAAAACTTGTTAAAATGGTGGAATTTTGACCCTCAATATCTCTATAACTAGAAGGTTCCCAGGTATGGTCTAGAACAAAAAAAATATTTCTATGACGGGGAGAACAAGTGCCTTTCGGCTTCGTTACGGGTCTTGTTAGGCCCTTTATACAACGTGTAACAGAAAAGGTATAATCATATGGAATACTGTGGTACGGACCATCAAACTGAACAACTTTCACTATGGGACCACCATCGAAATCGTAAAAAAATAATCAGCTGTCCCATAGAAAATTTCAATACCTACTCGACCCAAATGTATGGGGCAGCTGATTATTTTTTTACGATTTCGATGGTAGTCCCATAGAGAAAGTTGTTCAGTTTGATGGTCCGTACCACAGTATTCCATATGATTATACCCTTTCTGTTACACGTTGTATATACGAGTACGAACTCAAATCTCAAAAAGCAAACGACAACATTGGAAAGTTGCCGTTGAGACTAATTTCAACCATTCA
The DNA here is from genome assembly GCA_947578425.1 of Eugnorisma glareosa. Classification (NCBI taxonomy): domain Eukaryota; kingdom Metazoa; phylum Arthropoda; class Insecta; order Lepidoptera; family Noctuidae; genus Eugnorisma; species Eugnorisma glareosa. The sequence continues at coordinate 3,830,058 of OX387968.1, read as the reverse complement.
ATTTGTGGCAGAAAAAGAAACTGACACGCGCAATGTTCGGACCCAACGGGATAGATCTGTGTCGTATCATGGAGGAAGAGCTCAAGAAGAACGCAAATGAAGAAGAGGGCATACCCGTTGATAGGAAACTGTACAATATCCAAGATTTGCTGCCTGAAGAAGCGGTAGGTCTCTTCAGAAACGTTATATGGCCCGTTATGTGACACGTTTGTAACATAGGGAGGCATTCTAAAGATAACTTTCCCCTACATTTCAGCAAAAAGCGGAGGAAAACGTCAAACTTGAAGAGGAATACAAGGAAGCAGCGGAGAGACTTCGAGTACTGACCCTCGCCGCTCGCAAAAAGAGAGTGAACGAACGCCTCGCTCAGAAGATCAGGCGCCTCAATTTCATCATGTTCTGGCCGCACTGCCACCAGGCGCACTACGATTTATACGAGAAGTGGGACAGTCAAAGTGAGTCATACTAGCCGAGTGCAATTAGACAAAAAACCGGCCAGACGCGGCGTGGCAATTATTTTTTGTAAAATGACGTAAATTCCGTATTACCTTCAACAAGTTTAAAAAATCTGGCACTATCTAATATGAAAAATCTTATTCCTTGATATACTTGAAATCTAGCACAAATACGAACAAAAGTAAATTAATAAATAAGTTTGACTATATTTTAAAACTACCCTCCTGATACGTCTATCTGGCAGATGCAACAAGTGCACATAAAATAAAAAATACTTAGTCTTTTTTGTTCCGACGTCTGGGTCACAGGCGTCCTTTCTATGAGAGGATCCGGCGCCCTGGGCCGTCAACCCAAGTAACTCCTGATTCCAGGTCTTCTATTTCCTTCTCCCAGATTTAACGGTAGCTGCTAAGGAGACCGTACAAATGGACGAGGCGTCGGCAAAGGAGGCGCTGTACATGAGCGACGTGGATCCGAACGAGGCGTGCCTCCACGCCTTGTTCGATGGTGAGGCGCTGATCGTACTGTTCAAGATGACGATAGACACCGATGCCCGGGATTTCGTTAGTGAGTATTCTACATCAGCCCTTGTTCACATATTACTTGGGGTCGGTAAAAACGTGTTTAGTAACGACATTGATGTCGGCCTAGCTCGTGAACGGGTTTTCAAGGTATTCCTTTGAAACAATTATTCAGGTCTTTCTTTGTTAAACAGTCTATCCGAGGTTGATAAAAAACCTCTTGAAATTAAATACACAATAATAATTATTATTATCTCACTCATACGTACATAAACTACTTAGTATTTTGCCAGTCAAAGTCTACAATGCTTGACTTTCTCCATGTCTTACCAAACAGGACTAATGCGCTACTCCTTATATGAGGAGATCCCGATACCTAAGGAGGATGTTCCTCCTGAGAAGCAGTTGCCTCCAATACCTGCTTATGAGCGTTACGCCAGCATCAGCAAGACCGCGAGGCAGATACGCCGGGACCGGTACAACGCTAAGCTGCAGAAATTGGTGAGGAAAACATGTTGAATGTGACAACAAATAGACAAATCAGCGTATCTTGTACGCTTTGTCGCCAAATTATAGTTGTATAATGGGTGTAAAAATACCACTAACGAAGCTGAAAGCCATTTTTTCTCCCCGTCATTGCAATCGTTTTATTGTTCTAGACCATACCGGGAAACCTTCTAGTTACGGAGATATTGGGGGTCAAAGTTCCAACTTTCTTAAAAAAAAAAATTTTTTTGTTAATACTTTACTTAATTATCCCCGAGCCCCGTACCACAGTATTCCATATTTAAATTGAGCTCGTACTAATTAATGCATCTATATACACAATGTTTTGAGTGCGTTACATTGAGTCCCGCCGTGAACCGTGATTCTTCATCCCAAAAAAATGTCGTTTCCCAGTAATATTTTTTGCGTCGAGTTATTTAGTTTGATTTACAGAATGCTTGGTTGACGGTTTCGTGGAGGGTCTGTTAAAAATATAGTATTTAACAAGTGGCGAATTTGGACTTATATTTAATTCGCTAAAATACATAAACTCACGGCTTTTTACTATTGGGTTAGGCAGGAACTATAGAACCTCACTCTACACGTAACGTCGGCTTCTGCTTAAACATTTGGTCATGCACGCACGCCGCCGGTTGCGAGTACTCTTTCTAAAGAATATCACCAATAAGGTCAGTGTCCTTTTAGGGTATTGGTCCCGCAGATGACCAACAGCTTAAACTATGGTCCGAGACTGCTAAACTTTATTTTAAAGAAAAAAACAAAACATTGCCAAGTTTATACTTATTTTTTGATTTGTACAGAATGTAAGCTCAAAAATTACATTGACGACTGACATATTATTTTATAAAACAGTTAGCAATAGTAATTATGTTATTTAATTATTATCTGAGAACATTTCAGCGCTCGCTTTTGCAAGATTGTTCTTGTCTTTTCCTACAAACTTAAGTATACTTTTTAAACAGGCCCAAGAAAAAGAAGAAGCAGAGCGATTAGCAGCCGAGCAAGCACGCTTAGCACGGGAGGCTGCAGAAGAAGAAGCCAGGATTGAGAAGCAGCACCAAGAAGAGGAGAGGATGGCCAGGATCGCTGCTGGAGTAAGACTATCACTACATAGTATAAAACAAAGTCACTTCCCGCTGTCTATCCTTATGTATGCTTAGATCTAAACTACGCAATGGATTTTGATGCGGTTTTTTTAATAGACAGAGTGATTCAAGAGGAAGGTATATATGTATTAAATTGCACCTGTGCGAAGCCGGGCGGGTCGCTAGTATACTATATTCTTGTTTATAAGCTTCTTTGTCCCAGTAAAAACTAGTGGCCTTTATTAGATTCTTAGGAACGGTCCTGAAGTAAAACAATATTTTTCCTCATTAACCCCGTTTGTCCCAGCAAACAACAGAGGCCTAAGATAATATTAGGTCCCCAGGATCGCTGCTAGAGTGGTAGTTCTCGTATATAAGCTTCTCTATCCCAACAAAGAATAGGACCCTACCGTCAGCAAGCACAGTGTTTCGAATCCTAGTCCTCGGTCCTTGTTCGGGTGCTTTAGATGCTCAATTTTCTTTGGGCATCAACATCAGAGGGTGACTTGTTTTCTGGAAGATCGATAGAGACTTAGAGACTCTCATGCTGGTTTAGGTTTTATGAAAGATAGGCCAGTCCTGTAAGTGATTGTACTTTTCTCTTCCTTATTTTTTTTTTTTTTTTTTTTCGGTTTGTAAATCATCAAATGACCCCTCCCACTCTGGGTGGAGCAGAAGGGAGTGTCAGACTTCTACTGACTAAAACCCATCCATGTTCCTTCTTTTGCACTTGTGTTCCAATTTTGTGGCCATCTCAAGAACCTGCCCCTTATTATTCGGACCCTACATTACTGCAGCTACAGTATCTATTAATAAAGTATTATTTATAATGTTCCAGTTACCAGCAGATCCAACACCAATTGCGGAACCGGAACCGGAACCGCAACCGGAAGGGGAACAAATCGTCGGTGAAGAAGGAGACGTGACCGAAGCGGGCGGGACGGATGTCTCTGGAGTAACCACCACTGTTACTGATGCCACGCCTACGCCTGCAGAAGTGAGTATAGAAAGAAAAGAAAGAAACTTTAAATCTAAATTTAAAAAACCGGTCAAGTGCGAGTCGGACGCGTACGAAGCGTTCCGTACCACGATATAAAAAAAAAACTTGATTGACGTCAACTATGTACTCGTATGTATGGGGACACCCTTTAATTTTCAACTTTTTTGGATTTTGTCCTTTATTTGTGCTGTAAGGCCATGCTTTTTGCCAAATTTCATGATTTTAGGTCAAATCCTATTGGTTTTGATTCCCTTGTGAAATCGCATAATATGCGACATAAATCATTTTCATCATCGTGCGACCGTTGCTCTGAGTACAGTGTGTTTATGTTAGTTCTCGTAATAATATAGCATAAGTGGTAATATTCCGCAGAAATCGGTAAAAATTTTGTTGTGATACATACAGTGACTCTAGTGTAACATTAATCTGCAAAAAATTGCGAAAAACGCAGTGTAATAGCAATATTTATCAAGAAACAGTATAAAACTTCAACGTTCCTAAGTGCTCAAGGTGACCCCTGTGATTGTGAGAACAAAGGACCTCATTAGTAGCAAGCATATTGCAAGTCATTTACACCCAAAATCTTTAAGTACTGGTCTAAAACTTCGGCACCCATCGTTAAGTCACCGTGGTCGATTGGATTCACGAGAGCTTTTTGTATCACCGCGGCCACTCGAAGAGGCGCAGGTTCGAATCCAACAAATCGCAATTCTTTTTCAATTTAAAATCAACATAATTTGAACAAAGATTGCTAGCCGAAACGTTTATCATGGTTCATTCACCAGACAAGAAAAAGTTCCATTCCGATACCGACTTATCATCTGGTGCGGGAATGAGCGGCGAATGTGGGGACGAACCAAACGTGACTGGTCGCAAGCGTAAACAACCGGATTCGGATTGGACGCAGGCCATTAATAAGCTTACCATGGAGTTCAAGAATACTCTAAATGAGTGGCGACGGGACATGGAGACTAGCTTAGATAAGATATCAGAGAATGTGGTATCGATGAAAAATGAACTTGCTTCACTGACACAGGTAACGTCAGAAATTAGAACTGATATCAACTCTCTTCGATCAGAGCAAATAATTTTACGACAACGAATCTCGGAGTTGGATGAAAAGTATAAAGGTATGACGGAACGTGTCGACACTCTCCAAACCTCAGTCCAGTTTGTTAATGACGAGCACACCGATCTTAGCAAGAAAGTCGGCAGCCTTGGCAAACATATTCAAGAGACCGTTGATTTGAAGCCTGTAGTTGCTGAGCTTGTGTCAAAGATTGACAATCTAGAGCAGAACGCACGGAATTGTAACATCGAGATATGCAATATCCCGGAAAGGCGTAATGAAAACCTTCTCTCTTTGGTGAAAACCATTGGGTCTACGATAAAGTGCAATATTGCACAAAATGATATAATATCCGTTCACCGTGTCCCCCATGCACACCAACAGAGCAGCAGGCCCAAAAATGTAATACTGAAATTGGCTTCACGTATATTGCGTGATAACGTCCTAAGTGCCCATCGATTGTGCAAGGGACTTGTAACTGAGCAACTTGGCATTTCAGGAACATCACTGCAAGTATACATGCATGAGCATCTTACCTTAAAGAATAAGCAATTATTTCGTGAGTGTCGAGATGCTGCTAAGAAGCACAATTACAAGTTCCTCTGGGTCAAGCACGGTACCATTCTTGTACGTGAAAAAGAAGGGGCAAGGGCGTTTGCTATTCGATCGTCGCACGACATCGCTAAAATCAAGCCTGGTTATGCGGCGTCGATTAGCAACCAGGGCGCCCCACGCGTCGTTCAATAGCTTATTTAATATCTTTGAACCCGTAGAGCTATTAAGATTTGCATGTAGCTTTGTTATTGGTTCCCTATTTGTATATGCTGATACATATAATTTCTTTCGTAAGGCGGAATTTACTGTTTTAAAATACTGTTTTGCCTGCGTCATTATTGGCTATGTTAACAGTTACGTGAATACAATTGCTATGAGTTTTTTGCCAGGCACCCACGTGTGTATAATATGCGTATTTATAGTTATAATCAAACATTGTAGGTACTGGCTGGTATGTTGCTGGTTATGGTTGTCCTATTTGATATATTATTTTAATTATTTCTTGTTTCTTGTTGCCCTGTTAGTCAATAGTTTATCATCTATGCTGATAGTTACGATTTCGTCTATAACGGATACTGCTTGTATTACTATTTCTTGTAGAATTTCACGCTGTAGTGACTGATAACCTCATAATATATTATCAAAATTGCAGGGGAGTCCGTACCAAATTACATATTCTATATATGAATATCTTAGCTAATTGTTACGACATTATAATTCTGACTGAGACCTGGTTAACGCCCGAGATATTTAACAATGAGTTCATTGACGAACGTTATGAAGTATATCGCTGTGACCGTGATCGCAAAGTTACTAATAAGAAAGATGGAGGTGGTGTTCTCGTGGCAATACTGAAGGGATTACGTTCAGTTAGAGTGATTCCGCGCTCATCTATGGACACAAACATCGAACAGATCCTTGTGCATTTGCCGAGCTCAGCCAGAGGTAAGTGCCAAATGATTGCGGCAGTTTATATACCACCTAAGACACCTGAGTGTGTTTATCTTGAATATTTTGACTTATTACAAGGACTTCTTGATGACGCCGATGTCGATAAATTTTACTTGTTTGGAGACTATAACTTGCCAGAGGTCGACTGGGTTGCTAGTTCAGACAGTATTTCAATTGCTGCGCAGACCTGTGCCGGTAATTCTCCCGTATGTGGTCACTTGAGTGTATTTATGTCATTCTTAAATGCTTACCAATTTAATACGATAAAAAATTTGAACGGGAAGATATTGGACTTGGTCATAAGTAATGGTGATTGCTCAATCTCTACACCTACAAATAACTTACTACCACTTGACAACCACCATCCCCCGTTCTGTGTATTCATCTCACTGCGTCTACCTCACAGCTCAATGGTACGCAAAGCAATAAAAAAATACAATTACTACAAGGCCAGTTATGACGAAATTAATGACGAATTAAAGGAAATAAATTGGCAAGACGCCTTAAGCAACCAATCAGTTGACGAATCCGTCAACACGTTTTATAATATTATATTTGGTATTATTAAGAAATATGTACCATTGACCATATGCAGATCCTCTAAATTTCCTGTATGGTTCTCAAAACCTCTTATACATATTTATAAAAATAAGGCCAACGCATGGGTTAAATGGAAAATGTACCACAATGTTTCGGATTATGAGCAGTTTGCACTTTACCGATCTAGATTCCAAGATGAATGCACGAACTGTTATAATAACTATATCAATAGTGTTGAGGATGGTATTGGGAACAATGTCAAGCATTTCTGGACTTTCATTTCCAATAGGAAAAAATGTGTAGCTGGCATTCCATCCACGATGAATTATAACGACCAGTCAACTAGCGACCCGGAAAACATATGTAATCTCTTTTCAGACTTTTTTAAATCCGTTTATGAACCTTCCACTTCTTCTGAAATTTCATCCTAACGACTGTTCCGAAAGTTGCACTCTGCTAAGTGATATTCAGTTTACTACTGATGAAGTACTTAGTGCGCTCAAAGCATTGGATCCTGCTAAAGGGCCTGGATCGGACGGTCTTCCAGTAATTTTTATAAAGCATACAGCTGCTAACTTATGTATACCCCTGCACATCATATTTAATCTCTCTATCTCTCAAGGATGCTTTCCTGAAGCATGGAAACTCGCAAATATAACACCTGTTTATAAGTCGGGACCCAAGGATGATGTGCAAAATTACCGTCCTATATCAATACTGTCAGCTTTGTCAAAGGTTTTCGAGAGATTAGTTCATGATAAAATATACCCTCTGTTGCACAATATAATCATTTCACAACAGCATGGATTCGTCCAAAGAAGGTCAACTACAACCAACCTGGTGACTTTCGTGGACTATTTGTTCAACAACATGGACTCCCGTATTCAAGTTGACACTATATACACCGATTTCCGCAAAGCTTTTGACAAGGTTGACCATCAGCTGCTAATGAGTAAAATTGCATTCAATGGTATACGTGGGGACCTTCTGAGATGGTTCTCTTCTTACGTTTCTAATAGGACTCAGCGGGTTGTCATAAATGGTTTCATTTCCAGCACTCTGAGTGTTACTTCTGGAGTGCCTCAAGGCTCCATTTTGGGGCCTCTTTTATTTGTTATATTTATTAATGACATTGACAAATGTTTTCGAAATTCAAAATTGTTACTATATGCAGACGATCTCAAAATTTTTAGGCCTGTTAGGAGTTTGCAAGATTGCCTACTCTTACAGGAAGACCTGGATAGATTCTCTGCATATTGTTCAAATAATAAACTACAACTTAGCATAAATAAATGTTGCTGTATAAGTTTTACTAAAAACAAAAATACTATCATGCATCCGTACTCCTTAAATAATGTAACATTAACAAGAGAAACGTTAGTGCGCGATCTAGGAGTTCTATTAGACGACAAATTACACCTTGACGCTCATATTAGTAAAATAGTGAATAATGCTTTCCGAATGTACGGATTTGTCATGAGATCAGCCATTGAATTTGTCCGCCCATATACATATTTATATCTTTACAAATCGTTAATCAGGTCCCAGTTAGAGTATGCTGTTGCGGTATGGAGTCCCTTCTATAGGAAATACTCGGATGCGATCGAAAAAGTTCAAAGCAAGTTTCTGAAATCCATGCATTTCCGTTGTTTTCGTACGTATGCTTCTTATAGTGATCTTTTGAATAAGTATAAACTACATAATCTTAAAGCCAGACGTATTATTTTGGAGACGATGTTTTTATATGATTTATGTAATAATGTGTGTGATTGTATGGACATCACTAATAAGATTAGTTACGTAGTACCTAGAACAACTATAAGCCGTGGGGTGCGCGCACGACCCCTATTTGCCGTATCTTCTAGTCGTACGAACGCGGGCTTACGAGCACCCCTACGTCGCCTAACTAGTCAATACAATAATCTGTTCGAAAATGTTGACATCTTTGCTGTACCAATAGGGAAATTTAAAGACCTTGTTCGTAAAACCATTTCGGATTGAGTGGTATTTTTTTTTTTTTTTCAACTCATAAACTAGATTACTATCATTTCATGTATTTTTTTTTCTTTTTAATTTATATGCCTGCTTGTTAAACATTAACACATTATGTTTTTTTTTTTTTGTTCGCATTTACTTGTTAGCGCAAGTCGCATTTGTTTTTATAACTAATTGTTTTTATAATATGTGGAAAATGTCGTTGGTTATACATTTACTCAAACCCTAGATATAATTATCTGTAATACTGTAATGTGTAACCGTTTGTTTTCCCAAATAAATAAAATAAAATAAATAAAATAAAATAAACAGTCTTATATTTTAATCGAGTTGACTTACAAATTTGTTTTTTTCATTGCTCTAAGAGGTAGCAGAATTGAGTATTTAGTAGTAATTTCAGCTTGATACCGCCACGCATTCCGGAGAAAAAGGGTCTTGACATACAGACAGACGGACAACAAAGTGATCCTATAAGGGTTCCGTTTTGCCGATTGGGGTACGGAACCTTAAAAATAAAAACTTTTTTTTATTTATTTCTCCATTTTTAGTTGTTCCCATGTCGCCATGAACTTATTTTACATTGTTAAATACGAGTACGCGTCTAAATGACAACAACAGTTCTTTTCTTACGCAAATGCCTCAATAGCTTTAGATTTTTTTTTTATTAACCCTTATGTCGTGGCTATTGTGTTGTGTATAAATATTGGTATTTAGCTGCACCCGGTAAGACTGGAAGCCGACCACAAAAAAGTTGGGAAAATGATGCAGATGATGAACAATACATGGTAATGGGCTTATCCCCAATAAATGAAAATCTGGGTGTATTGTACACATCTGCGTAACCCCTCAGAGCATACAGGCGTGATGTTACGTCATGATGTTGTATAAACAATAAACACCCAAGCGATTGCAGCAATCACGACAGATCTGCCGTCTATTTTTGAAGAGTTCCATAGTATATCTCCGAAGATCAGCATCAGATCTTCATCAAATTTAAATGGGACCACCTCAGAAGTATAATCTTTCAAATAAAAAGAAGAATTTTGAGAATCGGTCCACAAATAGGGGAGAAATCAGGTAACATACATAAAAAAAAATACACACGAACAAATAACAAAGTCGGTTAAAAAGATAAAATTGCGTATTTCCCGACTGCGGCAAATAGGCCCATTTGAGTAAAAAGTCGGGCAGCTAGTGCCCGGAAGTTTGTTATCAACTGGATCTGGTATAGTGACGTGCAGGATATAAATCGATTTTAATACTATAGTTGAGTACTGACGACTGTAAGTGCATAGTGTAGACCATATTTTATAAGCAGTTTGATGTCTTTTAGACTTAACGAAGCCAAAAGTCACTTATGTTTTTGTATTGGACCAGGCCTGGGAATACACGGAAACCTTCTAATTACGGATATATTGAAAGTAAACGTTCCGATTCTTTCACGTTCTTTTACGAATAGATTTTTTTTTTAATTGTGAGTTATTGGAATCAGGCGTTACTTTGCGAAAATCCATGACAGAAGTAAATAGAACTAAGCTTGGTTACAGGATGCAGCAAGTGCAAGATGCAGGAAGTGTGCAAGATAAGCATGCAAAAAGCACCCAGACATAAATATGCTCGCCACGTGTTTGGTCGCTCTACGGGAACTCCTCCGTCCTCAAGAGCTGCTGGCTCGACGACCACTTGCATTTTCGCACTTCTTACATGTGCATATAAATCAAAGTCAGGATCCATTTGCGAAATTAAAACTAAATGTTTTGCTTAACATTTAATATCATGTATTGCCGCAAAATAACGCCTGATTCCATGACTTAAAAAATTAGAATGTTATAACTGATCTTGAAATGATTGGCAATTGTTATTATGAATAAGGCCAGTCTTGATTACGAAAAATACAGGTTGTGGGTGATGGTGAAGTCCTCCCAGCTGAAGAAGTGGTGCCAGAAGCTGAAAAAGAGGATGTTTTTGACTCTGACGTGGAGATTGAGGGCGAAGACTTCATCCCAGCTGGGGGTTTGTTCGTGCCCGGGTTCTATTCACCAGCCAACGAGCTCAGCAGGGCCTGTGGGCTCGCTTACTTCTTCCCGAAGGTAAACGTCTAAGGCTGGTTTTCCACCAGAGTTGTGCGAGGTAGTTAGACGGTGCGTGGATATCAGCGGTATGGCCGTGAAACGGTGTTATGGTTTCTACCAAAGTTATGCGAGGAGTCTTCGCGGTGCGAGGATCCGTAGCGAAGCTAAATTGTGTGAGAGTAGTTTTGCACAGATCCTTCGAACACACTGAAGTACGATTTACCTCTGAGTAAGATCCGGCTAGGGAATCTTGCACTTTTTTATTATTATTTAATTACTACTAAGCAATTTGTTTGCAGCATGTGAAAGAATATACGGAAACAATCGAGACTGAATTCCTGCCGCCGCACGTACTAGTCATATTCCCCATAGACAAGCGATATGACGTACAGGAAGTTATTTCCAATTACGCCTCCGAGATCTTGAACGTGAGTTTTTACCCGACAGCCAAGGAAGAGTTATGTTTTCCACGCGTAACTTGTAAGTTTCTTTGTTTGTAAATTTCTTTATTACCTCGTATGTTCCAAATGGCTGGATTGATTTCGACGATTACGAGAGATATGTGTTAAAAAAAAATCAAAATGGCGAATTTTAGCGCTTAATTGCAAGTCGTTAATATTTTTTTTTTCAACCAAACCTATCGATTATGGTATGAAAATTACAAATAAAGTATATAGTATACAGCCTGTAACGGAAAGGGTATATACATACGAAAGGCACGGCTTCTTTGGATGATAACAAACGATAAAGCAAGGGTTTTTTAAACCCATCTCTACATGTTCGGAAGTTATGATATTTTTTAATTCATTGATACCAGAAACCAATCTTTTCAAATTGAAATAAAGACATCACTAGCAATAACTCAGCTGATCGGTGTCAGCGAACTATTTGTAAGTAAGAATAAACCTCTTACTCCTGGTAATTTCGAATAAAGGGTTCCGCATGTTTATTTTTTGTTTGCAAAATATTTTTGCAGACTTTTCCTAAACTTAGATTATGTCTGTGAACAAGCTACTATTAATTTGTCTAGGTATCTAAATTTAATGAAATATTGATACCTGCTTGCATTGTCACGGTTGTATCATTATTTGTCTTTACGTAGTTTCTTTCTTTTCTTTCGTAGTTCTTTTGTTGAAGATTACTTTGTAGATAATTATTATTTAGATAATATTCCACCCACCACCCCACCTTACCATCGTACCTACAACACAGTAAATACCTAATTTAATAACAATATTCCTGTAAATTTCCTGTAAATTTAGAAGGTTATTAGGTCCTTTTATTTTGGTGGCCATATGGATGAACGATGTTTTGCTTTAATTTTTTTTATTGATTCACAAATGACCGATCTGTTTGATATGAGATAAACCTACCTATTGACTTTTTGTTATTGTCAGTACAATACTTTGGGCAAAGAACTAAATTATACGCCTTTTTACACATACGATCCAGGAGATTTGATTCACCTTACTATTAAATCAATTTATTAAAAAAAACATTATTGTTTGCCGTTAAAAAAGGATTTAGTAACATAATTTGTCCAACTGAACCCAAAACATCATCTTTATGCAACTTATGCATCTCCTAGTACAAATAAAATCACAGTGGGTTCCGTTCATCATTTTAAATTATTCACGCACTGTCGAAAGTTGCTGTTTGAGTGGTACATAAGTTTTATTGGTTTGATTGAGCACGTTTAGTCTATAACATAATCCAAATGAAGTCAATAAAAAATGTCTCAAAACTGTATCTAACTGAAGAAAGAAATTAATAAAAGTACCAGGACCGCATGAGTAACAAGAAGTGCTATTGCCGAATTGAAAATCGTTTGCTCACAGAACCCTGATTTCGTCGTTACACACACATAGTCAATCATCGTTGTGTATGTATGTAACCTGGTTTAGGTTTTAGGGTAGACGTACCAATTGCAGTCCTGTAGTTTAAATTACTCCTGGTAAATTAAACTTCTAATCAGATTTCAAAATACCTTAGGTAAGTTAATATTTTGATCAAAGATTATTATTTGTTATTTTGAAATAAAAGCTCTGGGTTCAGATTCTCACGGATAATAAACGTACAACATAATTATGATCGAATGTACCAATTTTTCAATTTTGAATTTGATTTAAGTACATAGTTAACTCTTATTTTATTTTTGCTCCAGTCTGTTAAATTTCCTTAAATGTTTATTGGAGTTTAGTTAAAATTATTATTAAGATGTAAAACATTTTTTTTTAATAGTGGTGGACACTAATTGGGACACCTACCCTATTACCAGGATAGCAAGGAATAGGAGCTTTATTTTGCATTATTGTTAATAATTTATTTGCTCTTCAGTCGTCGATTTCTCCGCGTGTCGTGCACATCGTTTATTCGTTTCCATCCGTGTGATACGCGCATAAGTTCAGTACGGCTACTAATTAATTACTACTACCTAATTGTTGTTATTGTTTTCGTTGTGTTTGTTTCGCGCTTTCCGCAATGGATCGGGCGTGGTAGTAGAACCGTCCGCCCGTCCGTCCGGGCTGGAGTGGAGACCACGTATTGGAAAGCGCAGCGTGGCACGGCCACCTGCCAGATGGACCGACGACCTTGCTAAAGCTGCAGGGAGTCGCTGAATGCAGGTGGCATTGGACCGGACACTTTGGAAATCGATTGGGGAGGCCTATGTTCAGCAGTGGACAACAACGGGCTGAAATGATGATGAGTAGAACCGTGGCATGGCCTCCGCGGTCCCCAGACCTTACCCCGTTAGACTTTTTTTTTGTGGGGGTACATTAAAACGTAGTGTACGCAGTGCCGAGTGATACAGTGGACCAAATGAAAGTGCGGTGCCAGTGACACCAGAAATGCTACGCAAAGTTCAGGTGTCCATGAACAAGCGATCGGCCTTGTGCATACAATACCAAGGACACCACATCGAACCCCACCTTTAAAAATGTAAGTTAATTTACTAAATTAAGCAAATTTACTGTTTACTCTTTAATAAATAATAGGATGAAACTAGCTAACCTACCTAAACTTTGTTTCGATTTTTTTATTACGTAACTTTTAGTATCTCAGTTTTTACGTGAAATTTCTGGCTTGATATTAACGAGTAAACGGTAATTGTAAATCAATAATTAAATTACGCAATAATCATTTTTACATCACGGTAAAGTAGGCACCTACACTCGGCGGCGCACGGCTCGGCGCGCGGCCGGGGCGGCTTGTTTGATTTCGTCAGTTCGCGCCGACAAAGACACCGCCTGGTAGGCTACTAAACAGTATGGTACTAGGCGCGCAGAATTACGGAAGAGATTTTATTTATTCATTAGACAGAGAGAGAGTTATAATGGCAAGTAACGTTGAAAGTTATTGACCCCCGTAGTGCGGTGACACGTTTTTATGATTTGGATTTCAGAAACTTAGTGAAACCGAAAATTTGGTATCAATTTTTTGAGTATTTTATTTTGAGCTGAAACTTTGTATAGTGATTCTATACCAGCTGTAATCTTTAGTGGTTAAGGATAGTTATACCCTTTCCGTTACACGTTGTATAGGAGTGGCGAAGGGTCAAAATTTTGTCAGGGAAAGCTGAAGAAGAAAAATCAGAATTGTATTTTTTTCTGTTTGTTTTGACCTCAATTTCGTTATCAGTGACCCCGAAAACCACGAAAATAACACTCATGACGAAAAAAACGAAAATTTTCATCAGTGGCATCACGAGAGACAATAACACTGTCTAGACCATTTTATGATAAAGTTCAAACCTGCAAGTAAAACTCCGTCCATTGCAATTATTCACCCTACTATCACAGACTACCTCACGACTTTTCTAAAAATTATAAACCATACAAACGTAATAAAACCTGCTAAAGTAAAATCAGTTCTTATCTTTGATAAGGGTATTGCCCACTTAAAAGATAGTAGCCTGGTAGATCTGCTTAAAATAACTAACCCTAACACACTTACATTTAATCGAAATTCTACACAATTGTTTCACACTGAGTACTATCCCGTTAAAAAATAGAACCCTGATGACGTGGATGACTATTGGTTTATTGCGCTGTATTCACAACCGAAATAACATGCAACGGAAACTAAAACTTGACCCGTTCAACGAGGTACTAAAAATTACCTACAAAAGGTACCGAAACTACTGTCACCACGTCATCAAAAAACAAAAACGAAAACATGACAGAGACGAGCTCGCGAAAGCGCACAAAATCCTAAAAAAAAGTGGGAGATCATTAACAACATTACACAGCGGAAACCTAAAAAACAAGTAACTTGGATCTCCTAGACCTATCCAATACCCCACAGGACTATTAACAGGGTGAACGGCTATTATTCTAACATAGGAAAACTTCTTGCGGATAATAATTATCACACCACCTCCGTCTTCTATAGTTAATAATAACGATCCTAACCCATCCTTATCTGACTTTACATTGTCTTCATCATTTGTTCTACTCGACACAGACCCTTACGGAGTTCATGCTACACTAATGGGCTTAAAACTAGACAGTGCCCCTGGATGGGACAACATTCCAGTTAAATTTCTTAAAGCCGCACATGAGCAAATTGTCCCAATCTTAACTCACTTGACAAACCTTTGCTTTGAGCAGGGAGTTTACCCGGAAGCCTTGAAAATAGCCCTAATAACTGCCGTGTACAAATGTGGGGACAAGTCAGACCCTTCAAACTATAGGCCAATCTCAGTGCTACCATCTATGTCGAAAATCCTAGAAAGACTCATAAACTCGCGCTTGATTAAATACCTTTCCAAGCATAACATTCTGTCGCCGTCGCAGTTTGGGTTTCGGCAGGGTAGGTCTACTGAGGATGCGGTTTTGTCACTTACAACTACTATAGTTGACAAAGTGGATAAGTGCAGCAAATGTCTGGCAGTTTTCCTTGACATCAAAAAAGCCTTTGACACAGTTTCTGTCCCCGTACTTCTGCACAGGCTCGAAAACATCGGCATAAGGGGCTCTCGAGCTATTCAAACTATACTTATATAAGCGCAAGAAAACAGTTAAAATAGGAGAGTTTACTAGCTCAGAGGAAACAATTTCTTACGGCGTCGGGCAGGGGAGTGTCCTTGGTCCAACATTGTTCCTTATTTACATCAATAACCTTTGCAATACGAATATTGACGGAGGTCACATCTTCTCATACGCGGATGATACCGCCATAGTCTTTGCTGAGAAGAATTGGGCAAAAGTTAGAAGAATGAATGAATGATACATTTATTTGCAAGAATATAGGTAGTTAACATAAGTTCTTAATATCTATTCGTTTCACTATATTCGGCATTTCGGCCATACAAATATTGAGATTTTACATTTTGGCATAATAATAGCATGTAGTACACATTTATTAATTAGCAATTATATTTAAATACTTATCATAATTAAATTTAAAATTACAAACCAAGTAATAACATTAATATAATTAGATTCGTTTAAAATAATAATTTATACATATTAAAATAGCGATCAATAATAATTATGTCATGTCAATAAAAATAGTACTTGTTGAATCCTAAAAAACAATCAATAATAAAAAAGTGTTGTCGAATTATGTCGTGTTAATAAAAAATAGCAAGAATAATGAAAAATATTTCAATATTATTTGAAATATAGCGATAGTTAAAAATATGTCATAGGTCTGTAATAATTATAGTAAGTCAGTTTTACATTTTACACTCAAAATATTCGTTGATGGAATAAAAACATGTCTCACACAACCAGCTATGTAGCTTTCTATTAAATTCTAGATCTGTAGCACTTCTAAATTCTTTAGCTAAGTGGTTATATATTTTCACCGCATAACAATTTTTGTCGCATACTCTTAGTCTATTACGCGGGACTAATAGTGGATTTTGTGCTACTCGTATTTTCCTCTTTGACATAGCCTTTTCATCTTTTTCAAAAAGCGAGTTATTGTTTCTTATAAATTTGCAGGTTTCAAATATATATTGAGACGGCAGGGTAAGCAGCTTTTGTTTAATAAATACAGGTTTGCAGGAGTCTGTCCACGATTGAAAATTGATCTTACACACTTTTTTTGGGCTATGAATGCCCTTTGGGCATCTTTTGAATTCCCCCAAACAGTTAATCCATACCTTAAAACAGAACAAACATGGCTATGGTATACCAATAAGGCTGTTTGAATGTCTGTTAAATTTTTTATCCTCCTAAGAATACTCCTACGAATTTGTTTATTTTCTGATAAACATTATCTACTTGAGCTTTCCAATTGCAATGTTTGTCCATAACTACTCCTAAAAATTTTATATGATTAACTTCTTATAAGTCATTATTATTATATTTTAAACTTAATTTCATTTCATTACCTATTTTGTTGTGGTTATTATATGTTAAATATTTTATAAATTTAGTTTTACTTGTATTTATTTTTAAGTTATTCCTATCTAGCTGATTGATTAAATCTGTCAATGCTTTATTCGTAACTATTTTACTGCTGTCTAAAGTTTTCTCTTTTATCAACACTGTAGTATTCGTATCATCTGCGAATAATAGGCCTCAATGCCTCCAAGTCCAACTACATATAATGCTTCACCAAATATACGAACTCTCAACCACCACCCGAATTCCAAATTAGGATCCACTGCTGTGCCAATCCCCCAATTCCTGACTGCTCATGTAAAAAGATTGACACGTTACATTATACTAAGTACCTGGGCATCATGATTAACCAGCGCCAGTCCTGGCTCGTGCACACTGAATTAATCATGAAAAGGGTTAGGAAATTAATATGGATTTTTACAACTTTGCGACACGTTGCCTCTAAGAATCTTATGCAGAAAGTCTGCGTATCATTGGCTTAATCGATTCTTACATATTGTTTGCCATGCTGGGGTGGGTCAACCAACATTAAAGTTTTTGAACTTGAGAGGGCGCAGCGCTCTCTGCTTAAGGTTATGCTCTTTAAACCCTATAGATTCCCAACCCAAAACCTTTACCTAATCTCTGACCTTCTGTATGTAAGGAAACTTTACCTACTCCATCTAATCTTGAGAAAAAACAAATCCCTTCCGTATGATCCCAAAAAGCCGATAATGAGGAGCAGAGAAGCTACTTAGTCGCCCCATCTGTCCCAGTTAGGTCTGTTTCCGCCAAGAAGCAGTACGCAAGGCAATCTTCCCACTTATACACTCGGCCGGTTTTTTTATATTTTGATTTCAAAAATCTTTACATCAAGTAGTTACTACAATTTAGAATACTTATTGTTATTGCAGATAGGTATCTTCGTGGGTGACGACCCGTACAAGGCGGAACATTTGGCGTACACTATCAAACAATACGACAAGCTCATACGACCGAGGAGATAGTAAGTCTACCTAACATTTTTTTTAGAAAAGAAAGAAGAAAGCCCGTCTAACTGCGAGTTGAACTCGCACACGAAGGGTTCCGTGACGAACATTTATCAGGATCCTCTTCAATAATTAACTAAATCTATTTTTATTATAACTTGTAATAGCGGCCATAGTGATATACACTCTGTGAAAATTTCAGGTGTCTATCAAATGGGTAAAAAAATACAGCCCTTAGGCAGACGGCCATACAGACAGACAGCAGAATCTTAAAAATAGGGTCACGTTGGTACATTTTCGGGTACGGAACACTAAAAACGTTTATTTGACCCAGAAGAAAGGAACACATTTGAACGGGTTTACGTGGGTCATCATTATTGCGCCAACCGCTCAGTATGTTTCCATCATTTATATTATTGCATTTACACAGCAATAGTTCACAGCATAATCCCATATCGTTCACCAAAGTATAAATTAATCTTAATCTTATATTTGTGGAAACAGACAATACAGTGAATTTATTAATCTTAAACTGACGTTCATCTCTTATCTCATCCTTGATCCCTATCTTAACCCAACCTCGAACAACATTTTTTCTTAACATAGCATCACACCTGCCCTTAGAGGTATTTACTAGGGACATCCACGTTTCGTCATTTGTTTAAGTCCCATGTTATAAAAAGAGAGCCGGCAACCAGCTACCAATCCAGAAACCGGCCTGCTCCTTGCACCTTGGGTACATCAACTCATGCCTTTCCCTATGGGAGTAGGCCGAAACTACAGCACGCCACCAGCTACGAACCTTTCATACTCCTTGCGCCTCCATGTCTTCATTTAACAACTGGTAACACCTGTATTTTATGCAAATAAATTATTCTTATTCTTGAATCGTCAGCGGAACAGTTGCAACACTTAGTTTCTGTAAGTTAAGAGAAAAGGGATAAAGGTACGGTCACCAAAAGAGATAAGTAACCAGGGGTCAATGCTGGCTGGCACAATGTGTGCTGGTGCCTTCACTTAGGTATAGAGGTGAATGCTGGGAATGTTGGGTGTGGCAAACGAGGCATGAAACTAGATTTAATGCTGTGAAATTATTTTGCCACTTCTGACTTCATCTCGGATTTATTAGGTTTTCGCTAATCGATTTAGATTGATACAAAAAGTGCTAACTTAGGAGATTGGTCGAATTACCTGCACAAAAGCTCAAGTGACACGCGTTGCGTCATCGACTGCGGTAAAAACAAATGATAGAAGTTGCTTTAAGCATGCCACGCGCGCTCGCGCCGCATCGCCTTATGTCATTAAACTTCTTCTTCTTTACAGTTTCGACCGCCTAGCCGTCATGGTGTCCCGCAAACGAAGCTTGGCTCTTCTCCAACTGGCTGGATTGAACCCCGTGTACATAAGTTCTGATGTCACCAGTGGCGAGAGGGAATGTCTGACCATGTTCCCAGTGGGGTACGGCGATGATTACGAAGAAGAAGAGAGCGTTAAAGAAGAGGAACTTGTGGTGAGAGCTAGAACTCGTACCTTCTTTTATAACATAAGAGCATATGCAGATCTTCAAGGTAAAGGTGTCCTTCGGCAATCATCGTCTCTTCGGATATACGAACAGCCCTATAATGAAATCTTATACAAAGTTGCTACAACCACTCCAAAAATATTTCCAAAACTTGTGTGTCCAATCGAAAATCGTTGTACAGACGGCAGCACACCAAGCTATTCGAAACTGTCAAATTTTCCCAACCCTTGAACCTATTGCTTTAGCGGCAAAGTTGAAGATCTATTAATGAAATTTGGCAGTTGTAGTAGCTTGATGTGCTGGCGTCTGTACCTCTGATGATGTTATGGTTTTGTTAATGTACTTTGTTAAGATGTTGGTGTACTTACGATAAAAGCATAATCAATAAACCCTGTCCTACCCGGGAATCTTCGCTCGACCGTTACTAGAAATAAAATTGTACAATACTTCTTAAAATATTTTTGTTTTTACAGATAATTGAGGCGCCACAGGAATCAGGAATTGTGCCGGTAAGAAAGAAACAATCTAAATTTCTTTGCACGCGCAGCATGACCAATTCCATCTCTATTCTAACAAGAATAGACAAAGTTCTTTTTATACAACTTAACATTCTAATCTGCCCGAGCATGGGGCAACCCGTTGACTCGACTTTCTACGAAGACAGAAACATAGATATATTCTGTATTTGCGGGGAGGTAGCTACTGAAAAAAAAAATGTACGAATCCGACGATAATATTACGTTTAAGCCCAAATCACGCAGAAAGCGGGCGTGGATTGGGCGCGTGTCGGGTCAGGCCTGTCGCGTGAGACGCACTGTTCATAGACTTCACAAACAACGGGGGCGCGGGTCGGGCGTACTCGGCTAGACAGCGATTCATCGGTTACGAACATCCCGCTTTGGGGCCGGTGTGGTGTCCACCACCAGCACCCACTCCCTCTCAGCAGGAGGCCTGTAACCCAATACTGGGTTTGTGCCGCCCAGTTCTTCCCTGCTAAAATACTAGGAAGTGGCGAAGGTCGGGCGTTTCGGGTGAATATCTTTTGTAAGTTTTGACATTCAAAAAGTGCTGATTAATTAATCATCAGCTTATTTAGAATAAAATTACTTTTGATTTGATTTGAAATCAAAGCTAAAAATGTTGGTGAGTCCTAAAAACGTACACACAGGTCCATTAAGTGGTTACTCCTCCAAAAGACATGTGCGTCAAATCCGTGATAGGCCCAAGTTGGTTTTTAGGGTTCCGTGAAATGGAACCCTTAGAGATTCGCCAATTTTGTCTGTGTGTCTGTCTGTCCATGTATGTCACATCCACTTTACTCCGAAACTATTAGGACTACACAGTTGAAAGTTATTAGGTATTTGTATTCTGTGAACGGCTTTACGAATTTTATACCAAAATAAAAAAATAAAAGATTAAGGAGGGGTTCCCCTAGCTTGGAAATGAAATTTAAAAAAATCATCAAACCTATACGTACGTCTATAGATAGGTCTTTAAAATGACATTGAGGTTCCTAAAATCATTTTTTCTCAAAGTCAATCGTTAGTCAGATAAACACATCCGAAGTGGTAAAATGTGTGTCTCCCCCCTCACTCTAATTTCTAAAGTAAGAGGAGGAAAATTCTGAAAAATGTGGGATTGTAGAATATAAATAAAACTCCCAATGGGCCACCGCTGCTCTCGGACGATGGTAGATAATTATTTCATCACATGCATATGGGCTCGCTGGCTAGTTCGTTAAACTATTCTTTTTTTCTTTCTTATTCTTTATTGCACACAAAATATAAAAGTAGGACACACAAAATTACAATATATAACTTATGTACAACGGCGAGCTTAACCCAGAATTGGGTTTTCTTACAGCAAACCTTAAATAAGTAAATTTAACTCATACGAATAGTATATAGGGTGACTGGTAATTAGTGACCGATACTTAAACACGTGATTCTACTCATGATAACAAACAACTTTGCCAAAGAAACTTTTTTTTTAAACTCAGTTAATTTTATCACAATAACACAACAGCTGTATGAAATTCCCACGCGCGCGCTTTTGACCTATCAACTGGTAGCCGCGTGACGCCGTTATGTCTCATTACAATGGGTGGGTAAGCAGAGTAAGAGGCGCCCGCGACAATGAACTCCTTTTGAAGTATTCTTTAGATTATTCGTAACGAATTCAATGTTGTAGCAGAGTCACATTTTAAAACTTGAGGGGTTAGCACATACTGACGCTGTGTGTATCAGTCCCACCACTCTCCTCATCAATTTAGGGCATTGAATCAAAAATAAAATTGTGGGGTGCTTACCAAATATTTGTTCAATCTATCAACAGGGCAGGGGTAACGTCTCGCCGTCCGTCCGTCTTATGACGACAGGCCGTGTCGACGGCGCGTTCGTGTTCCACGCGCGCCTCAATGAGAGTCAGCAAACAGGAAGGGGTCCGTAAGGGCCGACGCCTGCCAGGGTTGCGGGACTGTTCGAAAGAGATACCGCGGCCCTGGAACACAAAGGGCAAAGGAAGGAACATAGATGGGTTTTAGTCAGTAGAAGTCTGACACTCCCTCCTGCTCAGAGCCCAGAGCGGGAGGGGTTATTTGATGATTTCCCATCGGTAAAAAAAAAAAAAAAAAAGGGGTAACGTTTCAATTACTAAATTTAACACAAACAAAAAACAAACAGGGCAAGCTAATTATAATCTTTTAAAAAGTACCTTGTTGAGAAATCACTTTTGAACTTGAAAAATTTGTTTCCAGGCAACTTCCACAGTTGTTGAAGAGACGGAAAAAGATTAAGAAGTAAAGAAGATGAACAGCACGGTGAGGGTGAGGGGAGGTGGGGGCTACGAGTAATCCCGCCCTGGATCAATAGAGCCGTCCTTATGATCTCGCCCTGAATCGCTGTACCTGTTCCTGTGATCCCGCCCACAATCTCTGGACCCATCCCCGCCATCCCGCCATGAATCAGAGGACCCGTCCCTGTCCGCCCTTAATCACAGGACCCGTTCAGAATCGAGTTGCGCCCACCCCAAGATTTATGAGACTAGGGCAAAAAGATGATGATGACCCGAGAGCAGCAACTAAACAGCATCTATACTGTAATGGAAACACACACCACTGTGATGTTGACGGAGATGCAAATTCAGAGGCTAACTATAAAAGGATACTCTAGATATCAATGTATACTGTGAACTAAATTGTAGATGTACACTCATTCCGCCTGTATATGCACTTTTTTCTTTTTCTTCAAGAGTGGAGACGCCAGCATACTCGTATCAAGCTACCCGAAACTGTTGTTGTGATCAGAAGGATGGCGTTAAATTTCCCAATCAACCTTGAAGCTAATGCTTTAGCGATAAAGTTGAAAATTATTACAGAAATTTACAGTTTGTAGTATCTGGATGTGCTGGCGTTTGTACGAACAGATTATTTATTACTGTAGCCATTAGGATTCCCTGTGTCGTGAAGCTGAAGACTATAGTCTCCTTCATCTTACAAGATTACAAGCTGAATAGATAGAAGGGTACATACCTACATAGCATCGTACATGTCTTGACTACGCAGGGAGAGCGATGACTATACGCGGTGTTTTTTACAAGCTTATATAAAAAAAAAACATTTATTTGCAAGTCAATTGCAAATAAATGTTTTTTTTTCTTAAAAAATTAAATAATTGCGGGACGTCATGTGTGCGAAATTTATAATAAAACTGGACTAATAATAATAATTCTTTATTCTCAGACAATGATCCAGCGTGTTAGTAACCAATAATATAACTTATTACTAGTGTTATTATTTAAAATACAATAGAGAAGAAGACACAGTAAATAGTATTGTGAAAAGCACATCCCTTGGAGGATTGTCCTTCTCACAAGACTTTTAATAATCGGAGAGTCGATACTCTCCGCGCCACAGTTTTTAGAATGCTGTTGCCACTCGCCCGCAACCTTGACAACAGCGACGCGGTTCTCTGTTGCGAATGACGGCGTGGAAGCCGTCAGTTCGGTTTTGCGCAAACATAGCAGAAGCGCTGCACCATCGTGGCAGTCCCAACTGCATCCTAAAAATATTATTAAACTGAACGCGTAGGTCATCCAGCGTTCTTTTGGTATAGTTGACCCAAAGATTCCCCCCGTGTAAAAGCACTGGCAATATGCCTTAAATAGTGTTACCTACTTTTACAAGACTGCTACACCGAAGCGAGCGAATGTTCGTGCCAACATGTTACCTCGGACCGCCAATGCCCTACGCTCCCTTTCAATATCGACATTGTCCTTAAGGTCGTCAGTGAGAAGATGCCCTAGATATTTGAATTTCGTCACTCTTTTGACGTTCAAGCCGTTTAGGGTAATATCAGGTATAGTATCTGGGCATTTATCACCGGCCTTAACACGTTAGCTGTCCAGTGTACCGAATACAGTAAACGCCGCGTGGGTCCATCACGTCCGTGTACCGTAAACGGTACACTCGCCCCTGTCTCTTTCTATATGCTCTATTTATCAGGACTTGTCAATAGGACACCAATGAATAGAAAAAACGGAAAAAATTACATATATTTTTTTCTCTCTAAATGTGGGTAGTGGATAAAAAAACTACTGTTTATTAGTAAAAAAGTTCTTCATAGTCATACACATTGAACAGTGTATCTTCACCATCAGACTCCTCCAACACTCTCCTGATATCTTCGTCGTCAAAGTTCTGCATATTTATCACAGGTCTTACCACATTTTCCAATTATTATTCACACAATAAAAATTGGCGCTCAAACGGGCACAACATTTTGAATGTGAGTTGTCACTTTAGTCATTTGACAGTTGACAGAATGTAAAAGTCTTTTTTACTTTCTCTCAATGTGAATTTGCGACCATAAACAAGAATATGAATAAAAAAGGTGTTTTTTTAATATAGTTAGCCGTTCACAAGTCCACGGTACACGCTAAGTGTACACGCTGCTTCAACTCGACAAGTCCGTGTACCGAATACGGTACACGGGTAAAAGGTGTGATAAACCGAGTGTTTTGTTATTAATTAGGCATATCTATCCAAAACTAGTTATTTTGTATTGATTTGAGACAGAATATTACAAAAAATAATTTGGACATTTGGGGTTATCGAAAAATTATGTATGGGGACAGTTAACGTGTTAAAGACAATGTATTCGCACTTCTTAACATTATAAAAAAAGTCCGTGCGAGGCAGCATACGCCTGACAGACCCGCAGCATTTCATTTACAGCACCTGCCGTCGGCGCCAGTAACGCCATGTCATCAGCGTAGCTGATACTATTTATTTTTACACTATGAATACATCCGGCCCGCATATTTCTGAGGTCCACGATTAGGCCATCTATATAATTATGTGCTAAATAGCCTAGGAGACGTCAGACCGCCCTGTCTCACACCGCATTCCAACCTATAAGTCTCAGACTGTGCATTGGACCAGTTAACAAGATTTTTTTGGTTCCCATACCAATACTGTAGGATCCTGAAGACTCCTGCCAATACACCCCTATCCTCAAGCTTTCTCCAGAGTACATCGTAATTTACCAGATCGAAGGCTCTGGCGAGATCCAGAAAACAGGCGTATACGGTCCTACGATCAGTGTAATACTGGACCGTATGTTTGAGACTTACTATGGCACTTTTCCGTTGACAGTCCAGGTTGAAACCCAAACTGTGAGTCATGCACGGATAAACATTCCTTCAAGCTAGAATCATAAGGTCCAGCACTTTTGCCAATGTATTTGCGAGTGATATAGGTCTATAGTTTGACTTATCTGATATGTCACCCGTCCTATTCTTAATTATGGGAACCACCAGTGTTTTCATTAATCGTGCGGGCAAGTAAGAGTGATTTAGGCACATGGTATAAAACAACGATAACACCCTTGGCAGATGTACCCTAGCAAATTTGAGTAGCTCAATTCTGAGCCCGTCATGTCCAAGAGATTTGCCTCTGCTCATATTTTTAATTACTGTTGCAATTTGTCTGGCCGAAAAGAACATGAATCAAACAAGCTGCCAGAGAGACTATACAGTGATCAAGCCACCTCCTACATCCGTGTGCCTCACTCATAAAAGTATAGCTACTAGAATTTATTCCTCATTTTTCAATATCAGCACAAACAAACGCTTGATCTGCGCAGAAACTAGTAAGTTCCCTAAAAATAATTCGTTACGTTGTGCGTTAAAATCACCCAATATAAACAAACACTCGACCCCACCGCTCGCAACCACTGCACTGATCTCGCGTACCTAACACTTCCGTAAACATAGGCAAGTTATCGGGTGAATTAGTCGGCATACTCGTATACACACAAGCTACAATAATCGAGCGCCCGCCAATGCTAGCTCTGACGGCCGCCAAGCGACAGCTGTTACGTTTTAACACAGTGACTGTATCGAAAACACCTTTCCTCCACAGAATGGTTACTCCCCCATACGGCCTTCCAATCAGTAATACGGCAGTTGTGTCAACGGCTGACTTACCCGTATATACAAATTCATCTGCTATAGTACTTAAAATAGGATGGGATGGGGTAGAAGCCATGTTTCTTGGAGGCATACAATATCGCTCATATCACATAACCTTCTAACACTTTCCATCGATCGCTTAACAGACTTACAGTTATTATTTTGGTTCATAAAGAAAAGTTTTATCAAGCTATAACTTGTTTTTGTCCCTTACGGTACATAAACCGCACAAAACGACTAAATGTTATGCCGTCTGGCCTCAACTCGTCATTCAGAATCAATTCTAACTTATTCTTAGAAATAAACATGCTTGAACTAAACATGATTACTTTAGCTAAAAGATAACACAAAAGACACGCAATATACTATGAGAATACTGATGTAACAAAATTGATTCACACTAAATTTGAATTTTCACGAGACTGCATACTGACATAATACTGAATGGTCTTGTGTCTCCCATAATAAATAGTAATACATTTATTGGAAATTACAATAAACGAGGAGGTTTGCCTGACTTTCGTATTCTCTTGCCCTTATCCCAATTCATTTGCGGTCGGCGCAGCATGTCTTCTTCTTCCATAGTTCTCTATTACTCGTCATCTCATCAGACACCTCCTTTCTTGATAAATCAGTCTTCCTCCACTTTTATACCCACCCACATCATACATCATCGTCATACTCAGAACTTTCCTCACGACATTTTGATATTTTAAAAATAGCAGCCACGTGTAAAACCTGTGTTTATCAAAAGCTGACATCTTTATTTATTTATTTATCAGGAACAATTTAAATTGTGTTTGATACATTACATAGATCATAATTAATAGTATTCATATAAATTCTAAAGTAACATGCAAATAAGTTTTACATAAACAGGCTGTCGTTTTGCGTTTTCGTCAAATTCAACGAGGTAACTATGCTAATGATTCTCGACCCGAATCAATGATAAAACGGGTTAGATATTTTTCTTTCTATATTTCTATGATAGGCATTAGGCACCTTGTTTTTTATATAGGTATGTATATTCATGTAATTTGGTATCATTTATTTGTGCTTCTGTGTGTTGTGTGCACTGAATAAATGGTTTTTTTATCTATCTAGTATCTACCAATCACCCTGCATTAGATGATCAAAGGAAAAGACCATGGTTCGCGTGTGGTTCGATAACGGTAAGTGCCAGCATCTCGTCTACTGGCTCTATTTTCTAGACTTATCATGTCATATAGCGTTACAATGGAGCTTTAGTCCTGTTTTTGGTAAGGTGCCAATGATCCATGTACTAATCAATAACAATCACGAGCAATGAGATGTATGTGAGCATGTTATGCTTGGTTAGCGTATAAATTTCATTGCTTGTGACTACAACTTTATTTTTATGATTTTTATTAGCCTGTACCCACTGTGTCCAAGGCTGGGCAATGGCTTCGCCCAATTCCTTCCATGTACTCATTTCCCGTGCCAACTCGAACTAGCCCTCGCGGTATGCATCCAGATCGTCTCGCCACCTCTTTATGTACAACTTTAGGCAACTTTTTTTTTGTACCTCTTACCTTATCTCTTACTTATCTACCTGCAGCCAAAGGGCAACAAATCTAAAAATCTGAACGGTAAAATGAAACAAAAATCAAATCATACTAATTAACTAACATGTTCATTAACGAATACAAATTAAAAAATAATTGGAAATCAGTTGGCCTTATCAACAGTATCTAGAGTAACATTCTTGCAGATAGATTTTGACTGCTGAGAAAGGACCATGTAAAAACAACTATGTGGCTTTCTCTAGAATTGCTCATGGAGAACTCATCAGCAAGACTTGTTAAACAGACCAACCGGAACCTTTACTTTGGGTTAATAGTAAAAGTTAGTAAAACTTGGTTGTTTATCGTTCTCGTTCTGATGCCTAAAAGCTTTCTGGCATGCTTTGGCGGCGGCGGCGGCGGCGAAGGTGAGTTTGGCCTACTGAACATCACTTTTAATGAAAATGATACTCTTTCAAAGCCAATAACAGATCTGGATGACACCTTTACCGCAAATTTGACCGGTATCAAAGACCCCGTAGAACGAAACATAAAGGTTGCGTGGAACGGTTGGGAGCCATCTGAGGAAATAAAACAAGAATGGAGGGATTGGTATGCGGCTTGGCAAGCCGAAAATAAGAAGAATGGGGAAGGGAAAGGAGATGATGGCGATCCTGTTGGGCCCGATGTTTATCGTGGACCAGGAAGTGGTTGGCCACAATTACCAGGATGGGCAGGTATTTATTAAAAGTTTTATTTACCGGAGAATGTCGTGATGGCCCAGAGGTCTTGAGAGGCCTTGCCTCTCATACGCGTGGTTGTGGGTCCATATATGGGCAAGTATCAATGTCACTTTTTCAATTCATACACACATCAAAAAAAGTTTGTGATCACTAGCATAAGCTGATATAATTTAAATTGAGCTTTATCAAGAAAAATTCTTTGTTGTGTGTTTCCTATAAATACATAGAAATACCCTGTTTGAAATTAAAAAATAAAACTATTTTTTATTTAAAAAAAGAGTAATTAATCATAATGTAATTGTAACAGAAATTTGATAGAAAGAAAAAAACTGTTTAACCAAAATTAAACAACAATTTATTAATAAAATGTTTTTATTCAATATAATTTAACTCCTCCCCTGGCTCGAACTCATGCGAAGATCCTCCTGGGCATGTTGAGAATGAAGTTATCCAGCATTTCTTGGGGTAACCTGTCCCATTCTTGAATAGCGGCTTCCCTGAGCTCTGGCACTGTCCGGGGACGTGGCTGACGGTTCCAAACAGCTCGCTTAAGAGCATCCCACGCGTGCTCTATTGGGTTTAAGTTAGGCGAGCCGGCAGGCCAGTCTTACCTTGTGATGTCGCATTCTCGGAGAACAGCATTGACTCGTTGAGCTCGATGGGCGGGCGCATTATCATCGACCAGTACAAATTGGTGCCCATGGTTTACTCGGAATGGTCTTACAATTCTGTCAATAGCAACTGTTCTATACATGTCTGCTGTCATGAAGCCTCGATCGGGATCAAAGGCGTTCTAGCTCCAATCATTAATACCACCCCAAAAGGACGCCGATTTCCCGCCTTGCTGAACTGTGCCAGTGGCAGTTCTTTGCCTTTCACGGTCCCCTGGTCTTCTCCAGACACGGACACGTCTGTTATCTGGATGAGTACCGATTCAAGATTCGTCAACGAAGAGACAGTTTTGCCAAATATTTTCTTCTTCATTTTGCCGAAGCCTAACCCACTGCAATCGCCGTCATTGACGTTGCCGGGAATTCAGAGGAGTTCGCCAAGACCTCCGTGCTCGTAATCTAGCCTGGTGCAAGCAATTCCGAATGGTCTGAGTGCTAATTTCAAGCCCAGAGGCGGTCCAAACTTCTGCTTTTATTTTAGTAGCGTTGATTGTTGGGTCACGGGCTGCCAGCAATCTAATATAGCGCTTTTGGGCAGCAGTCAAAACAGTTGGGCGACCACGGGCGGGGTCGGTCAGCTAAATTACCCATCCCGTGGTACCTCTGCAACGTGGTCACGACACAGGATTGAGATATAGCAACTCTGCGTGCTATTTCTCGTGGTGTATCCTTCTTCCCTCAAAGTTAATATTCTTGCTCGTAAAACTTCTTATAATCCTCTTGGCATTTTTCAATCACAACTTTCCGCGAAAAAATATTTTAAATCCGTTAAAATTTACTATATCAGATTTCTTAATGAGCGTAAGCTAGGACTGAAAGCCTTTTTATATGAAAAAAAAAACAATTGATTTTATTGTTTTATATTCTAAATCTTATTGTTAATTAAAGAATCTAAAAAGAAGAAGAAAGCATAATAATAATATAATCTACCGTAACAAAAAAGATTACGATTTTTCAAAGTGATCGCAAACTTTTTTTGATGTGTGGGGGATGCGGGCAAGACGGGGTACGCTATTATGTGGGTTGTTGAAAAGTTTCCTTTGATCTAGATCAGATATAACTACACCGTCTAAAGAGCGTACTCTACTGAGCGCGACATAAGCTTGCCCTTTGTCGAATGTTTTGGGTCCAAGATATATAACCGCCTTATCGACTGTAGTGTCCTGCAGTTTATGGACAGTAACGTCCCAACTTAGTATGAGTGGAATCATTACTCTTTCTACTTTTCCAGAACCTTTATTTATTTATTTAACAATTTATGTACACACTAAATACAGAAAAGAATAAAGGAACAGAAAATAGTAGTAAATAAGCATTACCTTTGACAATGCTTATTTTTAAAGAAATCTCTTCGAGCATACCTGCAAAAGGTGACAGTGTGTAAAAGAAGAAAAAAAAAATGGAATACTAAACATAAAGCAGAACTATTTAAATATAATCATACCATATGAGAATATACTTACATACCTATAAATACAAACACAAAACATATAACATTAATATAAATACAATAAAATAACTAATAATACATACTAATTTATGCAACTATGACGCAATGGAAAGATAATGTTCTTTCACTCTTCTTTTGAAAACTGTAACAGTTTGGCAGTCCCTAATGTCAGGCGGAAGTGAATTCCACAGCCGCACGGTATGAACAGTGAAGGAATAAGAGTAGAAGTCGGTAGAGTGTGGAGGGGATTTAAGGAGGTTCCTAAGATGCGACCTCGAAGCGAAGGTGCATCAGAAGGACGGAAGTAGGAAAAGCATTCCCGCAGATATGATGGTGTTGTAGGTTTATGAAGGATGTTAAATAGCAAACACAATATCCGAGAGTTCCTGCGAAGTCGCATTGGGAGCCACATGAGTATTTTGCAAAAGTTAGAAACATGATCATACTTTTTAAGGTTAAATACAAAACGACTACAGATGTTTTGCAAGCGAAATAAACTTGAGAGTTTATTTAAAAGCTCCTCAGTGGCACCCAAATAACTGGCATCGGCGTAGTCTATGATCGGTTGAATGAGAGTTTGCGCAAGGGAGATTTTGGTGTTCAATGGCAGGAAGTTTTGGAGGCATTTCGAGGAGTGGAACGTTGCACTTTGTGTGTGTCTTTTGTGTGGCACTTTGCGACTAACTTCAGCAACATGGGCAGTCCAAGATAAGTAGGAATCCATAGTCACCCCCAGATTTTTAGCCTTAATTGCGTAATCAATCTGAACTCCATTCAGCCTGAGTGGAGACAGCGACGCAACATCGAGCCTATTCCGCATATATCTGCCGCCGATGATCAAGGCCTGAGATTTCTTAGGATTGATTTGCAGTCCAAAGGACTGCGACCACTCACTAATCAAATCCAGATCCTTGTTTATGAGAGACACGGCGGCTTCCGCATCCTCCCTTAAGAAATGATGGTAAAGCTGCAAGTCGTCGGCATAGAGATGGAAGAAGGAAGAGATGACTCTGGTGACAGAGTTTATGAAAATGAAGAAAATGAGAGGAGAGAGAACGCCACCCTGAGGCACACCCGCGCTAAGAGGGCACCAATTAGAGGAAGACTCATCAAGACGAACACGCTGAGAGCGGCCTTTAAGATAGGAGTCAAACCAACCAATAGAGGAAGAGGAGAAATTGAGAGATTTAAGGATCCCAGAAGGATGTCGAAATCAACAGACTTAAAGGCGCTGGTAAAGTCTAGAAGTACAAGTAAGGTAAGAGACCATATGTGGTCCATAGCCCAGCGAATATCGTCAGTAAGAAAGAAGAAAGAAAAGAAGATCATTCCTAGAAAGGAAGGCCGTGAGTTGCTGATTGGCAATGTGCTCAAGAACTTTAGAGAGATAAGGGAGGATAGAAATAGGTCTTAAATCGGTTGGTGCAGCCGGATTAGAGATTTTGGGTAAGGGGATGATATGGGCTTTTTCCAGACCTCAGGAACAGTACAAGAAAACAGGGAGTAATTAAAAATGTGAGTCAAAACGGGAAGTAATGTGGGAAGGATAGGAGAAATCATTCTTAGGCAAAGGTTGTCATTACCAACAGCAGACGAGGAGATAGCAGAAATCAATTTTTTTACCTAAATCTCCTCACAGGACTTAATTCAAAGGAAGAACATTGCGGCAAAGGCAAACAGGAAAGTTTATTTAAAGTAACAGACTTGACGTGCGGATCCAACGTAACAGGGGGGAGTGAGAAATTTTAGTTAAGAGCCCACACGTCAGTGTCACTACCAGAAATAACTGGAGACTTGCCAATGCCGACAGATTTTAAAAACCTCCAGACTTCAGAAGAGTTGCGGTTGTCGAGCGATTTGTGAAAGTAGCGCTTCTTAGCATCTCAACACATACGACTGCAGCGATTACGCAACATTTTCAACAGAAGGACAGCGATTTAACCTTCTCTTGGCTCTATCTCTACTTGCCATTGCATCTTTAATGGTAGGAGTAAGTCAGGGAGCCGGATCATATTTTACCTTCACTCGACGCATAGGGACATAACAATCATATAAGCTAAGTAGTTTGCTGTTTAAAATACGAACCATTTCGTTGACACACGAACTCTCCAAGATGTCCGTCCAGTCGATGCTGCCAGCATCATGTAATAATGCCTCCAGGTGTATGCCCTTGTAGTTCCGGAGGAAAATACATATATTGCGGCTTGCGCTTAGGAGAGCGTAACTTATATGACAAGAAGACGAGATCATGGTAAGAGAAACAAGCAGTAAGCTGTCCATGGATAGAAACATTATTAGAATTAGAAACAATTATCAGGTCTAGGAGAGAAGGAGTGCAATTATGGAAATGATGAGTAGCAGAGAGAGGCAAAATACTGAGATTAAAAGAAGAAAGGATAGATTGAAGTTTGTTAGTACGTATGTCATTTTTAAGAAGGCAAGTATTACAATCACCCATCAAGACTACGTGGTCATAAGTTGGACAGAAATCATTTAAAAGCGAATCAAAAGAGTCAAAGTAGTCGATGCTGAGGTTAGGACTATACATAAACCCCAGAAGCATTTAAACTCGATGTAGTGTAATTTCCAGAAATAGATGCTCCGCTGACCCCGAGTACGGAGATGGTGATGTGCTAACAACCTGAGATATCAGCACGCAAGCAAATGGCTACAACTCCGTCACCCTTTCCAGTTCTATCATTACAGATAAGAACAAAACTTGGAAGGGCGTAGTGCACTGATAAAAGAGAGGGTTTAAGGAAGGACTCGGAGATCAGCAAACCATCTATCTGCACACTGTTGAAGGAAGCCAGAAGATCAGAGTAATGGCCAGGAACACTGGGCATTAATGTGAGCTATGTTGAGATTGTTTGGGAGGTGGGAAAGCAAAGAGGAAATCTGATCACTAAGAGTCAGAGAGGAGGAAGAACCACTTGCTGCACTGAGGAAACTGCTGGAAGAGGAAGATCAGATGAAAAAATCATTATCAAGGTCGACATTGATCATAGTTTGCATAAACAATATAAAAATACTAATAATAAAAAAATATATAGGGTCTATCTATTCATACACGAAATCTCTTAAGGGGTCATTGTACTCATCATTATGTACAACTTTTACTATGGGACCAACCTCGAAATCGCGAAAAAAAATATCTGCTGTTCCCTACAACATGATCGCATTAAACTCGTCAAAATGTACTGACCAGCTGATTTTTTTTTCGCGATTTCGGGTTTGGTGAAAGTTACTTATTAAGTCCTCAATTTAACGTTCCGTTACATTTCTACTTTTAATACTGTCTGGTGTGGCTGATATTTTAGTTGGTATTTTTTTTTTCTCTTAATTTTTTCTATTACCACTTATTTTTGTTTTCCTTCACATTTGTATGCATTAACTATGTTAATTTCTCTACCATCTACAGCGACTAGGTGTTTTTATTAGTTATGTGTACTGGACTACTGTTGTTTTAAGTAAAACAATAATAGTTAAGTTTATTTTAGTAATTTAGTTTAGTAATTTTAATACCATCCATACCTATATAATATATACAATACCTATACCTATATAAAATATCAGCCACACCAGACAGTATTAAAAGTAGAAATGTAACGGAACGTTAAATTGAGGACTTAATAAGTTCCATGCAAAACATAAAAATACAAGCAGAGACAATAAAAATGTAGGACTAACTAAGTTCCATGCAAAAATAAAATGACAGTGATACTTTGACAGACGTCACGTCATTCATAGATATGTATCTACCGGCTAGCAAAATTAAATTGAGGAAAAGTAGTGATAAAAACGAATTCTAAAGATTATGGGTAGATTAACAAAAATTTAAACATGTACCGACGATAACCGGAGTAGGCGTAGCACACAAAGAAAAACATGGTAGCAAACTTAGCGACGAGCCTTCCTCACAAGCTTCCCTTTGGGGGTTGCGGGAACAGGCGATGCAGATGCTGCTGCCGGCGAGGTAGAAACAGCAGGCACGAGGTCACTGGGAGTGGCAGCACGGGCGAGAGCGGGATAAAGCGCGATTAAAGTTTCAAGCTCACCCATAGTTGATGTCTGTTGAAGGAGGTTTTCTCCTAATCTTTGCTTTTTTATAATACTTTATTCTTTGCACTGTCATTCCTTAAGTCAATATGAATGTTTCCTACATGTTACGTTTATTTCTTTTCAAACCATAAAATACCCTCTCAACATGGTAGCAGAGCGTGTAAATATATAGGAAACGATTGATTAATGGACAAGTAAGGTTTTTTAAAAAATAATTTGCAAAAAACAGTTAAAAATTTTCAAAAAATTCTAACGAACGCCTGTCAAAATGTCGACTTCATCTACGAGTTGTAAAATTGATATTGGTCGTTTGGAAGGTGAAGAAAATTGGTCTACATGGCGCTGTAAGGTACTGTTGCTTTTAAGGGGTACTCCTGGCGGGTTGGATGCTATAAATGGAAAACTTATAGAACCTATAAAACCAGCCACTACAGCAGCTGCAGACGTTAAAGCAAATTATGAAAAGACTTTAGAAGCATATCATAAGATAGATAGTACGGCGATGCTTATTTTGATGGCTAATATGTCGGATGCCACTTTACAAAAGGTCATGAGATTCTCAACAGCCAAACAGGTTTGGGATGAATTGCACACTTTGTTCAATGGAATATCTGAAGACAAAAGCTATTCACTATGCTACAGTTTCTTTGGCTATAAAAAAGATCCGTCACATGACATGTCAATGCATATATCCAAACTGAAAAATATATGGCATGAATTGAAAGTGGAACTTCAAAAAGGTGAAACCAAATATGATCTTCCAGAGCTATTACTAATCTGCAAGATCTTGGAAACTTTACCCGACGAGAAGTACTTCTCCTTCAAGTCTAGTTGGATGTTGATGTCAAGAAAAGATCGAAATATAGACAATCTGACAGCACAAGTATGTGCTTACGAACGTTCACTTTTGACCAAAGAAAGTATTACTGAAGCACAAGCTCTAGTTGTACAAAACAAGTTTATACGTAAGAAAAAGTGTGGATATTGCGGACTATATGGACACAAAGTTAAAAAATGTCGCAAGTGGATATCGGACGGGAAACCTCCTAAAACACCTGGCCCATCGACAAGTCAAGCTAACAATGCCAATCTGACCCTCTTATTAATGGAAGTTGTTACAAATGAAGTCGTAAATATTATTGAAGAAGATCTTGACAGTTGGTTTGTTGACAATGGTGCTACAAGTCATGTCACCTGTCGAAATGACATATTTTCCAGCTTTCAACATTTCAGAAATAATCAAACAGTAACAACTGCAAATGGCTCAACAATACAAGCTATTGGAAAAGGTACAGTTGATTTGATAGCAGACGTTCGCGGTCAGACACAAAACATTAGACTGTGTGATGTATGGTATGTTCCAGCAATAAAGAAAAACTTATTTTCCGTACTTGCTGTGCAAGATAAACTTGAGAAGAGTGTATTCACATCTGAAAGAGAATATTGTCAATTGATAGTAGATGGAAAAATTAATTTAATTGGCACAAGAGTCAAGAATGGAGGACTCTATAAACTAAATGTAAAGACAATTATAAATTCATCTCCTGAATTGAACTCACTGTCAACAAACAACATTTTACAACTCTATCATGAAAGATTTGCTCACCAGAATAAAAGACATGTAAAGCAATTGATTGAAAAGGAACTTGGTATAAAAGTCAAACTCGATTCTGAATTATGTACAGGATGTGTTTATGGTAAAACACATAGATATAAATTTGGAACAAGAGATCGAGCTAAAGCACCAGGAGAGATCATTCACACAGATGTATGTGGTCCGTTCCCCAATTCATTCAAAAAGTTTCGTTATTTTGTTTTATTTAAAGACGATTTCAGTAAGTATCGTCATGTTTATTTCATCAAGCACAAGTCTGAAGTGAAGGATAAACTTGTGGAAATGATAAACGCAACAAAGACTACTGGTCATATTATAAAGACAATTCTCAGTGATAATGGAGGAGAATTCCAAAATGAAGCTGTGAAGAAGATCTTAAATAATCATGGCATCCAACACCGTTTGACAATGCCGTATACGCCGGAACAGAACGGGTGCAGTGAGAGAGATAACAGAACTTTGGTAGAAGCTGCTCGTACTATGATGCACGCTCACGAAGAACTTCCACTCTCCTGTTGGTCTGAGCTTGTCAACACGGCTACTTATGTTCTGAATAGAACTGGGCCGACTTCTATAGAAGGAAAATCACCGTTTGAGTTATGGTTTACAAAGAAACCCTCAATCAAACATTTGAGAATCATTGGCACTGAATGTTATGCTCATGTTCCAAAAGTAAAGAGAACGAAAATGTCCAGAAAAGCTCAAAAATGTATTCTCATTGGTTACGATGGTGATGACGGTTATCGATTACTAAGCATACACAATAAATCGAATCCAACACTGATACGGTCAAGAGACGTAATATTCAACGAGTCAGTCATCAGATCTATTGGATTGGAGTCAGATGTCTCTGAAACAGAAAAACAAAGTCCAATTGTTGAGATGGAGGTTCATTTTCCTAAAACTGGAGAAAATCATCCAATGTTAGATGCAAGGGAGGATATTTTACACGACGCAACTATTTCAGATGTGCCTCAAACATTGAATGATGGTGCGAGTTTTGAAGAAACAATTCCCAATTTGCCTACAATATCGGATGAACCTAGTAGAAATGAAGAAGATTCTAATGAGTTCTATATTACGCCTGAATCATCAGAAGTTGATTCAGATGAAGATGATGAACGAGAAAATTCTATGACAAGGAATCTAAGAGATAGATCGACATTGCGACCACCACAACGATTTGAAGATTTTATTATGTCTACTGTTGTTAGTGATTTTAATGAACCCAAATCATACAAAGAAGCAATAAAAAGTCCTCAGAAAGCGAAATGGTTAAAAGCAATGGAGAGCGAACTAAAATCTCTAAAAGATAATAAAACTTGGATTTTGGTGGATAAACCAAAAGACAGAAAACTGATTTCTTGTAAGTGGGTGTTCAAAGTTAAAACCCATGCTGATGGAAGTCTTGACAAACATAAGGCGAGATTAGTAGCAAGAGGTTATACACAAAAGAAAGGAATTGACTATAGTGATACATTTAGTCCTGTTGCTAGAATGGCCACAATAAGATCGATTCTTAGCATCGCTGCAAATGAAGGGTTATCCCTCAGACAGTTTGATGTAGCAACAGCATTTTTGAATGGTTCACTAGATGAAGATATCTACATGAATCAGCCAGAAGGATATAGTGATGGTACGACTAAAGTATGTAAATTGAAGAGAAGTTTATATGGTCTTAAACAAGCTCCAAGATGTTGGAACAAATGTATTGTTGATTATTTGAAAGTTTTAGGATTCAAACAATGAGACACAGATCCATGTTTGTTCATTAGAAACCGACTTAACAACAAGATCATTCTTAGACTCTATGTTGATGATGGTCTAATAGCTTCAACGAACCCAAACGAATCTGAAAAGTTTTTGGCAGAATTGAAACGGAAGTTCAAGATAACCACAAAACCAGCTTCTTACTTTCTGGGTTTGGAAATCTTCAACAATAACGATGATTCCATCAAAGTCTCTCAAAAACATTATGCTAAAAGGCTACTGGAACGCTTTGGTATGAGTGATTGTAAAGCCGTTAGTACTCCAATCATTAAAGAAGCACAACCTGCACAACCATGCTCAGTAAA
The DNA here is from genome assembly GCA_947578425.1 of Eugnorisma glareosa. Classification (NCBI taxonomy): domain Eukaryota; kingdom Metazoa; phylum Arthropoda; class Insecta; order Lepidoptera; family Noctuidae; genus Eugnorisma; species Eugnorisma glareosa. The sequence continues at coordinate 3,791,851 of OX387968.1, read as the reverse complement.
AGAGGATGACGTTAAATTTCCCTATCGTGAAGCCGTTGGTGCGCTAGCTTATTTAATGACAGGTACTAGACCGGACATATCATACGCTATTAGTGTCGTATCCAGGAAACTTACAAATCCCTCTTTAGAAGATGTTAACAAGGTTAAACGCATACTTCGTTACATTCAGGGAACCCTTGATACAGCAATTGTATACAAAAAGGGATACAAAACTGGAATCTTGGAATGTTTTAGTGATTCTGATCATGGTGGAGATTTCGATACAGGACGCTCTACTTCTGGAATCTTATGCGTGTATGCAGGAGGAGTAATCTCTTGGGCAAGTCGTAAACAGACTTCTGTAGCTATCTCAAGCACCGAAGCAGAACTTGTTGCAGCTAGTGAAGCGGCTCGTGAGATTGTTTGGCTGAAGAGACTTTTTAATGAAATTACTACTTTGATAGAAGTCCCTACTTTACAAGTTGATAATGATGCTGCTATAAAGCTTGCACAAAACCCAGAGTTACATCGTCGCACAAAGCACATTTCTATTAGACATTTTTATGTAAGGGAATTAGTTACTGAAAAAGAACTTCAAGTTAAGTATGTTCCCACAGAATACCAGTGTGCTGATATTTTGACTAAGCCTGTGCATAAACCCAGACTGGATCTAATTTCAGGAATGGTGGGACTTATACGATAAAGATTATCGAAAAAGGGAGGATGTTGAAGGAGGTTTTCTCCTAATCTTTGCTTTTTTATAATACTTTATTCTTTGCACTGTCATTCCTTAAGTCAATATGAATGTTTCCTACATGTTACGTTTATTTCTTTTCAAACCATAAAATACCCTCTCAACAATGTCGTCCGGCGTGACTTATCAGGCGTCAAGACAATAATCTTGCCCTCTGCAGACCAGTAGTTATTGATATTAAAGTGGGCAGCCATAAATACCTGGTGTCGTGTTTTGGTCAGGAATTCGGAAATGGTGATACCGCTGCCCTTTTTTTTTTTTTTTTTTTTTACCGATGGGAAATCATCAAATAACCCCTCCCGCTCTGGGCTGAGCAGGAGGGAGTGTCAGACTTGTACTGACTAAAACCCATCCATGTTCCTTCCTTTGCCCTTTGTGTTCCAGGGCCGCGGTATCTCTTTCGAACAGTCCCGCAACCCTGGCAGGCGTCGGCCCTTACGGACCCCTTCCTGTTTGCTGACTCTCTTTGAGGCGCGCGTGGAACACGAACGCGCCGTCGACACGGCCTGTCGTCATAAGACGGACGGACGGCGAGCTAGCCCATAGCTCACCGTCCACAGGCCCGCGATACCGCTGCCCTTGAGCGTAGTTTTACCGTCCCAAACTGACTGACGATACTCCATGCCACAGAAACGCCCCAGCACCGGTCTAGTTTTACCCTGTGAGGCTCCCAGTCTGTGGCAAACTTCTAGATAATCCATTTTAACTTTATTTCCTTGAAAATATACACTTGCTGGAGCTATACCTACCCAACCATGTTCGTCTTGACGACTTCTGCCGATAGAACGGTCATCAAATTGTACTAGTACTTTCTTGTGCAACTCTCCGTCTTCCAACTGGTCTCTTCGTAATCCTTCCCACTCAAGTCCCCGAACTACCCCCATGCTACCATTGACTAATCCTTTGCTGACCTTAATATTCATTCTTAACAACACTCGTGTACCTACACCCAGCTTTTTGTGTGATAGGCCTAGGACTAGGCCTCCTGTGTTATTTGCGTCCACTGGAACCGCAGCAGGTGGAGGTTTTTGACCGTAGTTATTGGGTTCCCTAGACTCATCTCGTGCATTTATCACGTAGAATTTCGTGGTTAATTTAGACAACATTATCTGATTGTACGCATTTACGAGTTGTATGGCGGGATATATCCGAACAGCTTCTCCGTTGGCAAAATTCCCTTCTAATAGAACACGAGTCCTTTCCAAAAGTAGCTGATATTGCTCCATAGTTGGCTGACTCACCCGCAAATTGTTGAGCAAATCTACATAGTCTGAATCGTTTTGTTGACGCATGTTGCGTTTCAACTCGCAAAACCCAAAGTACCTCCACAGATGCGGCTCTCCATGGAAATGGGCTGGCATGGAAACAACAATAACTCCCTTTTACTGGTGGTAATTGCATCAAATCACCAAAAGCTAGGATATTTTTAGGATATTTGAGGAGCTCCACGGTGGTCCAAGTGCCCTACAAGCGCGGTCATAAATACCTTACTTTATTCAATTTGTTAAAAAGGATTTTTTCTGAAGGGTAAATAATAAAAAAAAAATACCTCACTAATACGAGTATACATTAAAGCTTTACATAATTTAATACATTATATACAATAAACTGTATAATATGTACCTACTGTTTAAATATAAATTTAAATAGTCATTATTTGAGATTTATTCTCCCTCGTACGGAAATACATCTGAATATGATATTGTTTAAGAAGGGGTTATCATTAAATATGTATTTATAAATATTATACATATTATGTACAACAAAAGGCAAGCAAACTAAAACTAGAATTTATTTACAAACGTCATCATAACCACAACTAAGTCAAATAACTACAACAACCAACCTAATTTCAATTTAAACTAAATTCTTAATAAATCATTTTGCATAACGCTCTTTTTCTTACGGGGAATGAATCTTGAATGCACTTCTAATTACCCCTTACTAATTCGACACATTCAATTTCATTTAACCAATCTGAGTACTTATGCAAAAATTTTGATTTACTTCTAGAGTGAATTTTCCAAAATCTATCAAGACTTTTACATAAATTGAGTATCATACTATCTAAGTTCCTAATGTATACAATTTCGACCTCATCCAGTGAAGCTACAATAGTTTCCAACACGTGTTGATGTTTCTGAGGAACAGTTCCAGATAAGGCAGACCAAATCTCAAAGAAATGCATCCTTGAGAAAGAACATTTAATCAAAGTACCTGTTTTTTTTTTTAAAATAAATTACGTATGTTTCGTAGACCGTGCTACGCCAGAGCCTACGCAGTCGTAGAGTCTGTATAACAACTAAATGCGCAAAAGGGCGCAAAAAATCCTTTTTCACTTCTCATGCTCTAAATGTACGTCATTATAGTCCTACGAGGCGGGACTAAAGTGACCACTTAAGTCTCTAGGGAGTAAAAAGTAATTAGTTTTTTCATTTCCTTCATGTGACATAGACAAACTCAAACAGCCAGTAAATATACTATTCAGTGTGGACCATCTTCATTGCGAAAATGTTGAGTTTTGGTTCCATGGTTTTTCCGCAAGGAAGGTGGCGCCATGTGTTTTAAATTGTTAATCTGTGACTAGTTTAGAAGAAAAAACTAACCGCAAAAATTTCAGAATTTAATTGAGAGTAAAGTTCGGTTTTAAAGAAAATTAAGAATGTCCAGTGACAGTGAAAAGTTTGACGTCGAGCAAAGAGCAAAAGACATAATAGATAATCTTTTTCCGCCAAAATCGGGGAAGATTTACCTAAAAACTTATGAAAGTTTTATGCACTAGAGGAATAAGAATATTTACTAAATGTTTTTGTACTAAATTTACTATTTTTCTCGCACTCAAAATGAAAAGTACTTTTTGCACCTCGAGACTAAACGCCAACTTAATATACCCTTTTTTTTCATTGATTATCGCACGCTCGGGAGTCAAACCACCTCTGGTATATTATGGCTTCGTTTAGTCCCTCGTTATAAAATATACTATTATATTTTCAAAATAGACAGTTCAATCTTTAATATAAGATATGTGGGAGTATTCGATTATGGTTGAATATTTTTGTAGGTCTATGTGAAGACTACTAATAAGATAACATATTTGGTAGAAATACTGTGTGGCATAGCACGTAAAAATACGTCATAATAAGTAAAGTAAAACTTAAAAATATAACTAATTAGTAATAACATACCATTTTTTTTTTCGGATGGGATATCATCAAATGTCTCCTTTGATCTTGGAAATCCACGTCACAACACCACTCAAAAACAATGCAATTCTGAGAATTCACAGTTACACAAACAGTAGTGCTAATAAGTTACTGATAAGGCAACCGCAACGTAATGATGTGTTCACTTCGGAGGTAGAAAAATACGTGATAATTAGGTAAAATGGGTGACATATTTATACTTTAGGGTAGCTTGTTTATCGGTAAATCATTATAGATAATTAAATTGGGGGTAATTGATGTTGGCATTTTTGCATTTATGACCTAAGGCTTCCGCCTTGAGCGCCACCGTGAGCTCGTGGCAAAATAATAACAGCCGCTCGGGTCGATCTTTAGGTTAAGCCGTGCTTGCCTAGGTTGGTCCGTGGATGGGTGACCGCCCATTACATACCTAGTTTCCTCCAAGCCTCGGAAAGCACGTTAAGCCGTTGGTCCTGGCTGTCATTTGTAGAGCTTTGACAGTCGTTACAGGTAGTCAGTTACCCAAAAAGTCTGACAACCAGTCTTACCAAGGGGTATCGTATTACCCAGTACTAACTGGGTTGTGGAGGTCAGGTAGGCAGTCGCTCCATGTAAAATACACGTATTCAGCTGCATCCGGTTAGACTGGAAGTCGACCGATGATTTACACCGCCAAAGAAAGAGTCATTACTTTTCAACTCCTGAAGCGTCAAGTGAATGCACCGCAACATTTCATATGAGACCATAGAAATCTCATCGATAATTAATCAGCGTACTGTTTTCCATTGGCGTCTCAGATGTCGCTGAACCTTTTTCCATACCCAGTACTAATGCACTGCGAAGTGTTCGTCCATTTACTAGGCGCACTGCAACTCCAGTAAGGGCAGTTACTTCAACAAAACACGGCTGAAGTTAAAGCAGGTACAGTTGGTTTGTAACATCGTTTAATCTGCTCTACAATTGCTTTCAGGGTGAAAGTTTTACCAGATCCCGCTCCTCCTGTTACAAATAATTTCATGGTATCATTTGGTGGCTCTTGGTGTCTTGTTTCTGCATTGATCTTCGTTGTAATAGTATTAATTAAATTTCTTTGATCCACATTTGATTGACATCATCGTCGAAAACTCTGCGTCCGATATCACAATGATTGTCAATGTCGCCTAAACCATCATCTTATATTTCTACTTCGGCCATGTTTGGATCAATTCCTTCAACAATTGCAACTACTTGATCATTATTTGTTCGCGCATCTACATTTGAAGTGTTTTCATTAGGGTTTCTCAGAGCTAAAACTTGAGCAATAAATTGTCGAAGTTCAATCTGTATAGTTTGAAAACGTTCAACATCTTCACCCGGCTGCAGAGGTCGTAGTAGATTTCTTTTGGCCATAAAAGCATCTTCAGCACTTTCGTAACCATCTAGTTACGACTCCTCATTCCTAAAAGGAACGTGCGATACGAGAAAGCTGTAAAAGTAACCTTCTCTGTCAGCAGTTAGAGTATAATATTTTGTCTTCAATATCGCGTTTCGGTGACGGCGCTTCATATATGTGCCATTCAAAAGTCGGATTCTTCCGTCTTGCCGTTGTTCCTCACGGTTCTCGTATGCATCTTCGTCGCCTTCGTCCCCTTCCATTGGCTGTTGATTAGATAAGTAATCATACTGTACAGCAAATTCAGCCAAACTCAAATGCTCCAGACTTCGTGGCGTGGTTTGTAACGATTAAATATATTTGCATGTACTTCGTTACTAGTCAAACGAAGCATGCGATAACGTTCTTTTTTCCGAAGATTATTTAGAAACACGACTTTTCTTGTTCTATCTCGGAGTTTCAAATAACGGAGCCTATATGCAGCTTCGCACGCAGAGACACGCCTGTGATTAAGTATGGCCTGCAAAAAGTTGTCGTCCTATATCTCCATGATACTGCTGAACTCGGTTTATAGCGTCCCGCACTGCTTGTCCAACATCTTGGGTTTCATGCTTGACAGCGTATTTCGCAATATAGTATGCAACAGCTGTCACATTACCGCAATGCTGAATGTCCATAATTGCGGTCCTTAACATCAATAACTGACACTCACTAAAATGACTCACTCAAATGTCTTTTTAAATTCCGCATTACCCGTAACTAACGAACAGGATACATATGGTATTATTATTATTACATATATCTATTAAATCTAGCCCATCTGCTGTATCAAATGAAGGGGCATTCTGAATCCAGCAAAGCATGTGCAAATGAGGACGACCTCGATTTTAGAACTCTACGCGGTACCAATAGTCCTGCTGACTACCAAAAATTGCATGATCATACTTCAGGTGTCTAATTAATGCGTTTACTCGTAACATTAACTGGCGGGACAGCGTCACAGGGTGATCTTCAACAAGGCGCTTCTTATCCTCGAAAGACAAATTATCTGGATCTTCATCTTTTCTTCCAGCTGCGGTCAAAGGAGCTTTAAGAATATCGGCCCAGTTAAGATCGTTACAGCTAAATGGCACAAACCATGTTGGAGGCCCAAGATTTCTCACCATAGCAAAAAGATCGCTACAGGCACTTTAGAAATAGGCATTGGAACCTCTTAAACTGCGCATATTCAAATATAGGTTGTCAACTAGACCTTCAGGTCTGTTGTTTCCTTATCGCACTCTCAATACAACTCCAACGTTCTGCCGTGCTCTAAAAACTCCATCACAGAAAGGGCATAAAAAAGATTATCATTACGCTGGAATCTTGTATCTTCACCCATTATTCTTGCTTGGCAATAATCCAAAGGAGTAATATAATGATTTCTTGGTTCATGGAGCCCATTTCACCGTTTCGGGAATAAATGGAAACAACTCAATTCTTCGGCTTTTTTTTTCGTTATTCATGTGTAATGGCGGGGCAGTCTTGCGCCTCAGATTGTGCAGCGATATATTGTTAGGGTCGCTTTCTATAACTGTACTAACTAGAGGAATGGGTTCATCAATAGTCCGCAAAATTGACGTTGATACAATATCATTTTCTTCGCATATTTGTGTTCTGCAATTTGTATTAGTATTATCGAGGTTATTTGTTTTTGGCGGCTTTTGCAGCCTTGTCAGATTTTGCAAAGTGACCGATATTTCTGTCAATGTGTACTTGTTTTCAAGATTATTATTTGATTCAGGTATCACGCTTTTAACCAAAGCGTATAAAGTGCCTTCGCAAGGATATTTAATAGCACAACTTGCACCATTTTGTGCAACTCTACCTTTCGGACCTCGACTGTGTGAATCAAAAAGAAAAAACGGATTGCCTCTTTTCAAAATTGCAATTGAGATCCCGTTGGCTGTTAAAATTTCAGAGTCACACTTGTCAAAGAATCGACTTATTCCGTTTTGGAGGTTCGGAAATCCATCAACTGTGTTATCAATAAAAAGATGTCCACTAATGGTATCTTCTTCGATTTCAATGTTTATGTTACAAATGTGAGAAAACACTTCATATTGTGTTTTCAATTCATGTGGTCAGAGCTATTCATTCTCAGTCCTATTAGGCACATTACGAGTATTGATTCTTTCAATGTACAGATTATCGGCCGCAATCAAAATATTATCAATGACACCAGTGTCCCACAAAGTTATATCCATAATTTTGCTGGTGGCTATTGATACAGCTGCTGCGGCTGTGCATTGTTTTCCACGACTTTCTTCCCTAAAGTTCCGATATCCCTGGTGAACAGATCCTCGTAGAATTTCGCGTCCGATAACAATGTCTAGAAAACAACTACGGTGGGCTGTCGCGGTGGCATCGCTATGGGACTTTTCTGGGTGATTTGGTGGAGCGGAATCAGGTGCTATTTGGCAAATGTCCGTAATATTAAAATGCACATTCGAGTAATCAATTTGTACATTTCTGTACAGCTGATTGTTTGCAGTAAGCCAATGTAATGCCGCCCACAATCGTTGAATGTCAACCGAAAACTGACGTTGTCTTTTGACTGATTCAATTTGTTCGCAAACGATGACTATTCCAGCTGAAGACATTCTGAGAGGTAGCTGTTCAGCAATCTCTTCCAGATCTTGGCCAAAAAATACGGCTGGGCCTTGAAAAAGCCATATTGTTCGAAGCGTCCCCCGAGTTTTATTATTTTAATTAAAGGAATAACTCGAGATAATAACCGCTTTTCCATATCTATAGACAAGCAATTTTATGAGGTATGGTGTCTAAAAACATGTTATTCCAATATACTTGTGTTGACGTTCTTCCTCGCCGAACACTGTTAGCACACCTATTGCACATTGTAATACGAGCCGCTTTACCTTTTAATTCCTCGGGTAGCACATCTGCTACTATTGGCAACTGACTATCAACTGAAGTTGTTTGTATTTGATAGCAACGTTTCTTACAAACACTACAAATAACGTCCGCATATTTGAAGATACTCATTTCAAATTGCCGTGGCTTTTGCTTGTAATTTTGACTATATATTTGCTGTTGTTGGAGACGTGTTTGACGTTCACTGATGGTCTCATTGAGCTGCCGAGCAGTACGCAATGTGTTTTGCCTATTAAGTCTTTCTTCACGCCCTTCAGCGCTCTCTTGACTTCTCAATGAAGCCATGTGAGATGCGCTGGCAGAAATTCTTGCTTCTTGTTCCTCTACACTCTCTTGGCTTCTTAATAAAGCCATGCGACAAGCATTGGCTACATGTTTTCTTTCCTTTTCGTGATATTTTTTCCGAATGCGACCATCATTACTGATTGGACTCTGATTATTACGTTTTTTATTATATAAAGCGTTAGCTTTTTTAGTTTTCCTACCTAACCCATTTTTTATTAATACTTTATACAACTTAACAAATTAAATTTGCAATCAAGCAAATAGAGTGGACAATAACAAATACACATGAACAATAATAGTAGGTACTTGAAAAAAAATAGAAAATATACATTCTTGAAATAAAAAATAATATGGAGATATATTCCATTATAACAATTTAGCCTACTAAACTAAAGTCTTAGCCAAAAATCAAATTTACCTACTGTATTGAATTCAAATGAAAAGTAATATTCGAAAAGTAACAAGTAATATTCTATGAATAATCAGATACTCGTAAATTAAGCTAATGATGTATACATGTGGAGGGATATTCCAATTAATAACTACCTAACCTACTTATTCAAACAAAAACCGTAAACAACAATTAAATTTACAATTAAGTTACAACAAAGCCCCGGGAAAAGTTTATTTGCAAATACTTATCTAATGTACATAACTACATACTACTGCTGTAGCAGAGGCGTATCTTCCATGGGGTCATTCATTCGGGTGAATGCCAGGGGCGGCGCGTTATGTACATAAAAATAGTAATAAACTATGCTCTGAATGCTCTCTAAAAAGTTTAAAATAAAAAAATTAAAATTTGTGAAAACCCACGACGACGGATAAAAAGAAATTGAAAATTAAGAAAATATTTTTTCTTTCAACTACGTAGTAATGTTATCAATAATCACTACAAAACCGATCACTAAGGACGTCAGTTTTGCTTAGAACCAAAACAGTGCAGAAATGTTATATGAAATCTCATTGTTGCACAGTTTTTCATTATTGCACTGTTTTTTTTTTATTTAGATATTAATTTACCACAGAGATTTACTGTCTCCCATTAAGTGTACTTAAAAATGTATACATTTGATCAAAAACATACTGGCTGAAAATAAAAATCGGGTGAATAAAATCGACTTGGTGAAAAAAAAAACAAATGGCGCGTAATTTGTACCATAAACTGTAAAAAATTTGATACTTCGTATTTAGCAACAAAAGTTAAAAAAACATGGAAATAGACATATCGATATGAATTCAACTCCAGAAAGTAAAAAACAGCTGCAAATGAAATTGTTAATAACCTTTTGCCACAAAAGTCGCGAGATACTTTGTTTTCATTAACTTGAGTTTTTATTTTGAGTAGGTATATTTTATCACGGTAGGCAGATTGGTAGTTGAAAGAAAAGTAGATTACGCACCTTGCTAAAGTGAGTAATTAATGCACTCGTGTTAATTTAGTGCCCTCGCGTGCGCTCGGGCACCAACATAACACTCATGCATTAATAACTCACTTTGCGCTCGATGCAACAATCTACTATTTCTAAACCATTTATTTCAGGTTGTGAGTTTTAGTGAGTTGCTCGATGCAACAATCCACTATTAAAATTTTCTTTACATATTTTTTTTTTTTTTAAATCTTAAAAAAATATATATAAAAACATTTAAAAATATAAAAAAATAGAGGTCCACCGGTGACGGGAGCAAGGTCAAAGCTACCGGTGGTTAGGGCTCCAGAGACAGGAACCTCCTCACAATACGAGCCGTATCGAGGAGTACTGCCTTCTGAATCAGGCTCTTGATCTAACCGCCTAAGGAGAGCCTCGACAGATGGTCATCGAGGCTCTTGGCCATAAGACCATTGGCCGTCACGACAATCGGCACAATGATAGCCGAGTTCACATTCCACATGTCGACAACCTCGTGTGCCAAGTCGAGATATTTCATTTGTTTCTCTTTCTCAGCTTTCACGAGGTTCTCGTCATGTGGGATGGTAACATCGATTATCATTACGCGGCGCGCTGATCGGTCTATCACCACTATGTCAGGCTTATTGGCGACAATAGTCCTGTCAGTGATGATAGACCGATCCCAGTACAGCGTGACATGGTCTTTCTCGAGAACTGGGTCGGGCACATACTTGTAGTATGGTACCTCGGATTCCACAAGTTTATATTTCAATGCAAGTTGCTGGTGAATAATCCTGGATACTTGGTTGAGCCTGTGCAAGTACTCGCCATAAGCCAGACGAGAACAGAAATAATATGTCTGATGGACTCGCCCGGACGGTGGCATGCCCGACACACGTCAACCGTCCCGTCCTTCATAATATATTTCCGGTAGTTGTTCGTCAACATAACTTCGTCCATAATCGCACAGACAAAGCCTTCAGTTTCCCCAAAAAGGTCACCGAAACGTAGCCAGGACACGGATGCTAGAAAATCTACATCGAGCCCATTAAGGGCCCGGTAGAAGCGCCCGTGAAGCTCCTTGCCTTGCCATACTTCCTTGCGGTCATCGGTAGTAAGTACTATAGGTTTGCGTCAGTTCTCTTTAGCCATGGAAAGCGGGGTGAGGCCCTTGTCCACTGCGACCACATCTCGGTGCATACCCACCTCGGCTTTTAAAAAGTATTCTCTGAGACTGCATACCTCGCGGTTGTGGAGCGTCTTCGCGTTTAAAAAGCCTTGACCCCCGCACTTCCGCGGGATATACAGTCTCATCACCGATGATCATGGGTGATGCATCCGGTTTGCAGTCAGCAGTGTACGGACTCTCCTATCCAGGGTATCAAGTTCGGTCTGAGTCCATTTGAGTATGCCGAAAGAGTACATTAAAACCGGCATGACCCAACCGTTGAAGGCGCACACCTTGTTCCCGCCTGAAAGAAGGCTATTTAATACCTTTTTCAGGCGACCGAAGAAGCGCTCCTTCAACGATTGCTTCATGTCAGTTACGTTAATGCCTAACGCTTCCGACATACCCAAATATTTATAGGTTTCGGATGAGGAGAGGGATCTCAGGTGTCCCAGAGCTGAATTCCTTCGGATTCCATAATCTCCCCTCGCTTTACATACATGACTGCACATTTGTCCACACCAAATTCCATCCTGATGGCGCTACTAAAAGTTTCAGTTTCTTTCAGTAGCTTCATCAGTTGCAATTTGTTGGGGGCAAAGAGTTTCAGATGATCCATGTAAAGAAGGTGGGATATGACCTGACCACCTCTCCTCAACTAATAGCCTAGACCTGAATCCTCCAGCAATGTGCTTAGAGGATTCAGGGCTAGACAGAACCAAAGTGGACTCAGACTGTCGCCCTGGAATATTCCCCGTTTAATCCATACGCTCTTATCCATAAGCTCATCGTTCCCCTGAATCTGTCGACATACTGGATATCGAAGAGAAGAAGAACTTAAAGAACTTATTATTATTAATACATGATACAGAATAAAACAAATTCTTACCTGCTGGCGTAATCATTAGCGAATGAGAATAACTTTGAAGTTATTATACACCACTGATATTTCCACTGATATTTGATACTAAACACGTATCAAACAAATCGAAAAAATAATAAACAAACTGCCTAAAATTACTTTTGTCTCGATAAACAAAATACACATGTTGTAGTGAATGACTCAACGGGCGCACTGACAGCCATCATGGTGCCGCATCATCACGCACTAGAACGATCGTGATTGGTTAGTTAGAAGTCCCTAAAAGATCGGGTAGCCCGTCTTGCCCGTATCTCCCCTATGTACTTTCTTTGTTTATCTTGGCCAGACTGTCATACTGATGGTCCAGGAACACGCCAGAACCCAACTAAAGTAGCTCTCACTCTAGTAGAACAACATACTCTCAGAAAGATGCACACTTGCACTGCAAGCGAGTGGGAAAAAGTGTTGGGGCGTCTACGTGGATTGAACTATAGGTAATAATAAGTACCTACATTTTCTTGTGAAAACAGATCTTGGCAAGGGCAATCCTGGAGTTCCCCCTCCGCCCTGGGCTTACGTACCTAAAAACATCGGGAAACCACACATCTGCTACCTATCACCAATAAAAGGAACATGCAGACCTGATGAAGACAAAGGATCTGAAGGACAAAGGTAAGTACTTGGATCTTTTTTCGCATGACCTTAATCTAAACGAATAAAATAAATACTTATATGATACAGTGCTTTGGCGCAGTGAGAGAACGTCGAACCTCAGTATAAAGTGGTCGAACTATGTTATAATAGACACATTCGACTCTCTTATCCCAACAACATAGAATTTACAGGCAATGAGAAATTTCAGCTTTGTCGCTGGGAAGGTTGGTAAGGCATCTACAATGCCTCTGGCATTGCAAACTATAATATCCAAAACCGAGGGCGGCGGTGGACATGTGGACATAAATTGCAGAAACTTTGATCAACTGACTGTGCGTTCGCACAGGCGAAACATTGTCATAAAAACCAGCTAATTGCGGGTCGTACTCACACGCATAGGGTTCCGTAACTCAAAACAATATTATAAAAACATTTTGAAGGCTCATTCATATGTTGTTTTGTTTTACATTCAACAGCAAAACTAAATTTGTTATAGTTCATAGTATGTTAATGACAAACAAAGTTACTGCTGCAACTTTATGAAAAAGTCCCATATCTCAAAAACTAAACATCAAATCTTATTCAAACCAATTTTGGTTGAAAGTTTTATTTACGTTCTACAATCCTACATTTTTTCAGAACTTTCCTCCTCTTACTTTAGAATTTAGAGGGGGCTGGGGAGACACACATTTTACCACTTTGGAAGTGTCTATCTTTCAAACGATTGACTTTGAGAAAAAATGGTTTTAGGAACAACAATGTCATTTTTTTAAAGACCCATCTATCCGTGCGAGGTGTCTAACCTCGCACGGATAGGTGCGACGAAAATTTTTTTTTTATAATTTTTGTTCCATGTATGGGAGCCCCCTCTTATACTTTTTTTTTGTATAAAGCGGTGCACAGAATACATCTACCTACCTACTAAGTTTCAACTGTGTAGTCCTAATAGTTTCGGAATAAAGTGGCTGTGACATACACGGACAGACAGACAGACATGGCGAATCTATAGGGGTTCCGTTTTTTGCCGTTCCGCTACGGAACCCTAAAAAGTACATTTAATATAAACATAACAAGGCAACTATGAGAAGAGAGTTTGTTTTAGTTGAAATCTTTAACTCTATCAGACAAATGTGAATTATTCGTAATCTATAATGTAAAAAGAGCTAAAAATTCGGATATTCAAATAATAACCCCACGAATTTCACAGATATGGCTTCAATCCTTACACGAACGAATGCGAGTCATACCAATGGAGTGGATGTGGTGGCACTCGAAACAGATTTGAAAAAAAGGCAAAATGTGAAGAGCATTGTAAGACGGACCCGCCAAAGAGTTGCTCCGTTGATTCCGGTATACCAGACAAGCAGCGTGGCCACCCATTCGACAAATTGAATTAATCATAACTATTGTTAATTGTTATTCTTTGTCCATTTCCTGATTCTGTTAAAGTGTTGACGAAGCTTATCACAGCGTTCTGTTCTGGATAAAAAAAAAATCGCCGCCGTTATTAGCTCGCCGTTGTACATAAGTTATATATTGTAATTTTGTGTGTCCTACTTTTATATTTAGTGTGCAATAAAGAATAAGAATAAATCATAATCTGCCTGCTTTTCCGCAACTATGCTGGAGTCAACACCCAGTTCAATCGGTTGCAGCTAATTACCAGTATTTCACATACGAGCGACTACGTATGTCAACACCACAACCCATTGTGTATTGGGTAATACGATACCTACCCCCACACCCTGCCCCCCTACCCCTTTATAGCTTGTAGGGAAACAGGTCGGACTTCGTTCTTGATTGATTCTTATTACCATAATTTGGCAGCACACGAAATAAAATTACCATCTTTTTCTGAAGCTAACCATAGAACAGTTTATTCTCATAGATGCAAGCTTAAATGCCATTCATAGACAATGTCAATAGTGAGGTGCGTTTAGTAACATCCTCCCACCGCAAAGAAAGATTAATAAATCTAAATTAACATTTCTTAATTTTTTTTTATTACCTTTTAATGAACATTATAATTACCCAAGTTGAGGCAATAAAAAATTCTTGGTTCAATCCATGGTCCGGGGCGAGACGGAATGGGACGCCATCACCTCCTTCTGCGAAGCAGTCATGGTAGTAAAGGAGGTGGCGAAACGTGAGAGGGAGAGAACATCACGTCCCAGCCGCCGCGAGAGACGCACCGGGCGTCGTGTGTGGACGGTGAGCTATGGGCTAGCTCGCTGTCCGTCCGTCTTATGACGACAGGCCGTGTCGACGGCGCCTTCGTGTTCCACGCGCGCCTCAGAGAGATGTCAGCAAACGGGAAGGGGTCCGAAAGGACCGATGCCTGCCAGGGTTGCGGGACTGTTCGAAAGAGATACCGCGGCCTGGAACACAAAGGGCAAAAGAAGGAACATGGATGGGTTTTAGTCAGTAAAAGTCTGACACTCCCTCCTGCTCCGCCCAGAGCGGGAGGAGTTATTTGATGACTTCCAATCCGAAAAAAAAAGGCAAAAAAATAACATGGCAACCCTAAACTAAGTTGCTAGATGGCGTAAATGTCAAACACTCCAAAAAAATATTGGATACAATCTTCCTGAAACTAAATTCTTAAATTTAACAACATGACATAACCAAGTCAGAAATAGAGAAATTCTATTTAACTTTTCTTATTAACTATACACATTTTATAACATTTTGTAACAATTTTTCAATATTCATCTACTAAGATGTAGTAAATTTTGCTTCAAACTAATAGGTAACTATTTAGTAATTTAGTAGTCTAATAATTATTTTACATAGCCTTGACAGACATTATAGGTAAATTCAGATTTTAAAATTTTTATTTATCAGACGAGTTAAATAAATAAATGCATCAAATTTACTGGGTAGTTTTACTTTCCTCCCCCTGCGAGAAACCTGTTCGTGACCATCCGCGTTAACTGATGGTGTGTTAGTTCCCTCATTAAGAGGGCCTACCACAGCAAGAGGAAGTTCTTTGTCATGCTCAGAAGGATCTGACAAAGGTTTATGTAGTTTAGTTAAAGAATAATCGTTACCTGATAACTCTAACTTGTACAGTCTCTATACAGGACGAATCTTTACTCCCGTAGCAGTCCTTACTTTCGCCTCGCCTCTTCGTCCTTTCTATCCCGTCCTTACTTGCATATACACTCGCGAGCAACTAAATCGACTCAACCCATAAGCACGCATTCATATCTTTATTTTTCGGAAAATACATATTTTATTTTTAAAAACCATATGTCCATCAAAAGCTTGAGGCTTTTTTAGCTTCACGTCAAGACCACTGTCTTAAAAAAATATTCTGTCCTTTTTTATTTATTTAAGCAATTTAAACGGGTGTAACGGGTGTTTAACGGGTGTTATCGAAGGTTTTTGACAGCATGCTTAATACGCAATTAAATAAAAGTGTAACATTGCATGATAACCAGTTCAGATTCAGAGCTGGGTTGTCAACCGAGAGTGCAGTTTTGTGTCTTAAGCATGCTGTCACTTACTATACAAAGCGCGAGACGCCGATTTACGCCTGCTTCCTGGACCTGTCTAGGGCTTTTGATCTGGTTTCCTATGATGTGTTATGGAGTAAATTAGAGCGGGCTGATTTGCCATTAGAACTCATTAACATTTTAAAGTTTTGGTATGGAAACCAGATCAACACTGTGCGATGGGCTGGGGCGTTTTCTCGTCCGTACAGGTTGGAGTGTGGGGTAAGGCAGGGGGGGTTGAGCTCACCAACGCTTTTCAACCTCTATGTGAACGGACCGATTGCCGAGCTCAGCAGTACCAGGGTAGGATGCTACGTGGACGGTATCTGTGTCAATAATATTAGTTATGCTGACGACATGGTGCTGCTGAGTGCGTCAGTCTGTGGCTTAAGAAAATTGGTTGCTCAGTGTGAGGCGTACGCCAAAGTACATGGTTTGGCGTACAATTGTAAAAAGTCTGTGGTCATGGTCTTTAAGGCTGGGGGTAAAAGCCCTGACAAAGTGCCTCCTGTGCTACTGTATGGTACTCCTTTGCAGAGAGCACAGAATTTTAAATACCTTGGTCATATATTGACTCCTGACCTTAAAGACGATGATGACGTTGAACGTGAGCGGAGGGCATTGTCGGTTAGAGCGAACATGTTGGCTCGAAGGTTTGCACGATGCTCACTTCCAGTCAAGATCACGCTCTTTCGAGCGTACTGTACCTCATTTTACACGTGCAGCCTGTGGGCCAGGTGTACGCAAAGATCGTACAGTGCTCTCCGCGTACAGTATAATAACGCGTTTAGGATGCTGGTGGGGCTGCCACGCTTCTGTAGTGCGTCGGGGATGTTCGCAGATGCGCATGTGGATTGTTTTTACACAACAATGCGTAAAAGGTGCGCTTCCCTGGTGCGCAGGGTGCGGGGCAGCAACAATAGTATCTTAAGCATGATTGCCAGTCGCCTGGACTGTGTTTATGTGGGTCGCTGCTGTGCCATTTCTCATGGGTTGTCACAGCAGTGATCCGCCATTATCTATTGTGTTTGTTTGTTTTATCAGTGCTTACTAACATAGTCGAAAGTTTTACTAACAGCTTTTGAGTCATGGATACTCGAATAAAGAGACATTCTATTCTATTCTATAGGAAAATTCACTCTCTACGGTACACGCGACTTGTGCTACGATCTACCCCTATAAAAACCCTCACAACCGATTTACCTTTTCAGTCCTTATCATCCTGTTCTCGTCGTCCTATCGGGATATGCCGACCCGACGGATGCCCGCAGCGCCACGTCGACACATAGATTGGGAAGTTTTTTAGGAAAATGCTGAGGCCACCACACCGACTCGGCCCCTGATTACCTCCACGGACGTCAACCAGACTGCGGACGACGTCACTGCTTGCATCCAAAGCGCCATGGAAGCGGCGACAACCTTAGAACCGCAGGGGAGAGTGCTACAGCCGCCCCTGCAAGCGTATCTACAGCGCCTTTGCAAGCAGTGGCAGCAACTTAGATGTCCGTCCCTAAAGACGAAGGTCAATCGTCTCGCAGAGAGGATAAAGGCCGAGTTGCGGAACAGGGAAGTCGAGAACTGGGCGGACCGTATACAGGAGGCGGCTGGCAGCTGGCCATCCACCCATAGACGCTGTCGCCAATTGACGAATACCCAGCTCCAGTGCGCCGGTACTGGACAGCGGCGAGGCACTCAAGTACATAGCGGAGGACCGCGCGGAGGTCTTCGTCGAGCACCTGGAGCGTCAGTTCCAATCGAACCCGACCAGCGACGTCGAACATGTCGCAACAGTCGAGAATCACCTTTGGGACTACTTCGCCGCGCCGATGGCTCCCGAGGAGGACTCCATATTTTTCTCGCCTGGGGCAGTTGGACGCGCCATCCTGAGGACGAAACCGAGGAAGGCTCCCGGTGCTGACGGTATCACTAACGCAGTGCTGCGCCAATTGGCGTACCGCATAGTAGCGGCGCTGGCACGCCTGTACACAGCGATACTGCGTACCGGGACGTTTCCTACCTCGTGCAAGGAGGGGCGCGTCATCATGCTGTCCAAGGCGAGGAAAAACATCCTGAAGCCGGAGAGCTATCGGCCCATCGCGCTGTTGGCTACTATCTCCAAGGTGTTTGAAAAACTCCTGTTGCGGCATCTCCAGCCGCATATCGACCCGCGGCCCGAGCAGTTTGGGTTTAGGTTGGAACACAGCACGACGCTTCAGCTGTCGAGGGTACTGCACAGGTGGTTTCCTCCTTTCTCTCGGACAGGACTTTTAGGGTGGTGGTCGACGGTGCGCTCTCGAGCGCCCGCCCCATCGCCGCCGGAGTGCCGCAGGGCAGCTGCATCTCCCCGACGTGCTACTCCTGCTTCACCGACGATATCCCCACCACCACTGACACCACTCTCGCGCTGTATGCCAACGACGCCGCGTACATCGCCACCTCTCTCAACGTGCACCACGCGGCCGTCAAGATGCAGCGCGTGCTTGACCAACTGCCGGACTGGCTGAACAAATGAAGGTTGTCGGTGAACGTGGAAAAGACACAGGCACTGCTGGTTGGCGGCTACAAGCAGCCACCACTCCTCAAACTGCTCGGGGCCGATGTCGCGTGGTCGAACCAGGCCAAGTACCTGGGGGTAACCATCGACAGTCGGCTCACCATGACGCCCCACGTCCGCACGATCGTCGCCAAATGCAGGAGCGCCCGCATCCTGCTCCATCCAGTACTCTCATCCCGCCTCCCGCTGAGTGCCAAGCTCGTATACAAAACGTACATCCGCCCGCTGCTCACGTACGCCGCCCCAGCCTGGTTCGCCCTCACGAGCGAGACCAACAGAAAGTCTGTACATGCGCAGTAAAACATCTCGCTGCGCAAGATCGTCGCCGCACCTTGCTCCGTGAGGAACTCCACCATCCAGCGGGATCTCGGCATCGAGAGCTTGGATGACTTCTGCCGCCGCCTCGCGTCCAACATGTTTGCGCGGGCCGACGCTTCTGCCTGGCCCATGGTCAGGCACATAGCGCCAAGGCAAGCGCGGCTACCTGACGCGAGACGCCTATCACGCGATCTCGTGGCGGACGTGGACGCCACCCCACCGTGCACCGGATTGTCGCACCCGGGTAAGTCGTTACCATCCACACGTGACTTACCTAAACACTGAGACTCCACACCCATAACACTCACCCGGTGAACGACGTGTTAGTATAGGCACGACGCGCACCGCCCCACAAATGCACGACTCCACAGGCGATAAAACTCACGCGTTGAATATGCGGCGCGGGCACGCCATTCAGTCGCCTACATGAGCGGTGTTACATATCACACACTACCGCTCACACATACATACACGGCCTCCGGGCTGGAGCGAGCTCGGCTAGACCTGAAAACGCCACCGGACGAGACGGAGGTCAGCTGCCTGGTAGGTGCGCCGAGTCACCTCTGTTATCGGGTAACCGGTGTTCTCATCTAGCGGTGACAGACCGCCGAGGTGGCGTGAAGAAAGCGGCGCTACCGTACAGCACCGTGGCGCCCCTACCGACACAATATGACAACCACACAGGCAAGCTAACATTGGCTCGCCATTGGCCAGGCTTATATGGCCACCCAACCAACGGTGTCCGTATTTCTACGGAAAAAATGACGCCGCGGGACCAAGGGCCAGGCCCAAAACACGCCAGCCGCGCCCCCCTGCGGGTGTGCAGCGAGTTCTCACGACCTTATCAGTCACTTATCAGAAGTTGACCTGTACACATCTCCGCAAATTGCACTCATTGTTTTGAAGAAACTATGGACACTACGCCTGAAGAAGTTTATTTTAACTACTTTGTTTTTAAATTGTTGATAGTTATAATCTTTTACTCTGGACGCTCTTAATGTGCACGTCTTTCTACATCGTTCTCACATATATGTATAATCTCAACATGAATGATGTAACCAAGATCTTGTAACAATATTTTGATTGAAAAGAGTGTCCATGGAGTTTCTTGCCCATTCTTCTCCATAGAGATCTACGCTTTGGAATGAGCAACTACAGTACTTTCACAAGTTATTATGCCTTGTGTCTGTGACTGTAGCTTCGCCTTTGTTTTTCTGACTTTCAAAAGTGCCTGCTAAGGTCTAATTGAAATAAACGCTTTGAGTTTGAGTTTGAAGCTGCTCAAGTTGTTGCTCTGTTGCAACAAGGACTCAGTCAGCGAACCGTCGCTGCCCAGCTTCACTTGAGCCAGTCTGCTGTATCAAGGGTATACAGAAGATTTCAAGAGACTGGTGCCTTTAATCGGAGACCAAGAACCAGCCGCCACCGGTGCACTTCAGAGAGAGTCGACCGTTTCATCGTTACAACAGCGCTGCGGAAACGGCACCTGACGGGTGTTGATGTGATGCAGGAATTGAGGCGCGTTCGATGGGAGGCTGTCAGCGAGTGGACAGTAAAAAGACGCTTGAGGAAAGCCAATCTCACTTCAAAATGGCCTGCCATGGGCCCAAAATTAACTGCAGGCCACCGACAAGTGCGCCTTCAATTTGCTCGAGAGCATCTCAATTGGAGAGTCGAGCAATGGCAGTCGGTCTTCTTCACTGACGAGTGCAGAATATGTCTGCATGTCAGTGACAGGAAAGGTCGGGTCTACAGGCGTCCGGGCGAGCGATTTGCGCAGTGCTGTTTTGCTCAAACGGTTGCATACGGCGGCGGCTCCTGCATGATGTGGGCTGGTATCTCTTCAGATGGAAAAACCGAGTTTATTTTCGTGCCCAGGGGAGGCCGAGGAGGAGGGCTGACAGCTGATCAGTATATTTACGAGATCGGCTGATACGACATTCTTCAGAACCACGTTGTTCCCTACGCAGGATTTGTCGGCGAGAACTTTGTCTTAATGCATGATAATGCCCGGTGTCACACGTCGCATATCATAGTTCCTGGACGAAGTGAATATACAGACAATGGACTGGCTTGCACTCAGTCCAGATATGAACCCCATCGAGCACTTATGGGACGAGCTCAAAAGAAGGGTCAGGGCCAGAAATCCAGTCCCTTCGACCATAGAGGAACTGTAGGCGCCGTTATTAGAGGAGTGGGGTGGAATTCCTCAAGAAACCGTCAAGAAATTGATCAGGTCGATGAAGAATCGACTGCAAGCTTTGATTAGAGCTAGGGGGAGGCAGTACCAAATACTGATATAATAAATTATTTAATGTTTTTATAACAGTTTTTGTTTTATTTTTAAAATAACTAACCACTACACATTTTTCTAAGTTCCCATTTTACCTCTACTTTCACCCAGATAGCATTAATTCTAAAAGTCCTGAATAATGTTAAGAAAAGTGGTACCATATTAAAGCTAAGGTCTCAAGCTTTCAAACGCTATTTATTTAGTTAGTTATTCACGCTAGTTATTCATTTCCCTTTTGAACTAAAAAGGCGAGGTAATCAGACTTAAATCTCTCACGAAACTGATTTCGTAGAGTTTATAAATATTTGAGCCTGATGTTACTGTTAATGTTGTTAGATCCGTAACATCAGTGTTGGGTATTGGCTGAATGAAATGAATTGGGGGCGTCCATTCATTACAGCCTCGCAGTCACATATTACTGTTAGTAATTCGTCGTAGGATAAAAAAGCTTTACCTAGTAATCTTTTTAACAAGTCTTACATGATTCGGATGAGCCGTTCCCAGTAACCACTCCACCAGGCGGCGGTGGGTGCGTTCATCTTCCATGTAATTCTTCGTATAGTAGATTGTCTCTGAATTTCGTCCCAATCTAATACATTTAATAAATTCTTTGTACCATGAAAATTTGTACCTTGGTCTGAAGATAGCATATCTAGGCGTCCTCGCCTGGCGATAAATCGGCGCAGTGTCAAGACAAAGGCATCGGTAGACAGTGATTTAGTCACCTCTAAATGAACAGCTCGATATACGGCGCAGGTGTAGAGGACGATCCAACATTTGTCTCCATTTCTTAGAAACACATCTTGGTATTACTGAATTTGTCAAAGATTTAATAAATATGCCATGTATTGCTGTTCCTAGGAATGTAAAAAGTATTTTATGTAATAGCTTTGAACTAGTTGGATTTTCTGATGCATCTGGAGTCGCTTATGGTTGTTGCTTATATTTAAGAGTAATTAGTCCTGATAAATGTGTAAATATTAATTTATTTTGTTCTAAGTCACGCATCAACCATAAAAACAAAACACTAACAATACCTCGACTTGAGCTTGAGAGTGCATTATTGTTAGCTCTGTTGGCAAACAAAGTAAATACTTAATTATCTCTAAAATATAATGTGCGCACATATTTGTATTCAGACTCTAAGACAGTAAGTACTTGCGTGGCTTAAAGCAGGACCTGTAAAGTTAACATGTATTTTGCTAATAGAGTTAAGAAAATACTTCAGTTAACTTCCTCATTTAAATGGTTTTATGTCAATACAGCAGATAACCCAGCAGACTGTCTGTCGCGAAGTGTAAGCCCTTCTTCCTTGAAGGATAATTTAATGTGGTGGCATGGACCCATGTGCATGGGGAATGCTGAATTTGTGCATGGCACTGGTCCACTGCTAATGTCCATGGAAGATTTACCCGAAATAAAAGTAACAATCCTGTATTAAAATCAAGCAATACGTTATGTGTTATTGGCAATACGTTATTGATGATGTTGGAGAAATATTCAGATATAGAAAAAACTACTAGAATAAAATAATTTTCGTTTATTAGATGTAGATAATCGAATTATTTTACCTATAAATAACCAAATTCGAATTATAGTAACTGCTACAGATGTAATTCATTCATGAACTATTCCATCATTAGGTGTATACGTGGTAAAATTTATAAATAATTGTAAGGCACAACATTTTGAAGGTGTGAAAAAATTTAGTCTAAATGAGCTAGATTCTGCCCTGCAGACAATAATTAGATTAGATCAGGGTAAACATTTTAAAAGTGAGTTTCAATGCTTACAAACTGGTAACAGTGTAAAATCCAGTTTGAGTAGTCTTAATCCTTTTCTTGATTCTTGTAAATTATTAAGAGTAGGTGGTCGATTGCACAATGCTGACTTACCTTTTGCAGAGATGCATCCTATAATCTAGGCAAAAAAATCGAATGTTACTAAGGGGATTATATGGAGGCAACATATTCAATTAAAACATGCAGGTTAAACTTTAGTTCTTAGTAGTTTGAGTGAAAAATACTGGATTCAATTTTAATGCTTTGCTGCTTTTTTAGATAAATGCATTATTTGCTTTAAATTAAAGGCTAAGAATGCTACCCAATTAATGGGATCTATACCTTTGGATAGGATAAATATGACAAGGCCATTTCAGATAGTTGGCACCGATTATGGTGGCCCTTTTAGCGTCAAGCAAACTCGTATTCGCAATCCAGTAATAACAAAAGCCTATAATGTAATATTCGTTTGTTTTATAGCATCTGATGTGTCAACAAAGACTTTTACGGGTTTTTTGAAAAGATTTATAAACGTCGACGTCGTCGTCGTCGTTGTCATTTTTTATATATATATATTATTTTTTTTGTAGTATCAACTATCTGGTGTCCACGACACAAGCCTCGTTGCTTAGTGTGGCACCTAGTTGGCGCTGTGTGTAATGTCCAGCGATTTTTTTATTTTTTATATCCAGTAGGAACAAGCCCACAAAAATTTATTGTGATAATGGTGCCTGTTATAAGGGGGCTGTTAATGTGTTAAAAGAATTGTATGATTTGCAACCTTCAACAAGTCACCAAGACACTGTAATAGAATTCTGCAATGCGGAGAGAATATCCTTTCATTTCATACCAAGTTACTCCCCTGTGTTTGGTGGTTTGTGGGAAGCGGCCATTAAAAGTGTCAAGTATCATATGAAACGGGTAATAGGCAATTCAGTGTTAACCAATGAGGAATTGTATACAGTTATTGTGCAGATTGAAGGTATTCTTAACACGCGGCCGTTGACGCCTTTGTCTAGAGACCCAGATGTCTTATTTAACACCTGGGCATTTTTTAACAGGATCACCATTGTCTTTATCCTGAATTAAATCTAAGCAATGTGAATGTAGGAAGATTATCCTTTTGGAAACAGTGTGAACAAATGCAACAATTATTTTGGAAAAAAAAATGGCATAAATATTATTTGGTGCTTTTACAAAATAGACCAAAATGGAAAAGTATCAAACCAAACTTAAAACCAGGTGACATGGTAATTTTAAAGTATGATATCTTAAAACCACTTGACTGGCCGGTAGGAAGAATTTTAAATGTAATGCCTGGCAAAGATGGATGTGTTCGTGCTTTAGAGGTTAAGACTGCAAGGGGATCTATTATCCGAACTAGTGTTATGAAAGTGTGTCCTTTTCATATTGATGAAGATAATAGTAATTAAGTTTAGAATTGTTTAATTTTTTGGGTTCAAATATTTAGTGCAGAAGCCCAGAGGCGCCCCCAGTATGTTCTTATCCGAACACAGATATTTTATGCTGGTTACATTTTAATGTTTTTTATTTTTATGGAGACTGGCAACGTGGATGGATTAGGCTGTCAATATAAAATGATGGTGTAAAAACGTTGGCCAGAAAAGGTGTGATTTCTATTATAAATATTGTAGATCATATCAGGAATAAAGTGATTAAGAATCCACATTACAATTTTATTTATGTTTTCGCCACGAACACTATCATGTCTGCCTCTCAGAATGGATGTAGAAATGGGTCCCGTGGTACTAAGGAGCTGCTCCTCATTGATATGGCCATTAGCCAACAGGTTCGCCGCTCCCGAAAGGATCTGTCTACATGTTGGATAGATTATAAGAAGGCCTATGATTCTGTGCCTCATACATGGCTCATGAGGGTACTGGAGTTGTACAAAGTTGATGCAACTCTGCGTACCTTCCTGGTGTCATGTATGGGACACTGGAGAACGGTTCTTCACTATCCAGGATGTCGACAGATCCAGGGGAGCAGCGAACCGATAAGGATCGAGAGCGGTATATTCCAGGGTGATAGTCTGAGTCCATTGTAGTTTTGTCTAGCCTTGAACCCTCTCAGCACACTGCTAGAGGGTTCAGGACTAGGCTATCGGTTGAGGAGAGGTGGTCAGGTCACATCTCACCTTCTTTACATGGATGATCTGAAACTCTTTGCCCCCAACAATTTGCAACTGATGAAGCTACTGAAGGTAACAGAAACTTTCAGTAGCGCCATCACGATGGAATTTGGTGTGGACAAATGTGCAGTCATGCATGTGAAGCGAGGGGAGATTATGGAATTCGTGGGAACTCAACTCTCGGATTCCATACACCTTAGATCCCTCTCCTCAACAGAATCCTACAAGTATTTGGGTATGTCGGAAGCATTAGGTATCAATACTGCCGACATGAAACAATCGTTGAGGGAGCGCTTTTTTGGCCGCTTGAACAAGGTACTAAATAGACTTTTGTCTGGCGGACACAAGGTACGTGCCTTCAACGGTTGGGTCATGCCGGTTTGGATGTATTCTTTCGGTATACTCAAATGGACTCAGACGGAACTTGATGCCCTGGATAGAAGGGTCCCCGCACTGCTGACCGCAAATCGAATGCATCACCCACGGTCCTCGGTGATGAGTCTGTATATCCCACGGAAGTGCGGGGGTCGCGGCTTCTTAAATGCTAAGACCCTGCACAAACGTGAGGTATGCAGTCTCAGGGAATACTTCCTAGAAGTTGACGTGGGGATGCACCGAGATGTGGTCTCAGTAGAAAAGGGCCTCACCCCGCTCTCTCTGGCTAACGAAAACTGGCGCAAGCCTAGAGTATTAGACACTAATGACCGCAAGGAGGTATGGCAGAGCAAGGAGCTTCACGGACGCCTTTACCGGGCCCTACATGGGCCTGATGTGAACTTCTTAGCGTCCGTATCTTGGATACGCTTCGGTGACCTCTTCGGGGAAACCAAAGGTTTTGTCTGTGTAATAGGCAGCGTGCGTGGCGATAACATTGCCCTCTAGTGACTTGTAACTAAAACTTTTACTTTATGTCAAATAAGTGACAAGTTGTGAATGCAATTAAAATATTTTTTTTCGTTAAAAAAATAATCATTAAAATGTATCGTTGTATATCTGGATGCGCCAACACATCAAAAATAATAAACATTAATACGATGGTGTAAGATTTTACTATTTTCCCAATGATAGCATTCACATGCCCTGGCTAAATGATAAATGATATTGATGATATTCTTAGATTCACTGTTTCATCAAATTAGCAAGTTTTGTACTTGGTACGTACTGGTGTTGGAAATAACTCATCCATTTTCAGACCCCTATCGTAATCCAGTTACTGTCAGTAGGATGGTCTGCCCCATAGTTGTGGATGACTAGTTTTCGATTCAGCAATTACTGGAGAACACACGTAATAAACTAAGGCGTCGAAATGCTTACAATTTCCGAACAGACCTGCTTTTCATTTAAAAATTGCACTTGTAATGTTTCTATTGCAAAGCTAAAAAGACGGGTATTTATTAGAATTGAGAAAATATTGAATAACGAGTAATTTCCAAAGATGGTGCAATAACAATTAATTCAGAAATGCCCTTACTATTCTTATATCCTATTCTTAAAGTTATACACATTTGAAACTTTGGTTTTGGCAACAATTTTGCCTGTTATTACACAGCTTCTCCTTCATGGCCTCAAAGAGTTTTTGGCTTTTCACTGTATTCTGGCCACGCTGCAAATCATTGTTGTTCGCATGAAAACCATATTTTATCATTTTAATCATATTTTGAAGAATAACATCTTAATAGCGTGTAACAACTGACTACTGAAAGGACTGGTAAGCTTCCTTTAAAATCCGCATCTTGTCGCTTTTGTCGTTTTGTGCTGCCCTCTATAGTTTCTGCACGCTGCCTATAATGGACAAAGTTTTGATGACGAATAACTACCGAAAATACATCATGAAGGATGGCACGGTTGACATATGTTGGGCATGCCACCGCACCGTCCGGGAGAATCAATTCGACACATTCTTTCTGGGTGTTCTCGTCTGGCTAACGGAGAGTACTTGCATACACACAACCTCGTCGCCAGGATTATTCACCAGTAACTTGCTTTGAAGTACAGCCTTGTGTAATCAGAAGTGCTATACTTTAAGTGTGTGCCCGACCCAGTTCTCGAGAATGGTAATATCACGTTGTATTGGGATCGATCTATCGTCACTGACAGGACTACTCGTATTGTTGCCAATAAGCCTGATATTGTGGTGATAGATCGATTGGAGCGTCGGGCAATGATTGTTGATATAACGGTCCCACATGACGAGAACCTCGTGAATGCAGAGAAAGATAAGCAGTTCAAGTATCTAGATCTGGCTCGCGAGGTTGTCGACATGTGGGACGTGAGTACAGCAGTCATTGTGCCGATAGTCGTGTCGGCAAATGGCTTAATAGCCAATAGCCTAGAACAACATCTGCGGAGGCTCTCGCTTGGCAGCTGGATCAAGGGCTTGATTCAGAAAGCAGTACTTCTAGACACGGCGCGTATTGTTAGGAGGTTCCTCTCTCAAGAGCCCTGACCATCGGTAGCTCGGACCCTGTTCCCGATGCCGATGGGCTCCTATTTTTATATTTTTAAATGCTTTTTAAATATTGTTTTATATTAGAATATTTAAAAATGTAAATAATATGTAGTTTAGTAAATAAAGCAAAATAATATTTTTTTAATCAAATTTAAAATTGGTACAATACAACATAAATCTTCGAAATAATGTAGGTGTAAGTTGCGTGCTTATGGTATCACTGGTGGCTTGCTTGAATGGATAGTTTCATACTTGAGAGGTAGATCTTTTTTTGTTGTTGTAAACGGTTTTCAATCTAACGTATACAATATCTCATCTGGAGTCCCACAAGGCTCTCATCTGGGTCCAATATTATTCAACTATTTTACTAACGACATTCCCAACTGGCTACAGCACTCTAAAATTTTTATGTATGCGGATGATTTGATGTTTCTTAGAATTGTTGAATCTAACAGAGACGCCTCACTTTTACAGATCTTAATAGTCTTATTCAATGGTGTAAGAGTAATGAAATGTATTTAAATTCTAAGAAATGTTATCACGTTAAATATACAAGAAAAAATAATCCAATAAAGACAGTGTATTACATAAATGAGGACAAAGTTAATGAAGTAGACACTATACGTGACCTTGGAGTTCTGTTTGATCAAAAACTAACCTTTGCACCACATTGATATTATCAGACTTGCTGTAAAAGTTTTTGGACGGTGTGTACGTAACTTTTTAAAGATATGATGCTTTTAATATACATGCATATTTAGCAGATGTTACCAATACATAGTTATATATTTTATCCTTACTTTTAGTTAACTAGTATGTAGCTCACAACTAACATAATTACTTATTATTGTTTTTTTTTGTTGTGTATATGTATGTGCATAGTTTTATGTATAAGTACTGACTTAATTAGCTACATGTTTGGTGACAACGACACCCATGACGAACAACTTGACATTTTTTGCAGCCGCCATCTTGGTTTGACATTTTGACAGCACTATCGGCTTCAACCGTAGACAGAGTATTCTATAGACTGCTGGATATCTTCTTTTTCATTCGCACAAGACAGAGAATGGCATATTAACATCACTAGCAAAGAAAAGAGACAGAGAAACAATACTTCCGTCCTTTATCGCGTGCCGGCTGAGCACATCATTGTGCACAACAAGTTTTGACGTTTGTGGCGTTTGCAGATTCACGTCCAATTAATTTTTAACTATTACATCAAGTATAGACACAAAATACGATCTTTTCAAGCTCAATTCGATAATATTACATTTGTACAACAGTGCCGTGGTAAGGTGCAGTGTAATAAACTGTAAAAGTGATAGTTTGATGAAGATTGCCGGATTGTCCTTTCACTCGTAAGTATTCGATCTTTTTAAGTATTCGATCGCTTTGAATTCTACGATTTCTAATCGTCGTAGTCGCAGTAATGTACTAACTATTTCCTAATTTGTATAGTGTGATAAATCTCATAAAATCGTGATTTTCGTAATATTTTTATTTTCTTTCCTCAACATTCAGTGTTGCCACTTTTTGATGGGGAATTTACCCTTTAATATGGGTAAAACAGTTTTTTTAATGCAATGTCTATTAAAAAAAAAAAAACTGTCAGACTGATCCATTTGATTTTAGTAATACAAACTACTTATAAGCTATGTTAGTACCAAACGTAATAAAAGAAGAAGAGTTAGAAGAGGATGAAGAGTTATTTTTACATCTGGTGTACATACAACGTGCAAACCTTCGGGCATAATTGCTACTACTATACTTATAATATATAACTTAAATTGCAGATTTCCAAATAAACCCGAAATAAGAAACATGTGGATTGCTGCTACTAGTAGGCCTAATTGGGCTCCAAAAATGAGTTCCAGGATTTGCAGCCAACACTTTGATAGTAATCTTTTAATAAGGAAAGGAAGCAAAACTTTCTTATACTCCGATGCTGTTCCGAATACGGTATTAAAATAAATATGGATTTACCATGTGATTGCAAAGATTGAATTTTATTACAATGGTTATAAAATTATAACATTTAATTCCATTAGGTTACAGAGTCAGTAAATCGAGGAAGCACTATGATGATTATGACCAGCGAAGCCACATCCACCGAAACATTAGCGGGGAGCTCAAAACCTGTTTTATCTGTAAGTATATAGGATTAATATTTTAACAGCTTAATAACGAGCAGAAAGTTGTATCAACACGAATGTTTTTTCTATAAAAAAACTATTATAAGTGCGTAATATAATAACATGTTCCTTATTTATTTCAGTATTCGTCACCCGAGTTTACGCCCAAAACATTGAAACGAAAATGGCAGAAAGACCAAGAAACATCAAAGCAGCGTTTGAAAAAGTTAAAAGCACTTCGAGAAAAATCTAGGAGGTTAACCAAAAAGGTGGCAGATTTAGAACATGTTCTCACAGAATTAAAATCAAAACTGCTTGTTGGTGAAGAAGATTGCGAGCTATTATTATCGATTGAAAATGTTAACAAAGATTTTCTGAAAAAAGTTGTAAATCCGTCTACTAACCGAAAATATTCTCCTTCCCTCCGAAAGTTTGCGTTATGCATACATTTCATAAGTCCGCGTGCATACAATTTCGTAAGAAAAACTTTTAACTCTTGTCTGCCACATCCATCCACCTTACGTTCTTGGTATAAAAGCGTTGACGGCAGTCCTGGATTCACTAAAGAATCTTTAGAATGTGTGAAGCTCTTAGTGAATAGTGCTCAAGCGCAGAGTAAGACTTTGTTTTGCGCCCTCAGTATAGACGAGATGGCGATACGTAAGCATGTCCAATGGGATGGAAGGAAGTGCGTAGGGTTTGTTAATTTCGGGGAATCATTAGAAGGTGACAGTGTGACTGTTGCTAGAGAAGCGCTAGTATTTATGCTTACGGCAATAAATGATTCCTGGAAAATTCCCGTGGGTTATTTTTTAGTAGATGGTTGCAATGGTGGACAGAAGGCAAATCTAGTAACACAGCGTTTGGAGTTGCTAAATTCTTGTGGTGTTAAGACTATTTCATTAACTTTCGATGGGTGTCCCGCAAATTTCGCCATGGCCAGGTGTCTAGGGTGTGTTTTAGAGCCCTCAAGTGTCACCAATCTTAAAACTTCATTCAATGTAGGTGATCAAGAGATTATGATTATACCGGATCCTGTTCATATGCTCAAGCTAGTTAGAAACACACTCGGAGAAAAAGAAGAACTCTTTGATTCAAGTGGCCAAAAAATTGCTTGGAATTATATTATCAGACTTCACGAATTACAGCAAAACGAAGGACTTCATTTAGCCAATAAGCTGCGCAACCAGCATGTCAATTTTGCAAAGCAAATAATGAAAGTAAAGCTCGCAGCGCAAACTTTCAGCAATTCTGTGGCTGAAGCCATTGAATTTTGCAATAAAGAACTTTGTTTGTTGGAATTTGCTGGATCGGAGGCTACCGTAGATTTTATAAAAAAAATGAATATTTTGTTTGATGTCTTAAATAGCCGGAATTTTAATACATAAGGTTTAAAAAAACCTATTTATAAAAATAATATCAAAGAAGTAGAAACTTTTCTTAATGAGATGGGAACCTATTTAATCGGCCTTAGATTAGACAAGCAAAACATTTTACTATCAAATAGAAAAGTTGGTTTTTTTGGTTTTCTTATTTGTATTAAAAGTGTCAAAAAATTATACAATCATTATATACTTCCTGAGGCATTGAAATTCTTGCCCATCTACAAATTAAGTCAGGATCATTTAGAATGTTTTTTTAGTTCTGTTCGCGCTCGAGGTGGCTTTAATAATAATCCAACCGCTATTCAATTTGAAAGCGCTTACAAACGACTGGTTGTTCACGGTGAAATTAAGCATATTACATCTGGAAATTGTATTCCACTCGAAGACATTAAAATTTTAACATATAGTGAAGTCCGCTTTGAACAAAAAATCAATCTATTTACTAAACTGTCTTCTGAACCTTTTACTGACACTGATGAATCTTTAGAATTTGGTCCTATAATCAACGTGGACCATGATCATTTAACTGATCCTTCTAGGCTTACTCTTTATTCTAAAGTAATAATAACGTATATTGCTGGATTTATTGCAAGAAAGTTGGGGAAAGTTATTAAATGTGAGGATTGCCTTTTGGCTTTGATCACAAATAAGTACCACGGAATCATTGCCAAGAGAGACAAAGGAGGCCTTATACAACGTGTAACGGAAAGGGTATAACTATCCTTAACCACTAAAGATTACAGCTGGTATAGAATCACTATACAAAGTTTCAGCTCAAAATAAAATACTCAAAAAATTGATACCAAATTTTCGGTTTCACTAAGTTTCTGAAATCTAAATCATAAAACGTGTCACCGCACTACGGGGGTCAATAACTTTCAACGTTACTTGCCAATATCACTCTCTCTCTGTCTAATGAATAAATAAAATCTCTTCCGTAATTCTGCGCGCCTAGTACCATACTGTTTAGTAGCCTAGCAGGCGGCGTCTTTGTCGGCGCGAACTGACGAAATCAAACAAGCCGCCCGGCCGCGCGCCGAGCCGTGCGCCGCCGAGTGTAGGTGCCTACTTTACCGTGATGTAAAAATGATTATTGCGTAATTTAATTATTGATTTACAATAACCGTTTACTCGTTAATATCAAGCCTGAAATTTCACGTAAAAACTGAGATACAGTTACGTAATAAAAAAATCGAAACAAAGATTAGGTAGGTTAGCTAGTTCCATCCTTTTATTTATTAAAGAGTAAACAGTAAAATCTTAAAGCTTTGCTTAATTTAGTAAATTAACTTACATTTTTAAAGGTGGGGTTCGATGTGGTGTCCTTGGTATTGTATGCACAAG
This sequence comes from Eugnorisma glareosa, assembly GCA_947578425.1. NCBI lineage: Eukaryota > Metazoa > Arthropoda > Insecta > Lepidoptera > Noctuidae > Eugnorisma > Eugnorisma glareosa. The sequence continues at coordinate 3,759,362 of OX387968.1, read as the reverse complement.
GCCGATCGCTTGTTCATGGACACCTGAACATTGCGTAGCATTTCTGGTGTCACTGGCACCGCACATTCATTTGGTCCACTGTATCACTCGGCACTGCGTACACTACGTTTTAATGTACCCCCACAAAAAAAAAAGTCTAACGGGGTAAGGTCTGGGGACCGCGGAGGCCATGCCACGGTTCTACTCATTATCATTTCAGCCCTTTGTTGTCCACTGCTGAACATAGGCCTCCCCAATCGATTTCCAAAGTGTCCGGTCCAATGCCACCTGCATTCAGCGACTCCCTGCAGCTTTAGCAAGGTCGTCGGTCCATCTGGCAGGTGGCCGTCCCACGCTGCGCTTTCCAATGCGTGGTCTCCACTCCAGCCCGGACGGACGGGCGGACGGTTCTACTACCACGCCCGATCCATTGCGGAAAGCGCGAAACAAACATAACGAAAACAATAACAACAATTAGGTAGTAGTAATTAATTAGTAGCCGTACTGAACTTATGCGCGTATCACACGGATGGAAACGAATAAACGATGCACGCGGAGCAGTCGACGACTGAAGAGCAAATAAATTATTAACAATAATGCAAAATAAAGCTTCTATTCCTTGCTATCCTGGTAATAGGGTAGGTGTCCCAATTAGTGTCCACCACTATTAAAAAAAATGTTTTACATCTTAATAATAATTTTAACTAAACTCCAATAAACATTTAAGGAAATTTAACAGACCGGAGCAAAAATAAAATAAGAGTTAACTACGTAAATCAAATTCAAAATTGAAAAATTGGTACATTCGATCATAATTATGTTGTACGTTTATTATCCGTGTGAATCTGAACCCAGAGCTTTTATTTCAAAATAACAAATAATAATCTTTGATGAAAATATTAACTTACCTAAGGTATTTTGAAATCTGATTAGAAGTTTAATTTACCAGGAGTAATTCAAACTACAGGACTGCAATTGGTACGTCTACCCTAAAACCTAAACCTGGTTACATACATACACAACGATGATTGACTATGTGTGTGTAACGACGAAATCAGGGTTCTGTGAGCAAACGATTTTCAATTCGGCAATAGCACTTCTTGTTACTCATGCGGTCCTGGTACTTTTATTAATTTCTTTCTTCAGTTAGATACAGTTTTGAGACATTTTCTAATGACTTCATTTGGATTATGATAAAGACTAAACGTGCTCAAACCAATAAAACTTATGTACCACTCAAACAGCAACTTTCGACAGATCGTGAATAATTTAAAATGATGAACGGAACCCACTGTGATTTCATTTGTACTAGGAGATGCATAAGTTGCATAAAGATGATGTTTTGGGTTCAGTTGGACAAATTATGTTACTAAATCCTTTTTTAACGGCAAACAATAATGTTTTTTTAATAAATTGATTTAATAGTAAGGTGAATCAAATCTCCTGGATCGTATGTGTAAAAAGGCGTATAATTTAGTTCTTTGCCCAAAGTATTGTGCTGACAATAACAAACAGTGAATAGGTAGGTTTATCTCATATCAAACAGATCGGTCATTTGTGAATCAATAAAAAAAATTAAAGCAAAACATCGTTCATCCATATGGCCACCAAAATAAAAGGACCTAATAACCTTCAGAAATTTACAGGAATATTGTTATTAAATTAGGTATTTACTGTGTTGTAGGTACGATGGATAAGATGGGGTGGTGGGTGGAATATTATCTAAATAATAATTATCTACAAAGTAATCTTCAACAAAAGAAAAACTACGTAAAGACAAATAATGATACGACCGTGACAATGCAAGCAGGTATCAATATTTAATTAAATATAGATACCTAGACAAATTAATAGTAGCTTGTTCACAGACATAATCTAAGTTTAGGAAAAGTCTGCAAAAATATTTTGCAAACAAAAAATAAACATGCGGAACCCTTTATTCGAAATTACCAGGAGTAAGAGGTTTATTCTTACTTACAAATAGTTTGCTGACACCGATCAGCTGAGTTATTGCTAGTGATGTCTTTATTTCAATTTGAAAAGATTGGTTTCTGGTATCAATGAATTAAAAAATATCATAACTTCCGAACATGTAGAGATGGGTTTAAAAAACCCTTGCCTTATCATTTGTTATCATCCAAAGAAGCCGTGCCTTTCGTATGTATATACCCTTTCCGTTACAGGCTGTATATCCTTCTGCTGACTTAATTCGAGTCTGTGAATTGGCAGAAAAAATATTTCGAGCGCGTTCACACCGAGGAATTTCATTTTATAATGAGAAAAATTTGATGCCGAGACTTGTACTATCGTGTTTCAGGGAATGCACACACACCAATAATATCTTTAACAATGACCATTTCGACAGTCAGCCTTTTATAGGAAATCACAGAATTCTTCTCATTAAATCAATTGCAATGCATTACTTCGAAACTCGTATTCACCATGGTACCAAACAATGCTTTGAACCAGAATCAAGAGTAAGAAATATTCATAATAAGTTAGTGCTTTTTCAAGGACAATAATTTTGTTTGTTTATAATTAAAACATTGCAGTCGCATCGTTGTTTTATTTCTCGGCATATAAACCTGAAATATAAACCTCATCTAAAAGATCTTATTTTGCGAAAAATATTGGGTAAAATGTACATCACTTGGTAACCCTAAACTAAAGATGTACTTATTTTCTGTCCCTTTCGGTGACACATATTGCACCAGTCTATAGAATACTCTGTCTACGGCTTCAACACTCTCGAAAACCATGAAAACAACACCCATGACGAAAAACTTGACATTTTTTGCAGCCGCCATATTTGATTGACATTTTGACAGCACTATCGGCTTCAACACCCTAGAAAACCACGAAAACAATACCCATGATGATAAATTTGTAGCAGCCGCCATGTTGGATTTACAAATAAATTCACGAATTTATAATGATCGACCACACGGACTTTTAATTCGATAACGAATAAAACAATAAATCATTCTTACCGTTCTAAATCAGCAGGGAGTATTAAAAACGAAAGCTCCGGTTTTGATAAAGCAGTGTTTAAACACCCATAGGCTACGCAATACGTACGTGGCATTTAAAAAAAAATCCGGAGAAAAACTTACTTCGCGACTACTCGTCTTGACGCGACAGTCACGACTGAGCGCACTTTGATGTCCGCTTCGGGGTCTCGTAGATGCGCGCGTTTGTGTGAGTGTGCCGATTCGACCGTTAGTACGTAGTTTCCGAACTGTTCCATATTTATATTGTGACGCTACTCTCGTTCAAGTGAACGGGAGTCTTAACACAATCACCGTCGGCGGTGACAAGGACAGCGATAGTCCAGGTGTGCATGTGGGAAAAGGATGGGATACGATAGGATAGTGACGCATTTTGCAAGTAATTTTTACTTCTACCCTAGCAGCTGTACCTATGTAGCTCGTCCCAAATCTCTTGAGCATTTTGAGGCCTCATGACTTTTTGTAGCGTTTCATCCGTCATGTTGGCCGTTAACAACAGAACGGCATGGCTGTCAACTACGTTGTAGTGTTGAGTTTCCTTTTCATACGTAGCCACTTTCTCTGCAGTCGCTGCAGACCCTGGGTGGAGTAGCTTCATGTGGCCCAATTTTCTTTTCCTTTTAGTTGCCCGATTTTGATCTTACAGCTGGTTGAGGCTGATGATGATATATATATATCTTCTTACAACTTTATATTTGAGATCATTTCTATAATTTGGTAACGACGCTCTGCTACCATGTTGAAGAGTCTGGATTGTTTAAAAAAAAGATAGAAACAAATCAATATATAATTATATTGTACACAACGAAAAGACAAAACATAAGTGACACAGTCCTATTAACAGTGATTAAAAAAAAAAAGTATAGTTTTAATATCTAATACCTATGAAACCTCCTTCAACAGTTTTAAAGATCTAAGCATACATAAGAAGCGAAGAAGAATAGGAATAGAAGCGACTTTGTTTAATGCTACGAGTATGTAGTGATAACCCCTACCTCTGGTTTTAAATATAAGCAACGGGAAAATAAGAAGGTTTTTGAGTTGTTTGTATTATTGTTTTTATCTACCTACAAAATAATAAAATTGTACAAATGTCTAGTTTTTGTAAACATCTCAACAATGTCGACGTTATCTATACGAATATTATAAAGACGTATTTTTTTTTTGTAAGTTTATATGTAGGGGGTGATCTCTAGATCTACTAAACCGATTTTGAAAATTCTTTCACTAAAAAGAAGCTACATTATCCCCGAGTGCAACGTGTCCGTATTTAAAACGTGTCCGTGGGATAATTTCGACCAAACCGCGAGCGAAGCCGCGGGCAACAGCTAGTAGTATAATATTCAAATGTAAGTGAATTTTGTATTCCGAGAGTAAAGGTTATATCAAACCTCAATAATAGGTTTGAGGAAAAAATTGTTATAAAGTTTTTGAATTTTGTCACCTTGCGTCAACGTCAGACTATCATTCCACTTGACTGGTTTTGAAAAAAAAAAACGCTTTACTTTGAGAATTTTTCATACAAAGCTCGAAATATTGTTCGTAGACTTTATATGGTCAGACACCTGATATTTACGTTTGCTATATTTATATTGTCAATTTAACACAATTAAGCGTGCAAATAAAACAATACTCAAATGTTTAACTTCGGGTATACCTATACAATTCCTTGTGATGTTTCGTAAAAATGAAAATTGGTATCTAATAGATATCTAGTGATATTCGTAACAATGAAATCGTTGTTAATTTTGTTGTGGAAACATACCACGGTGAGAAGACGAACGATTCTTCAAACATTTATAGAATTTACGTCTCCTTTGTGGATTTGGCTTATACTGTTTGCCTGGAAAAATTTTTTAAAGCCTCCGGCACTCATGATCAGGCCGAAGACACCGGACAAGAAGAACATGACGTCCAATTCGGTGAGTAAGAAGCTTGAAATATTAATTGTGACTATTTCTTTAAACACAATCGTTATTCTACTACTGATAAAAGGTTAAAATTCCTGAATTCTCAATCATACTTGTGTACTACATCATATAGATAATCTTCATACCACCTGCATTAATTCATTACAAATTGCTGCTCGAGGTCAGGGGCGAGTCGTACTGTCCGAAATTGCAGGAAGACAGATAGAGGAGAATGGAGATAGAGGGGTAGAATGGAGCAATAAAAATAAACTCTATTTCAACATAGCTGAATGCTCAGTGATGACATTTACGCGCGCCGAGACTGCCTTAGCCTACGAATATAAAGTAAAGGAAGGGCTGGTGAAAAAAAAAAAAAAAAAAAAATGGAAAAGAAGTTTAGTTTGTTAATAATTACAAAGGTACATGATTCTGTAGTCTGACTATAAATTGTGTTCTAATAGAGTTTATTGTTACTTTCTACATATTTTTAAGTTTAGTTTTTTTAGAATTCCGTTTTGTCGATTGAGATACGGTTATAGGATCACATTGTGGTCCGTTTGTCTGTATATCAGGACCCCTTTTCTCAGGAATGCGTGGCGGTATCCAGCTGAAACTAATACCAAATACTCAAGTTTGCTACTCCTTGGAGAAATGAAAAAAACAAACTTGTGAGTCAACGCGATCAAAAGATATGACTGTTTAAGTCGCATATTATGCGATTTCACAAGGGAATCAAAACCTATAGGGTACTTCCCTTTGACCTAGAATCATGAAATTTGGCAAAAAGCAAGGCCTTATATCACAAATAAAGGGAAAATTCCAAGAAATAAAAAAAGTTGAAAATTAAAGGGTGTCCCCATACATACATAATTGACGCCAATTAGGATATTTTTTTTTAGATAGTGGTACCCTTCGTGCGCGAGTCCGACTCACACTTGGCCGGTTTTTTTAAACTAGATGGGCCCCACAAGTGTGCGGACCAGGTTTTTCTTTGTCCGGTTGCTGATTTTTGTGTCTCCATTTTCATTTTCATTCATTCAAAAGTTCGAACCGTTCAAACTCAAAGCGTTAATTTCAATTAGACCTTAGCAGGCACTTTTGAAAGTCAGAAAAACAAAGGCGAAGCTACAGTCACAGACACAAGGCATAATAACTTGTGAAAGTACTGTAGTTGCCCATTCCAAAGCGTAGATCTCTATGGAGAAGAATGGGCAAGAAACTCCATGGACACTCTTTTCAATCAAAATATTGTTACAAGATCTTGGTTAAATCATTCATGTTGAGATTATACATATATGTGAGAACGATGTAGAAAGACGTGCACATTTAGAGCGTCCAGAGTAAAAGGTTATAACTTTCAGCAATTTAAAAACAAAGTAGTTAAAATAAACCGTGGCAGCTAAGAGATGACCAGTCCCAACTGACAGCGCCCGTTCACGAACATGACGCATGCATCAGCCCCATTCAGCTCAACCATATTGAAGGGAACTAAACGACCCAACACACCCGCCACTATCAGCGAGACATTTGAGTGAGCCTGACATTCTCTCAGCCACCAGGCCACATTCGAGTCAATGAAGGATAACTAAATGTAAATGGTAGCTTTACAGTACATAGTACTCACACATGTCCTATGCAGTTATATAATACTAAGAGATTGAATCTATACAATGCAAAGATATTTTTACAATCTTCTGCAGCTTCCACAATAACTTCACATGAGCTTTTGATTAGTTTGCCCGTCGTTTTATACAAGATTTAAATTTTGTCTCATTCAGTTGTTGAATGTGGGGAGGTATTTAATTAAAACATTTTAAACAGTACCCCATGAAAGATGAGTCTACTTTAGCTAGCCTGAAACCTGGCTGTACTAGTTGGTCCCTGTTTCTAGTATTATAGTGGTGTCTGTCACCTTTTTTACTAAATAAATGCAGATTTTTCCTAACGTACATGATGTTTTCATAGATGTATTGACAAGGTACTGTCATGATGTTAATTTTCTTAAACAGTTCCCTTAGAGAATCGCGCCTACGTAGATCATATATGGCTCTGATGGCTCTTTTCTGCAGAATAAATATAGACTCAATGTCTGCAGCCCGTCCCCATAGTAAAATACCGTATGACATAATACTATGAAAATAACTAAAATAGACTAGCCTCGCGGTATCTGCATCAGTAAATTGGCGGATATTTCTAACAGCATATGCTGCTGAACTCAGCCGTCCTGCAAGCGATGTTATATGCGGACCCCATTGTAGCCTTGAGTCGAACGTGATCCCCAGGAAAACAGTATTTTCGACGAATTGCAGTTTCTCTTGATTCAATACTATGTCACTATCACTACTTTTAACATTCGGTAGAGCAAATCTTTTGCACTTCGTTTTTTCCCATTTAATACTAAATTATTAGCGGTGAACCAATTATGGACCTGCATTAAGGCGTTATTTACGTCGTCGAGATTTGTGGCACGTCTGTTTATCTTAAATATTAAAGAAGTATCGTCAGCGAAAACACCATTTGTGGTTGTTTTTTAAATAAATGGGGTAGATCATGAATATATACCAAAAAGAGGAAAGGACCTAATATCGAACCTTGTGGTACACCCATACTTACTTTTAAACCCATTGAATTGACACCATTTATTTGTACTTGCTGATGTCTATCGTTTAAATACAATTTCACTAAACTGAGCGCAAGTTTCTTTAACCCGTAATGTTCAAGTTTTAAGAGTAGGGTTTCATGGTTTACGCAATCAAATGCTTTCGAGAGGTCACAGAAAATTCCTATGGCATCTTGTGCCTCTTCCCACGCAGTAAATATGTGTTTTAATAAGGTGACACCGGCGTCAGTCGTACAACATCCTTTGGTGAAACCATACTGTTTCTCATGCAAGATTTTATTGATGTTAAAGTGGTTGAGCATTTGATTAAGCATTACCTTTTCAAACACCTTGCTGAAAACCGGCAATACGGATACGGGTCTATAGTTATTGGTGTCTTTACTGTCCCCGGACTTGAAAAGTTGTATTACCTTGCTGTATTTCATATGGTCCGGGAAGACTCCTTGGTCCACACACAAATTAAATATAAAGGCCAAGTACGGTGCTATAGTCTCAATAATGGCTTGACAAACTTTAATTGACATACCCCATAGATCCTCGGTTAATTTGACTTTGATTTCTTTAAAAGCTTTAATGACTGCTATGGGGTTCATATATTATGTTTAAATTGAAACTCAACCGGACAGGCTGAAAAGTTCGCTCTTAGTAAATCAATAGAAAACAAGGGTGAGGAATTTAAGGTTTTAGTAGTTTTAAGTGGGATACTAGTGAAGAAATCTACAAATTCTTGAGCAACTTCATTTTTAGAGCTAAGAAGACCACGTGAAGTCTCTAGAGTGATATCATTATTATATTTTTTATTTCTGTTAGTTTCACTATTGATGATTTTCCAAACCGTCTTTATTTTATTATCGGCGGATTTAATATTGTTGCTAATGAATAAGGCTTTAGCTACCTTACAGGAGTTTTTGAAAAATTTTGAGTAAGTTGTAACATATTTATTAAAAGTTTCTGAGTTGATGTGAGGCTTAAGGCCGTACAGCTCAAACAATCGTTCCCTACTTTTCCTAATACCCTTAGTTGCCCAGTGACTGAACATAAACTTCGGGCAAATAGATTTGGTTTTAATTTTTAATGTATTATTGAACTCTGTGTAAACTACCGAAAAGAATTCCTCATAAAATTGAAAAAAATTGATTAACATTTTCAATAATATGGCTCGGAATGCCTAAATTACTAATTAAGTTATTTTTATATGTATTCAAATTACTGGGTGTTATTAGTCTACATTTTATCTGGATTCTTTGTAATGGTGTGTAGGACTCGAAAGCAACGGTTTGCCCGCTGTGATCAGAAGGAAGGTAATTTACAATGGATTTATCTAAGTAATCGCAGCAACAAAAAACATTATCAATACATGTAGCAGTATTTGTAGTAATTCGAGTTGGTTCCGAAAACACGTTTGACAAATTAAATGATTTAAAAAGATGTAAGAATCTACTGCTATTCGAATTTTTGTCTAAAATATTAACATTAAAGTCACCACAGATAACTAATGATTTATTACCAGTTGCGAGTTTTGCTAAAGCATCTTCCATTACTGACTCAAATATAGAGTAGTTTTGATAATTTGGGGGTCTGTAAACGCACACTATTACATGCTTATGCAGCTCAACACAGGACAACTCAATACTATGTTCAACCGATAGATCAACAATGTCATTACGAGTCTTAAATTTAATACAATTTTTAACTAAGATTAATGAACCCCCACGAATCTTAGCTTTCCGGTTAAAGCAACTGCCCACATTGTAATTTGCGTAATTAATAAGCATTTCATATTCTTTTAACCAATGTTCAGTGAAACAAACAATTTCAAACTTTGTTTTTTCTAAAAACAGTTCAATTTCTTGTTGCTTTGAATTTCAATAATTTAATACATTTAATTTAATATATTTAATTTAATAATAATTTCATTCATTTGAAAACTGGAATCGGGTATTATTAAACCGCATTCATCCATGGTGATGAATGATGGATGCCACTTTGGGGCCTCTGAGATCATATCTGAAACATAAATAAATATAATCATCATTCTCCTGCCCTTATCCCAAATTACTTGGGGTCGGCGCAGCATGTCTTCTTCTTCCATACTTCTCTATTACTCGTCATCTCAGCAGTCACTTCCTTTCTAGCCATATCATCCTTCACACAGTCCATCCATCGTTTCTTTGGTCTTCCTCTACTCTTATAGCCATCTACATTCATACTCAACATTTTCCTCAATACATTCTCCTCATTCCTCCGCATCACATGTCCATACCACGATAACCGATTACCACACAATTTTTCAGTCACCGGCGCCACTTTCAGACTTCCTCTTATGTAATCATTCCTTATTTTATCCATTCGCGTTACACCACACATCCCCCTTAGCATTCTCATCTCAGCCACATGCAAATACCTTTCATTCATCCCTTTTGTGGCCCAACATTCTGATCCATACAAGACAGCAGGTCTAATCATGGTTTTATAAATCTTTCCCTTGAGTTTAAGGGGAATGCGGGAGTCACATATTGTTCCCGTGACCTGCCGCCATTTCATCCATCCAGCGTTAATTCTGTGCTTAACACTCCGATCTATTTCGCCATCGCATTGCATGAGTGAACCGAGATACCGAAAGTCGGAGCAGACTGGAAGGAGCGCGCCATCTAGCGCTATGGCTGCAGAACTGGAGAGACCGCCGAAATCGCAGAACATGTACTCAGTCTTGCTTCTGCTGATTTTCAAGCCAACATTCTCCAGTTTCTGTTGCCATTTCTCCAATCTGCTCTGGATCTCAGCTCCATCTTCACCGACAAGAACAATGTCGTCGGCAAACAGCATGCACCAGGGTGCCTCTTCCTGTATGTCCGACGTCAGAGCGTCCATGATCAACAAGAAGAGGTAAGGACTTAAAGCCGACCCTTGATGCAAGCCTACAGCCACACTGAACTCGTCGGTGTTGCCAGCAGCAGACCGGACGTAGGTAGAAGATTGACTATACATAGCACGTATTAACTCTACATACTTCCCAGGTATACCTTTCTCTTTCAAGGCCCACCACAACACATCCCGAGGTACCCTATCATACGCTTTCTCCAGATCAATGAACACCATGTGCAAGTTCTTGTGTGCACGTCTGTACTTCTCACACATTTGGCGGAGTGCAAAAGTGGCGTCCATTGTTCCTCGACCTGGCATAAACCCAAACTGGCTTTGGGTGATCTCACTCTCCTCTCTTATTCTTTTCTCTATCACTTTCTCCCATACTTTCATACTATGTGACATGAGCTTTATCCCCCGATAGTTGTTGCAGTCCTGCACATCACCTTTATTCTTGAAAATGGGCACTAGCGAACTATTGCACCATTCTTGTGGAATTCCTCCTTCATACAACAACTTATTGAAGAATAAAGTCAGCCACATACATCCGTCCTCTTTTAAACACTTCCATACTTCTACTGGTATTTCGTCGGGCCCCATGGCCTTTCCATTTTTCATACTTTGAACTGCCTTCCTTACTTCATCCATACTAATTTCCCTCACCAAACCCATATTTACCATTACTATTACCATTTACCATATATTTTTTTTTTTTTTTTAATTTATTTATTTGCATAAATAAATACAATATAATCTTTATTTAAATAAAACCAGATTGTAGTACATGTAACATATTTCACAAAGTGGGTAGTATTAAATCTCTGGCAATCAAGTGGGTGACGTGCTGTCCTCCTTGCTAGGCTATGAAATAGCCTGTATTAAGAAGTAACGCCGATCCCCTAGAATTGTATTAATACAATTTTATTATTATAATTTAAATTTTTGAAATATGATGAAACACATCTGAAAAAAATTGATCGGTTCGTTCATTACTAGAATGGTCTTACATTGACATTTATTATTGGAATATTGATATCGTTACTGTGTAATTTCTGGACAAAGTTCTAGATGGTACACTTACTATTAGAGACCACTAAAGATTCGGTCAAACCGGTACCGGCAAATAACAGACGCGACAGCGATAGCGCGGTAGGCAATACTGAAGTATCAGCAGGACTATTGCGTATCTCAGTTGACAGTTCATAGTGATCATCACTTGGCGAGTTTTGGTATACAATGACAGTTCTACACGGGTAGTTCCAGTTGAATCCAACAAGAACGGTCATTGTATATCAAAACTCGGCAAGTGATGATCACTATGAACTGCCAACAGAGATACGCAAAGCCCTGCAGGCCACCGATGTTATTTTAGTTTCTTTTTACATTTCGTACATTCAAAGTTCTGTAGCCATTCAGTCTGTAACTTGACCTGCGATCTACACAAAAACCGATGATATTGAACAATTTCTAAACTGTATCTTTGGCCTACAGGAAATAATAGCGTTAGCGGATGTCATGCCTCAGCCACATTGGATCATGTACTACCCCCAAACAGTGCTCACCAACGCGCTCATGGATGAAGTGGGCGCTAAACTGGGTCTGAAGAGGCTTACCAAATTCCCGAGTAAGTGCGGAAAGATCCCCTCAGACACCATGACTAGAAAATCTAACTTCCGTCAGTGGGGAGTTTTTAGAGCCAAGTTTGTTATTCTTTGTTGTATAAAACACATATTAGATATACTATTGCAATATAACAGTATTATGTACAAAGGCGAGCTTAACCATTAATTGGGTTTTCTTACAACAAACTACGCTGTATTAGTATGTAGATGTAAAAAGGAAGCAAGTGCACTTATGTCTGGGCACACACGTACACACTATAACGCTACACTACACTAGTCTTTATTTTATTTTTTCGGATGGGAAATCATCAACTGACTCCTCTCGCTCTGGGCGGAGCAGGACGTGTCAGACTTTTCCTGACTAAAACCCATCTATGTTCCTTCATCGCGTTATGTTTTCCGGGGCCACTGTATCTCTTTCGAACAGTCCCGCAGGCCCAGCAGGCATCAGCCCTTGCGGACCCCTTCCTTTTGCCGACATCTCTTTGAAGCGCGCGTGGAACACGAACGCGCCGTCGACACGGCCTGTCGTCATAAGACGGACGGACGGTCATATCACGTAGTTTTACACGTAGTATGTATTCACGATTGTGGTCTAGATTGAGCCATTTAAGTAACAACTTAGGATCTTATTTGTTAGTACTTGGAGGTCAAATGATTTTTAAATGTTTCATGCTTGCTAATTTTAGGGAGAATATTGTAAATAAATGTATCTGAAGTTTACACTATGTTGTTATACGTAATAAAATAAACTTTTTATGAAGTTATTGGTACTGCAAATTATAAAATAGAATTATTGACATAACCTTACGCGACAGTGGCGCCATTTAGTGAGCTTGAAAACGATAGCCCTCATCGATTGATCTTTGTCGTGGATTACCTATCATGCCGCGGTGATAATATTACCCAGTCAGCAAAATTGATGGTCATCTTCATCACCATCAGCAGCATTTTTCCACCCACCGCTGAGTATAAGCGTCTTCCTTTTCATGCCATGCTTCTCTGGTATATGCGGGTCTCGTCCACATCTGCCCCATGGTTGCTTGTTGGAAAGGACGAAAGTTAGGCAGTCATTTTATTTATTTTTTACTAACAAGCTTTTATAAGCTTCACGTGTAACTAAAGTTAAAAACTCACTTCCGATTGAGCTGAAATTTTGCATTCATATTTAGTTACTGACAACGTATGGTTAGTTATGTGACATTACTCTAAATCCAATATGGCTGACTGCCAAAGATGGCGGACTAGTTAGTATTTATGCAGTCACGTGATATGGGTATCAAATGATTTGCTGAGAAAGATACGAGAAATAAAATTATGTTAATACACGAAGAGCCGTGGTGGCCTATTGATAAAGACCACGGATTAAAAGTGGTTTGCCGTGGATGCAAACCCAGGCAGGCATTTATTTCATCACTAATGTTTGAAAATTGAGAGCCAAACATCGTGGGTCTACGCCCATATTTTCAACCTGCACTAAGCCCGAGTGGTGAGTAGCTCATTTTCTCTCACAAAGAGGAAGAACTGTGCCCAGAATTATGAGCTAATTATGTTACAAATATGAAATGATGAAAGAATATAATTATAATGTACAGGTAGAAGAGAAATGACTCATGGGAAGAAAAAAGTCAAGATGCACCGACACCAAATATTGGGATAAGGGCAGGGCCGTATTTCGACGATGCCTTAACGGCTGAATGGATTTTGATGAATTTGCCACACAGGTCGATTATGATCCGCGTCCGGACAAAATATACTTTTTAGTCAAGTTGTACGTCCCCGAGGACATTTTCCGACAAACACGTGGGCAAACACAGGCCTTACATAATGTTTAAAACATCAATAATTTTAATTCTATTGCTCACAGCTCACTCAGAAAGAGGCTACTTCCCATACTCGAATGCAACTAGACTGCCTGACTTATCGACTGATATGGGAATCATAGACGCTACGGTCATATTTCAAGTAAGTAGTAGTTACGACACATCGAGTTGTAGAAAAACTTGGCGTTCAAATTTAAACTTGAATGATTTATCTATACTTCTACGGTATTATTCTAAACAGGTAAAATTGTTTTATAAGTTTGTGCAGGTGGTATTTTCTTCGAAACTAATATACCAATTTCGAAAACTCTTTCACATAAGGAAAGCTACATTTCCCCGAGTGTCATATGTTACATTTTTTCACACAGTTGCAATATCAGAAGCAGAATAACTGTGAAAGTAGGTACTAATATTGTCTATTCCAAACTGGGTCTCTATGAAGAAGAACGGGCAAGAAGCTCATGTACACTCTTTTAAAACAAAACTCTTTGTAGGGCATCGTCTGTCGCACTTGCTAGTAGGTAACACAATCTCAAAAAGTCGATGCGCCATATTAACGCCCTAGTATGTGTATTGTGATTATGAAAGGTAGAGGATATCTTGTTATTTGTTTATTCATGTAAAATGTGAACGAATATTGACAGAATATGTATGGAGAGACCTGGCCAGACCATCTGAACTACACCATTCGTATAAAAGGTGACTTCGGAATGGACTCCATCACGAACCTGGGCGCTGACTTTGGACTAAGCAAGGTGAATGGTAAGTCATACATTTTAATACATAACTATCTTTTGGACCATATACTAAGTAGTTTGACTACAGGCCTACGACGTTCAATTGAGACGGTGCCTAAGGTAGATGCACGGTGCGGGAGCGGGGGGGGGGTGTTGACACGTCACCGGGCGAATGACTGAGCTCTCACGAGTTCGCGACACATCACCGCACCTCTCCCGCGCAGCAGCTCTCAATCAAACAGTATAGACCTTTAAGAGGGAGCAGGGCCTGCGAGGTATCTGTTTGAAGCAGTGCCCCCGTAGAGTGCGCTAGGGGCAGCTGCAGCTCAGACCGATTATATCACAAAAATTTTGACGAGATCGACGTTTCATATTCCCCTTATTTCTCCATAAATTAACCGATTAAATTTATTTTTGACATTAATATATTGAGAAAGAGTATTGTACAAGTTCCTATCAATTTGTTTCATGTTTAAAAGTTTTAAATTTGTCTGGTAGTCCTTTAATCACGCCCGTAAAGATGGGCATTTTTGTCATTTTTGGAGGGTCATATTTTCTTTGCATATTAGCTGCTAAAAAAAAAGGAAATGACACGGACGTGTCTACAGTAGTAGACCTTAATTTTATGATAAATAAAAAGATGATTGCTCTAGACGCATAATTCAGGAAGAAAAAAGGCAAATACATTTGAATGGAGAATCGCAGCCCCTGTCCTTGTCTAGAGCAAGATCCCAGGGCCGCCAGACCTTTTCTCATGAACAAAATGTGTGGCATCAAGTAGTGTTAGTATGTACTGTGAACGTATGCATACCTGCTAACTTGTGCCGACAGCCAATTTTTAGATATCAGGGGGCTTAAAATGGCTGCTTTATCAGAATCATACTAAGAATTACGTTAAAAATTTAAAACTCTTAAAATGGACTTTGTGATCATAACAATAAAGACCATTTTAAGAAGTTTAATTTTTTAAAGTGATTCATATTATGATTCTGATAAAGCTTCTATTTTAGGCCCCCAGGTGCTAAAGTTGCGAAAACGTAATACATTTTTTTCTCAAAGGCCGAGTGCTGATTTTTTAATATGTTGTAAAAATATTATTAACACTACCAGATGCTTCAGGTCGGCAGAAATTTCTGCCAAGCACTTCGAAGCACGGAAAAAAAAATGTGATTTTACCGATAGTCCGAGACTTAATTTTTAAATTTGATACTCAGGAAATCATTTCAGTACTTATTTTGAGCCAGACCAATCATAGTTGGGCCAAACATCTCCCAGACACAATTAAAATGTCCCTGTGAGCGCATTGGTTTATTGAACTCATACAAAAATGATGAATTGCGACTCTACAATTGTTTTAAGTGCTGTAATGACTGTTAAAAAACCCTCCGAGTATCAAATATTGAAAAAAATAGACTCTGACGTGGTATTTCTAGTTATTTTTTCCGCGCTTTAAAGCGTCTGGCAGAAAAATCCGTCACCGGGCCGTGTCAGGCAGTGTTAGTATACAGAAACTCGTCTCTGAATCTATTCTATGCATATAATAAAATCGTAAAAATCGAAATGGATGTTCTGACATGGCGCTAAAACTACTGCATAGATCCTGTTCAAATTTTGCACAAATGTTCCTTATATAGGCTTCTTCAAATGTTAGGCTATTTAGTATCACGGAGCAAGATAGCACTATGTCAGTATTCTTCAATTGTTTGACGTTTCAGCCATTAAAGGTGCATGAGAGCAGTTATTTTAAACTTGTTTGTTATGTCAACGGTTTAAACAGCCTGGCGGATTCACACTCTGTAAACTATCAGTCGCATGTTCGGACCCCACTAAGATTTTTACTTTTTGTGATTTGTTTTTTAAAATATTTTTTGATGCTGTGAGATTTCCATTTTTTTTTCTTCAAGTATTTCTCCGAAAATTAATAGAAAAGTATAGAAGAAGAAGACATGCTGCGCCAACCCCAAATAAATTGGGATAAGGGCAGAAAAATGATGATGATGATTCCTCCAAAAAGTAGTATAGGGAACAGAACTCCTGCTGTGCTAGTCTTTTTCCTTCTCTATTCGCTAATTATCAATATATATACGCAGTTTGGATTTAAATATGTCACGGAGAGTTCCTTATTTTATTTTTTATTTTTGGTGTTATCACTTATAAGCATTTTGAATATAAATCGTACGCTACAAACAAATAAGAAGTCCCTTTAAAAAAATAAGCCTGGATTATGAGAAGATGGAGGGATTAATTTTTTAGCGATAGGCCTGCAGGATGTGTAAGGATTGATACCACAAAAAGTGTAGACCGTATTGTTGGTATAGTGATCGGAAGCGAGCATGAGGTCCTGGGTTAGATTCCCGGGTCGGGCAAAGTGTTGTTGAATTTTTCCACCAGGAAATTCTCAATAGCAGCTACAAAGCCCGAATTTTTGTTCGGTTGATGTAAATAGGCTGGCCTCTAATTTCATTGGGCTTAACCCACACCCACATTTTGCCATTTTGCAATTTTTTGTGATTTATTCTATTAGGTACACCTCTGCCTCACCCATCAGGAATTACGGGCTAGATGTTTTGTTAGTTCAATATCTCGCCTAAGATCGAGCTTCACTCATGTGGCTACCGAGAGTAGAGTAGAGAGTAGAGTAGGGACTCCATTTTCCGCACTTAGACTCTCATATATGGTCCGTTGTGCGTAGGTGTCCGGCTAAGTTAGCCAGCCTAGCTCCGCCCAGAAGCACAGAAGTTTCCTGGGAGCTTCACAGGCTTCGCGGAGCGACTGTTCCGAGGATTTGTTTGCGTTAGGTAGCCACGGCCTCGCATTCCAGGATGACGTGGGCGGCTGATTCTTCGGCGTCAAAGCAGCCCCTGCAGAGTGGGCTGTCCGTGGCGCTTATGTTAATGAGATGTTTATTTAGGGGGCAATGGCCCGTTATTGTCCCTATTATTATTCTGAGGTTATTTCTACTTAGGCTGAGCAGTCGTTTTGTTAGTCGCGGATGTAGACTTGGCATCGCCATTTTGGACTGCCTGCAGTCCGTAGACCGTGACCATTTGTTGTTGTGAAGTTCAGTTGATCTCTGGCGAACCCATGTACGGAATTGTGAGAAAGGTAAGGGAAGGAGTGAGTGCGGGCCTAGCACTGCCATCTCGGAACCTCTCTTAGTATGTTCGTCTGCGGCGTCATTGCCTAGGGATCCACTGTGCCCCTTTATCCACTGGAGGGTGATTCTGTTAGACAGCGATATACTCTCCAGGGCGTGGTGACATTCAAATATTAATTTGTTTGTTTTCTAGGGCTTTAAGCACAGCTAGGCTATCAGATACAAATCTGGTTGCGTAGTTGTGAATCCCTAGACGCTTTACGGCTGTTGCAGCTTGTGTTAGGGCGACACACTCGCATTGGAATATCGAGCTGTGTTCGCCTAGTGGTAGGTGAAAGTTGATGTTGAGGTCTAGGGAGTGGACGCCAGCTCCTGAGCCTTTTGAGTTTTAGACCCATCTGTGTAGATGCGTACTTCATTGACTCTTGACTGATCCCTTAATTCCTCTGTTGTTTGTATGCTATAGCTTTTGTTGAACATAGGTTTATTAGGTGTCCTACCACACGGGGCAGCGCTGAGAGGTTGATACTCAATCACCCGGTCCAGGATGCCTGCGTGGTGTGGTTCTTGCCCCATATGCCTAAGTGCATAAGCCTGATAGCTGCTAGTGCTGCCTCCTGCTATATGTGCAATTCAAGGGGAGTGTGGAATGTGGCTACCAAATGAAAACAATATTTTTAAGACTTACATGAACAAATTGAAAATGGGTTGCCTGATAAAATTAAATAAAGGTGATTAGGCCCTTTTATTTTCTATTTTATTCTATTCGGGAAACTTACAGCTAATATAAACAATGTTCATAAACAATACAAATTTGAAGGCCATCTACAACTTTCCACAGATAAATACTATTATTAGATATGTTTTTCAACCGACCCATAACAAGAATAACATTAGCTTTGATACTTGTCTGGTTTCTAATTTCTGAATTAAAATAGCGTAAAGAAAATAAAAATGCAATAGTAATATTCTGAAATAGTTTAATATAAAATAACTCAATAACATTTTGAGTAATTGCGACTGGGTTCAAAAACAAATTTAATCTGACTCCGATTCGCTTCAGGAGCTGTTGTCTTCATCATCTTCGCCAACGTGTATTATTATATGATTATCAATCCAAGTATCAATTCGAATATCTCGGTCAAGTTTTCGAAAATTAAATTTTTCGTTTTTTCGACGACCTTTGCCCAGTCATCTTTTGTGACTTTCCCGCAGCTTTCTTCTAATAGGTTCATCATCTTTTTCGTACCGAATGGCGGTGAAGTATTGTGCCGTAACCTTTGACTTGAGCCCTGATTAGCTCAATCGCATTATACTGGCAATGATATGGAGGAATTCTGAGAACACGATGACCGTATTCCAGAGCCAGTTCATCTATTTCATATCTGACATGTGCTGGCCTATTTTCATTTACCAACTTGATAAATTGTACTTTTAGCATCTGCATATTTGCGTCAATGCCTTTACTTTGTAGCCAAGCCACCAATTCTTCTTTTCTATTGGCTTGGGTAGGTGCTTTCTGTATTTGAACCGAATGATAAGGAGCATTATCCATGAATATTACAGAAGGCTTTGGTAGGCCGGGCAACAACACATTCTGGAACCACTCTTTGAATGTAGCGGCATTCAAGTCTTCGTGGTAGTCAGTAGTGGTTTTTGATTCGAATGCCAATAATCCGTTCTTAACAAAATCGTTTTTTGCAGAACCAGCGTGGCATATTATCAGTTGAGCTCCTTTACCCATTGGTACTTTTGATGTCGAAGCTTGTGTCTCATCTGTCCAAGAACGAGAAAGCGTGTGATTGGCGTTCAGCCATGTCTCGTCAATGAAAACGACATTATCCAAGTTTTCTATTTTTTTTGGCTTCTCTTAAAAAGGATATTCTTTTTAAAATTATATCGCATCGCTCTAAAATAAATTTTCGTTTGTCGGTTTTTTTATACCCAAAACCAATATTTTTTTAAACTTTGGATATAGCAGTTTTAGCTCCCTGCCTAAATCAGCTGCTCTCAAAGATGCCAAAAGAGTTGTCCTGTTAAGGTATTCATTCCTCGAATAATAACCGTATAAATGATTCCTTATTGCCTTGGCGTCAAAGTTATCAATACCTGTCACAGGTTTAGATTGGCGTTTCATCTTCGGTGTTCGTAAAATATTTTCTTCCGTGCCGAACTGGCCGAACTTTTCACTATTAAGATTTTTTATCGTTCGTTTGCTTACCCCGAAAGCCTGAGAGACGCGCTCTTGTACTTGTTCGACAGGTATCAATGGTCCATTATTTTGCCTTTCACGCTCAAAGTAATCTTGTAGCTTGATAATTACCTCACGGGTTTGACTTTTCAATGTTTGTCCACGTTTCGGCATAATTATGCACCAAAAATACAACACAACACAATCGAAGTCCAATTTAGCGGTGATGTCTCTAGTTATTACAAGCAGGAACAGCCAGATAAACGTAAGCCGGATCACAAGAAAAACAGAGCGAGATCGAGGTACTGGAGAACTGGAGAGCGTAGTATAAGCGCAGGAACCGACAACAGACGTCTGTTTTCTTTTTGTTTTACAAAATGGCTTCACGTCATTTGGGGATGCCATTTGTTACCAGAAATATAAAAGTAGCAGCTAGGTACTCATATTACGCTATAGCCTTCGCGCGTTCGGTTTGGACGAAGCTTTGTAATACAGGGTGTAACAAGACCCTTAACGAAGCCGTCAACCAAGCATTCTGTACATGAAATTAAGTAACTTTATGCAAAAAATATTGCTGGGAAACCACTTTTTTTGTTGGGTGAAAAATCACGTTTTGCTGTAGGTAGGACTCAATGTAACGCACTCAAAACATTGTGCTGATGGATGCATTAGTACGGGGGTCATGGAGGTGTTTAAAGTAAAACTCCTACTTTAAAAGCATGTATTTAAAAAAAAAAACTTGTGAAAAACTTGGAACTTTGACCTCCAATATCTTCGTAACTAGAAGGTTCCCAGGTATGGTCTAGAACAAAAAAATGATCACAATGACGGGGAGAACAAGTGCCTTTCGGGTTCGTTCTCGTTACACCCTTTATAGCTTTTAAGAAAAAAACATATAGTTTAACGACACATAACGTTTCAACTGCCTAGTTATTTTTGGCACATCACTACAAAAATAAACATTTGACGTAACCTTGTAACAACGCAGGATGAATTAATAAATATACTGTTTTCTTATTTATTATACATACATTTTGCGCGAAATTATAACATTTATGTTACTTGATTTAATGATATCGTTTTTAATAATATTATTAGTTAATAGGGCAAAAAAACTATAAATATTATATGTTTAGCGTAAATTCTTCGCCACTTCAAAGTTACTTCGTCCTTTCGCTTATAACCTGTCAGGAACGCATTCTCTCAGCGGCCAAACTGTAGGCATTTATTCAGTGGATAGGCTTTATTTAGAATTATAGATATGTCACACAGTGAAGAGGAATTGTATCCATAAAAGTAACTGTTTCACTCGCGGGACTACACTTGCATGTGAACTTCGGACATAAATCTGATGTATAGATAAAGGGCTTGCTTCGACAGTATTTGTCACATCGAGCTGCGTCTACTCATCATTTTTTTTTACCCGTTCATCAAAGTCCTTTTTTTTTTCGGATGTGTAATCATCAAATAACTCCTCCCGCTCTGGGCTGAGCAGGAGGGAGTGTCAGACTTTTACTGACTAAAATCCATCCATGTTCCTTCTTTTACCCTTTGTGTTCCAATTAGGGCCTCGGTATCTCTTTCGAACAGTCCCGCAACCCTGTTAGGCATCGGTCCTTTCGGACCCCTTCCCGTTTGCTGACATCTCTCTAAGGCGCGCGTGGAACACAAACGCGCCGTCAACACGGCCTGTCGTCATAAGGCGGACGGACGGCGACCTAGCCCATAGCTCACCGTCCACAGGCCCGCGCCTACGGTGGCGCGCGACCGCGTACCGGGCGACCACGTGGCCCCCGTCGCCCGGTAGCGTCTCCCGCGGCGGCTGGAACGTGAGGTTCTCTCCCTCTCACGTTCCGCCACCTCCTTCGCTAGCATGACTGTTTCGCAGAAAGAGGTGACGGCGTCCCATTCCGTCTCGCTCCGGACCATGGGGCATGCGGGCGTTTCCTCCCGCCCGATTCGGTGCAGGAACCTCCCGAAACAACCGTGTCCGGTGAGGACCTGCAACAGGCGGAAGGTGAGCACGCCGTGGTGCCTCTCAAACCACTCCTCAAAGAGGGGACTTATCGCCACTATTGTGGCGTGCCCTGCACGGGGTTGCGACAGTCGCTCTCCATGTCGCCATGAGATCACGCCGGAGGTATGTCCACTGAACGGCGCTTTGCCGCGGCAGCGGAGTTTCCCCCCAGCGTAGTGCCTCCACGCGCCACTCGTGCAGGCGCGCGAGGACTATCGCCTCCAGATCCCATGGCGGCAATCCGGCAAAGAGGCTCGCCGCCTCGCCGGAGATCGTACGGTACCTCCGGATCTGCTTTACGGCTACCACTCTATGGGGCGCATTCAGATAGTGGGCGGCTCGCCGCCTTAAAAAACGCGCCCAAACTGGGGCCGCGTAAAGGGCCATGGACTGCACGACCCCCGCGTAGAGCCTCCGGCAGGAGGCTTTTGGACCCCCCAGGTTGGGCAAGAGCTGCTTGAGGGCAGCCCCGGCCCGTTCCAGTTTGGGGGCCAAACGTCGGAAGTGCTCCACGAAGTTCCACCGGCTGTCGAGGACGAGACCCATTTACTTCAACGTTGGCTCGACGCCGATGGGAACCCCTCCTACCGTCAGTGTGGATCCCGACGGCGGTGCATTCCGAGGCCCATGAAAGCACATGGCCTTGGACTTGTGCAATGCCACCTCGAGACCGAATTGCCGGATCCTCTCCACGACTATCGCAACCCCGCGTGTCATAACTTCGACCGCCGTCTCGTGCGACCTCTCTTGCGCCAGCACCAGCATGTCGTCAGCGTAGCAAACTACGCTGATGCCGTCAGGGAGGTCGGCGCGCAGCACCCAGTCGTAACCGATGTTCCACAAGGGCGGCCCTAGAACCAATCCCTGTGGAACACCGCACGACATCTCTCGCTGGTTCCACTCTCCGCTGCGACCAGGGTAGATGACGTACCTATCCGTCAGGTAGTCCCCGACCACACGACGAAGGTAGGTCGGCACGTATGATGGCGTCCATAGTGTAACGGAAAGGGTTGTCATGGTGGAAGTAAAATAATTAAAAGACCACGAACCTCGTCAACATAAAAAATATATTATAAAATAAAGGGGGTAGGTAGGTCTATGATCACAAAATTCCCTTCCCCAAGCGAGTCGCACGGTACTCTCCTGGCTCAGCCCGGGTGACGAAGACCGTAGCGGTGTGCCACGCTGCAGACGCCAGGAAGGGTGACGGACGGCAGGTGTTCGCGCCGACCCGCAGATTCACGGAGCGACCACGCAGGCAAATTAGACCCGACGCGGAGCGCGCGGAACCCGGAAAGCCGGACTTGAGCGAGTATTCCAGCCGGTACTTAAGTCGGAAACATGAGTCGGAAGTTTGGACTTGACAGCCGGAACTTTGGACCCTGGAAAATAACGTCCAGCGTGTCACAGATGGCCAAAAGTCATCTCCGCTGATTGTGACACCGAGGCATAAGCAAAGCCAGAAATACCCGTGCGCTAATGAAGGTGATTTGTGGTAGTCACAATCAGTACGGAGTTTACATGGTAGTGAGAAGCACGGCATGACTTGCACATTTTTAGTGTCGTGGAAAAACACAGATTAACAAAATGTACTAAACAACTTAATTTAATAATAACAATAGCAAAAGGTGAAGCAGAATAGGCACACATCCTGAGCTGACCTAGATAGTTAGGTACCTATATTATAAACGTGATTAAGCTGTTCAACACTTACCCATTATGGGGGTTACGAAGGCACAGAATTTAATGCGGTTTACTGCTAACTACGAAGAATAAATATCTGCCTGCTTTAGGCCCGCACAAAGTTTGAAGCCACTTTTAAGGTCACAGGTGATTAAAATCAAGTGTGCGTGTTTCTTCGTTGGCAGCAGCGATTCAAATGTGCCAGTCATTGGTAAGGAATGAATGGCATACGTACGGCGCGGCGCCGGCGCGCGCGAGTCGTACAGACACGTCGTCACTCATTCGTTCGGATACACGAAACGCGCGCACAACACTGGTAAACCAGCTAATTTATGTCGTTTAGTAACTTAGGACGGCCCTAATATTGTAAACGTCTGTGGTTTGTTTTGACATTTGATGTTGAAATAAGATAAGTAAACAAAAGTAACGATACAACGTTACAACAGTCAAGCGCCCCCTGCGAAAACCAAACTGGTGTACCGCAAGATCCGGCCCCATCTCCGCCAGGTGCCCGGCGAGGCGGTTGGCAATGACTCTTTCAGAAAGTTTTCCCACCTCGTCGAGCAACGCGATGGACCATTATGCGGACGAAGAGTCCGCAGGGCGCCCCGGCTTCCGGATGAGGACTAGCTTCCCCGTCTGGCTTCTCTCCAAGCATGCGCTTAGGAGCCCCTCCAGTCGGGGCCCGAGAGCCTTTAAGGCCAAGACCCAGCCTTTGGCCCAGCCAGGTAAGCCATCGGGTCCCCGGGCGGCAGTTTTGGCCTTAAGCCATCCTACCGCCACCCTCAGGTCTATCCCGGTCACCTCTGGAAAGTCATCATCGTCCTCTGTGTGGTCCGTTTCTGGCACCGCACGCGGCGGAGACATAGGCGGGGGACGATGTTCCCTTCGCGAAGGGAACACAGCGCTCACCACGTCCCCCACAAGCTCAGGCCGGAAACTTTGCGTCAGCGGGAGGGCCCTGGTGTGGAATTTGTCCCGCACCATCTTGTAAGGGCGCCCCTAAGGATCTCCGTCGAGAGTCTCCAGCATCTCCTCGCGGGCCAGATCCTTGGCCCGCAGGATGTGAAATGGGCCTTGAATGCAGAATAAACCAGTTTACTCGAATAGATAAGCGAGGTGAGTGCATAACAAAATCATGTATTGATCATATTTATACGTAGTGTCGACTGCCGCGCCGTACAATCAGCTGTTATAAAAATTGCGTTAGCCGACCACTTCATAACTGGTTGCGTGCTAGTCGATATAAAATCATTAAATATTATAAAATTAAAAAGTGAATATTATAAAATTAACTGGAGTTTGGCATTGGATTACGACAACCCTAAAGATATATTATGTTTCATATTAGATAAATTTTCTTATGTTTAAGAGACCTGTAAGTACGATATAAAAATTAAACAAGGTAAAAGACAAATGTGTACGTGGAAAAGTACTAGAATAGAAAAAAATGTGTGAGAAAAGAGATCAATTACTAGATATTGGGCTTAAAGATCAAAGTAATCTAGCAAATAGGCTATTGTACAATAAATACAGAAATAAAACAAATAAACATATTAAAAATGTTAAGAATAACTATTTTCTGAAAGAGGTAAGATCCAATACCAGAATACCAACGCTGTGAAGTTTTGTAAATGTTACAGCATCATGCTGAGATAGGGGCCTTTTGGCTTCGTACAGGACTAATTTCGTTTTTTTTTATTTTAGTTTTATTAATACTTTTATAATTTTGTTGTACCTACTGTAAATATAACCATTTTTTTTGTTTAATGTTTTGTCCTGCGCGGGCTAATAAATACTTTATCTTTCTTTTTTTCTTTCTCAATTTTCATAATTAAATTAAATAAAAAAGTCTGGGAAACAATTAATAACTTATGTGGAAAAATAAATAAATCTATAGATGAAATTATTTCAAAACATTTTAAACTATTGCCAAATATTGTATCTAATAAGTTTGCCACCGAATTCAGAGATAATGTAAAAAATACTTGCAAGTTCAGTGTAACACACCAATTCTAGATGTCAATTCATAAATTTATAACTAGCTGTTGCCTGCGACTTCGTTCGGGTGGAAATACTAATGTGGCTGTGAGAACACCATACCGTATTGTGTGTGAACACCATAACCGTATTTAATATTGTGTTAAATGATATTTTTGTTTGATTACCTGGAGCGTAAACAAATAAAGCTCTTAGTTTTCCAACACAGGACCAGTCAACATAGAATTGGGCATGCGAGAAACATGGGTTTTCAGGATTAATGTCGCAAACACTCAATGACTGCCCCTGGGATATATTTATGGAAAAAGGAAAATGCAGTGGCAAATTCAAATTGTAGGTATGTCATGTCATTCGGAATCACTGGGATACGCGGTCGGAAAACGTCTTCTTTATACTTTCCCTTTAAGATGGTTGCTTCGATTACGTTGTTGAGTTTTCACCGCTAGCCGTGTGCCGTTATATACAAAGTCGCAGTTAGTTGATATTTCGCAACATTATGATCACCGATCCGACCTTTAATTGGAGACTGTGATGCGGCAATCCTTGCAAGTTCAGCGAGTTCAAAAATTCTGGTGGATAGATGCCGGCATCATCTTGGTTGGTAGCGGAATCAACTGATTTGTATGTCCTCAATTCACCGGCAGTTTCATTTTGAAATTTAAATTTTGTTTTTGGCTTCCAAAATAGCTCGTTCGCTCATCCAAATATGATCTCTGTAAGTTTAGGAACACATTTTGAATGAGATCGGTTTTTGATTCAGTATACTGACAAAATGTTTAGAAAAGGTAAAGCCAGTCAAAATTTCTACAGGGAATTTGCCATGACCTACGTCAATAAGTTGTTTTGAAAGTATTTCTCGGATCAGATCGATCATTTTGCAACTTTACACGCATATCCTTGCTTAATTTAGTATATTGAAGTGTTTCCACAAAATGGAGGACTTTAAACATGTATTAAGTTCATCACCTGGAGTTCGCTGTGGCATAAGCATAATCAGCCTATAATGTTCCCACGGCTGGGACACACGGCCTCACGGACTAGAAATTAACAAATTCTTGACTAAAAATGAGGTGATTAATGATAGCCAATACGGCTTTCAAAAAAGCAAAAATACCTCGCAATTATTGTTTAAGATAATCATGAATCCGCTAGGGTGTTTGAACCGTTGACATAAGTTTAAAATAGCTGCTCTCATGCACGTCATGACTGAAACGTCAAACAATTGAAGAATACTGACATAATGCAATATTGCTCACCCCCTTAAGCAAGTAGCGTGAAAATATTATATAGCCTAACTTTTTTTTTTTTTTTACCGATGGGAAATCATCAAATAACCCCTCCCGCTCTGGGCTGAGCAGGAGGGAGTGTCAGACTTCTACTGACTAAAACCCATCCATGTTCCTTCCTTTGCCCTTTGTGTTCCAGGGCCGCGGTATCTCTTTCGAACAGTCCCGCAACCCTGGCAGGCGTCGGCCCTTACGGACCCCTTCCTGTTTGCTGACTCTCTTTGAGGCGCGCGTGGAACACGAACGCGCCGTCGACACGGCCTGTCGTCATAAGACGGACGGACGGCGAGCTAGCCCATAGCTCACCGTCCACAGGCCCACGTAGCCTAACATTTGAGAAGCCTTTAAGGAATATTTTTTGCTAATTGTGAACAGGTTTTATGCAGTAGTTTTTAGCCATGTCAGAACATCCATTTGGATTTTTACGATTTTATTATATGTATAGATATAGATATTATCCCTAGTTATGTAGTGTTTATGATGATGTACTGACTAATAATGTTGTGGCACCGAGTTGCCGTGTATGGCACACCATTGTTAAACCCACGATGGTTTGTGTAGTATGTTTACGTTTTGTTAATAGTTGTAAGTGTGTATAGAATAATAAAAGGTAAAAAGAAAACTTTTCACTAAATTTATGATTTAGAAAACCATTAGCAGCATGATTTTCTGGGTGACATTTATAAATGTTATATTCTTTACAGCTTTAAAATATGGAACATTCATGCGCATCCAGTGGGCGGTCGACACAAGCTACATCAAAGTACTGTCGGGCAAAGAAGTGAAACAGGTGAGATTATTTTATACTGAACTTCAATATATTGACTATTCTTTCATAGAGAATAGAGAAGGAAATAATTGCAATACGAATCGAGAATCTTTTTAGAAATCAGTCAAAATGTGGATTATGATCGCATTCCGTTTTCGCTTTCGGCAGATACATTACACTAGTTTACAAATATTAAATTTATCTTTTTTGATAAGATAGAACCTATTGGAATTGTTTTATGACTACCTTCATAACTAAAATAATAGTATATTTTATAACGAGGGACTCAATGAAACCGAGGGTATATTAAGTTGACGGTTAGTCTCGAGGTGCAAACTTTACTTTTCACTTTGAGTGAAAATATTTAAAAATAATCAATTTATTACTTAAACATTTAATAAATATTTATTCTTATTCCTCCAGTACATAAAACTTTCGTAAGTTTTTAGGTAAATCTTCCCCGATTTTGGCAGAAAAAGATTATCTATTTTGTATTTTGCTCTTTGCTCGACGTCAAACTCTTCACTGTCACTGGAAATTCTTAATTTTATTTAAAACCGAACAAATTTACACTCAAACAAATTTTGAAATTTTCACGGTCAGTTTTTTCTTCTAAACCAGTCACAGATTAAGAATTTAAAACACATGGCGCCACCTTCCTTACGGAAAAACCATGGAACTAAAACTCTCAACATTTTCGCAATGAAGATGGTCCACACTCAATAGTATATTTACTGGCTGTTTGAGTTTGTCCATGTCACATGAAGGAAATTAAAAAACGAATTACTTTTTACTCCCCCTAGAGACTAAAAAAGTCACTTTAGTCCCGCTTCGTAGGGCTATAATGGCTAACTTTTAGAGCATGAGAAGTGAAAAGGTATTTTTTTATCACGTCAAGTTTTTCTACAGTACTCATAAGAAGTTTTATCATAAACTGGTTAAGTAGTACGTTCAATGTGTGATTTCGAAGGATCTGTGTTGAAGGATGGTAAACGGATGCGTGTCAGCATAAATCATTTTCCCTGAAAACCTGGGAAACGTGACCGATGAATATTATGTTCGTTTTCACCAAAATTTGACGGGTTTTGAGAAACAGTTATATACTGTTTCTCAAAACCCGTCAAATTTTGGTATCTGGGATAAAAATATGTTAGCAGATTACTGTCTGTCCACTTAAAAGGACACTGACACAAATCGGAATAAACGTAAACTTTGCAATTTGTAATAATAGGTAACTATGAACTTTCCGTTTTTTTCTCACATTTTGTTCTGTTTGTAACTTTGACGGATAGTTATATTTTTTCCTAATTCCATTGTTATTGGATTAATTGTTATATTACATACCTTTTAGAGTCTAAAACAGTACTAGTAGTTGCATATTACCTCATAGGGTTGTGATGGAAAGGGTTATCGTGGTGGAAGTACAAGAATGAAAAGACCACGAACCTCGTCAACATAAAATTATATTAATAAATAAAGGGGGTAGGTTTAAGTCTATGGCCACTAAATTCCCTTCCCCAAGTTCACTCGTGAGTCGCATGGTACTCTCCTGGCGCAGCCCCGGTGACGAACACCGTAGCGGTGTGGCACGCTGCAGACGCCAGGAGCAGTGACGGTCGGCAGGTGTTCGCGCCGACCCGCAGATTCTCGGGGCCACCACGCAGGCAAATATGAACCCAACGCGGAGCGCGCAGGAACCCGGAATGCTGAAACTTGAGCGGATATTCCAGCCGGTACTCAAGCCGGAAATGTCAGTCCGAATTTTGTACGAGTTAGCCAGAACTTTGGACGTGTCAGCCGGAACTTTGGACCCTGGAAAATAACGTCCAGCGTGTCACAAGATGGCCAAAAGTCATCTCCGCTGATTGTGACACCGAGGCATAAGCAAAGCGGGAAATACCCGTGCACCAATGAAGGTGATGTGTGTTAGTCACAATCAGTACGGAGTTTACAATATGGTAGTGAGAAGCACGGCATGACTTGCACATTTTAATTGTCGTGGAAAAACACGGATTATCAAAATGTACTAAGCTGTAGCCAACTAGATTTTATAATAACTATAGCAAAAAGTAATAGAGAATAGGCACACGTCCTGAGTTTACCTAGATAGTTAGGTACCTACATTATAAACGTGATTAGGCTGTTCAACACTTACCCAGTATGGGTGTTACGAAGACACAGAATTTAATGCGGTTTACTGCTAATACGAGCAATAATAACTCCCTGCTTTAGGCCTGAACAATGTTGGAAACCACTTATAAGGTCACAGGTCAGAATCGAGTGAACGTATTTCTTCGTAGGGAGCAGCGATTCAAATGTGCCATTGGGAAAGAATGAAAGGCATACGTACGGCGCGGCGCGCGCGAATCGTACAGACAAGTCCTTACTCATTCGTTCGGATACACGAAACGCGCGCACAACACTGGTAAAACAGCTAATTTATGTCGTTTAGTAAGTTAGGACGGCCCTAATATATTTAACGTCTGTGGTTTGTTTTGACATTTTGATATTGAAATAACTTACGCAAACAAAAGTAACAATACAACGTTACAGGGTAGTGCGTCAAAACACCTGTTTCAATGTGCCGTCGGTTTCACTACTTCAAGTAGGTATATTTTTGTCATAGACTGTGTTTTGAGAATTTAAGATTCGCAGTGCAGCGCAACTTTTTTCACTCTAACTATAGTTTGCAATTGCATCATAATCGGTTCAGACATTTCTAAGAAAAATAAAAAATGTTAGCATGGAAATATTACTTGTACTCCATGTACTCTCCGGGATTGCAAAATAATTGTTGATCAATGGCTTCATACTCTCACGTACGAAGAATTGGAGAATTTAGTCAAACCGTAGAGATCTTTCTTCCGTAGACATGCACACCAAATACACTTAGCGTGGAGTGTGCTCGTGGAGAGGTTCCACAAGCACACTCTACACTTACACCCCACAGACACACACTACACTCACATACAACACTCCCACACGCACAACATTCAATACTTACCTTTTTTTTTTTTTAACTTTTTAGTTTTGTACTATTAAATTTTTTGTATTGTTCTTTTTTTTTAACTGTATTTTCATTTTTGGAACGCTGTTGTCTCCCTCTTGGAGGTGGGCGTTAATAGCTGCGACACAGTTTTTAACTAATGTAGCTATTTATGTACGCAATCAATTTGTTAAATGTGTTTTTGTTCCAATAAAGATTTGATTTGAACACTTTTCACGAAATCGTCCATACAAATCGGCAATTTCACACTATAACCCCTAATACTTTCAATCAGAATCATAATAAGCATTAAATCTTCTATGCAAACACATGATTTTCATCTCGTGAGCAAAAACACTGTAAACTAGTGAATTACCTTTACTCGGCCGAAAAAATCTTTGTCCAGCAGCGCTTGATATAAATTAATAATAACAATATACAATTCTACGGTGCCCAAAAATTATAGACCGATTACCTGTCTTCCGACAGTAATAAATAAATTGTTCTTGAGTTCTTACATCCATTTTGAGAACTAAAATTAACAAACACATTGACATGACATGACAATTCTATCAAATCCACTTCTCAAAATCGATGTAGGACAGGTCCCGCGGTTCTAATGAGGTACTCCTCATTGATATGGCCATTAGTCAACAAGTTCACCGTTCCCGAAGGGATCTATCAACATGTTGGTTAGACTATAACAAGGCCTATGACTCGGTGCCACATACATGGCTTATGAGGGTGTTAGAGTTGTATAAAGTTGATACAACTCTACACACCTTGATGTCATGTATGGGGCAATGGAGAACAGTCCTTTACTAGCGAGCCGATAAGGAAGAGCGAGGTATATTTGAGGGCAATAGTTTGAGTCCACTTTGGTTCTGCTTAGCCTTGAATCCTCTTAGCACGCTGCTGGAGGATTCAGGTCTAGGCTATCGGTTGAAGAGAGGTGGTCAAGTAATATCTCACCTCCTTTACATGGATGACCTGAAACTCTTTGCCCCCAACGATTTGCAACTGATGGAGCTACTGAAGGTAACTGAAACTTTCAGTAGCGCCATTAGGATGGAATTTGGTGAGGACAGATAAGGCGAGGCGAGATTGTGGAATCAGTGGGAACCCAGCTCTCTGATTCCATAAATCTTAGATCCCTTTCAGCAACCGAAACCTATAAGTATTTGGGTATGTCGGAAGCGCTGGGCATCAATGTTGCTGACACAATGTTGATGTATGCATGCATATCTCACCAATCATGATACAGTGCTGATAGGAATAAGTAAAGGACCATCGGGTCAAATAGCTATCTCTGGGCAAACTAAGTATAAGCTTAAGTTGGACTACCCTAACATTCTTAATGAAATCGAAAATACAGATTGGAAATCTATTTTAAACTCCGATGACTTGAATTCAGCAGTGAATACATTTACTGATAATTTACGGTACATCATAAATCAACACACCGAAAAATAAATTTTGGCAATTCTAAAACCATTAGAAGACCGTGTTTGACAAAAAATCTGCTGAAATGTATACGCAAAAGAGACACACTTGCCTCCTGGACAGTTCTAAAGCAGATAGCAAAAAAATCTGGCAGCAATTAAAACAATTTGTAACAATAAGAATAAAAAATCGAATAATTTAACTTTACTTAACGCAAATCCTGATCCGGTAGTCTCGCTGAATATGGCTTTGGCTTTTTCAATTGATATGGATTTTTCAAGCGTTTCATTTCGTGTGTTTCATTTGTAAGGCGCCACCATATTTTTTGAATATAAATATCAAAAAATATGGTGGCGCCTTACACCAAATACTTTGGCGGAAATATAAAATTGCGTTTATCCCAGACGCAGGGAGCTGGTTCGATAGAAAAATGGACTGTATTAATGCGGGGTTGAAAAAGTACGTGGGTAGGTCTAACCTTGCAAATGCGACACGAACTAGGACGACGAACTGGTAAACGTGGACAAAGGAATTTGGCAGGAAACATGCAGCACCACTGACCTGTAGATTCGCCGTCTTCTATATCTGTCCTCCGCGTCGCGTCGGTCGGCAGATGGGTTCGAGTCCTTGCTGGATTCAGGGCAAAGACGCCTTTCACCACAGAAATACGCACTTCCCGTAGTGTTTAGCTAATAGTTCGCAATATGCACTCGCGGCAATTCGCAATCGTAAATCTATACATATAATAAAACAGTAAAAAAACTGTGTCTGTACATTGAATATATTAAAAAAATAATTATTGAGGGGGGTTTGGAAACAGTAATAGAGCACGAATCCAAAAAAAAAAATCTGTCTGTTTGTCTGTATGTCTGTTTGTTTGTACACGCTAATCTTCGGAACTACTCGACGGATTTAAATGATTTTTTTTTTGTTGTAAAGGTATTAAATCTGGGCAACATATAGGCTATAATTTATCTTGGAAACTTGAACATCTGATGCAGCACCGCAACAGACCAGCTAAACTATGAGAGATACAAAAATGGTACCATAGCAAAAATTGTTCCACGTGATGAGCATTTTCTGCTAAGAGAATAAATTTGAAGATCTGGAACACCTGAAGTGGAAGTCCAAGAGCCCAGCTACACTATAACATATATAGGAATGACGTCTTAGCAAGAGTTGTTCAGCCTGATGAGCACTCTCTGTTGTCGTATAAAATTTGAAGACCTGGAACAGCTGATGTGGAACTTCAAGAGCCCAGCTACACTATAACATATATAGGAATGACGTCTTAGCAAGAGTTGTTCAGCCTGATGAGCACTCTCTATTGACGTATAAAAATTGAAGATCTGGCACACGCGTTGTGGAATTGAAAATTTAAAAAAAAATTGAAGATCTGGAACAACTGATATGGAAATCAAAGATATCACTAATTTCACTGTATAATTATAAAATAACATAAGCTGGGAGTACCTCCACGCGGTGAAGGCGGTAACAGTTTAGGACTGATTTTCGATGAAAATTCGATGAATCATTGAAAATTTGACTCTACTGGCCAAAACTCCCATTTATTATTTTATTTTATCAAATAAATAAGCCTTCGGGCTTATGTTATTTGAGTGTTTAATTTCCTTTTTCATTTATTTTCGTGACAGGGTAGCCTACCCGGTAACGCAGGGGAGCAGTCACTTAGATTTTAATTGATCAGGTATCTTCAGAATTAAACTATAACTATGTCTAGAAAGAGGTCAAAACTTTCCCAATGTTCCAATGGAGCTAAAAAATTGAGGATCATAAGATCCCAAGAATCTACCGAAGAGCGTCAGGAGAGACTTAACGCTGTTCGAGAACATCAGGCTGCAACTCGCTCCGTAGAAACCTCTTCGGATCGCGAAGAACACTGGAACACCTGATATGGAAATCAAAGCTATCACTGCATCAGATGTTCAAGTTTCCAAGATAAATTACAGTCTATATGTTGCCCAGATTTAATACCTTTATAACAAAAAGACCCTTCACGAAGCGGTCAACCAAGCATTCTGTACATCAAACTAAGTTTTTACGCAGAGAGTGCTCATCAGGTTGAACAACTCTTGCTATGACGTCATTCCTATATATGTTATAGTGTAGCTGGGCTCTTGGAGTTCCACTTCAGGTGTTCCAGATCTTCAAATTTATTCTCTTAGCAGAAAATGCTCATCACGTGGAACAATTTTTGCTATGGTACCATTTTTGTATCTCTTATAGTTTAGCTGGTCTGTTGCGGTGCTGCATCAGATGTTCAGCGAGGAAGTGAGGAAACTCGGTATTTAATGGGAGGTAACCCATCCACGGGCCAACCTAGGCAAACGCTTAACATAGCGGACAGTCGCGCATCATGTTCCGCACTTATCTCTAGAGACCTAGAAGCAGATGCGTAGATACGCTGAGAACTAATGCGCAATTATCTATCCGTGAACGTCTGCGACTCACTCACAATGTATGATTTCTTCACTGTTCTCTAGAGACCTAGATGTAAATGCGTAAATACGCTGAGAACGCAGGTGTGCTTCGCGATCCGAAGAGGTTTCTACGGAGCGAGTTGCAGCCTGATGTTCTCGAACAGCATCAAGTCTCTCCTGACGCTCTTCGGTAGATTCTTGGGATCTTATGATCCTCAATCTTTTAGCTCCTTTGGAACGTTGGGAAAGATTTGACCTCTTTCTAGGCATAGTTATAGTTTAAATTTGAAGATACCTGATCAATTAAAATCTAAGTGACTGCTCCCCTGCGTTACCGGGTAGGCTACCGTGTCACAAAGATAAATGGAAAAGGAAATTAAACACTCAAATAACATAAGCCCGAAGGCATATTTATTTGAAATAATAACGGGAAGAAAAGGTATTTGTTGTGTAGGTATTAAGTCTGGGCAACATATAGGCTATAATTTATTTTGGAAATTGGAACACCTGATGCAGAACCGCAACAGAACAGCTAAAGTATAAGAGATATAAAAATGATGTCATAGCAAAAATTATTCCACGTGAAGAGCATTTTCTGCTGTGAGAATAAATTTGGAGATCTGGAACCCTGTTGTGGATCTCCAAAGATATGCGACACTATAACATATTAAGGAATGACGTCTTAGCAAAAGTTGTTTAGTCTGATGGGCATTTCCTGTGGACTTACGAAAATGAAAGATCTGGAACGTCTTCAATCGTCTCGCTCATCCAGTTGTTTTCCCGTCCACTGGCCTCAGAATTCTACATTAGACGTTTCAGATCTTCGATTTTCTTGACGACCCCGTTGTCGCTGGCAAAAGCAACAGGATCCGCGTACGAAGTCGCGGGCAGAAGCTAGTTTGTAATAAATTAACAAGGGAGCATGCCCTTAGTAACGCTACTCTCGTTCAAGTGAGCGGAGTCTTCACACAATCACCGTCGGCGGTGACAAGGACAGCGATAGTCCAGGTGTGCATGTGGGAAAAGGATGGGATACGATAGGATAGTGACGCATTTTGCAAGTCATTTTTACTTCTACCCTACAATGAAAGTTATAAACTAGTACGAAATCCAACATCCCCCCAGCCTTGAAGAAACCCTTCAAAAAAAAGTTTGAAAAGCAAGAAAATCGCTATATTCAGCAACTTCAAGTAGCGGGTATTTGGTAACTAGAGCGGATAAATATAATGAAATTTCTAAACTGAACTTATCTAAAGTAAGCTAATTAATACTTATGAGCGAGAATATGTATATATAAATATATTGACTATTGAGTCGGAAGCGGGCATAACCGCACTACTGGTCGTTTATAAGTACCGGTCTTAGTTTTTACTTCCGCTACGCGAACAACACCATCCTTACCAGGGTATACACTGGTAACGATTCCTAATGGCCACTGCAAGGGAGGAGCGTTATCTACATTTAACAGAACTACGGTACCAACTGTGATCGGGTTACACGGAGTATTCCATTTCTCGCGTTGTTGTAAATTATGTAAATATTCCAACTTAAATCGTTTCCAATATGATTGAACTATCGAATCCATTAAGGAGAAACGACACAACAGATCTGTTCGTTCTTCAGATAAGTCGGCTGCGGGTAAACATTCTAGCGAAGAAGTAGATAGAAAATGCGCGGGAGTAAGTGCTAATGGCTCTGATGGGTCAGAGCTCAAAACATAAAGAGGACGGCTATTTAGCACTGCCTCAATTTGACTAAGAATGGTCGACATCTCTTCAAAGGTGAGAACTTGATTGCCGATTGTACGAAATAAAAGCGACTTGGTGCTCTTAACATTCGCTTCCCATATCCCTCCGAAGTGACTTGCTGTAGGAGGATTCATTCGCCACGTGATACAGTTCTTCGCGAGTTCATGACTAAAACTTTGATAGTAATCAGCTGTTTGTAAAAACTCATGAAGTTCATTAAAATATTTTTTAGAAGCGACAAAATTAGTCCCGTTATCGCTATATAAGAAATTACAAGGACCTCTTCGCGATATGAATCGTTTAAATGCGTCGATAAACGAAGCAGAAGTTAAGTTAGATACTAACTCGATGTGCACCGCTTTTGTTACGAGACAAATAAAAATACAAATATAAGCTTTTACACTTCGTACGCCCCGTTTGCGGTAAGGAGTAATATAAAGCGGCCCTGCGTAATCGACGCCCGTATGTAAGAACGCTTTACATTGCTCTAATCTACATTTAGGCAAATCGGCCATAGGCAGAAACGTAGGCTTAGGATTAACTCGGAAGCAATCATTGCATTTGTGTATGTACTGTCGAACTACGCGTCTAGCGGAAATAATCCAATATTTGGATCTTAATATTGAAATTAATAACTGCGGCCCGGCGTGACAATTGTCGCGGTGATAAGATTCAATTAATAATTTAACAATATGTCCTTGCCCGGGAAGTAAAATCGGATGTTTAGAAGAATATTCTAGTGTCGAATTCGATAAGCGACCTCCGACACGTAAAAGTCCGTTACATAAAAATGGAAACAATTTCCGTAACTTGGCCGAACACGGTTGACCTTTAGAAATATTCTTAATGTCTTCGGAAAAGTATTTAGACTGGATCGCGCGAATTATTTCCAATTCAGCTGTATTTATATCTTCAGCGGTGTTTGTATCGTTTTGCGGCATTTTTTTTATAAATCGAAGCGAAGAAACAGTAGCTTCCAGCAGCTTTTCCCAAGTGGAACACTCTGAAGCTAATTTTAAAAGCGGGTTATCATTATCTGTGACTTTAGTCACGTGTGAAACGGTTTTTTCTTCCGGCAATATAGACCGGTTGGGTAAAAATCGCTGTATAGGCCAGTCTTGTCTAAGCAAGGAAAGCCAGGATGGACCCTTAAACCATAGCTCATGTTGAATGAGCTGCGAAGGCGTGAGCCCACGAGATACACAGTCTGCGGGGTTATGTAAGCCAGCGATATGATATAAGTTTTCAGGTGGAATATTTTCCTGAATTTGAGAAACGCGGTTGGCAATATAAGTGTTAAATCGGTGTGGCGACGCAACAGACCAACAGAGGGCTACTTCAGAGTCCGAGAAAGCATAAATATTTTCGATTTTATGTCTCTTAGATAAAGTGTCATAAACGGTTTTAAGAAGTCGCGACATTAAAAGTATTCCGTTCAATTCCAAGCGGGCGAGAGTGATTTTAGGTTTAGCGGATGCAACACGCGATTTGGAGCACACGAGTGAAATAATAGGCGATTGATCGCCATTTACCACGTGCGAATAAATCACACAACCGTATGCGGATTCGCTCGCATCTGAAAATGCGACTAAGGAAACCATAGAACCGGTTTCTATACCTAGATGGCGTGGAAATGATAAATTAGATATGTGCGGTAATTCTATTAGGTATTGTTGCCATATTTTAATAATGCGAGAAGGGGGTATCTCGTCCCAATCGAGATTTAAAAGCCAGAGTTCTTTAATGATTAATTTAGCGAAAAGAATGATAGGGCCGACGAGTCCTAAGACGTCGTACAACCGAGCGGTAGCGGATAAAATGGCGCGTTTAGTACAGACGGGTGGGGGACTTGATATTTCAAAAATAAAGGTATCCTGAGCGGGTAACCAACGCAAACCCAATATCTTAAATGTGTTTCCATCGTCGAAGGAAATGCATTCAGATTGACGGTGCGACTCGGGAATATGTTCGAGCAATTCCAACGAGTTGGAGGTCCATTTAACTAAATCAAACCCGCCAGTTTTGAAGATTTGGATCAGATCGTTAGCTGTCTTGACTGCTTCCTCGAGAGAAGAAGTAGATGAAGCTACGTCATCCATATAAATGTCCCTCTCTAATATGGCTGCCGCATTTGGCCAGTTATGCCGTTCATCGCTAGCGAGTTGACGTAGCGTGCGGAGCGCCAAAAATGGTGAAGACCGAAGCCCAAAGGTGACTCGAGTGAACTCAAAAACCTCGAGTGGGTCGGTTTCTGAGAATCTATATAACATTCGTTGATATTTGCGGTGCGGTGCATTCGTATAAATACATAAATACATTTGTTTCACATCTGCACAAAAGGCAATGTAATAAACACGAACATTCAAAAGTATATGAAATATATCAGCCTGTAGATTGCAACCCGTATATAGGACATCATTTAGTGATAAACCTGTATCGGTCTTGGCGCTGCCATCTAGCACGGGACGAACCTTGGTTGTAGTCTTGTCGTTGCGAACTACAGGATGGTGCGGTAGATAGAAGCCTGGAGCGGCTAATGCCTCAGGTGCGGTGCGGGACAGTATACCCTTATTTAGGTAATCACGAATAACATCGTCATATTTTAACTTTAAACTTGGATCCTTAGAAAATTTCTTTTCTAAAAGTAGAAAGCGTTTTTTAGCCGTAATATAAGAATTGCCTAGATTATTTGCGTCTTCTTTAAAAGGAAGGTCAACTGAATAACTGCCGTCGGAGTTACGAACAGTGGTTGAAGTATAAATATTTTCACACTGCTGATCGTCGGGACTTAAAAATGACTGCGAAGGTAATTCCTCGACTGCCCAAAATCTTTCGACAATATGGTGTAGCGAGTCAGAAGTAAAAGCACACAATGTGCGGGTAGCGGGTTGCGGAGAAATAATAGGAGCGTCACCTAAAATTAGGTATCCTAATGTCGTTTCAAGGGCAGAAGGCATACCATCACACCATGTGAGCTTTTAATTTGACCAGAAAGTAAAATTTCACAATAAAGTTTAACACCTAAAAGTATATCTATAGTTCCCGGTTGCGAAAACTCGTCATCAGCGAGCGGTAAGTTACGAATAAATTCAATAGACGCGGTATCAACACAGGTGTCCGGCAACTGTGACGTAATCTGTCCTACAACCATCGGCCTTATAGAATATTCGCACCTATTATTAAAGCGAGACGTGAATTTAACTGAAGTAACACCGAGAATTTTTTGTGAAGCTCCTCCAATGCCTTGAACTTCCGAATAGCGGGTTTGAGTATAAATAGGAAGCGATAGTCGCTTACAACAAGATGCGGAAATATAATCACTTTGAGAGCCAGGATCCACTAGACATCTCAAAAGGTGAGTGCGGTTTAAAGAATCAACAAACTTTACTTTTGCGGTCCCTAACAACGTAGTCGTTTGATAACGAACTGCTCGATCGTACGAAACTGTACAGACCGATGCATTATTTACAATAGTTGTAGGGTCATTAGAAGCGGCGAGCGAATGACTCATAGCGGACTCTGCATGACTGCTGGCCGGGGTAGGGCGCGGCGCGTCATGAGCGGTAGCGGGAATAGGATTAGCGGTGTTGGACACCACGGAGCCAACGTTACAATTTGTTTTATCATTTTGAGTTAGATTGAAATGTAATAAAGTGTGGTGTCGCTTTGAACAATGAGAACAAGTATGTTTCGAAGTACAAGAAAAAGTCTTATGTTTTATACTTAAACAATTGTTGCAGAAATTATTAAGTTTTATAAAATTATATCTTTCTCGCGGGGTTAATTTAATAAACGATGAACAAGAATATAAATGTTCATGTTGTTTGTCATTGCATAAAGCGCATTTATCGCTTACACTTGGACCACACCCTATGTCTGTATTCACAAAAGACTTGGACGGTTTAGGGATGTGCTTAGTTTGACGCTGCTGTTTAGACTGAGAATGATTATTATCTATAGATTTACTAAGGTTCGTAGAACGAGACAAAACTTTACTTTGTTCCTTTATGAATTCAATTAAATTATGATAAGAAGGTATTTTATCTTTACGATAGGTAATTTCAAATAATTTAATTGTGTCTGCGTCTAACTTTTGCAGAGCCAAATGCAAGAAAATAAATTCAGTTAAATCATTAAGTTTTAATTGTTTAAGCGCTGCTACAGATGAATCAAAATTATTTATAAATGAATCTAGCCCATCAGAACTAGCCATGGATAGCGGTTTAAACTGTAACAATTGGTTTAAATAAGCGGATGCAAGTGAGCGAGGATCGTCATACTTTTGCACGAGTGCCTCCCAAATAATAGTATAATTTTCTGCGGTTGGACCCAACCCTGCGCAAACGCACGACGCCTGCCC
Source organism: Eugnorisma glareosa (assembly GCA_947578425.1). Classification (NCBI taxonomy): domain Eukaryota; kingdom Metazoa; phylum Arthropoda; class Insecta; order Lepidoptera; family Noctuidae; genus Eugnorisma; species Eugnorisma glareosa. The sequence continues at coordinate 3,718,776 of OX387968.1, read as the reverse complement.
AGTTAATTTACCTACTAAGTAAAATACCTTTTCACTATTAGTGAGCGATGCGTTATCGTGTATCATGCTTTTAAATTGTTGATAAAACAATGGCCATTTCCTGACATTACCGTCGAATGACATCAAGTCAATGGGCGGAAGGCGAGAATTCGATTTTTGTAATGAAGGCTGAGGTTCAGGTTCAGGACACTCGGGTTTGTTATCGAGTAAAACCTGTTTTATAAAACAAAACATTTCCTCAAACGATAACCAGGAATCATACTCGACCTCGGAATCGGGGTTCAACTGTAAATTTAATATATTATAGGAATCTAAAACTTGTTGATAATCATTACGCAATGTATCAATATTTGAAGCACCAGAACAAAACGACTTAAAATATTGTCGATCATTATTTGTTTTTTGTGCAAGTTCGAAAATATTTTCTACGCGTTTGTAAATAACATCACGTTTGACTACGTATAATGATAACTGGTTTCTATTAGTACTTGTAGTGTCGAAGAACAGATCCGCATCACTACTCTTCCTCCTAGGCTTAACCATTGTGAATAACTGTGTAGTATAGCGGCGATAAGTACGTAACACGAATATGTAAAACAAATATTTATAATCGGTTACTATCGTAAAAACGATTAATTCTAGAAGCGAAAATAAAATAAAATTATTGCGGGTGAGTGAAAATAAAATTATTGCGGGTGAGTGAAAAATATCAAAAGAACTGGTATGCGAACGAGCGCGCTAACGAAGCGAGCCGAAGTTTACCGAACAATTACGAACAAGTTATCTAAAAACACGATCCCATTGGAAACGATATAAAATGGCACCACAAAAATGGAATGAATTTGGAAAGAAATAACTTTTAATATTTATGTTGTACTATGCAATGCGGGTGCGGAAATATAAGGAAATAGTTGTCGGTGCGGGAAAATACAAAGAATAAACGACAATCTATTTTATTACGTAGTACAGTAAATTTTTAGTTATAACTGACCATGCGGTTTGAATTTCGAGTGCGGCCAAAATGAACAAAAATAATCCGGCTCGAAGTGACCAAAAAAATATGGTGGCGCCTTACACCAAATACTTTGGCGGAAATATAAAATTGCGTTTATCCCAGACGCAGGGAGCTGGTTCGATAGAAAAATGGACTGTATTAATGCGGGGTTGAAAAAGTACGTGGGTAGGTCTAACCTTGCAAATGCGACACGAACTAGGACGACGAACTGGTAAACGTGGACAAAGGAATTTGGCAGGAAACATGCAGCACCACTTACCTGTAGATTCGCCGTCTTCTATATCTGTCCTCCGCGTCGCGTCGGTCGGCAGATGGGTTCGAGTCCTTGCTGGATTCAGGGCAAAGACGCCTTTCACCACAGAAATACGCACTTCCCGTAGTGTTTAGCTAATAGTTCGCAATATGCACTCGCGGCAATTCGCAATCGTAAATTTGTAATAAATTAACAAGGGAGCAGAGTACCTTTGCGAACGTGGCATATGGAGTGCCCCAAGGTAGTGTCCTTGGTCCCACCTTGTTTCTTCTGTACGTTAATGGTCTCTGCTCACTCAAATTGGACAACGCGCTTATATCTGCGTACGCTGATGAAACCTACAGTGACGCAGAGGCTGGTATGCAGAAGGTTACCAGTTGACTGCAACACAATTTGCTCACCCTAAATGTTGACAAAACTACGGTAGTAAATTTTTCAATAAGCATAAAAACAGCTGCTCCTAAACAACTTGCACTCAAATCCCACCAATGCAACTATAGTCTAGGGGTAACTGCAGCTGCCCTGCTTTTGAACGAGTCAACAGTATCAAGTATCTTGGTATTAACATAGACCAACACCTGACATGGGCAAAGTAAATTCAATCGGTTACTTCGCGCGTAAGGAAGCTGTTATACATATTTATAAACTTCGATCTATAGCTGACAAAGAAACTCTCAAGATGATTTACCTGGCATTATGTCAGTCTGTGCTTAGCTACTGCATAATAACTTGGGGTTTCGCTGGTAAAAGTTATCTAATTACTGCTGAACGTGCACAAAGTGCTATCCTAAAGGTGTCTCATAGATTAGGAATCCGATACCCCATACCCAATATGTTATACCGAGAAACGAGAGTGCTAACTGTATATTTTATCAGTGTTACTTAAATTTCATAAAACTGCAGCTGCTACAGAGGTAACGGGTCAGCGCACACGTAGGAAACCTAAGTGGAACAGAGTTTTCTGCAAACTTTTTGGCAATAAGGCTTTCTCTCGTTTTGGACCATACCTGTATGAAAAAGTAAACAATAAGCTTAAAATCCTCCCCATTCCCCAAGTTTAGGTGCAAAAAACAGTTTCAGGATTGGTTGCTTGGGCTTAATTATGCTGAAACGGAAAACCTCTTATCGACAATCGGAGGGAATCGGAGGGAGGAAACGCCCGGGTGCTACCATTGTGAGGATCGACCGGAGGACACAGTGGAGATCTGCCCCACGTGGGAGGAGCACCACCGTGTCCTCGTAGCGGCGATCGGCGGCGGCGACCTCTCGCGTCCGGCCTTGGTTCAATCCATGGTCCGGAGCGAGACAGAATGGGACGCCGTCACCTTCTTCTGCGAAGCAGTCATGCTAGCGAAGGAGGTGGCGGAACGTGAGAGGGAGAGAACCTCACGTCCCAGCCGCCGCGCGAGACGCACCGGGCGTCGAGGGCCACGTGGTGGCCCCCGGCCACCGTAGACGCGGGCCTGTGGACGGTGAGCTATGGGCTAGCTCGCCGTCCGTCCGTCTTATGACGATAGGCCGTGTCGACGGCGTGTTCGTGTTCCACGCGCGCCTCAAAGAGAGTCAGCAAACAGGAAGGGCGGACCCCTTCCTGTTTGCCGAAAGGACCGATGCCTGCCAGGGTTGCGGGACTGTTCGAAAGAGATACCGCGGCCCTGGAACACAAAGGGCAAAGGAAGGAACATGGATGGGTTTTAGTCAGTAAAAGTCTGACTCTCCCTCTGCACTCCCTCCTGCTCAGCCCAGAGCGGGAGGGGTTATTTGATGATTGCCAATCAGAAAAAAAAGGGGCGACGACAAGCTTTATGTTAATGTTTTTTTAATGGGAAAAGTTTGTATTTTTTTTTGTATTTTTACTACATTTAGGGGTTTTAAAAGTGAAAGATCTACCACCACAAGGACGTGAGGTGCTTGCATCTCGCGCAACACGCAAATACTAGTTTTAATGTTAATATAAATATTGGTTTTGATACAAACATACGAGTATTTACAATAGTTCTTCTAACAGACTTTAGAAACAATAGAAATTTGGAATAAAAGCGGAAAGAAAACCAAAAACTGTAAAAACTAAAAAACACTGTTACTACGACAATCAACAATGACGTCTGTCAACGTCGCCAATACAAAAATGGAAAATAGCAAGAAAATAGTATGACAACGATATGTTATAACTAAATGATGACTAAATGATCACGAGAGCTGCATCCCAACGTGCACGCATACCAACCCCGGACTCGTCGCTCAGCTCCGCCTCGCCGCCGCCGGAACCCGGACCACATGTGTCACCGGCAGCGGCAGTCGCGTCGAGCTCGAGTGATGAATATTTCTCTCCGCTGACGTCGCCAACGCCTGTGCGTTGGCAGGGGAGAGGCCGGCCACCGAGAAGCTTGGGACTTAGGGGCCATCCGGCCCCGAGCCGGTTCTGCCAGTGGTTGTGTGCAGCGCATAAGACGGACTCAATCAATAAACGAGAACGTCATGTGCGCATACTACGGGTCTAAAGATGGGAGAGGCGCGGGTCATCCAACGCAATCACATGTTGGACGATGCCGCACTTGATAGGCTGCGCCCAGAGGTACTTAGCAATCGTATCATCTTGCCTCAGTCACCAACGCGTGAAACGTCAGCTATTTACGCAATCCCAATGCGTTCTAGTCCTATTGTTGAAGAGGAAGATGATAGGGTTGCTATGTTAAGTAGCCAGTGCAACGACCGATTGAGGAGCGCTTTGCAGGATGCGCTTCGCGAATATCGGTCCACTCCTACCGAACTTAGGCCCCGATTACTACGGTTACCAATGCATAAAAAAATAGGGCGCTGATGTTTGCCCTGGACTCGCAACTCAAGAATATATTCGCGAGTAGCGAGGACCATGTTGATACACACTGACCCTGCACTGTAGGGCTGTTGCGGCATGTCGTTTAGCTAAAGTCAAGTTTCCAAATTGTGACGTAGCTACTCGACCAAAACCAGCCGTACCAGCCTGGCAACGCAGGATCGAGCGCCGTATCGACGGGGCCAGGGTACTTATCGGCAAACTACACTGCTTCAGGGAGGGCAATACTAGTTTGCTACGCAGACGACACGCTGGTGCTGGCACAAGGGAGGTCGCACGAGGCGGCGGCCGAGCTAATGACACGCGGGGTTGCGATGGTCGTGGAGAGGATCCAGCAATTGGGTCTCGAGGTGGCATTGCACAAGTCCGAGGCCATGTGCTTTCATGGGCCTCGGAATGCGCCACCGTCGAGATCCATGCTCATGGTAGGAGGGGTTTCCATCGGCGTCGAGCCGACGTTGAAGTACCTGGGTCTCGTCCTCGACAGCCGGTGGAACTTCGTGGAGCACTTCCGATGTTTGGCCCCCAAACTGGAACGGGCCGGGGCTGCCTTCAAGCGGCTCCTGCCCAACCTGGGGGGTCCAAACGCCTCCTGCCGGAGGCTCTACGCGGGGGTCGTGCGGTCCATGGCCCTTTACGGGGCCCCGGTGTGGGCGCGTTCCTTGAGGCGGCGAGCCGCCCACTACCTGAACGCGCCCCAAAAGGTGGTAGCCGTAAGGCTGGTCCGGGGATACCGCACGATCTCCGGCGAGTCGGCGAGCCTCCTTGCCGGATTGCCACCATGGGATCTGGAGGCGATAGTCCTCGCGCGCCTACACGAATGGCGCGTGGAGGCACTACGCCGGGGGATAACTCCGCTGCCGCGGCAAATTGTCGCTCAGCGGACAGACCTCCGGCGCGATCTCATGGCGACATGGAGAGAGCGACTGTCGCAATCCCGTGCAGGGCACGCCACAATAGTGGCGATAAGTCCCCTCTTTGAGGAGTGGCTAGAGAGGCGCCACGGCGCCCTCACCTTCCGCCTGACGCAGGTCCTCACCGGACACGGTTGTTTCGGGAGGTTCCTGCACGGAATCGGGCGGGAGGAAACGCCCGGGTGCTACCATTGTGAGGATCGACCGGAGGACACGGTGGAGCACACGGTGGAGATCTGCCCTGCGTGGGCGGAGCACCGCCGTGTCCTCGTAGCGGCGATCGGCGGCGGCGACCTCTCGCTTCCGGCCTTGGTTCAATCCATGGTCCGGAGCGAGACGGAATGGGACGCCGTCACCTCCTTCTGCGAAGCAGTCATGCTAGCGAAGGAGGTGGCGGAACGTGAGAGGGAGAGAACCTCACGTCCCAGCCGTCGCGGGAGACGCACCGGGCGTCGGGGGCCACGTGGTGGCCCCCGGCCACCGTAGGCGCGGCCCTGTGGACGATGAGCTATGGGCTAGCTCGCCGTCCGTCCGTCTTATGATGACAGGCCGTGTCGACGGCGCGTTCGTGTTCCACGCGCGCGTCAAGGAGAGTCAGCAAACAGGGAGGGGTCCGTAAGGACCGACGCCTGCCAGGGTTGCGGGACTGTTCGAAAGAGATACCGCGGCCCTGGAACACAAAGGGCGAAGGAAGGAACATGGATGGGTTTTAGTCAGTAAAAGTCTGACACTCCCTCCTGCTCAGCCCAGAGCGGGAGGGGATATTTGATGACTTCCCACTGGTAAAAAAAAAAAAAAAAAAAAGGGGAGGGCAATACACGACCACGTGTTATGCGCTTTGTGAAGCGGGCATTCTCGGGGACTGAAATCAGTCCTCAAGAATTCATGTCCCGTGTTACACAGCGTATTGACTTCCTGAAGCAGAAAGTTTATGCATGGGCCAATCGTATTCGGCGGTATAAGCGGTGGGTTGATCGATACTCGCAGAATCGCATGTTCCAGAGCGATGAGAGGTGGGTATACAGAGCTTGGGAGCGACCCGAGCAAAATATGACAGACGTGTGCCGCCCGGATGATGCCACCACGAGTTCTTTCTGGCGCAGCATCTGGTCGGTGCCCGTCTGTGATACTGAGGCTGACTGAATGCGTGATGTCAAGCAAGTGTATGAACCTATCCCAGAAATGTAACCAATTTTAAAAACACCTTTAGATGTAGCTAAATCAGGTCGCCCGTTACCGTTATTCCGTTGGAAATCACCGGAACCGGACCGACTACACAATTTCTTGCTCAAATGGTTTAGTAGTTCACACACATTTCGTGCATCTCAATTCCAGTCACCCTTAGAGTCTGGGTCTCTACCGCAGTTTTTAACAATAGGCGTTACCCACCTGCTCCATAAGTCATGTAGTCCCGTGGAACCCAAGAATTAGATTATTAGATGGTACAGAGATACATAGGCATATTGATCAGTTAAAGTTAAAATGTAAGGCAAATCAATCACAACCGACTGATGACGTAATACTCAGCACAAAAATAGCGGCCAAAAACTCTAAGCGGCCTTTAGGTAATTCACTGGTTTTTCCTACTGTACCGGTCACGAAAATACCCACAGAGGTATGCTTAGGTGGAGGTGTCGGAAGTTCGGGATGCGGTAGGGATGAGGCGCGTTCGGAACCAGGGTTGATAACGCCAGATTTATCTAAAGGGCTGGTTGATGAACCCAACAGTGTAGCCTCGACCGCTGGTGAAACTCGTCCCGTTAGAAATAGGAAACCTCCCCAAAGATATGGTCAGCCCTAAACATAGTTTAGTTTAGATTAAGTACTAGTTTAAAGTTTTGTAAATGTAAATAAATAGTTATTATTATGTGAATAGATTATAAGTAATTTGAAATTATGTATGTTTATTTTAAGTTAGTTAATAAGGGTGGAAGTATAATGTAGGGTATTTCTAAGTTGTGTCCGATTTAAATTCTAGTCTACATTTTGATGGTCCTAAGCCCACGAAAGTATGAAGGAAAAATTGGAATTACTCTTCAAATAACTTCAGATCACGGCTTAAAAAAAACATTGTAACCCACGTAAATGATGCCTGTGCATGGTAAACAAACGAGCGTGGAGCGCCGCCGCCCGAGAATTGGTGGCCATACAATCGATTTCAAAGTAAACATTTTTCGTTAACGATAACTTTATTTTTTTTGTAATATGACTTATCAAAATAAAAAAGAGGTATTTAATAAAACTCGTTTAGGTTTAATTTGTCAAAGTTTGCGCAATGAATAAAAATTGATCCTGTATATCGTAACTTCTGTAATAAACTTTTGAAAAAACTAAAAAACCAATACGATAAACATGAACTACAAAAAATAGTAAACTTGTGTGGAAATATATAAAAAACCAATACATTGAGGTCGAAAAATTCCGAACCTCCGCTTGATTTACTATCAACAGAAATAAACCCATCCGAAGCCACAAATAAGGTTAACCGCTATTTTGTCAATGTTGGTAAAAACTTGGCTGAAAGATCCTTAAATAGACTAACAGAATTCAGAGGGTAGATATTAATGGTAAGAGATCTGATGGATCTGCGGTCACCATGGGAGTTCCGCAGGGTTCAATTCTGGGTCCTTTCTTGTTTCTGATATATATTAATGACTTACCTTATCACATAAGGGATAATCAGAAGATTGTGTTGTTCGCTGATGATACATCACTTATTTTTAAAATCAAGCGTCAGCTTGATAACTTTGACGAAGTTAACAATGCACTCTCTAGGGTTGTTCATTGGTTTAATGTAAATAATCCTCTATTAAATGAATCAAAGACTAAATTAATTAAATTCTCAACGCCAAATGTCCGGCAGTGCAGTACCAATGTACAACTAAATGGAGTAGAGTTGGACCCTGTTGAGTCAACGGTATTTCTTGGTATAACCGTTGTCGCCAAACTTCAATGGGGCCCTCACATAATCAAATTGTCAGGAAGGCTTAGTTCAGCCGCCTATGCTATTAAAAAGATCCGACAAATAACAGACGTGGATACAGCCAGAATAGTTTATTTCAGTTACTTTCATAGCCTTATGACATATGGGATACTCCTCTGGGGAAACTGTGCGGATGTTAACACCATATTCATTTTACAGAAAAGAGCTGTTCGAGCCATTTATAATCTTGGTCCGAGGGTTTCTCTCAGAGAGAAATTCAAAGAAATAAATATTCTGACTGTAGCCTCTCAATATATATTCGAAAATTTAATGTATGTTCAAAAAAACATATCAAAGTTTGTCAAAATGTCTGATGTTCACAGCATAAATACTAGGAATAAACACAATTTAGCTGTACATTCTACTCGTCTCCACAGAGTAAGCAACTCGTTCATGGGTCAATGTATACGCTTCTACAACAAGCTTCCCATTGAAATTCGTAATTTACCCATTAAGAAATTTAAAAACTAAACTTTTAAAAAAAGGTTATTACAAAATATCAGATTACCTAGATGATAAACGCGCTTGGGAATGAACTGCTCGCTTAGCCTGTGATATCTTATTCATATGCCTATGCATGTTAGACAATTTTTTTTTTTTTAATATTAATTTTAATTTTATTTTTGACATTGAATTAATTTCCTCAAATATTGTATTATTGTTTATTACTCGTATTTTTTTTTTTTTTCTCTGATGGTGACATGATTCATTGACATGATGACATAACTCATTGACATGATAATATTATTAATTCAGTCAAATATGATTTTGTTTGTGAATGTGAGTATCATGTATGTGACGACTCAATATATATCTATTACGTGACACCGGACAGTCTGACGGGTTTGAGTATTTTGTAAGTGGCCTACTCAAATGTTCTGCAGATCTGGTATTGTCGTGTGACGGGTCGTTGAGCTCCCTAAAATGTTGGTTGAGCTACACGATGACTGATGCATGCGTGCCGTCTGTCGGGACAGGTCAACTCAAACCTGCTATGGCTCTTTCCTTAAAAGACCATACCAGACAATGCCTACATGATCACACTCACACTCACGTTGATATAATTTAAAATAATAGTGTCTGGACTTTAAAAGAGACCACGATCCCTGAGTTTGTTTCGGCATTTCTTCTCAGGGGTAGTCAGTTAGGAAATGCCGGCGCCAACGTTCTTTTAAAAACAAATTATTGACATGTAAAAGTGATTTTAATATCCTATTTGCAAAATAAATAATTTCATTTCACTAATATCCTCCCACTCAAAACACAGTTAGGACATCTTCCACACTAAATTCTCTTGTTTTATTAGATACGAGTACTGACGTTAGTGAAGTAATTAGAATTTATAAACGGGTTAAAGGATGTCTGCGCAACTGGGTGGGATGATAATACCCAATATTATACTGAAAAGATTTAAACACCAACTGGCTCCTCCGCTAACCCACATTTTTCGGCTATGTTTATCTAAAGGCATTTTTCCAAAATTGCTAAAAAAGTTTATTAACAGTAAATTGATCAAATATCTGGAAGATGCCAATCTTCTTTCAGATAATCAATTTGGGCCTAGGCCTAAAAAATCAACAAGCCAAGCAGTAAACAAATTGACTAATTACATTTCTACAAATCTGGATAGTGGAATGCATACACTTGGGATCTTCCTAGAGCTTGCCAAGGCCTTTGACACTATTTCTTGCACTACTCGTTTGCAGAAGCTTGAAACACTTGGGATAAGAGGAGCACAGCTTCTACTTTTGTCTGATTATCTAAACGATCGTCAGCAATCTGTAAAAATTGGTTCGCATACAAGTTCTGACCTTTCTAATACTTGTTTTGGAATTCCACAAGGCAGTATTTTAGGTCCTACATTATTTTTAACCTAAATTAATGACCTGTGCAGCCTACCACTCCAAAATGGTGTTATTATGTCATAAACGGGTACCGCTTTGTTGTTTCCAGCTAAATCCAGAGCTGAGACCTATGAACATGCTCAGAATGGCTTTAACATTGTTTCTAATTGGCTCCAGAATAATATTCTAAATCACTAAATGCTCATAAAACAAAATACATTTTATTTACAATCAGAAATTCTAACACACCGCTTACCAATCTAAACATTTACGCACATAACTGTAGTACGTACACTGACACTGCATGTACTTGCCCTACTTTAGATAAAGCTGACCACTTGAAATATCTGGGTGTCACTGTTGACTCCAATCTAAATTTCCGTAAACATATCGAGTTACTGTGTACTAGAGCGCGCAAATTAAAATATGTTTTTAAGTATTTACGTAATGTAGCAGACTATAATTTAATAAAAACAGTCTGACCCTGAATCCTCTAAGCTCATTCCCAAGGCGACAGGCGACAGGCGTCTCGGCCACAGAATCATATGAGTTGCTGCGTGGTCGTCCATAATTATGGAGGAGTGGCCTTGTTATGGAGAACCAGTGCGTTTAATAGTGTTTCGGTTATACAGTGTAATAACGTAAGGTTGGTCGCAATGTAGGTAGTGATTGAGAATCGAGAAATTCTTATATTTTTGATGTATATGCCCGTGTGTAACAGTACTAATTTAAGTGAGTTCACCGACTGTTTGGCTGAAATAAATGCAATTCTGGAATGTAATAATGTGGAAAATGTATTTGTGTTGGGAGATTTCAACTCGCACCCGGGTGAGTTATTCTGTAATGAATTGTTAAAGTTTTGTTGTGATTGTCTTAGAACCTGTGCTGATATTGACATACTTGGTATAAGTTCAGACACCTATACGTACATGAGTGACTCACACGGGTGTGTTAGAAGTTGAAAATGAGAAGACTAGATGCATATATATATATATTAATATCCACCGATTATCAATCTTTGAGTGTCAGGATGGTTACTTGTTGTTGTGTTGTTATTTACCGTGTCTAAAAATATCTCTAAAAAGGTATGCAGAGAAAAGGGGTTTATGAAGAGAAGCACAGAAAGACAAGACTATTCATTTATTTCGATTAGGCTTGTCAGATCTCTATAGGTAACGTTAATTACCTATCAAGCTACGTCCATTCGCAAACCTAGGTCTTCGTGGAGAAGAATGGACTAGAAACAAAGTATTATGCCAGGACAATTTTACGTTATCCTGGACCATTCTCAAGTTATAGCAATTTATCATTGTAAATAAATAAAAAGCAATATAAGCCATATTATAACACATATTTCTAGCGGGTTCCCTCTATCTGGCAGAATCTTGATGCTCCGAAATTTATTTGGCATAACACACTTTGCATAATCTTCTTTAAACGAATATTGTTAAGGCATAAAAATTTAATAATTATAATTATTTTTTGGCCGGATGTTTATATGTCCGAATTTACAATGACATACTTTTAAAATGGCAGAATTTTATTTGGCATACTATGAAGATAGCAGAATTTCATTTCGAATAATTTTATTAGGCTTATTGTCATTTCTATAAATAAGCATTTTTAACCTAAAATAAATACAAAAGTTAGTGTCAGATACGAATCGCTGCAAAACCGACTTCACGTAGTCTTGCAGGCGTAGGCGCGGAGGGGTGAGGTGGCCCGCGAGCTGAGGAGCAGGTGGTTTTAACAAATTATCTGCGACGATAAGCTAGATAGATGAGTCTTTCAATTAATGAATATATGCCAAAAGAAATATATACGATGTGTATTGGATATGCAATGTATGCCAAAAGATGATTCTAACTGTAATCTTTCTGAGATATGATAGTTCTGCCTATTAATGGATATCGATATGATATTTATGCTAAAAGACAATTCTGACTGTGAACTTTCTGCGATGTGATGGTTCTACTTTTTAATTCTTATGGATACGAAATTTATGCCTAAAGATGATTCTGACTTACAAAATTATGAGTTTTGAATGTATGATAAATAAAAAATAAAAGAAAATATCGCTGGACATTACACACAGCGCCATCTAGGTGCCACACTAAGCAACGAGGCTTGTGTTGTGGACACCAGATAGTTGATGTTAACTACATAGATACTTTTTTTTTGTAAATACATACTTATTATATACAGGGTGGAATTTTGTAGTGCCACCTGGAGGGATAGTACTCTTAATACTGCAGATAAAAAATTTTACTCAAAGGAAACATTCCTTTATTTTTGAATAGAAAGCAAACTGCATTCAAAGATTTTCGAAAATTCTCTTCTCCCACACCCGGGAATCGAACCGGCTAAAATCTGAAAAAATTATACCCTGTACTTTTATTGCATCGATCGTTAGGGTCAATTATAATGATGAAATCTCTCTAACAAACATGATACATTAAATGAAAGGAAAACCAGGAAATCTTAAATTAATGTAATTATTTACAAAAAATGCTAAACTAACTAATTAGTTGCTCGAAATGGGCTCCATTCTCTTGGATACACAAATTTATTCTTTTAACGAATTCATTTCTAGTAACCTTTAATAAAGTGTTGTGGTGAATATTATAAATCGTATTCTGAACTTCAACTCTCAACTCGTTGTCATCGCATAAGATTTCATGTAAATTTGATTTTTTACATATCCCCACAAAAAAAATTCTAATCAAAATCAAAATCGAAATAGTTTTGCTGAATAGTTTGCCGTCTCTTCTTGAAACCACCCGTATTCTTTAAATTTTCTACCATTCTTTTCAATACGAACCGAGTTGGTGCCTGTCGGTCTTGATATCTCTCTCCATACCACCGCAGAGCTAGATTCACGTTTTTGTTATTTAAAAAATAAGCTTTCATTAAATCAAACTGTTCTTGATAAGCCATTTTCACCGTGAGACAAAATGTGAAATGAGTTGTAAAAACAATCAAATGTGAATAACAACTGTGACAATCTAATTTTCAAATTATAATCTAACATTCCATATTTAAATTACTTCATACACGCAGCTACGAGTATGTCGCAAAGGAGTCTGCATTACAAAAGATGGATGTTAGTTAAAGAGCTTTAACTTGACTCATTGAATTTGTAACTTCAAATTTCCTGGCTTTCCTTTCATTTAATTTATCATGTTTGTTAGAGAGATTTCATCCTTATAATTGACCCTAACGATCGATGCAATAAAAGTACAGGGTATAATTTTTTCAGATTTTTGCCGGTTTGATTCCCGGGTGTGGGAGAAGAGAATTTTCGAAAATCTTTGAATGCAGTTTGCTTTCTATTCAAAAATAAAGGAATGTTTCCTTTGAGTAAAATTTTCTATCTGCAGTATTAAGAGTACTTTCCCTCCAGGTGGCATTACAAAATTCCACCCTGTATATAAACATCCATGACTCGGAAACGAATGTCCATGCTCATCACACAAACATTTGTTCCTACCGGGATTCGAACCCGGGACCCTAAGAACGTAAGGCAGCCTCACTACCGCTGCGCCATTCGGGTCATCAAATGAGTGTCTGCCAAACGATTTTCTGCGTAATGAAGTTTATGCTATCCGTTGTTATGCAAAATAATATTATGACATAAAAAGTTCTGCTATAAAAGGTAGACCCATTTCTAGCACATAGTTGTCAGAAATATTCATAGTATAATATCAAATAACTTACATAAACATTGTAGAAACTTAGGGTAATACAAATAGGTTCCAGCTTTACATATTCGGGATCTCCATTACTATGTCACTTTTAAACATAATACTATACACATTGCACACACAATATACCACTAAGGGTATGTCTTAATCTTTAGAACACTTGCAGCAAGAAGCCCCTAATTAATCGGCAACAACTATTTTTATACACGTCTAATAATAGAGTAAGATCCCAGGGCCACCAGACGTCACGTATTTTCTGACGAAGGAAATGTGGACGATTGAGTAGTGTTACTAAGAACGCATGCCTACCTGCTAGCTTGCTTAGACGGCACGGAATCAAGATACTTACAAACATTACTTACCTCACGTAAATTCTCAAAGCTGATTTTTAGTAATAGTAATAGGATATTTATTTGCGTAAAACATGATATACAAAGGTGTTGAGTACAAATTTAAATGGCACAAACATGTTTAGCTAGGATAAGACCAAGCATGCAACATTTAAAAGACAGGTAAATAGGTAACTAATGAGGCATCAGCAATGAACAGTACATTACAAACAATTTTTTTATCTATAAATTCTTTTAAGCTATAAAAACTATATTAAAGTAACCATTTATAAAAGATAGTTTTAAATAATTTTGTATTTAATATTTTAAAATGCCTCTGTATTTTATTATAAATGCGCACACACATTGCTAGGCAGTTGTTATTGTATTTAGCTAGCCTACTTAAATCATTCAACATTAATTTATAGGGATCTCGTCTGTTCCGAGGATTCACATCATTTACAGTCTTATATAATTGTTTGTTTTTCATTACAAACATACATATTTCGTAAATGTAAAGTGACGGTAATGGTAACAAACCAAGTTTCTTAAATATCGGTTGACATGAGTCGTCAGGTTTAAGTCCACAAATTGATTTCATGCACTTTTTTTGGGCGATGAATGCTATACGGAAGTCGGTGCTATTAACCCCACATTACAAGCCTATAACGTAGCACCGATTCAACATAGGCTTGGTATGATAATACAGCAGTTTTTATATCAGTTACATTTTTGACTTGTTTAAGTGCGTATACGAATTTATTGATTTTAGTGCTGACATTATTTGTTCATTATTCTTTCCATTTAATTTCTTTATCTATTATTACACCTAAGAATCTTGTATGCGTTACTTCTTTGATTTTGTTAATATTGAGTTTAATGTCATTTTTATAATTATTTGATTGATTAAATTGATTGAAAACTGATTTAGGTATCTAAATTTATCTTTAAATGGTTAATGTCAAAACAATGCAGTAATTTGTCAATTTTATTATTAATGTCAAGCTCATGATCTAGAATTGTATTATATTTTTTATTGGATGTCACTATAATAGATATGTTGTCGGCAAATAGTATGCATTTATGATTAGTTATTTTTATGATGTCGTTTATGTAAATGAGAAATAATATTGGGCCCAGTATGCTTCCTTGTGGAACGCCATGCTTATTATGTCTATATTCGGATGAGTAGGATATTATGTCATTATTTTCATTCTTCTTATATATTGTGACACGTTGTTTTCTATTAGTTAAATAGGACGCTAGCCACTGGAGTACCGGTGCTCTAGTCCCAATAGCTTCTAACTTATGTAGCAATATATCGTGTGACACCAGATCGAAGGCTTTCGATAGATCAAAAAAAAGACCAGTAGTCATATAATTATTATTATTTGAAAGTATAGCATGCATAAGAGAAAAAATAGCCAACGATGTGGATTTGTTCTTTTGGAATCCAACTGCTTGTCACTTATAATATGAAATTTATTGCAGTAATTAATTAATCTTTTATACATACATTTTTCATAAATTTTAGATATGATGGGTATTAAAGTTATAGGTCGGTAATTATTGATGTCACATTTACATCCCTTCTTGAATAAAGGCTTTATTATGGACAGTTTTAATTTATAAGGAAAGGTTACATTGGAAAATGACAGGTTTATTAAACGAGTTAGAATATCAGACAGTTCATTACTACAAGCTTTTATAATTTTTGTATTTATTTCATCATAGGCCTCCGACCTGGTGTTAGACAGGGATATAATTTCCTGTCGTACCTCGTTTACCAGAATTGGTCTGAGGAACATTGTGTTGACACACGTATTTTTGTAGATGTTTTTATTTGCGTTTTTTCTCCCTTGTACATGCGTTAAATTTACATAATGGTTATTAAATATATTGGCCATTTTTACAGGGTCTGTAATTATAGTATCATTTAATTTTATTCATTCTACGTTGTCTTTGTGAGTGTTATTATTATTTATTTCATTTTTAATGACGTTCCATGTGGCTTTACATTAATTGTCATGGGTATGAATATATTTTATACTTGCATTCTTTTTTTAATTATAAATACATTTCTTTAGCAGACTAGAGTAATTATTACATTTATTTTTATTATTTACATTTTTATTTTTGTAGTACAGGTACCGTAGCTTCCGTTTAGTTTTGCAACTTTGTCTCAAACCTTTACTTATCCACTTTTGTTTGTTTTTATTATAGCTATTGACTTTCACTCTTACTTTGGGAAAGCAGAGATCATAAAATAGACACACCAGTTCATGAAAGCCATCGAATGCGGAGTTCGTGTCAGTCTTTAGATAAATGACCAAGAAAGATTTTGCAAGCATTTCTTAAATTTTCGGATGTTGTCCAAATTATAGTATCTTTTATAAATATAGTATAATGCTGATTTTTATGGTATCTGTTCAGCTGGAAAGCTTAACATTTGAGCTGTGTCATGATCTGAAAGATGTAGGGGAAGTACAGTGGCAGTTGCATTGGCAATATTGCTTATGATATGGTCAATACAAGTCAATTTTCGAGTAGGAATATTAATGTGGATTTTTAAATTATAATTGTTGGACAAGTCTTGCCATCTACTTGTGATGTTACCTTTTTTAAGTTACTTCTAAGCCACAAGCTTCAAACGTGTTTTGAGTTGCAAAGTTTTTCACAAATGATAATTCTTTATAATATAAACTTTTTTCACTAATATACAAGTGCCACCTCTTTGTTTTTCTCTACAGAAGTTGGTAGCCATTTCATAGTTGTATATTTTAACATAATTTACGTATATTTTAAACAATATCCTTAATAATAAGTCGCCAATACTCCCAGACACTTTTCGTCGTCCGTATTGCTTTGCAGACGCTTTAAAGCTCCCAAAATAATTACTAAACTTCACGTAAATTCTGATGCTCCATTTTTATATATGTCCACCAGACAACTATTATTAAAACCTTTTACAAGAAGCCAGACCGATCCAAGGGGCCATCATCCCCTAAATTCAATTTAATGCCTCTGTACTCCCTATGTACAGAAGCCAGCACATCAAGCTACTACAATCCGTCAAATTTATTTAATAGATATTCAACTTTATCGTTAAATCATATTATATTCAAATTTCTTTAATAGATATTCAACTTTATGGTTAAATCATATTTTATTCAAATTTCTTATATTCAACATTATCGCTAGGTTTATGATTGATCGGGAAAATTTGACGTGTGAGTCTATCTGGCAGGCCCCAAAGAGATTTATCAACAAGTGATAGGTTTTCATAAAGACATTATTTTGTATCTATAGAAAATAAATAAGATACATTTTGTACCTCGACAGTTTTTGATTAAATGAGGTTTCCATGAGGCGTCTAGCTAGCGGGGCCCCTACGATTATTTTAATTGATTACACCTTCAGATCGCCTAATAGTGCTCCGAGTTAGAAACAATTGTGTACCTTTTTTTATAATATATATATGTATATATATATAATATAACTCCTCCCGCTCTGGGCGGAGCAGGAGGGAGTGTCAGACTTTTATTGACTAAAACCCATCCATGTTCCTTCCTCGCCCTTTGTGTTCCGGGGCCACGGTATCTTTTTCGAACAGTCCCGCAGCCCCGGCAGGCATCGGCCCTTGCTAAAAGAAGGGGTTCTCTTTTGCTGACATCTCTTTGAGGAGCGCGTGGAACACGAACGCGCCGTCGACACGGCCTGTCTTCATAAGACGGACGGACGGCGAGCTAGCCCATTGCTCACCGTCCACAGGCCCGCGCCTACGGTGGCTGGGGGCCACCACGTGGCCCCCGACGCCCGGTGCGTCTCCCGCGGCAGCGGACGTTAGGTTCTCTCCCTCTCACGTTCCGCCACCTCCTTTGCTAGCTTGACTGTTTCGCAGAAGGAGGTGACGGCGTCCCATTCCGCCTCGCTCCGGACCATGGATTGAACCAAGGCCAGACGCGAGAGATCGCCGCCGCCGATCGCCGCTACGAAACAATTTATGTACCTTACAAATTAAAAATTTCGACTTTCTGTGAGCTACTTCTTCCTTCTTCTTCTTCTTTACTTCCCTTTTTTTCTTCTTTTCTTTCTTTCTTCTTTGGTTTTTATATACCTGACTGGTTTACTAAAAGTAACGAGTTCCGCTTTTTTTGGTGAAAATCCTCGTTTTTGTAACACTGCTACCGCATTTTTAATTTCCTTATCTGGCAACAGTGCTCACAAGAAAAGTATTCAGTGATCTACTGTATAAATTAATCATAAGGGGCCACCTAGACACTTCATAGAAACGTCATTTAATCAAAAACTGTCGCGGTACAAAATGTATCTTATTTATTTTGATCAGAATATTTAAAAAAAACACAATTTGATGGAGAAGCCATTACATTTTTTTTTTTTTAACACTTCAAATATTATTATTTTCACACACGTTGTTACTGAAATCACAGGCAGCTGTGATTTCAGTAACAACGTGTGTATTTAATACTTTTCACGGAGGATGAAACATTAAAAAAAGTGTCAAGTGGTTTTAAAACATAAAATGAGGAAATGAAATGAGGATAATGCTGAAGATCACTATGACGATTTATATTCTGGACCTTGCCAAAGCGTTTGACATTGTTTCTGTACCCATGCTCATTCACAAGATGGAAAGAATAGGCGTAAGGGGGGTTCAAATCAAACTTTTTGATGACTACCTGAGTCAGCGTACACAGTTCGTTAAAGTGGATGATATCGTCAGTAAGGAGCGCACTGTCACCTATGGTGTGCCACAAGGTAGCGTACTCGGGCCGACTCTCTTTCTCATATACATTAACGAGCTGAGTATGCTCAATGTCCCAAATGTTCAAAGGAACACAGAAGGACTGCTTAAGGTACTACTCGAGGAGGCAGAGGCAGCGGTGTACGACAACGTCAAATCCCAAGTCATCAAAGGGGAAATGACGGGGTCGTACATGGCAGCCTACAGCGCGAAGAACGGATTTGTAGCCCTGGACGAGGAGGAAACGGAACGCGTGGGCAAAATAAAATTCCGAACACCAATTGACGACCCGATAGTGGTTACCGCCAAATGTACCAAGATCATGCTGGACGATAAGATCGTTGAAATGGCACAGTCCGTTTCGGGGATCCCGGACAACACAGCATCGCAGGGAAGTTGGACGGTACCCAATATCAGGTGGGTAAACGGAGTTCCAGGTTGCGGCAAGACAACCTGGGTGGTGAAACACTTCGATGGGGAGAAAGACGTTGTAGCCACCACGACGACCGAAGCTGCCAAAGACCTCAGAGAGAAGCTTGCGCACCGCTTAGGAGACCGAGTAAAGACAAAGGTGCGCACTATGGCCTCAATCTTAGTCAACGGGTTCAAGAAAGAAGAGAAATGCTACCGCCTAACGGTAGACGAGGCTCTTATAAACCATTTTGGGGCCATAGTTATGGCTGTAAAGTTGTCAGGAGCAAGCGAGGTTATCCTCATCGGAGACGTAAACCAGCTACCATTTCTGGACAGACAGAACCTTTTCAAGTTAAGGTATACCCGTCCAAACCTGGTGGCTGGCATCACCCAGGAGCTGCTTTGCACACACCGCAATCCGATGGATGTGGCATTTGCGTTGAGCGAAATATACTCCGGTATATACTCCTCCAAGTCGTCGCTGTCGCGGGTCCACTCACTGAGCGTCAAAGGTTACACAGGAGCGCAAATACCGAGCACTGCCCAAAACACCCTATTTCTGGTTCATAAGCAAGAGGAGAAAGCCTCTCTCATGGGCCAGGGATACGGGTCCGGCGAAGGGTCGCGCACGCTAACCATCCACGAGGCCCAGGGTCTGACCTTCGACAGCGTAATTATCATCAACACCAAGTCCAGAAGACTCCTAATCCACGACAGCATCTCCCACGCGGTAGTGGCGGTGTCGAGACATACAGTCAGTTGCGTCTATTACACAGACGACGCCGACGACGGCCGCTTTGCAAAGAGAGCGATGGATGCGCCAACTAACACGGTCGCCGAGTACAACTTGAAGACGGCCATGCAGCATCGAGACGCAGTCGTTGTGGAAGCTTTGCTCAGGCTAGCGAAGTCCCTGGTCAGACGACGAAATTAATAAAAAAAAATATAAAAAAACCCATCCTAACCCCAAAACCCAACGCCAAAAGAACCCAATCCCTAACAACTCTCAATTAACAAAAATAGTTTATGTACAACTGCATGGCAGAGTGAGTCTGTCATACTCACGTAAAAGCTTTGCTGATGGTGGCGCTGCGCATCCGGTCGTTAAGTTCCCTAAAAAATGGTTGAGCTAAGCGGCACGGATGTGCAGGTCTTGTCCGTGAACGGATGCCGTTGGTTGGAGCTGGTCGGCTCACTTTGCCATGCAGTTATCAGACCTCTGTCTTCCAAATAATATTGTGTAACCTTAGTTAAGAAACTTTAGATTTAATTAGTCGTAAATTAATTTAAACAAAAAATGTAAGCCTGACAAAAAAAAAAAATGAAAGATGGACTCACGTAGATTTTAAGTTATAACATATAAGTTTAAGTATAATGAAACGTGTCCGATGTAGGAGCACGAATGTCACTCTAATTTATAAAACAAAAAAAAAGCAAACAACCAATAATTTAAAAAAGGGCGCGGACCACCATGTCTGCGGTAGTATTACTCATTAAAAAAAAAAAAAAGTCCCAAATGGTAGAATTATAAGTTTCTCAGATGACACTGCCCTTATCTTTAGCGCAAATTCATGGCATGAAGTTTACGCGCATGCGCAGGCAGGTTTTGGTGCTGTAATGAGGTGGCTCCATAGCAATGTGCTTACCCTAAACACAGATAAAACAAAGTATATTGCCTTTTCCCTAAAGTCGACGCAAGAATCTCAAACGACACCATTATACTCTTTAATAGCTCACTTCTGCTCAAATCAACACGCAAAAGCTTGTGACTGCACCCGCCTACAAAAGTAACTAGTCTAAAGTACCTAGGTATTATAATAGATTGCAACTTGAGATTTAAGGAACACATCAACACCCTCAGCAATAGACTGCGTAAATTAATATTTGTTTTTAAGACCCTAAGAAATGTGGCTGACGTCCAGCTGATGAAATCGATTTACTTTGCCCTCGCTCAGTCTTTATTAACCTACTGTATAACGTCCTGGGGTGGTGCACCCAAATTCACAATCTTGCAACTGGAAAGAGCTCAGAGAGCTATCTTGAAGGTATCTTCCTTTCTACCATTTAGATATCCCACAGCAATGTTATACAAAGAGGCTAAAGTCCTAACTGTGCGTCAACTGTTTGTTTTACAAACGGCCCTGAAACAGCATGAGCTCCTTATCTTCAACTCCTCACTTTTAAACAAAAGACGTTATGACCCAGTAGATCGTCATGGTAAACGACTAACTACCATGTTTTCAAAACGTTTCTTCTGTTACCTAGGTCGTTTTCTCTGTAATAAAATAAATAGGACGCTCCCGGTCTATGATCTTGCGAAAACCAAATGTAAATTGAAAATTACGAGCTGGCTTCTGGAGTTAAGTTATGACACTAAGGAAAAGCTTCTAGCTGCCCTGAAATAATGTGCTTGTCGAAGAACACAGCCAAGATACATCACAATTCTAGAGAGCATCCAGCTAATTACAGTTTTTCCTCTTCCTTAATCACATGCACACACGCTCACCATATACACACACCCATCACATACACTCACTCATATACTCACACACACACGTACTAACCCCTGATTGGATAATTAGTAATTACCATTGTTGTAAAGTGTTTATTTATATATCTTTTCCTCAATATTAATTTCCGCATTAATTTGTGTACCATTGCATAATTCAGTCTAAATGTTCTTCTGAAGGGGTGGAGACCTGGTGTCCTGAAATACAGGCTTTCATCTAGCTTAGGCACCAGTCTCCCACAATATGAAAAACACATGTATTGTTCACGAAACCTAATAATTTACCTATGTATTGTGGTGAGAAAATAAATCTTTATCTTATCTTATCTTTATCTTATCTTAATATCAAGATTGGCTGGATGATGAATTGTCTAATTTCAATGACGATGATAATGAAGATTATAGGCACTACTCAGAAATGTTGAGAGATTAATATTTTTCTAGTTTGTAATTTTTTAAGATTAATTCCCAATAAATAATTAATTTAAATTTTTTTTGTTATTCAACAATTTTGTTAACACTATCGAGTTTTTGAAATTCCTGCAAAAAAATATTGAAGTTTTTCGAATTTATCAAAACAGCTTGCAGGATTAAATTCTAAAATTATTGTAGTCACATGAAATAAAACCACTGTAACTCCAATCACCACGAGTATATTCCTTATAATCACTTCACGCATAAACAAAATGCAATACTTAATTATAACTCTTATCAGCTATCGGACATAGATTCGACTAAGTAGTCTTTACACCACTGAGGTTAACGAAGGAACGAATACCGAATCTACTTTTTGCCCAAGCCAAGTGTCTTTACCCCACTACATTACCATTTCTCTAACTAAAATGACGAGATACAGTCGTTACCGGTGTTGCCATTTTAATGTTTTAAAAAATATACTAAAATCGAGACAAAAATATACCAAAATCATGACATTCGGGTATCTGATAAAGTGCTGTCTCCCGACGCAAATTTTAATCCTAATAGTACCTACCGGTAAAACGAATAAATACAGTATATATAGCTGCCTGCCATTTGATTAATTTCCTTAAATATATTAAAACTTAACGTTTTATCATGTATTGTTACATATCATGTATGTAAATTGTGATTAATACACTTTAAAAAGAACCTAAATTCAATCATGACATTTGGTAGCTTTTAGCTATAGAGGTTTATAGATATACAATGTGTTTTTTTTATATCCCATAACTCTAGGGTATGATTGAGGCCATATCAAAGAATCAACTGGCATATGAGTTATGTTCCAATCCTTCGTTATTTTTTTTTTCATTTTTCATACAAAATAATTCGGCAAAGTCACGATTATTAATGTAAAACACCCTTACGTGAAATATGACAACGTCGCATTTTCTTAGCTTTAAATATGAATGATTGGTTTGAATAAAAATGAATTACTTACCTACATATTTTATTTTACTATTTATTTTACTACACTACTGCGAAGTTTGGCAACCTCGCAAAAGTAAAGATTCGTCATAATGGTGACAATTTTTGACCTAATTTAATTATGATTGATGATATCTCCGAAACGATGCATTTTTGGACCACCTATTCGAGGAGTTTTAGTGTTATTTTTACCTACAGAATATAACCCTAGAGATGGGATATAAAAAAAACAGGTTGTATATCGGTATATAATTATATTATCGTTTTAAAATGTATGACTAAAACTTAATTCTTAATTCACACAAAAAAAAATTCAACGTAGTAAGATAAAACAAATTACCTAACCAGAATACTATTTTTCCTTTCAAAGTTATGTAACTACTAACTGCCTAACTATGACTAATCTTTATTCGGAATCACTATTACGCTCACTAGAGCTACTATTATCAGTATTATGTATTTCCAGAGCTTTTATGTGTATCCAGGGCCTAATTCTGTCATCGGCTATAATGGTGTTATAAGGTTTACCTCTTTTATTAAATCCAGGAACTTCAGATATCCTGTACCGATCATTCCCTAATATTTCAGTTATTTTATAAGGACCCACAAACATATACAGGAGCTTTGTACTTCGGTTGTTATTTCCAAAATTATTCTGCAAAATTTTACTAAGTCAACTATTTTGTAAGTAGGAGCTGGTGCACGATTTGTTTCATGTCTTTCTTTCTACTTGGCTTGACCTTTCACGATACTGTTACTTATTTCTTCTCTAATTTGTTGCAAATTGGGGTTGTTCACATCGTCATTATTACCAATATTGGGTTTGTTCAATAAATCATCGTGCAACTTAAATACAAACAAAGCTTCTGTCGCGGTTTTGCGAGTTGAGGCATTGACAGTATTATTAATACCAAATTGAAGCTTGCCCAGACACTTGTCCCATTCACGCTCATGACCAAAAGCATTTTGGGCAGCTAA
This sequence comes from Eugnorisma glareosa, assembly GCA_947578425.1. NCBI lineage: Eukaryota > Metazoa > Arthropoda > Insecta > Lepidoptera > Noctuidae > Eugnorisma > Eugnorisma glareosa. Next base: position 3,694,825 of record OX387968.1, on the reverse strand, counting down.
TGAATTTAATATCGTTTGATTATACCTTTCTGCCTGGCCATTAGCTCTGGGACAAGCGACCGCATTAAGTACATGTTTGATGCCGTGAGCATCACAAAAGGTCTGAAAAGCTGCAGATGTAAAGCTATTACTGCGATCAGACACAATTCGGGCTGGGATTTCGAAGTCATAAAAGATTTTCTCAAGAACTTTAACTGTGCTCTTAGTCTTTTGATCCCTAACGGCTCTGACAAAGACATATTTAGTAAAACCATCTACGACTGTAAAAATGTAGCAATTGCCATCTTTACTCCTAACAAAAGGACCGAGGTGATCTATATGGATCGTATCAAACGGTATGTTTATCTTTTTTATTATTATTTTATATTACAAATGGCCTGACTTTTGTCTTGAAGAGGTATCCTTATCGTAGGCACACTCTAAATAAGCTGCGACATATTTCTTGACAAAATTTCTTAGTTTGGGAAACCAATAATCACGGCGAATACTTTCAAGAGTTTTGGCGTAACCCAAGTGACCAATATCGTTGTGGTTAGCACGACATATCTGCCACCTTGCACTTCGTGGTACAACGAGACATTGACGATCATCAACCTTTCTATACACAGCGTAATTTTTAACCACATAACTTTTCTAATATCCTTGCATTCAATATTGTCTTCAGGTTTTAGAATATTATGGATTCGAGAAATGTCCGGGTCTGCTATTTGTAAAGTTAAGATCCAATTCTGTTTCTCAATAGTAAACACAGAGACGAACTCGTTATTATCTGGATCCACGGGTAGTTTGGTGTTTCTGCTCAATGCATCCGACATTTGAGTACCTGGACGATATTCAATGTCGAACGCATACTCGCTTACTTAGAGCCACCACCTAGCTATCCATGGAATCAGATCCCTTTTAGTCATTGTGGTTAGTAGAGCTGCGCAATCCGTAAAAACCTTAAAATGTAACCCCAAAAGATATACCCGAAATTTCTTTAACGAGCACACTACGGCCAACGTCTCCAGCTCATAGGAATGAAGGTGCCTTTCCTCGGGGGTTTTTTGCCTACTAAAAAAAGCGACAGGCTTTAAAACCCTCGAATCCCATGCATGAGAATTCCTCTGTGTCTGTGTCTAACTCGGTTTCAAGTTTGGGGTCGATCAACAAGCTTTCCCTTAAGAAAATTAAAAGCGTGCTCCGCAACATAAGACCATCGCCACTCGGAGTCCTTATTTAATAAGGATGTGAAAGGACGCGCAATCTCTCCATATCCCTTAATAAATTTACGGAAGAATCCGGTCAAGCCCAAGAACTGACGAATTTCATGGACATTACGGGGCGTGGGGAACTCCCTAACCGCCAACACATTGGCCTTACCAGGCTGAATACCTTGCGAGGAGATGTCATACCCTAAGTGTTGTATATTAGTCGCGCCGCGACCTATAATAAACCAGTGTGCATCGAGCCGTTGTCTTATTTAGTCACCTCGTTACGCCTATCCAACAGTGGCGACAAGTACCCTCGCGTTGCATTTTATAATAGTTACGTTGTGATAATGGCGAATTTAGGAATTTTATCGGTATTTGACCACAATTCACAAACGTGGAAAACTTATAAAAATCGCCTCGGCCAATTTTTCATCGCGAACGACATCGAGGACGACGTGAAGAAACGTGCTATTTTATTGAGCGCACTCAGCGATAGTACCCACAAGCTCGCATCGGATCTAGCCTTGCCAAAGGAGCTTGAAAAAGTACCGTACGACGACATCATCGCATTATTGGATGAACACTTTACACCCAAAAGTACAGGGTTCAGCGACCGTTATAAATTCTACGTAGCAGCACAAAATGACGGTGAAACCTTCACTCAGTTCGCAGCACGACTGCGAGGCCTCACTGCTCACTGTCAATTTCTTAATGTGGAGGAAACTTTACGAGATCGTTTCTTCATGGGAATATTGCCAGGACCAGAGAAGGAGAAGTTGTTTGCGTCTAACTACCGAGATCTGACGTTGGCAAAAGCGGCGGAGCTAGCTGATAGCGTGCGCAGCGCGCGCGCCGTTTCGGCCGCGGCAGCGGCGGCGTCGCGCCCCGAGCCGGCGATGGCTGCCGGCGCCGAACAAGTTTTCAAGATCGCGAAGAACGACGAAAGGAAGGCGGCAAATGAAGCGCCATGTTCAGTGTGTGGTTACAAAAATCATAGTTCGTCTCAGTGTCGATTTGCTAATTATAAATGCAAAAAATGCAATGTGAAAGGTCATTTGCGCCGTATGTGCAAAAAAATAAATTACGTAGAAGAGGGAAGTAACGGTGACGACGGTGAGTTATTTAATATACGTTCTTTTAACGGTGAACCAATGACGGAAGTAATTTCGGTAAATGGAGTGCAAATTAAATTTCAAATTGATAGTGGGTCGGCAGTCACTGCGATATCGGAAAGTTTATACAAAAATCATTTTTTGAAGGTACCCCTTAAATCCACCTACAAACGCTTGTTAACATATACAGGAGACCGTATAGATTGTTTAGGTACGGCGCTGTTGTCCTTTTCTTATTCAGAACAAATTTGTGATTTGAAAGTATTTATAGTCCGTAACGGAGGACCTCCCCTTATAGGACGTGATTTTATTTCTGCATTTAAACTAGAAATGTTACCTATTCAGTATGTGGGTCAAAAAGAAATCAGCTGTATTGATAATCTCCAAAAACAATATCCACAAGTGTTTTCGGAAGAGCTAGGTAGGTTTAATAAATATAGGGTAAGCCTACAGTTACTAGAGAATTCTAAACCTATTTTTTTTAAAGCACGCCCTATAGCTTACGCATTACGAGATAAGGTTGATAGGGAGCTCGACCGTCTAGTGAAAATAGGTATTTTAAAACCGGTCGAGTACTCCGAGCGCGCATCACCTGTCGTGCCTGTGTTAAAACGAAACGGCGATATTAGGTTATGTGCCGACTACTCCGTTACAATAAATAAGCAGTTAAAGATAGAACAGTATCCATTGCCGACAGCACGAGAACTTTTTACTAAACTGCACGGCGGTCAAAAGTTTAGTAAATTAGATCTAACTCAAGCCTACGCGCAGTTTGAATTAGATGACGAATCGCAAAAATATACTTGTGTAAATACTCCCCGGGGATTATTTCAATATGTTCGTTTGGTGTTCGGTCTCGCGAGCGCGCCGGCGATTTTTCAACGCGCCATGGAGTGCGTGCTGTCGGGTTTGGACGGAGTGCTGTGCATGCTTGATGACGTATTGATAACAGGCGAAAATGACTCACAGCACATAGAACGGCTACATTTAGTTTTGCAAAGACTACAAGACGCAGGGTTAACACTACAAAAAGACAAGTGTGAATTTTTTAAGGATGAAGTAGAATATTTAGGTTACACGGTCGATAAACACGGGCTAAAAAAATCATCGCAAAAAGTAAGGGCTATTGTAAATGCACCGGCACCCGCTAACGTTAGCAAATTGCAATCCTTTTTAGGCTTGGTTAATTATTATCGTAATTTCGTGCCAGCCGCCTCTTCACTACTCAGCCCATTATATAATCTGCTTCAAAAGGGAAGTAAATGGAACTGGACTGAGGAACATAACAATGCTTTCAATGCCATTAAACATGCCCTCGCTTCAGATCAAGTTTTAGCTCATTTTGATGGAAGTGCACAGATCATTTTGACTGTCGACGCGTCACCCACGGGGCTAGGGGCCATTTTGTCACAGGTAGGTAAAGACAACATCGAAAGGCCGGTCTCCTTCGCCTCCCGTACGTTAAACAAAGCAGAGAAACGGTATGCACAGATACAAAAGGAGGCAACTGCTATTATTTTCGGAGTGCGGCGGTTCCACCAATATTTATACGGAAGGTCTGTACCGTTTGTTTTACGCACTGACCACAAACCTTTGTTATCCATTTTTGGCGGGAGCCGTGGCATTCCGGAGGTAACGGCGAACCGCCTACAGCGGTATGCTATGTACTTGAGTGCATACAATTTCACTATCGAGTATATAAAAAGCGCGGAAAATAATGCAGACTTTCTGTCACGGTTTAGCTTACCTGGGTCAGGTTCATATAATGAGTTCAAGTTCAAGTTCAAGTTGTTTATTTCATAACAAAAATACATTTGTGTCGAAATATTTGCACGGTAGGTACACAAAAAGAAGCAACATAAACAATTAGTATCACAAGTAACCTCGTTCCTCACCCATCTGAAGTTAGAACGTCTATCCAAATTAAAACTAACATAGTCATATTGATACAAAATAAAAATCCCTAGAAAAAATACTACACAAATACATTAAATGTCGAAATACTAAGAATAAAAAGCAAAATTTATAACAAGTCCAAGATATTTATATACAATTTTTAAGATTTTTGTCATTACAAAATTCGTCAATGAAATAATAGGCTTTCTTGATTAACAAAGCCTTGAGTTTATTTTTAAATATGTTGACATTCTGAATATTCTTTAATTCTGCTGGTAATTTGTTAAACAGATTGACAGATTGCACGCGTGACGAGTGTTTGACAACATTAAGCTTTGCCTGCAGATTAGTAGGAAGATCTTTTCTGCGAGTATCTAGTCTATTTTTTCTTTCATCGTCTGTTTCAAACTCGTTTAAGTTTTTGTTTAAATGAGTAAGGAGAACTAAAACATAAAGACATGGTACCGTTAAAATTCTAAGCTTAATAAAATACTCCTTACATGATTCTGTCTGGTTTAAACGAAGCATGGTTCTTAATGCTCGCTTTTGTATAGTAAAGGCTGCCTTAATATTATATTTATAGCTGTTTCCCCAAAATTTAATGCTATATCTAAGTTTAGATTCAACGAGAGCAAAATAGACGGTACGAAGTTGGGCAATAGATAACATATCCCTCAGAGATCGGATAGCATAACACGCACTACTTATTGTATTCGTAATTGAATTTAGTTCTGGCTTCCAATTTAGTAAAGAGTCAATTTGTACCCCTAAAAATTTTAAACTTTCTACTACATCAATTTTGCTGCCTAAGGATTCCACGTCTATTATAGCTTTGTCCCTAACTGTAGATCTAAATATCATAAATTTTGTCTTATTTACATTTAATTTAAGATTATTCATAGAAAACCACCTTTCACAAGCAGCTATTAATACATTTAATTTACATTTTAAGTTCTGCATATTGTCAGCAGCTATAACAGCACTCGTATCGTCAGCAAATATTATCAAGTCAGCATCTGGTAAAATGTCTCTAATGTATTCAATTAGGTCGTTAAGAAATATTATAAAGAAAATGGGGCCCAGCACCAAACCCTGAGGAACACCTCTAGTTACAGTAAATAATTTGGATTTATGAATTTCTTCCACACCTTCTTGAAGTGATTTAATTTCGACGTACTGTTTCCTATTGGTCAAATAAGAACTAAAAAGTTTTAAAACGTTTCCTCTTATACCGTAATGCTCTAACTTATCCATTAGAATGCAATGTTCTACAGTATCAAATGCAGAACTTAAGTCTAGGAATAAGCCGGCAACTTTAAGTTTAATGTTTAGCTTATTTACTACGTTGTTAACCAACGAGTCTATTGCATCTAGTGTCCCTTTACTTTTTTGGTATCCAAACTGATTACGGTTTATTATTTTTAGACTACTCAAATGTTTTACAAGCCTAGATTTGATCACTTTTTCAAAAAGTTTGGATAGAACCGGTAACAATGAAATGGGCCTGTAATTGGCTGGATCCGTTTTAGCACCTTTCTTAAATAGTGGTAGAACTCTGGCTAACTTAAATTGTTCAGGAAAGACGCTTTCATTGACGCAGTTATTTATTATTTCAGATATTGGGTATGCCAGTATATCTATATTATCTTTGATTATGTTCAGGGGTATTTCATCGTGTCCAAATGACTTTTTACTATCCATACCCTTTACCATTTTGTAAATATCTATCGGCATGACAGGATTAAAAGCCATAGACTTATCAACTCTGTCAGTATTCTCAATTAAATGCTTCTTAGCTAGTTCTGGATTGCCAGTGTTTATGCCTTTACTGTTGTCAAACTTTTCCGCAAAAATGTTAGCAATGTCTATTGGGTTAAAAATTATTTTATTATTATGTTTAAGTATTATATTATCATTTTCGAAATTGTTGTCAATTTTTTTTCGAGTTTTATTGACTATTTTCCAAATTTCTTTGCTAGCGTTAGCTGCTTTATTTATTTGATTAGTTATTTCCTTTTTTTTAGCGTTCCTAATCACCTTTTTATAAATTCTTAAATACTTTTTACGATATTCCAATAACGATTTGTCACACTCAGCTTTATTTGTAACATTTGGTAATCTCTTCATTTTGCTGGATGTCCTTATCCCTTTCGTTAGCCATTTAGATCGACCAGTTCTTTTTATGTTAATTTTAACTTTACTTTTTTTATATGTACTTGAATGTAGTTCTATAATTTTTCGTATAAAAGTGTTTGTACCTAAATTCCAGTCGTGCTGCAATAGTTTCTGCCTGAAAGCACTATTATTCTTCTCGCTATATAATCTTCTCTCTATGTATTTAAAATGAACGCATTGTGTAGTAGTAACTTTTTCCAGATACGCTGTACAAAAAAGGGCTGCATGTCCATCCGCTAATTGATTGTGATCAATGTCTGTACTACTAATATTTCTATCACAGGTGTTGGTCAATATATTATCGATACATGATTCGGAGTTATTTCGCACAAATGTAATTGAATCAAATAAATATCTAAAATTATAGCATTTCAACAATGATGTAAACGCACTTCTTTTATTGTCCTGTTTTGACAAGTCAATATTAAAATCTCCGCAGATAAAGCATATTTTATTAAAAAAGTGCTGCAGTAACTTTTCCAATCTATCTAGAAAATCGTCAAAGTTTTTATTTACAGGTGTTCTATAGCAACAGATTATGTAGGAGTTTGTCTCAATGTCCTTTACTCCACATACCTCAAAGCTATCCGTTTTATACAGCCTTTTACAAATGTCCAAGTCCTGAACTTGTCTGTTTTTATGTGCTAGTACTATAGTGCCACCTCTTGTTTTATTTAACCTTGTGTTGCAAGTCATCACGCAGCGGCGGCGCCGGCGGCGCGGGCCGCAGCACAGGGGCGCATGACAGTCACGATGTATCAGACATCGAAGAAGATCGCGCGTCATACATTAATTTCGTCATAGATGGAATTATGCCCATTACCTTTCAGGAATTACAGCAAGAAACATACAAAGATCCGATATTAACTCAAGTGATACATTACATTAAGAACGGATGGCCATTAAAGATAAAGAATGTCAGCCTTAAACCATTTCATTTATGTAAAAATGAATTATCCTTTGAAAGTGGATGTGTTATGCGCGGTCATAAAATAGTGATTCCTGAAAAGTTATGTGCTAAAGTTGTATCTGAACTTCATGGTTCACACCTGGGAATAGTTAAAGCAAAGGCTGAAGCTCGCAGTAGGTTCTGGTTTCCAGGCGTGGACAAGGCTATTGAAACAATGATAGCGAGTTGCGAGGTGTGTCGCAACCTGAGGCAAGCACCAGCCCGAGCGCCGCTCGCAGTGTGGCCATACCCTAAAAATCCATTTCAAAGAATACATATAGATTTTTTGGGACCGATTAATAATAATACCTACTTAGTGATTGTAGACGCGCATTCCAAGTGGGTAGAAGTGTATCTAATGGCTAATGTGTCTAGTAAAAATGTTGTTATAAAACTACAAGATTTCATATCTCGGTTTGGCATTCCACAGACAATAGTTAGTGATAACGGCACTGCATTCATTTCACGAGAGTACCAATCGTTTTGTAGTCTGAATGGTATCTCGCACGTGACGTCACCCACTTATCATCCAGCTAGCAATGGTCAGGCTGAGAGCTTTGTAAAAATAATAAAAAAGGGCATTAAGTCAAGCATAATGACCAGTACGAATCAGAGTGGAGTTAGTGCAAAATTACAAAAATATTTATTCGATTACAGAAACTCCGTAAATTCCACCACTGGTACATCGCCCGCGGAGCTGGTTTTCGGTAAGAAACTTCGTTCACGTTTAGACTTGCTAACTGAACCAGTGATACCATCCTCGTCATCGTCACTTCCCCTTAATGATCATGTGCAACGGAAACAGTACTCGCAGAGTAAGGCGTATGGAGGTACAAACACCCAATACTTTGATGTAGGAAATAAAGTTATATATAAAAATGGAAACAAACCAAATTCATGGAACACTGGCATAATAGTCGAACGTAAAGGAAAAGTAATTTACTTAATAAAGGACTGTGTAACTCAGAAAATTATTAAGAAACATAAAAATCAATTGATGTTGTATAAAGGAACGGATACCACCCTGCCTAACACTTGGGATACGCCAATTGAATTGGAAGACGTCGCAAGTGCACCAAACCCGCCTGTAATTGTGAACACCCCAACAGCCCCATCACCTCCTCTACCGCATGAAGATAGACCAATCCAATCACCACGCCCAGTTGAAGCTGAGGCAGACAGGTCGTTAGAAGAGTTCTACGACACCGCGGCGGGTGAAGGAAGTGAGGTTCAAGTTGAACAGGAAGGTGAGAAGGAGCCAGCAGTTGAAGCAGCGGGAACTGCACAGAATGTGCAAGAGAGGTCGCACCGTCCCGTACCTAGAGTTAATTATAAACAATTCTTCTAGATATAAGTTAGTACTAAGAGGGAGGAATGTTGTATATTAGTCGCGCCGCGACCTATAATAAACCAGTGTGCATCGAGCCGTTGTCTTATTTAGTCACCTCGTTACGCCTATCCAACACTAAGTAACTGACGGTGGTATAAAAAAAAACGACATTTGGAGAGGTTTAGAGTCAGACGACTTTGACGAAAAAGATTCAGAACATCCTCTAACCTCTGAAACATTTCCTCAACACTCCTTGAAGGTATCAACACATTATCTAGATAAGCCAATGCATATTGAAAACGTCTGTTACCTAGTATTTTATTCACCATACGCTGAAAAACAGCCGGCGCATTTGCCAACCCGAAGGGCATTCTTTTAAACTCATAATGGCCGTCGGGTGTGACAAATCCAGTTAGAAGCCGACCGAAACAATTGACCGAAAACAATCACCATGTTATTTAACTTGTGTGTGGGTCACTCTTACCTGCAACTGACAACTTCAGACATTATAATTGCTTAGCCACCATTTAACAAACCCCAGTAAATTAATGGGACAGTGGTTTTGTAGTTACTAAAGTATCGACCCTCCTACAAACTTTTTAATACTACAGCCAACGTATAATTCGATCAATCAAGTGCCCTCTTGCAGACTTTTATAACAACTAACGTGCATTTTATTCAACGTATCCGTTGCCTGCAGGCCGTGTTCCTCCAAGAGATTGGATTGGACGAGGATGACCTCTTCAGCAACAGATTCACCGCCTTGGCTTTATTCCACTTTTACATACGTGCGACTTGCGTGTTGAGTTTGATCATGACCTTCTCGATGGTCATGACCCTTTTGCTTCGGGAGAGGATCTCTGGTGTACAGGCAAGTTTTTTGGGCTAATAATAATGATGATATTTCAGATTCTTGCCAGTATTTGGCCTTTGGCATAACTGTCAGCGCTTGAATTTGAGAAAAGCTGTGGCCGATTCTGAGCGGTATAAACGAGTTTTAATATGTTTTTTTTTTTTGCTAAAAATAAAACAGTTTTTTTATTTTTCACTTTTTAGTGGTACATGTGCTTACCCCTTCACAGCGCACCGGCGTGATGTTATGTTATGAACTGGTGTAAACAATAGACAGCCATAAGATTTCAGCAATCCCAGTCCATTTGCTATCATTTATTGAGGAGTTCCGTTGATTATCTCCGAAGTTCTTCGCCAAATTGAAATGGGACCACTCCGAGAAAGTACTCTTCCAAAAACTACCCAAATTGCTTCAAACGCGCCTATAAAATTTGAAGAGTTCTCTCTATTTCTCCAGGATCCCATCATCAGATCCTGACTTGATGATCATGAGACCACCTGGGAAGCCAAAGTCACCCCTTCAAACAAAAAAAAAATCTTAATCGGTCCAGCCATCTTCGAGTAATCGGGGAACATACATAAAAAATATAAAAAAAGTTTCCGACGATTTGAGAACCTACTCCTTTTTGAAGTCGGTTTTAAAAAAGAAGTTTTTTTTTATTTAAAGATAAAAACGTACATATTTACACAATGCAAAAATAATTCTCCCTTCACAGGAGCTGGTGCAAATGGTAGGAGTGCCCCTCAACACCCTAAGGCTTGCCCATGCTCTGAACATATTCCCAGTGGGGCTGGTCTTTGCCACCGTCGCCACCTTAATCATGAAGTCTACCAATAACCCCTTCATTGAAAGGTCGTCGGGGATCCTCATATTCGTGCTGCTGCTTTTGTACTTCAACTTTGTTGTCTCCATGGCTTTTCTCTGCAGCTATACGTTAAGAGGGAGTAAGTATTTTTGTTTATTTTTAGAAAATTGTTTTTAAACTGGGTAAAGTAACTTTATTCTCAATATATGTATTTGAATGATCTCAATGTTACTACGTTCAGTTTTTTTTTACATTTTAACAATCATGCTCGCTTTGAGCCAGACCGAGGTCGATCAAAGTCGACCATCGACTCGAAAAGCTTCATCCATACTAATATGTTTAACTAATAAATACGATATTATAATCTGTCTGTTTGTCGTATAACTTTTCGCATCTTATAACGGCTCAACGAATTTGGATGAAATTTAGAATCTTAATATAATAAGCGTAATCTGGGTTGAGCGATAGAATCGGAAATTTAGTAAGTAACATTTCTGTGGAGTTTTTTACTTCTGAGCGGAGCTGCGATTGGTCGACCACGGACTGGGTCCATCCTGGCACTTACTGCGACTCAAAATTAGATCATAACTACCGATTTCAACCTTATTTAATTAACTCTTCCGTCCCTACAGTTCAATATGCGGGAAGCTTGTCAGTCGTGTTGTACATTTTGATAGGCGCACCATCGTGGATTTTTCATTTGAAGGAAATGCCGTATGCGACAGTAATAGCGCTAGGCTTCTTACCGCACATGCCTATGTACTGGTTCTGGATTGAAGTTATTGCGAAGGAGATAAACTGTAAGAGTAATAAGGATTATTATGCCGGATATAGATTTTTGAAACGTAACACACGTTGAAACAATCGACCAAGGGTGTAGTCGGCACTATATGAAACTAGAACACAATTTTAAAGGTTATGATATTTTATTCGGGCTTTCAACAGACAACACATGAATCCACAATCATATACTAATTTTTCTGATTGCTTTTACTTGATCTTTTTCACCAACATGCTGAGGGTATTGTTCTTTTAAAGATCGCAATCCTTCAAGTACTTTTTTATAAATAAGAATAAGTTTAACTCGTGAAAATAGTCGAGCGCAATTAGACAATAAGGCGGAAAGAAGTTTGTAGTGGTCGGATTTTCATGGGACTTTTTTATTGAGTTCCTAGAAGAGTGGGGAATAAAGTAAAAAAAAGAATTTGCCGCTCACACTTTTTTTTTGTATTACCTTTGGAATATTTGTTTTTTCTTTATAACTTCAAATTTGACGAATTCATATTGTGGCGTAATAGTGTGACCTGCATGCATCCATTAAACGCCAATTTGGCCTGTTTCTTTGTTCATTATCCATGTAATACATATTTCAAGTATTTTTTGTAAAATTTCCTATTTTCTTCAATTATTTTTAATATACCGGATTTAAAGTCAAGACTTCTTTTGTGATTGGTAACTGATACTTGTTCACGGATAACTGATATAAAAACCACATTTTTGAGTGTAGTGACTAAAATTTAATTTGCAAATAGCAGAAAATCGTCTATGTTAGGCAATTTTTTTTCGAAATGGTTCTTTTAAACTCAATGTGCAAATTATTGTCTAAATTCTCATTTTATGCTATGCTTTAGCTATCTAATGAGGTATAATAACTAGAAAAATATTTAAAGATACCTACTTGTTAAACATTAGTTACTGCTGAAAAGGTAAAACATGACAAAAGGCCTCTATCGCCAAGAAAAGGGAGCGGTATCGGTATGGGAATTAAATTGCGCGTAAAAACCCATGCTTGCAACTAATCTGAGATAGAAATCGTGACAAATAGTTACGTTAGAATTAGGATATTTTTTGTAAATTTACCAGCGGCCCCTTTTCACCTTCGTCAGCAATAATCAACATTTATCTAGTACCTCCAAATAGTTTTATTAGTTTTTATTACCTGTGTATGTTTACCATGCAGCTTCTCCGACTCACTCGCCAAACTGTCGCGCTTTAGAATCTATATTTAAAAATTATTAATATTATCTGTGGTCTAGCTGTCAAACTTCATACTTTAGAGCTAAATTAGATATAAGCTCACAACTTCAAAAAACAGAGGGTTTAAGTACCTGCAATACTACTGTAGGAGTAGGTACTTGGTGGGTGGGTACATATACATCTTCGAACAACGCCTTCGTACAATAATGATCGAACTTCACTGCAGGTGAGTTTGTTTAATCATGTTATTGTACATCAGCTTTGTTCTCGATGTATATGTTTACCATGCAGATGTTTAGAGGTTAAATCAAAAAGAAGTTGTGAACTTATAACAAGGACGGTTTAAACAATATGTAGGTAATAGAAAAGGTGACGCAATGTAAAAAGAAACATCTTTCTACAAATCAAATTATAATAAAATACTATCAGTAACTTTCATATTAAAATAAAATTTCTTCTTGGAATGATAGTGCTTTTTTTTTTTTTTACCGATGGGAAATCATCAAATAACCCCTCCCGCTCTGGGCTGAGCAGGAGGGAGTGTCAGACTGACTAAAACCCATCCATGTTCCTTCCTTTGCCCTTTGTGTTCCAGGGCCGCGGTATCTCTTTCGAACAGTCCCGCAACCCTGGGGAATGACAGTACGTAAGGAATATTAATAAAATTATATTTATTTCTTAACACTAAAGTCTTTAGTTTCCTTCTATTAAAATTATAACTTTTTCTTTAACTAACAATCATTAAAATGTATTTTATAATTTATTGATTAAAATAGCCTCAGTAAAAGAATCACAAGTTATAGGTCTATTATAAAACCTTTCAAAAGTTTTTGACATACTGGTCCATCCAGCTGTTTGCCTAATTACATCCAAAGGCACGCCTTTCGACTTAGCCATAGAGGTTGCAGCATGTCTTGTACTATGTCCTGTAAACATATCTATATTTATGCCACAAATTAATAAAATATTTTTAATCCAGCGCCCTATGGTTGAAGGAGACACAGGTTTGTGTGGTTTCTGTCACGAATGGAACAAGATTCCATTTTGATATATTTGGCGACACTGTTTTCTATGTATTTCACTTTTTCTGAAGGTAAGTTAATTGTCATATGCAATGTATTAAAGACAAAGCCTAAAAACTGACATGTCTGAGATGGTACTGTAACACTTTTTTCAAAATTTATGACAAATCCCAAACACTGAAGTAAGGAAATAGTTTCTTGATAATTTTTGAGAGTAGAGGTATAATCTGATCGAATTAGTAACATATCATCTAAGTACTGAACTGATTTATAGCCTTTTTGACGGAGGTAAGTTACCACTACTTTCATTATTTTTGTAAACACCAGTGGTGCACTACAATGTCCATATGGTAGAGATCGAAACTCATAAAGTTCTCCATAACGGAATCTTAAAAACTTTCTATGACTTGGTGTTATATTAACTAATAAGTATGACTCTTTCATGTCAATTTTTACCATAAAATCGCCTGGATTAAGGAGGCCAATGGTTGTTCTGATATCTTCCATTTTAAAATGGGAAGTAGCTACATAATCATTAAGGGTTCTTAGATTTAAAATAAATCTGTGATCACCATTAGGTTTAGGCACTAAAAAAGTTCTTGACACAAATTGATTTCTACAGAGCTTACAAGGTGCTATGGCTCCTAAACTTAACAAATTCTGAATTGCCTTAAACATATTTTTATGTTCCTGGTCTGTCTTTGCCTGAAAAGGTTGTGGTTCTGAATGTTGACAAGGTACATCAATGAAAGGTATACTATATCCTTGGATATAACCTAAAATGACTTCATCATCACATACTCTTTTCCAACAATTTATAAAATGTGAAAGTCTGCCACCATGGCTTACCTCTATTTGGGGGTCGAGGCATGTGGTTTTGATTGTTTCCACTGTCTCGACGTCTTGGGGTTGGTTCTCCTCGGGAACTTCTGTTGGTAGTTCTTCACTATTGGTTGTTTATTGGGCCCATTCCTCATTAACGTTCGAGAACCAGTGTGATGGTAACGGGATGGGCCACTGTAGTTTCCCTGTTTTGGATTTGGGATCAATTTTCTGATGGAGTATCCACTCTTTTGGCTATTTTCAATAGCTTTTATTTTTTTATTCAAATCACTTCCGAATAAATACTCATCTCTTTCAACATCTTTTACTAAGTTTAAAAACTGGTTGTCTAATGCAGGCAATGTTAATTTTTTTCTTGCCTTTCTTTGCATAGCATGCAGATCAGCTAAAATTCTGATCGCATTACAGAGTGATGATATCACATTTATTCTATCCATGTTCTCATCTACTGTGAGTGATGATAATATTTTGCTCAGCATTGACAGTCCTCGTCCAAGCTGATTTTGTTCAATCTCATTCTTCTTATCACGATTGCAAATGTTTTCACCTACCGCTGTAGCAATTTCAAGATTCAGTTTAGGTGCAATCAAGAACTTACAATTTTCAGGTATAACCTCCTCCATAAGCTGAGCCTTTGCCCCTTTTTTACGTCCGGATTTCAATATAGTATTCATGATTCGAGCCACATCTTCAACTAAGTTTGGACCAAACTTTGGTTGCTCTGGGAGTGGGTCTCATAGTGCCGTGAGAATGTCTGTACTTAGTGCTGATAAGGAAGAAGAACCAATGTTATTTTCTGGCATTGTATCAACTTGAGTTGTAACTTCCTGATCAGGTTCAGTTTGTGACAAATTTTCATTATTTTGGGAGACCTGTTCCGTCATGGACTCCTCATCCGACGTTGAACCATGATCTGAAACATATTTCAGTTATAGGTTATTTCAACCCATTAAGCACACCCATGTATCCCGTACATGGCTTGTGTCTAAAATTCGTAGGTAGTTAACTCCACCAGATACCCAAAGGTACCTCACTATGATATTTCGTTACGACATGTCTGTGCATTGCGTACACCGCCCATGTCTAACCACATCTTGTTCGAGAACAAAAAAGATCACGTCGATGTATCACGTACATACCACCCGTGTCTTGTGGTAGGTATAAGTTTTGTTGAGCTTTACCTGGAGTTTCACTTTGGTCCAAACGATCTTTCAACCGTTTTTCAACTTTTCTTATCTTCTTTAAATATTTTTCTAATTTTCGATCTTCCCCAACGAGTTTGTGTTTTAGACCCATTATTAGAGTGTACACACTGAAAAAACACTAAATAAACTACTTTTATTTGAGTAAATAACTTTTTTACAGCGCCGGTTACCGCGCGAAACGAAAGAATGAAGTTTGACAGCTAGACCACAGATAATATTAATAATTTTTAAATATAGATTCTAAAGCGCGACGGGTTGCCGAATGAGTCGGAGAAGCTGCATGGTAAACATATATACATCGAGAACAAAACTGATGTACAATAATGATATATTCAGCATAATATATATACGTTGACCGTCATAGAAATATTTTGAAAAAAAATGGCTTTCTTTAACTTTTACATAGACTGATAATTGTGAATAAATTTTTAGTCACTTCACTAGTGAAAGTGTTTATTTTTAAATATTTTTACGTACTGTTATCTGTGAAAAGCATCAGTTACCAACAAAGAGAAAGATGTATTAGAAATTATTGAAGAAAATAGGATTTTTTTCAAAAATACTTGAAATATGCATTACATCGACAATAATTAACAAAGAAACAGAACTACAATCACGCCACAATATGAATTCGTCGAGTTTGAAGTTATTCATAAACGAAGAAAATAATATTCCAACGGAAATGCAAAAAAAAGTCGCAAGCGATTTTTTTTAACCTTCTTATCCACTCTAGAAACTCAATAAAAAAAAGTCCCATGAAAATCCGACCACTATAAACTTCTTTCCACCTTTTGAGATTTTTTTCAATTTAGTAGGTACGTCTACGTACCCAAAATTGGAACTAGCTTTACCTGTCTCGTCGTGTATCAATAAATCTCACAAAAAATGTCACAAATCGTCGTATCCTACGAATAGGGGCGTAACTGCATATTAGCTACTTTTCAGGGGACACATTTTTGTGTCTCATTAGACTAAATATTATGAACGAAATGTATTGTTGGTTTCAAATAATGTGAATTGATATGTGTGGATTATTAAAAAAAAAATAACTTTATATTTTGTATTGTATTGTATAGCGGGCTGGTGTCCGCAACTCCACGTCTAAGCGCGTATTTTGCGTGCGGGAACTTAATATTTTATACGCATTTTGTCTTATTCTCTGTTATTTTAAGGAAAAGTTGGGCCGGACTTGAGCAATAAGTTACATTATGCCTTTTATCTCCGGAAATGTTGAGGTCACAATCGCCATCATGTCATTTTTATATATTATTCTGATGCTGTTATTTTTTTTTATGTCATAGGAATTTGTGTATATTGTATTGTATTATATAGCGGGCTGGTGTCCGCAACTCCACGTCTAAGCGCGTATTTTGCGTGCGGGTGGGAAATCTATTCGATTCACCCTAACTCCCCGAGAAATAATAACTATTTTAACATTACTGTGAAAATGTGAATGTAATAAAAGAAAATAATTATATTATATTATACAGCGTGTAACAGAAAGGGTATAATCATATGGAATATTGTGGTACGGACCATCAAACTGAACAACTTTCTTTGACGACCCGAATGGCGCAGCGGTAGTCTGGCTGCCTTACGTTCTTAGGGTCCCGGGTTCGAATCCCGGTAGGAGCAAGTGTTTGTGTGATGAGCATGGACATTTGTTTCCGAGTCATGGATGTTTATATGTATAATAAGTATGTATTTACAAACAAAAAGTATCTATGTAATAATATCAACTATCTGGTGTCCACGACACAAGCCTCGTTGCTTAGTGTGGCACCTAGATGGCGCTGTGTGTAATGTCCAGCGATATTTATTTATTTCTCTATGGGACCACCATCGAAATCGTAAAAAAATAATCAGCTGTCCTATACAAAATTTCAATACCTACTCGACCCAAATGTATGGGACAGCTGATTATTTTTTTACGATTTCGATGGTGGTCCCATAGAGAAAGTTGTTCAGTTTGATGGTCCGTACCACAGTATTCCATATGATTATATCCTTTCTGTTACACGCTGTATAATTATAACCTATTTATTTTGGTAGCGTAAATATTTAAGCATACCAAACAATGAGGTTATATTTTACTAGAGGAGCAGTTTCATACTAACATCTCTCAGACAACGTAGCCACTTACGAATTTAAAGTCGTAGCTTTGAAACAGATACATCAATTATGTCATCTGCCAAAATAATATGTTTGTCTCATTTCTTCTACCGTCAAACTAAAGACGTTGGAAAGTGACAAGACATTGTTATCGGAAGAACGGCCAGAGTTGCCAATGATCAACATAATTTCCCCAGAATGAATGAAGGTATTTATTGAATCAATTACTATGAAAGGTTGTATCATGCAACTTTCAATTGAAAATTAAAGAAATAGATGAATGAATGGATTAGGTAGAAAAGAAGAATGCGTAAACGTAAATATTTTATTTTAAGACTATTAAGATTGTGTCAAATAACTGTTGTTCAAAATGGAATGATATTATTTCTGGTTACGACAATTAGTACACAAAATAAATTTCAAATTCTAAGTACCCAAAATAAATTTAAAATGCATTCATTTTTTTTCTTAATCTTTTTTGTAGTTGGTTTTTCACTTTTTAAAGTATATTTCAATCAAAGCACCTTCTACATACACGTGAATTAAACCAAACAGATAAAATAAAAACATAATAATTATTCAGACTTACAGGAACATACTTTCGTCATTCACTAAACTCCCAACAGTCTGGTAAAATCAAAATCGTATTCAGTAAATACGATCGTATTCAGTAACACTGATGACATTAAAAATGTTTGAAAATTTCGTACTGTTCGGCTTCGTTTTGTAATGTTTTTTGTGTTATTCTGAAGATAATTTTGCTAACTTACTTGTGAAGTGACTTACAAATTTTAACGGCACATTTCCTCATTTTGATATTTTTTTAGTTCTCAGCAATGCCTCACATGACGTTAACTTGACAACTGAAGGCAGATATGGCTATGGCCATTTACGATGTGGCAACGCTTTGGCGGCGATAACTGCTGATCTAGTAAATATAACATCATTGATACCAAATGAGTCGACGTTAACAAGAAAAAGTGTTCTCTTAAATAAATAAAATATCTATAGGATTAGACATACACCGTGTAACGGAAAGGGTATTACTATCCTTAACCACTAAATATTACAACTGGTATAGAATCACTATACAAAGCTTCAGCTCAAAACAAAAATCCAAAAAAAATTGATACCAAATTTTCGGTTTATGATGTTTCTGAAATTCAAATCATAAAAACGTGTCACCGCACTACGGGGGTCAATAACTTTCCACGTTACTTGCCAGTATCAGTCTCTCTCTGTCTAATAAATAAATAAAATCTCTTTCGTAATTCTGCGCGCCCTCAGACCATCAAAAAAAGGAAGACGGAGCGCAGCGAACATTAAAAGTGAAGCCACCAAAACCGTGCTCCTGCAAGCAATACACAAGCTCACGCACACACCTACACTAAAACCATGCTCATCGCTCTTAGTACGTCACGAGTCTTCGCCTGGATAATATTCATAAAAAAATATAATTATGCCTTCCTGTGAAGTGAAAACTTGCAAAAACAATAGCAAATCACATAAAAAGTCTCACGGAATCACTTTTTACTTGAAATAACATCGTTTATTTCAATAAATAACTATGAATTTTGTAACTTGCAACACAAAACCTCAACATACGAAAGCAATGACATAAAGTGGCAGGGTTGCCATAATATGATTTCAGATTTCCCCATTCCATTAAACATATGATTTCTTACTTCGAGTAATTATATTCCTGTTTTCTTTATTATATATAAATATCCGATAGTCGTAAATAAAACTCAATTGCGTTACTTCTGTAAATTAAGAAACAACATTCAAAGATTTTAATCCCCCGAATATCGTCTCCTCAGGAGGTATTTTATTTAATATTCTAGTTTTTTCATAACCTCTCACCATGACTGTGTGTCACTGTAATGAGCGCGAATAAATAAATTTATTTTAAAGAAATGATATGGTATGGAAATATTAAGTAAGTATAAATAGTAAATATAAAAGTACAAAGTGTATTTACTTAAGTTGGATGCGCAAGGGTGGCCCGCGAAATTTAAATTTTCTTGCGATTATTGCAATTTGCAGGTCAGTGTCAGGTTGTATATTGATGAAAATATGAATCGCGCCAGTAACACGTATGGAGCTGCAGAATTATAATCATTCAAATCATCAATACAACAACCCTCCAAGTTCATATAATCCCAAAGAGTGACTTTTTCATGAAATAGCTATTGAATGGGGTTATACGAACTTGGAGGGCTGTATTGATGATTTATTTTTATTTGATTAACATACAACCTGACACTGACCTGCAAATTGCAATAATCGTAAGAAAATTTAAATTCGCGGGCTACCCTTGCGCTTCCACCTTAAGTAAATGCACTTTGTACTTTTAACTTCGTGATGTAAAAAAAATGGTTTTGTTTCAGAAGCCCTTAAAATTGGGGTTCTTTATCATACACAACAATATCTTACTCGTACAATATTATCCTACCCATACAATATTATTCCCCAAATTATAGGGAAAAACTTTAACAAATGGCAACCCTTCGAAACACACGTAGATAAAAAGGTGGCTTCATTTTTAATGTTCACGGTGCTTCGTCTTCCTTTTTTTGTTGGTCTGAGTTCGCGCCTAATACTGTTTAGGCGGTGTTCTTTGTCGGCGCGAACTGACAAAATCAAACACGCCGCCGCGCGCCGAGCCACTCTATGGAAAATATAGGTGCTTTGCTGATTAAAAATCTGTAACTTTTTTGTTATCAGACATAGTAACTTCAAATTTTGCACACATATTATAGAACATAGTATAAGAATTTTACAAATAATATTTTTAATATAAACAAGTGGTAGCTCTTGGTTTTACTCGCACTTTTATATTAGGAATCCGTAAAAACTTTACTTTTTACCTTTTTTTTACAAAAAAAAAAAAAAAAAATTTGACTCATTTTACAATTTTTATTACTAAGTAAAATATAGGTACACTTAAAAATAGATATAATAAATATAGGGATGTAAATACCAATGCTTTTATAATAAAAGTACTGAATCATTATACTTGAACCACTTCAGATCCGCAATAAGTTGATTTACCTTCAAAAGACTGAATGAGTTCATTGTTATAGTTGTAAATAGTAACTAATTGCGGATTGCAAATAATTAATGTAATTAAACATTTTTGTGCTTCACTTTATATAGGAAAATCAAATGAGTATAGTGTGCACCATGTATGGCCTGTTATCATAAATTTCTTCATTCTCACGTAGAACGTGTGCAAAACAACATTTACGCCGATAGTGTATATTTAATTTTGACCAACCACAGATATTTGACCAATGATAAAAAAAAAAACTTTTACCTATCAATTTGCCACAATTATACATTTTGGCACCCCTGCCACATATTACTTCATAACTACTGAACGCGCAAAAATGCGCACCTGATTCTTTACTAAAATATTATTAGGTATCCAATGAACGTAGTAATACCAAATTCAGAATGTAGGCAACTGTAGCTAACAGTCAAAAGTCTCGATGAAATTTAAGAATTTATTTTTTTGCCCATTTTTGACGAAAATACTTATAGCAAAAATATTTATTCACATAATTAACAAAAACTACTGCTTTTAAATCTGTTATAAACAACCTTTCGAATGATATGTAACACTATAAAAGGTTCAAAGATACAACCAAAATTCAACTCTGTAAGTCCATGATTTTCAAGGAATAATTAACAGAAATTTCTAAATGTCGGAAATTAAAGTTTTTTATGCAATATTTTGCATGACAAGTTATTGAAAAATAATATTAATATGAAAAAATGACTCCTTACCTAAAAATAAGACCAAGATTATTTGTCTAATTTGCATCATTCAAAAAAAAGTAGTTTTAATCAGCTCTTGTTCTACCATATTCCATAGTGCGCCGCCGGCCCGCCAAAAAGCACGTGCGCGGGCGCTCGATGAATGTACCTACTTTACCGTGATGTAAAAACGCGTAATTTAATTATTGATTTACAATTACCATTTACTCGTTAATTTCAAGCCAGAAACTTCACGTAAATCTGAGATAATAAAAGTTACGTAATAAAAAATCGAAACAAAGTTTAGGTAGGTTAGCTAGTTTCATCCTATTTTACTTCGTGGCAATCTTCAAATAATTATTATCACAAGGTAGTATTTCCCTTTCTACGTAATAGACACCGCATTTTAGAAAATAAAAATGATTATTTTTTAAGAATTGCAACATTCGCACTGTCCTCTCCCGGTTTGACACTTGACATAAACGTCACTTTTCTTTTTCGCGTTGTTAACGACACCGCAAGAAAAAACTTCTTTATCGTCAAATTATTAATTTAATACTAAGTTTATATTACATTATACCAAAAAAAAAAAATGTCAAGTGACACGAAGTGTTTTAAGTGCATCGTTAGTGAAAATCATAAACCCGAGACGCAGAAATCTGAGATAGTACAGGTTACGCTGGTCGTCGACCACGATAGTGAACATGCACCAACCAGAATAATATGCATTAGGTGAAGCAAGAGTATAAACGCGTGTTGCTGACCACAACTTGGATGGAACGTATGAGAATGCCTGGCTTTTAATTGACCTCCGGATACGAGATATCGCGGTGATGTTAACAAGTTGCCGCTGTGTGCAGAGGGAGTTGATTCGTTTCCTCACAAAAGTAAAGGTTCTTTTACATGTACCACCTGCCTCCAAGGTTAACAAACCAGATTGCCTTTCAACAACATTGGCTCCAAAGCTTCACGCCTACTGCAGCTTATCCACACTGATTTATGTGGACCGATGGAGAAAACCTCATTGGGAGGAATGAGGTATTTCTTAACTTTTATAGATGACTTTACTCGGAAAGTTCATGTTTATTTCTTGAAGGACAAATTTAGTGTACTTGAAGTGTTCAAAGATTATAAAAGTAAAGTAGAGAATGAACTAGAAACTAAAATAAAAATTGTCCGGTCAGATAACGGAAAGGAGTACTGCAACAAAGAATTTGATAGTTTTTTGAGGCTGCATGGAATTGAACATGAAACAAGTGCTCCGTACACACCCCAACAGAACGGCCTAGCAGAAAGAATGAATAGGACATTGGTAGAAAGTGCCAAGTGCATACACTTGATCATCAAACAACATATTGTTTGATGCTAATTTGTCAAAGCTTTTTTGGGCAGAGGCGCTAGCAACAGCAGCTTATATAGTTAATAGATCACCCACTAAATCACGTCATGGCAAAACTCCTATAGACATGTGGTCAGGCAAGAAACCCAACTTATAAAAAATAAAATTTTTTGGCTCTGAAGTAATGGCTCAAGTGCCTAAAGAAAAACGTCAAAAATTGGATTCTAAATCTAGAATTTTTTTATTTGTTGGTTTTTGTGAATCTAGTGAGGGATATCGGCTACTTGATCCTGACACTAATAAGATTATTAAAAGTACAGATGTCGTATTCTTAGAAAATGTTCAAAGATTTGAGCATAATGTTAGCATGTTGCATAATGTTGCATTGTATAGATTCAATATCTTTAGTATTATATAAAGCCCATATTGTGTGAGTGCTATGTACTAAAGAGCTATCGTTCACTGGAAACCTACGTCCTTTCCCGACTTGAATGTGCCCTGGCGGTTGAGAGTATGTCATGCTCACTCAATGTCTCGCTGATGGTGGCGCGTGTGTCGGATCATTTAGTTCCCTTCAAAATGGTTGAGTTGAATGGTGCTGATCCATGCGTCATGTTCGTGAACGGGCGCTGTCAGTTGTGACTGGTCATCTCTTAGTTGCCACGGCTTATTTGAATTAATTATTTTAATTTTAATTTTTTTTTTTAATTGTCTTTTTTGTGTTTACTATGGACACTTTTAACGTGCACATCTTGCTACATCGTTCTCACATAATGTACCATCTCAATATGAATGATGTAACCAAGGTTTTGTAACAATATGCTGATTTAAAAGAGTGTCCATGGAGTTTCTAGCCCGTTCTTCTCCATAGAGATCTACGCTAGGGAATGGGCAACTACAGTACTTTCACAGTTTTTATGCCTTGTGACTGGGACTGTAGCTACATTTCATTGTTATCTTTGTTTCGACAGTTCAAAAGTGCCTGTAACTGGCCTACTTGAAATAAATGCTTTGATTTTGATTTTTTGAATGTGTACTTACCTTGCTTACCTAACAGTGATCCTGAAATACAGTTAGCTGAACAACCCTGCAAAGAAGAATTACAAATCTGCTCGAACCATCCTTCAAGTGATGAGTACCTGACAGATGACAATGATGACCCATCCTACATACCAGAGCGATCAGTTGACGTTTCGACATCAGCACGCAATGTCAACTTACGTCCACGCAGAGCTGTCCGGTATGCGAAAAGGGATGACCATGATGTGAGTTACTTTTGTCCAATTCTTAATTTGAGTGATCCTCTCACTGTCGATGAAGCTCTTTTATCTTCACATGCTGATCAATGGAAGAAAGCCATGAAGGAGGAATATGATTCCTTAATAAAGAATAAAACTTGGTCACTGGTGGATTTGCCATTGAATAAGAGAGCCTTGCCTTGTAAATGGGTGTTTAAAACTAAGACAAATGAGAAAGGTGAGATTGTTCGTTTTAAAGCAAGATGGGTCATAAAAGGGTGTGCTCAAAGAAAAGGAATTGACTATGATGAGGTTTATGGTCCAGTGGTAAGATATACCTCAGTCCGATTCTTGTTTGCTCTAGCTGCTAAATACGACTTAGAAATGATTCAGATGGATGCTATAAGTGTATTTCTTCAGGGTGACATAGACACTGAAATGTATATGTCACAACCAGAATGCTATGAAGAGAGTGATCATCAAGTATGTCACCTACATAAATCAATATATGGGCTCAAGCAGGCTAGTCGTCAGTGGAACCTGAAATTAAATAATGTACTACTTAAAGTTGGATTGGAAAGATCGAAAATAGATCCATGCATCTATTATTCTGTAAGTGAATAAAAAATGTTTTTTATCGCAGTTTGGGTGGATGATATCATGATTTTTACAAATACCAAGAAAACGGGAGCAGAAGTCAAAGAAAAACTCAAAGAGGGATTCTGTATGAAAGATTTGGGTGAGATACAGCAGTGTATTGGCGTACATATAAATAGTACAGTAGTAGTACAGTAGTAGTAGTAGATCGTGAGGCAGGTAGGATCATGTTGGATCAAGAGAGGTATATAAACCAAGTGTTAGACCGCTTTGGCATGTCTGAGTGCAAACCGGTTTGCACTCCAATAGAAGTAAATATGAAATTTGATAAGAAACCTGAGAGTGAAGATAGTAATTTTCCTTATAGGAAGCGGTGGGCTGTTGCTCACCTTGAAACTTGTGCCAGATATATCAGGCACAAGTTTCACGACCTGACATTGCTTATGCGCTGAACAAGTTGAGTCAGTACTGTAATGACCCAGGGATACAACACTGGCTTGGAGTAAAAAGGGTCATGAGATACCTTCAAGGAACAAAG
This sequence comes from Eugnorisma glareosa, assembly GCA_947578425.1. Taxonomy (NCBI): domain Eukaryota; kingdom Metazoa; phylum Arthropoda; class Insecta; order Lepidoptera; family Noctuidae; genus Eugnorisma; species Eugnorisma glareosa. Next base: position 3,669,879 of record OX387968.1, on the reverse strand, counting down.
AACCTAAAGTTATGTTATGTTAAAGCTGATTCGAATTTAATATTAATTGGAAACAAGGCTTTGAATAGACTCAAGTTCATCTACTATTGAACAATAGTTGGCCATGATATCTTTTAGTCAAGTCACTCCTATCATTTGTCATATAATCAGTTTTTGTAAGGGGCGATATAATAAAACTTCTACATTATATTCTCGTAGTTATGCAGTCATTTTTAGAGTCACTTCTATGGAACTCTATACATACCTTGGTTGCACTCTTTGGTTGCAAGAATTCTAACAAAAGGTCCCATAAGTGAATAAAAATAATGCTAGCTGCACTCTTTGAAAGTACTTACTCTCAAACAATGCAACATTAATTAATTGAGTTGATGAGCTTTTTGGCAAACTCATCCATTGAATACTTACACTGCCACTGGATTTCAAATCATAAAATTACTCACTGAGAGATTTGAGGCTATTAGTGCCTCAACCATAGAATCTATCAATAGTATTTAATCTCATAGTTTGATAAAATAGAGAAAACTTTAGAAAACAAAGACATCGATTGTTCTTCTAGGTCTAATTTTAACCCACTGGAGCAATAAAATAGTTTTTACGTTTCAAGTGAAAGTGATATTTAAACTTCATAATTAACATCTCACAGTACAACATAAACAGCACCTCTAATCAGTACTGGCTTCAACTAAGTCAGACATAATGTTTATTACATAGTTATCAATTCAACATGCACAATATTCTATAAGTTATAATAATAAAGCTATAATATTCTTGAAGTAGGAAGCCGTTAGTAATGTTCACAAATTGACATCCAGAATTATTTGTATTTTAATCACTTAATTGTTGCAGCTAACTCTAAACATCTACCTTGTGATAATAGTTATTTGAAGATTTCCACGAAGCAAAATTGGGAATCAAACGAGCTTACTGTTGCTGTTAGCTGTTAAGCGAAGTCTTGATTCTAATGTTATGAGTGGGAATCTGAAAAATAATTACCCATTCACCACTTTATAGCTAACAGCCCCAAAGCTGCAATAATTACTCTACCTAATCCAATGTCAAGCATTCAGGAAAACATAGTGAATGTAGGTATTTGGAACTACTCTCTATAGAAAACAGAGGTTGTTCCCAATGGTAAGATCTCTTAAATAAGTGACGTTTCTGTCAAGTGTCAGACCGGGAGAGGACAGTGCGAATGTTGCAATTCTTAAAAAATATTAATTTTTATTTTCTAAAACGCGGTGTGTATTTATGTAGAAAGGGAAATACTACCTTGTGAAAATAATTATTTTTCAGATTTCCACTCATAAAATTAGAATCAAGACCTCGCTTAACAGGTAAGCTAGTTTGATTCTCAATTATTGATTACAGAATAAACAGTAAAATTTTAAAGCTTTGCTTAATTTAGTAAATTAACTTACATTTTTAAAGGTGGGGTTCGATGTCGTGTCCTTGGTATTGTATGCAGAAGTTTTAATGTACCCCCTCAAAAAAAAAGACTAACGGGTAAGGTCTGGGGATCACGGAGGCAAAGCCACGGTTCTACTACTACGCCCGATCCATTGCGGAAAGCGCGAAACAAACACAACGAAAACAATAACAACAATTAGGTAGGTGTAGCCGTACTGAACTTATGCACGTATCACACGGATGGAAACGATGTGCACCATACGCGGAGAAGTCGACGAAATTATTAACAATAATACAAAATAAAGCTCCTATTCCTTGATATCCTGGTAATAGGGTAGCTGTCCCAATTAGTGTCCACTACTATTTAAAAAAATTGTTTTACATCAATAATAGTTTCAACTGAAGTCCGATCAATTTTTCAGTAAATTTAACAGGTCAGTGCAAAAATAAAATAAGAGTTGCCTACGTAAATCAAATACAAAATTGAAATAGTACATTTTGATATAAGTGGGGAAACTTTGTTATTGCATTCGAGCGCGGAATTAACACCCGAGCTGTAGGCGAGGGTGTTATGGAGCCGAGAACTGCAGTAACAAATCCCCACGCGTATCAAACGACGTTTTTCAATACACTTTCGAAGAAATAAAATATTAAAACGGAAAGTATTTTTGTCAGGAATTATTAGGAAACTTTGATTTATCAATTTTACCGCGCTTTGCTTTCGCCAGGTTGTAGAAGAAGTAAAGGTGTGTTATGCTATTCAGCCTAATATGAAAAAAGGAAAATTCAAATATTTTTTAATTAGAACACAAATAAATGTTAATTTCTTCTTATGTGTAAATATTTGTTTTGAATAATCATGTTTATCTATTATATTCTACTAGCTGACCCGCGCAACTTCGTCTGCGTGCGTGCGTACATAAAAGAAAGAGAGGTTAGAGAGAGTGTGCGTCAACCTTAAAAGTTAGACATATGGCCATTGTGGATATTTTTTTAGAGCTTTTTAAGAGGGACAATTCCGACATACGTGATAATTGCGTAACTTTAACCGTTCACGCACAACGGAAGCTCTCAAAAGGAGTAAATCCCTATTATATACTATTACCGATGGATAATCATCAAATGACCCCTCCCACTCTGGACGGAGCGGAAGGGATTGTCAGACTTGTACTGACTAAAATCCACCCACGTTTCTTCTGTTGCCCTTTGCGTTCCAGGGCCGCGGTATCTCTTTCAAACAGACCCGCAACCCTGGCAGGCCTCGCTCCTCTCGGATCCCTTCCCGTTTGCTGACATCTCTTTGAGGCGCGTGTGGAACACGAACACGCCGTCACCACGGCCTGTCGTCATAAGACGGACAGATGGCGAGCTAGCCCATTACTCACCGTCCACAGGCCCGCGACCCTCGACAGCCTTACGTCTTCATCTTTAGACACTCGATGACAATCATACACCAGCTAGAACGAAAGTTCTCATCAAAGTTCTTGAAATGGGCCGAGACACGATAAAACTGCTGTAAACTGTTGCGGACGTCTTGCAACTGCCTTCCGTCTCCATCGTCAGACCTATGTTAAGGGTTTGGTTTCCGCACTTAGTCCCTAAATTGGACCATTGTGCGTGATCGTCAGACCTTTGATGATAGACATACTCCAGGCAGGTCTAAAGTTCTCATCAAGGTGCATGAAATCAGCCGAAACACGATATAGATGCTGTAAACTCTTGAGGACCACTTGCAACTGCTTTCCTTCTCCATAGTCAGACATTCGATGAAAGTCATACTGACAACTCAGTATGGTTTAAAGTTTTCATCAAAGTGAATGAAATGAGCCCAATAACATTATACCTGCTGCAAACTGTTTAGGACCGCTTGCAACTGCCATTTGTCTCTATCGTTTGACCGTCGATGACAGTCATACTTCAGCAAGGCCTAAAGTTCTCATCAAGGTGCATGAATTGAGCCCAAACACGTTATTGTTGCTGCAAACTCTTGAGGACCTCTTGCAAGTGCCTTCCGTCTCCATCGTCAGACCTTCGATGACGTCATACTCCAGCTAGATCTAAAGTTCTCATCAAGGTGCAGGAAATGAGCCCAAACATGATTTCTCAATTTAAAAAACAAAAGATCATGTATATCGGACTTCTCTGTAAAAAGTTATGCGTGGTCAGGTCATACATAAAATAAAAAAATATAGACGCGTCGAATTGAGAACCTCCTCTTTTTGTTTCGTTGGTTAATAAACCAAGCTTCAGACATTTGACACGGGCGAGGGTCATTCTTTCACGGAAAACTTAACACCGCGACTCAGAAAATGGAGTGAAATTAATAGCGCCATCTATCGAGCACGAAATTTAACCGTTAAAATATAATGCATGTAAAGCTATCGAACACACACTCTACAGGGTTATAGCGTCATGTAGACTAATCTAGAGTACTTTTTGCTCTCAGACCCGATTTAAAAGTTATCTTGTGAGCACATTTTTATTAATTAGTACCATTTTGGTGCAATAGATGTCGTTGCATGTATCTTACACAATGATGGTAAGTTCTTCTTGAACACTTTAAATTTATAAATCTTTTGATAGAGAGCACTGATTACAGCATGAAACAAAAACTAAAACCTTCTCTAAGCTCCCCACAATATTTGTGCATTGAATCTAATCACATTGGTTTTCCCAACAACATGAACACCCGCCTCGCAGAGCGCGCGGGTCATTATTTTGATGCGGAGTTATTTTAAAACTGTGATATCTCCTAAGATATTCATCTAAATTGAATAGTGTAAAGGGCAATTTTGGTCACAATTGAATGCTAAAGATGACTAACATATTTATTTTGATAAGGATTAATACTATGTCGGTAAAAACACCTTCGCAAATAAAACATTAATTTTGACCAAATTTTAAAATCATAAAAATGGTTATTGTGAGTCAACCTTAAAAGATAGGCATGTGCCGTGGCGGACTTTTTTTGAGACCTTTTTAAGAGGAATAATTCCCTGCTACATTATATTTGTGCAACTTTAACCGTTTACGCAGCGCACGCAACGGAAGCTATCAAAGAGAATAATTTTTCCCCGTTTTTGCAACATTTGTCATTGATGCTCCGCTCCTATTGGTTGTAGCGTAATGATATATAGCCTATAGCCTTCCTCGATAAATAGGCTAACCAACACAAAAAGAATTTTTCAATTCGAACCAGTAGTTCCTGAGATTACCGCGTTCAAACAAACAAACAAACAAACAAACAAACAAACTCTTCAGCTTTATAATATTAGTATAGATTCACACTATCTAAACACAATTTAAATAAATATTTATGCCGTAAAGACGCATATCTCTTTGCGGAGATTAAAAAAAAAACAATCACCGCCGACTATAGCTATAGTCATTGAACCCATTTGGACTTATCTCTGGAAATTTTTATTTCCGCAAGTGTGCGGAAAAATATTAAAAAATACATTGCATGTTGAACCTAATCGTAGTGCGATAAGAACCAGTTTTGGAGAAAGTGTATTGGAAAAACATTTATTTCAACCCATTACAGATTCGATCATAATTATGTTGTACGTTTGCTATACGTGAGAATCTGAACCCCCCCAGAGCTCTTATTTCAAAATAACAAATAATAGTCTTAAATCAAAATATTAAATTACTTTTATTTTGAAATCTGTTTAGAAGTTTAATTTACCAGGAGCAATTCAAACTACAGGGACTGAAATTGGTACGTGTACCCTAAAACCTAAACATGGTTACATACAAGCACAACGATGATTGACTGTGTGTGTAACGACGAAATCAGGGTTCTGTGAGCAAACGATTTTCAATTCGGCAATAACAATTCTTGTTACTCATGCGGTCCTGGTACTTTTATTAATTTCTTTTTTCAGTTAGGTACAGTTTTGAGACATTTTTATTGACCTCATTTGGATTAAGATAAAAACTAAACGTGCTCAAACCAATAAAACTCATGTACCACTCAAACAGCAACTTTCGAGCGTGAACTTCCGATAATTCTTCGGTTAGTCCTACAGACAGACTTGTTGTTAATAGTTTTCGTAACCTTATTTATAAAATGATGAACGGAACCCACTGTGATTTTATTTGTACTAGGAGATGCATAAGTTGCATAAAGATGATGTTTTGGGTTCAGTTGGACAAAATATTATGTTACTAAATCCTTTTTTAATGGCAAATAATAATGTTTTTTTAATAAATTGATTCAATAGTAAGGTGAATCTAATCTCCTGGATCGTATGTGTAAAAAGGCGTATAATTTAGTTATTCGAGTTCTTTGCCTAAAATATTGTGCTGACAATAATAAACAGTGAATAGGTAGGTTTATCTACATATTTCAAACAAGATCACGGTATTCAATCTGTGAATCGATAAAAAAATTAAAGCAAAACATCGTTCATCCATATGGCTACCAAAATAAAAGGATAACCTTCAGAAATTTAAAAGGAATATTATTATTAAATAAGGTATTTACTGTGTTGTAGGTACAACAAAGGAAACAAAGGTGGGTGGAATATTATCTAAATAATAATTATCAACAAAGTAATCTTCTACAAAAGTAAAAACTTCGTAAAAACAAACAAGTGTGTAAATGATACGACCGTGACAATGCGAGCAGGTATCAATATTTCATTAAATTTAGATACCTACCTACAAATTAATTGTAGCTTGTTCACAGATATAATCTAAGTTTAGGAAAAATCAGCAAAATTATTTTGCAAACAAAAAATAAACATGTGGATCTGTTTATTCAGAATTACCAGAAGTAAGAGGATTATTCCTGGTCTTCCACTCCGATCAACTAAACCGGTCAACTGAAACGGATCAACTATTTTTTGTTCCCAACGAATCAACTATTTAGTTGATCCGATAGGGACATTTGTAATTGTCCTTGTTTGTTCCTATCTGCACAACTTAATAAAAAAACCTTTTCTTTTTTAAACCTTTTATAACAATATTATTCTCAAGAACTGTCCACTTGTGAATTATATATAAAGCATTGACATTGTCGTTGAAAATATTATAAACATAATAAGATATCAATTCTGATCAACCGAACGAAGGTGTTGTCGGCTGAATACACCATTCTTTAACGTTTATTAAGTATTGCCATGGAGGTCATAGATAAAAATGGTGGCAAAGTCTTTCTGTACGAAAATTATCAATATACAAAAGTCCGAAAGTATAAAAGTGGTGCTACTTTTTTAAGATGTATAAACCATTAAAAAAATGTTTAAATAAAAACAACGTAACATTGTTACGTCTATATTAAATGTAATTGTTGATACTGAGACATTCATCAACATTCAGATTCCAAAACAGCGAAAACAAAAATAGGTTATCCGAGATGAGTACATTAAACAGACCATAATTCAACATATAACTGGAGAGATCACTATTGGACATGCTCTCGAAAAATTAAGATAATGCACTTGAGTACCTACTCTGTTTCTTGCCGGATTGCCGCCAAGGTATTTGGAGGCGATAGTCCCCGCGCGCCTGCACGAATGGCGCGTGGAGGCACTACGCCGGGGGGTAACTCCGCTGCTGCGGCAAATTGTCACTCAGCGGACATACCTCCGGCGCGAGGAGGAGAGAGCGACTGTCGCAACCCCGTGCAGGGCACGCCACAATAGTGGCGATAAGTCCCCTCATAGAGGAGTGGCTAAAGAGGCGCCACGGCGCTCTCACCTTCCGCCTGACGCAGGTCCTCACTGGACACGGTTGTTTCGGGAGGTTCCTGCACCGAATCGGGCGGGAGGAAACGCCCGGGTGCTACCATTGTGAGGATCGACCGGAGGACACGGTGGAGCACACGGTGGAGATCTGCCTCGCGTGGGCGGAGCACCGCCGTGTCCTCGTAGCGGCGATCGGCGGCGGCGACCTCTCGCGACCGACCTTGGTTCAATCCATGGTCCGGAGCGAGAGGAAATGGGACGCCGTCACCTCCTTCTGCGAAGCAGGCATGCAAGCGAAGGAGGTGGCGGAACGTGAGAGGGAGAAAGAGAACCTCACGTCCCAGCCGCCGCGGGAGACGCACCGGGCGTCGGGGGCCACGTGGCGGCCCCCGGCCACCGTGCGGGCCTGTGGACGGTGAGCTATGGGCTAGCTCGCCGTCCGTCCGTCTTATGACGACAAGCCGTGTCGACGGCGCGTTCGTGTTCCACGCGCGCCTCAAAGAGAGTCAGCAAACAGGAAGGGGTCCGAAAGGACCGATGCCTGCCAGGGTTGCGGGATTGTTCGAAAGAGATACCGCGGCCCTGGAACACAAAGAGCAATGGAAGGAACATGGATGGGTTTTAGTCAGTAAAAGTCTGACACTCCCTCCTGCTTAGCCCAGAGCGGGAGGGGTTATTTGATGATTTCCCAACCGAAAAAGAAAAAAAATAAAGATGATATGAGTAGAAAGGGTGTGACAACTGTAATGAAGGCTACGGATAGGGCATCCAAGAGTCAAGGGGCTACTTAAAAACTGGGTTAGGGCGGGAGCATGACACCCACATCACAACCGCACGGTTCTAGGTGCAAATTCTCCCTACGCGAGGTTTTTCTGGTTTTGTGAACGGTTGCAGTGATCGGATCGACCTCCATTAGAGTTTCTTAGCCCTGCGTTATCTCACTGGGTGGGTGAATTTAGGCTACATAATTATTACTTACCTTTTTTTTTGTGTCACCTATTTTAATTTAGTTTAATTTGTTTTTAATTTAGTTTAATTAATTTATTAAGTTGAATTCTATTTTATTTTTTTCGTAAGTTACGACAACGTTTTGTGTGCATGCAGAGTTTACCTGTAAGTGATTGTTACACTTTATTCTGATTTATACTTCTGTTTCATTTGCATAAACCAGTGTATACGATTGTTGATGAACCAAAATAAATAAATACGTTTGAAAACGATCTTGCTGACTTTTAGTTTCCGTTTTCGTGCATTGTAAAGGCTTTACGCTGTCGAATTGTGGTACTTTCATCCCTTTTTCTTTTAAAGGTCTTATATTTTCGTTGTAGATTAATTATTTATTTATTTACCAACAATTATAACATCCTTACAGACTTGTCCAATACGATGCTATAAGACATACAATATAAAAAAAAAAAAACTTTCAATATAAACAGTTAAAATAGAAAAACATAAAATATAGACATGTGAGATTACACACAGAAAAAAAAAAAAAAAATTTAAATAACTTAATTAATTGAGCATGACAATGTTTACAGTTGCACACCTCTTTCAATAATGACTTGCGCTCTCTGGACAAATCTCGGCAGGTTTCGCCCAAATATATCTTCCGATACCGTTATAATATTAATAATACGTGCAGCTCGCGACATAGGGGCAAACTTGAGTAAGTTAGTCCTAGCCGCTGGCACTTCTAATAATGCGGGGCAGCGGCGCGCTCCCACGCACCCATCCGGCGCGCGCAACCGCAGCGCCGCCAGCACTTCGGGGTGGTGCAGCAGCCATAGCAATACGCTCGCCACGTACTTGACTAGCGCCACGTCCCTTCTTACTGCCAGCCTGGTGTACCCAACCATGCCCAGGACGAACAGGGTACAGGTTACAGGGTACAGGTACATCAGGGGATAAAAGGGATAAACTCCATACTGTTTGAGGTAGAGGAACTGAGGAACCTACAGAATTTATTTTGCATTTTTTCCAACATGAGGCTGTATTTCCTTTCATGTGGATTCCAAATGAATGCACTTGTTTCCAGGTGACTTCTCACAAGTGCATTAAATAAAACCTTAACAGCAGCCGTATCGGTAAAATCCTTACACTGTCTTATGATGAAACCAAGATTTTTGAAAGCCCTACCGCACACCTCCATTATGTGTTTGTGGAAAGTCAGCTCAGACACCATCTGCACACCCAAATCGCGTACATGCTTGACACACGGTATGACTACACCGTCCATGTCGTACTGATGCCGTAAAGGAGCCCGCGCGCGAGTGTAGCTCATTAGACAACACTTATCAAAATTAAAATGCAGCTTGTTAGCCTTACTCCATTGTACCACATTGTCGATATCAGACTGGAGCCGATTACAGTCAGCAGTCTCCGTAACATTTAGGTACAACTTCAAGTCATCTGCAAACAGTAGACACTTCGCATCTTTCACGACTGTAGATTAACAAATAAGATAAATTCTAATGGCCCAATATTACTGCCTTGACTCACCCCCGAAAAAGTATAATAAGGGCTAGATTCATGTCCCGCATACTCGACGTACTGTCGGTTAATGTCATTGGCCCCGCAGAAATACTAGCTACTTCATGTATTTTGTGTATCGAAATAGCTTTTTCATTTTGGTTCTCACCTGGGTGACATGTATTTTTGTGCTCGACTGATTTTACAACATTAAAATAAAATGGATGAGACGAATCCAGCCAAAAAGTTTATTTTGGTTTTATTATTTTAAAATAAAAATTGATTCGATAGGAACAAAAAGGAAATAAATTTTAGTAATAAATGTATCGAATCAACTAGTTGATCCGATAGGAACATATGCCTGAATCGACTTCCACTTTGATCAACTGGTTGATTCGTTCAGTTGATCGGAGTGGAAAACCTGGTTTATTCTTACTAACAAATAGTTTGCTGACACCGATCAGCTGACTTAGTGCTAGTGATGTGTTTATTTCAATTTGAAAAGTTCAGTTTCAATTTCGGTCAAAAGCTAAGTTGGTAATTCATTGAGAATTAAAAATATCATAACTTCCGAACATGTAGAGATGGGATTAAAAAACGCTTGCCATATCGTTTGTTATCATCCAAAGAAGCCGTGCCTTTGGTATGTAAATACCTGTAGCTGCAAGTCCAAGTCATACATCCGTCCGCTGCCGCTGCCAACCATGTACTGGCGCCCCGCGTTTTTTTTTTTTGGCGATGGCGTCTCTCAGTTCAGCCTCTGAGGCTGGCTACTGCTTAACCGGGCAAATCCCTGTGGATGCCTTAAAAATGAATCTAAAGCCTCCAGCCAGGGGAGCGCCCTGCGCGCCGAGAGGGGATATTCATACGCAGCGCAGTTTAGCGCGCGCGGGGAAAGCGATCTACAACTGCGACCCGCGCGCCACCACACGTATTATTTAACAACTATATTTTGTACATTTTGTAAAATACATCTTAGGAAATCCACTACTTGTGCCCATGCATTTTTCTATAAGACCTGTACATATTTCTGTGTAAGCTCCTAGTCCTGATTATACCTAAATTCGTAAATACATCTGGAGTATCATTTACACTACACAAAAATATACATCTATATCCCAAAACCAGTGATATTCACAATTTTAACACCAGAAACAAGCACAAGTTACTTGCTCCTTCCCACCGTCTTCGTAAGGTGCGTGACTCGTTTGTGGGGCTCGGTATCCGCTTGTATAACAAGCTACCCCTTTCTTTTTTAGACTTACCTTTCAATGCGTTTAAAGCTCAAGTTAAATCTAATCTAATCTTTGTTCGAAGGCATACTATCCCGTTAACGATTACTTAGATGATAAGAATAGTTGGTCGCTGTGTTGAACGCAAGACAATGATATGTTCTTTCACAATGATATGTTCTTTCACTATGACTATGAGTACAATTTATTTTTATTTTTAATAAGTTGTATTGACATTTGATTTATTTTTACATTCTGACATATTTTGATTTATTTTTACAAGCTGACATTTGATTTATTTTTTACAATCTGCCACTATTATTATTCTTTTACTGGTATTGTTTGTCAAATCGTTGAGCTCCTTGTGTTTAGTTGAGCTACGCGATCACTGACATGAATTTATCTTTTTTTTTTTGCAAATTATTATATAGAATCAAGTTCTTCAAACATAACAGACAGATGTGTTGCTGGTGAGTTTGTTCCGCCACTTCTTCTCATCAGCTATAACTCTACGAAGTTGGCGACACGGGGGGACGTTTTTGGGGGACTGTCATATGTAAATTTTTGACGTTCAGAAAGTGCTGATTTTCAGCCTAATTTGAATAAATGATTTTTTACTTTTTACTTTACTTTACTTTACTACCTAAGCGCTAAAGTGGTGTGACCCCGACGTGGTAGTGATTTTGTGAAGACTTTCGGATCAAGTATTCACCATGCCTAACGAAGGAGAACCAGAAGTATCAGGTGTGTCGACGTCGCTGCGCATTCCACCCATCTGGCGTGACAGAATACGCTTGTGGTTTGCGCAATTCGAAGCCATCATGTCTCCGCAGAAGAAGGGTGATCAAGCCATGTACGAGCTCGTTATCGGACACCTTGAGAGGCAAGACCTGGATGAAATATCGGACATCATTCTCCATCCACCGGAAAACCAAACGTATGCCGCACTGAAGAATCGGTTGCTCCAAGTGTACGAAGAATCTGAACAGAGTCAAGTACAAAGATTGTTGTCTGAGCTGGAACTCGGCGACATGAAGCCTTCGCAGCTGCTACGTCGAATGAAGAACCTCGCCGCGGACAACATATCCGACTCAGCGCTGCGAATCATGTGGACTAACCACATAGAATAGAATAGAAAATAGAATAGAATAGCATTTATTTGCAAATATGGGTTATACACAAGTAGATAGTAGTAGGTTTTCATCAGAGTTCTGCCATATTTCACCATTCGGCATGCAAACATTATCATTATATAAAATTATTAAAATTTAAATTCTTATACATTAAATTAATAAATTAATTAAACCAACCATACCACAATCCGTTTGAGCAGTCCTCGCTGTCAGCGATAATATCGCTAAGAAATCAGACATCCACGAGCTGGCAGTGATGACTGACAAGATCCTCGAGCAGACGCAACCATACGGCACTGTCGCAGCAGTTAGCTCCACTCCCACCACCTCGCATGCATCTACGTCACTGGAAGAGAAGATCGACGCTCTCACACGAGAAATTGCTGAGTTGAAGGCAAAACAATCGCAACAACACAGCTGTAGACGCAGATCGTTTAACAAGCGACACTCACGATCGCGTTCGTCGAGCCGGACCAACCACGATCGCGCGCGAAACAACCAATCAGCGATCTGTTTTTACCATCGCAAGTTCGGCAAAGAGGCGAGAACGTGCACGCGGCCGTGCAGCTACGAAGACAGCAGCGCCCGCTCGGAAAACTAACACCTGCGTTGGCCGAGGCGGGAACTGGCGCAAGCAACTCATCTTACCGCCTATTTATAACAGACAAAAAGTCACGTTAATCTTTCTTGATAGATACTGGCGCCAAGCGCCAGAGCACCAGTCACCTACTCCGCCGTGCCTACTGTGAGAAGTATTGCCTTATCACCGGCTACTCAGCAAGTTCCCCGACATCCTTCGACCGTCATGTATGAAGGACACTCCAAAGCACCGTGTGGAACACCAGATTGAAACTACCGGCCAACCAGTGTACAGCAAGACCAGACCTTTACCACCACATCGATACCTGCCCGTGACGAATGAGTTCGAGATAATGATGCAGCAAGGAATATGTCGTCCCAGCAAAAGTCCATGGTCCAGCCCGTTACACGTCGTACCAAAGAGAAACGGTGACATTCGCGTATGTGGCGACTACCGCAGACTCAATGACGTCACCAAACCAGACCGCTATCCAGTACCACGACTCAAGGACTTCACCTACCTACTTAACGGCAAGAAGATATTTACTACGCTTGACCTGCATCGTGCGTATTAACAGCTGCTTGTACATGAACCGGACATCGAGAAGACCGCCATCACCATTCCATTCCATTCGGTCTGTTCGTATTCCCTCGAAGGTGTCCAGGTCTCCGCCCAGAGCGGGAGGAGTTATATGACGATTCCACATCCGAAAAAATAAAACAAAAAAAGGCTTCGTCTCTTTTAAACATACGCAATTTAGCCATTCCGTAGATGTTCGGGGTTGGGTTAAGATATGGATCAAGGATGAGATAAGAGATGAAAGTCAGTCTAAGATTAATAAATTCACTGTATTGTCTGTTTCCACAAATATAAGATTGAGATTAATTTATACTTTGGTGAACGATATGGGATTATGAGTCACGCGCACGGTATGTTGCCGAATTACGTACTGAACTATTGCTGTGTAAATGCAATAATATAAATGATGGAAACATACTGAGCGGGTGGCGCAATAATGATGACCCAGGTAAACGTACTGTACGGTGGTTGGCCCGTACAATAGAACACGGCCACAATTACCATGAGGGTTTTTTTCTATGTACCCAATAATGAAAATTGAATAAGTAATTAAAATGATTTAATTAAGTAAAAACTACACACATCAAAAGTGTCTAGGGATCAACATATATTTTTGCAATAATGTTCTCCTGATTGATATTAATTAAAATTTTCTTTAAGGATTCATCAAATAAAGTGTTTTCGTTTGTCACAGTAACGATAAACCAAGTCACCTTTGCATTAATAAAGAAATTTGCCATTTTCCTAATAAAGGGATTTTTGACATTTGAACCACTAACACAAAAGTTCGAAAAAAAGACTGAAATAACAGTTTTCTTTAAAATTTTATTGGGTAACTTAAACAATTAATAATCCGTGTTTCTACCGCGAAAACTAACAACACAAGAACATCGGTTTGGCATACTCAAAATGAGTTCATCCAAATCACGCTGTGGAATGGCCGCCCATGTTCGTTGCAACAACAAAAAAAGGTCTTCTTGCGACTGGATACCCTCCATATTCGGCAGAGCTCTTCTCTGTAGCATATCCCATGCATGCTCAATCGGATTCAAGTCTGGCGACTGAGCAGGCCAGGGCAGGACATTGATGTTAGCTGCGGCGAGAGTCTGTCTTACAACTCTTGCGGTGTGCGGTCGTGCATTATCATGCATTAACTGAAATAAGGGACCGATTTGCACTTGTAGAGGAACGATGACGTCTGATACAATCGTCTCAGCATAAATTTGAGCGTTGAGGTTGTCTCTGATCCAAATCAACTCAGTTCTTCCGCCGATCCAAATACCCGCCCATACCATGATGGTTCCACCACTATAAGGATGGACTTCCTGGCAGGATTTTAATCGCTGTTGGCGTCCAGGGGTTCTCCAGTGTCGTATACGTCTTGTATCCGGTCTCATACCAAAACGAGACTCATCAGAAAAGCACACGAAACGCCATTGTTCTTCTGCCCAATTTCTGTGTTCAAGAGCCCATTGATATCGTATCCTACGATTGTGCATTGCTATAGGTGGTACCCGTAGCGGTCTTCGGGAATGAAGGTTCACTTCATGCAAGCGGTTTCTGACTGTTTGGTCGCTAATTAAGTTCCCTGAAGAGTGATGAAGCCTCACGGCTAACATCATGGCGGTTATTGTTGGAGCTCTTCGAGTTAAGATTTGAATGTATCGGTCTTGTCTCCGTGTGGTGCAGCGATACCGTCCTCCATGGCGCTCAGCCACGGTACCAGTGCTTCGGTAACGTGTCCAAAGTCGACTGATAACACTCTGACTTGTATTCAGAGCTAAAGCCACAGTACGTTGCCGGGAACCAGCTTCTATCATTCCCAGGGCTCTGAGCATTTCTTCCCTGCTTAAATGACGTCGCCGCTCCATAATAACGTTGGTTTTAATCAGTAGTAGGGAAACAGTAGCACTAATAATGTCTTCAATGCGTTGTATGTTTTTATAGGGAAAATATTGACAGCTGATTTTCATCTTTTACTCGAATTTGATTCACAGTTCCTGATTCAAATTATGAAATGCACCAAAAAGGATCCATATAAATTTATAAAATCATAAATTTATTACAAAGCCACATCTCAATCTCAAGAAATCCACATAAAAATGCTTGATCCCTAGACACTTTTGATGTGTGTATTATGTTTTTTTAACTTAATCGGTTTAGTTCAAAAAACATAATAAACGGTTTTGATAATTATGACTAAACCTTAGAGGCAAAAATGTTATTTAATTACAAATCAGATGATTACGCTCATCGCAGCTACCAAACTCCGCGTTCCGCCGACTAGTGGCCAAGCAGCGCTAGCACACTCTCACCGCGCCCGCGCACCCCACTACTCGCGAGGAAAGAGGGCGCGACGGCGATTATGGCTTTATTCTTCGTTGAAGACGTAGTGCTTACAATTGTGGCTTTTAAAAAACCTAATTATTTGAAAACCTGTACCGTTTTAACCGTTTTGTTGAACTGGTTATATGTGGTATGATGAGCCGAATTTAATTATGCAATAAAAAAAGAAAGCCCTTATGTTCTTTATGGCACTATTCGTAGGATACGACGAAATGTTTGACAGCAGCGCATCCGGTCAATATCATTCGATCGCCAAAAGATCCCCGTAAGTTGACATAATATTTTCTATACAAAAATTGTTAAATCATATTTAACTATACAGGGTGTAACATAATAAACGCAACATCTCTCGTGTTGTATCTCAGTTCATGAAACTGACCATGACCATGAAACCGTGTATACAAGACTAGCTGTTGCCCGAGGCTTCGCTCGCGTTTTGGTCGGAAATTATCCCACGGGCACGTTGTAAATACATATAGCCTATGACACTCGGGGATAATGTAGATTCGTATTAATGAAAGAATTTTTAAAATTGGTTCTGTAGATCCAGAGATTGCCCCCTACATACAAACTTACAAACAAATTTTACCTCTTTATAATATTAGTATTTAAATGTATTAGATGTAAACAGACTCTTCACGTAACCGTCAGCCAAGCATTCTGTACATCAAACTAAGTAACTCTACGCAAAAATTATTGCTGGCAAACTTCTATCAATAATCGATGCTGGGAAAAAACTTTTTTATTGGGGTGAAAAATTACGTTTTACAGTAGGACTCAATGTAACGTACTAAAAACACTGTGCTGATGGATGGATTGAATAGTACGGAGGTCGTGGAGGTGTTTAAAGTGAAGTTATAACATTAAAAACTTTTATTTAAAAAGTTGGAACTTTGACCCCAATATCTCCGTACCAGAAGATTCCCAGGTATGGTCTAGACGGCAAAATACCGTACTGAGGTGCTGGCACCTTTATTCCAACCACACCAGCTGCAAATACCCGCCCAACTACGGCTACAGCAGCATGTGGTGACCCTGGACTGGCCCACGCAGTCTCCAGATTTTAATCCAGCGACGAAGGTCTCTACGAATTTTCCCGTAAATCTGTTGACGAACAGCTCACTTTTCATGAATTTTCCTTGGACCTGGTTCCATAAACCACAAGGCAAAATTGATAACCTCGTTTTGAGCATGAATGTTATAATTGTTGCAGATGTGATGATACTCATCCGAATTGCTCTTAAAGTTTATTCATTTTTATCTATACCAAACTTATTGTTTAATTTAGATTTGTTTCCTGCTATAATCACCAAAAAAAAGGCTAATTTTAGCAAGATTTAACTTTTATTATCTTTTATAATAAAAATCCTTTTAAAGTAAAAAGTCCCGTTATTTGTTTAGTTTCCTGTAACAGTATACAGTTCTGCGTATTTTGATATAAGAATGATAAAAGAAATTCTTTGTAGTTTTGTTTGAATACATGAATAACTAAAGTATCCGTAGTGTATTGATATTATCTAAATATATAAAAGAAGAAACAGACTGACTGACTGACTCACCTATCAACGCACATCCCAAACCGCTAGGTCTACAGATTCCAAATTTGGCAAGTAGGTTTCTTATGTGGTCTAGGGGTGCACTGAGAAAGAATTTTTCAAAATTCATCCCCTAAGGAGGTTAAACAGTGTGGCGATAAGTCCCCTCTTTGAGGAGTGGCTAGAGAGGCGCCACGGCGCCCTTCCGGCTGACGCAGGACCTCACCGGACACGGTTGTTTCGGGAGGTTCCTGCACCGAATCGGGCGGGAGAAAACGCCCGGGTGCTACCATTGTGAGGATCGACCGGACATCACGGTGGAGCACACGGTGGAGATCTGCCTCGCGTGGGCGGAGCACCGCCGTGTCCTCGTAGCGGCGATCGGCGGCGGCGACCTCTCGCGTTCGGCCTTGGTTTAAGCCATGGTCCGAAGCGAGACGGAATGGGACACCGTCCTTCTGCGAAGCAGTCATGCTAGCGAAGGAGGTGGCGGTACGTCAGAGGGAGAGAACCTCACGTCCCAGCCACCGCGGGATACGCACCGGGCGTCGGGGGCCACGTGGTGGCCCCCCCCGTTTGAAGCCTCTTCTCCCACCTAAAGGGGGAGAAGGGGGTTCTCCCCCTTTAGGGGATCTCACAAGTTGAGAGACTTTGAACATTTTTTTTTTCAGATTAATGATAAAGGGCCCAGAGGTGGTCAAAATAATTTTCAAAAACTCCCCCCACTTCTTTTTTTTTAATAAAAATCTACCACCACAAGCACGCGAGGTGCTTGCACCTCGCACAACACGCAAATACTGGTGTATATTATAAAGAGAGAGAGAAAATTTTGTGCGTTTGTATGAATGCGGTAAAGTAAGCTCCGGAATCACTGTACCAATTTGCAAAATTCGTTTTCCAATTGAAATGTACATTAATCCGGATGGTCATAGGCTTACTTTTTACACCCATTGGTGTAAAAAGTCCTTCAACGAAGCCGAAAGTCACTTGTTCTCCCCGTCATTGTGATATTTTTGGGTTCCGTACCTCAATCGGCAAAACGGAACCCTTGTAAAATCACTTTGTTGTCCGTCTGTCTGTCTGTCAAGTTCCTTTTTCTCAGGAATACGTGGTTGTAACAAGCTGAAATTAATACCAAATACTCAAGTCTGCTACCCCTTGGAGCAATGAAAAAATCAAACTTTTAAACCAACGCGATCAAAGGATATGACTGTTTAAGTCGCATATTATGCGATTACATAGTTGACGCCAATTAAGATATATTTTTTTAGCTATTGGTACGGAACCCTTCGTGCGCGAGTCCGACTCGCGCTTGTTCTGTTATCTAGTCAATACGTTCATTGTTACGGATATATAGAGGTCAAATTTCCAACTAATTAAAAAGTTTTTAATGTGACTTTAGTTTAAATACCTCCATGACATGACATGCCTACTATTCAATGCATGCATCAGCACAATGTTTTGAGTGCTACCGTGAACAGTGTCTATTCCCCAAAAACAATATATGGATGTATAATAGGTATAATTTATCTGTGGAGGCTTTCAGTTATACATTAGACCACCCGAATGGCGCAGCGGTAGTGAGGCTGCCTTGCGTTCTTAGGGTCCCAGGTTCGAATCCCGGTACGAGCAAATGTTTGTGTGATGAGCATGGACAATTGTTGCCGAGTCATGGATGTTTATATGTATAAGAAGTATGTATTTACAAACAAAAAGTATCTATGTAGTATTATCAACTATCTGGTGTCCACGACACAAGCCTCGTTGCTTAGTGTGGCACCTAGATGGCTCTGTGTGAAATGTCCAGCGATATTATTTATTTTATTTATTTATATATATTCTTGTTATTAGTCTGTAAGCTTTCAATAAAATGTAAAATGTAAAAAATAAAATAAATAATTAAATTAACTGCCCGTTGGCGAAGTGGTTTCAATCGCTACTGCTGAGCAATAGTCCTGGGTTCGATTCCCAGATCAGGCAAAGGGTCATTGGGTCTTGCGTTGGGAATTTCTCAGTAGTAAACCGGAGTTTGGATCTGTGCCACAGATGGCAATAGGCTCGCCCACTATCTATGTAACTAATGTTGTAAAGCTGAAGAGTTTGTTTGTTTGGCTGAACGCGCTGATCTCAGGAACTACTGGCACTTGTACTTATTATTCAGACCTACTGGACCGAAATGTTTTTTTTTTTTTCAAAATTTTTATAAAATCTAGGAAAATTTATTCTTTTTGAGAGCTTCCGGTCAATGGGAAAGTACGCTATATGAAGCTGCAATATGTTTTACGATTAGCAACATAATTATTACATATGTTACTGTATAACATAACATTTCCCAGAAGGGTTACGAGGTGTACCATTAATAGTACCTACACCCATATGCCAGTAATGTATAAGTCCCATGATGTTTCCCATCAATCGGCATAATAAGGCTACTACTGGATACTACCTGGGACCGTGTCCGCGAGGATTTGAGATCTTTCTCAGCCTGTTACTTGCACAGGCACTTTGTTACAGGTCTATTTGAAATAAAATTGCTTTAAGTTTGAATCAAGTCAATCAACTTGCCCAATTAACAAACACCAAAATAATGATGTAAAATGTCATACTAACGAACAGACAAAGTTATGTTGTCTTTTATAATAACAGACTGAGAAAGATTTAAATCCAGGCGGACGAAGTCGCGGGCACTGCTAGTATTACATATGACTTCAACACGACTGGCCAAATATAGGTACCCTATGGAACACCTCTGTCTAACTCTTAGAACTACAGACGTGATGTTACGTGTTTGTTTTTTCCCGTCACAGTTGAAGGCATCGATTTCAGCAACTTTACCAAATCGCACAGCCACCAAAGTGCTTGCGTCCTCGTGTGTTACATCTACTTGTTACTACAAATCACCTTCTGTTACACCATGACCTGGTACCTGTCACTTGTGATCCCAGGCAAATTTGGACAGGCGTTACCCTGGAACTTTTTGTGCAAGGTATGTAAGCAATACTTATGGCATTACATAAGGTATGCAGGATTAATAATATTTATTTCTATTAAGGGCCAGTACTGGAGGAACAAGGAGGAGACACCTCAAATCATTGGGGGCAACGGTGTCAGATACAATGCACGGTACTTTGAACCTGCGCCCCAAAATTTAGTAATTGGGATCAAGATCATCAATGTGACCAAGGTGCAAAAGATTATACATAAATCGATGGTTTTTTAAATAGTAGTTCTCTGAAATAGCGCTATTGGGACCAGGCCCAAATGCCTACAGTAAATGTTATTTTTAACAAGCTTTTAGACCCAACCATGGGCTTCTAGGTGTTGGTCGAGACTCAATACTCTTGTAATGGGGAAAGTAACGGTGAAACTAATGACGAGGTCCAAGCATCGTCATTGGTTGAAATCGTTTCATGTCATTTTATAATTCAAAATACCTTGACCTCATTGGTCAGATTTGAGACTTAACTATGGAAATACCAGATACTGTAAGGCGACCTCAGCATTGGTGGGAAAAGGCAAGGCATAGATGATGACATTGAAATGACATTAATTTATTAAAATATTTGTGGCAGATATACGGTAAACATCGAGCTTTGAAGAATATCACCCTGGATGTGTATAAGGGAGACATCACAGTGCTATTGGGCCACAATGGAGCTGGCAAAACCACCCTTATGAACATCATTACAGGTAACTGACATTTACGATGAATAATACAATAAAGGAAAGTGTTAGATGTATAGATAATAATCTGGTCTTTACCTATAAAATTACCCTTTTTGTGTACAAACAGTTTTTTTTTATATTAAGGGGCAGTAATAGGAAATCGTGTTATGGGAGTTTGATAAGTTTATATAGATAACTTAAAGTAGTAACCACGGAAAAAAACGTTTGGGTAGCCTAAGAGTTTCACCAGGCACTGAAAAAATCGGATTGAGGATAAACCGTGAAGAAGATTGTTAAAAAAATATTGAATATCTTTTAAAACGTGCAAAAAGCACTGCCGTATTTGGATAACTTAGGCGTAAATAAGCTGTCAACTAATTAATATTATACGTAAATAAAGACAACAAACAGCCTGCATTTTTCTGTTTTACAAAACATTGCTTTTGTTTTGCGTAAAAAATTCGGAAAGTATCTGAATATTCACGTCCGAAATCTCCATACAAATTACTATGGCGGCGCATTTTTTTTTTTTTTTTTTTCTTTTTTTTTTTTTTTTTTTTTTTTTTTATACGTTCGAGAACGAATTGCAGAGCTCAGTCGTCCGCAGGATTTCAGTAAGAGAGCACGTCGCTTTTCAGAAAAAAAACTACGCAGCCACTAGTGGCGTGTGCGTACACAAAATACCTGGCACAGTGGTCGAAAATTCTAAAATCAGAAATAAATTGTAGATTTTTTACTGTATACCCGATTATTTTTAATATTATGACAATAGTTTTTGTCGTAGATTTTTTATCACACTTTTTTTTTGTTTTTTTATTTATTTTGGACATGGGTGTCATTTTCATAGTTTTCGACGTCGTTGATAACAATACTGGGGTCAAAATGAAAATCTAAGATGGCGACTCCAAAAATTTTCGATTTTTTCATCATGGGTATCGCGTATCGCTTTCATGGTTTTTGAGGGTGCTAATATTGATAGTGAGGTCAAAATAAAAATCCAAGATGGCGGCTGCGATAATTTTTTAATTTTTCATCATGGGAGTTGTTAAAATGGTTTTCGAGGATGCTAAAGCTGATAGTGAGGTCAAAATCAAAATCCAAAATGCCGGCTGCGATAATTTTCAAATTTTTCATCATGAGTGTCGTTTTCATGGTTTTCGAGGATGCTAAAGCCGATAGGGAGGTCAAAATCAAAATCCAAGATGGCGGCTGCGATAATTTTCAAATTTTTCATCATGATAATTGTTTTCATGGTTTTCGAGGATGCTAAAGCTGATAGTGAAGTCATAATAAAAAATCCAAGATGGCGGCTGCGATAATTTTCAAATATTTCATCATGGGTGTCGTTTTCATGGTTTTCGAGGATGCTAAAGCCGATAGTGAGGTCAAAACCAAAATCTAAGATAGCGGCTGCGATCATTTTTTAATTTTTCATCATGGGAGTTGTTTAAATAGTTTTCGAGGATGCTAAAGCTGATAGTGAGGTCAAAATCAAAATCCAAAATGGCGGCTGCGATAATTTTCAAATATTTCATCATGAGTGTCGTTTTCATGGTTTTCGAGGATGCTAAAGCCGATAGTGAGGTCAAAATCAAAATCCAAGATGGCGGCTGCGATAATTTTCAAATTTTTCATCATGGTAATTGTTTTCATAGTTTTCGAGGATGCTAAAGCTGATAGTGAAGTCAAAATAAAAAATCTAAGATGGCGGCTGCGATAATTTTCAAATATTTCATCATGGGTGTCGTTTTCATGGTTTTCGAGGTTGCTAAAGCTGATAGTGAGGTCAAAATCAAAATCCAAGATGGCAGTTGCGATAACTTTCTAATGTTTTACCATGGGAGTCGTTTTCATGGCTTTCGAGGATGCTAAAGCTGATATGGTGAGGTCGAAATCAAAATCCAAGATGGCGGTTGCAATCATTTACTAATTTTTCATAAAGAGAGTCGTTTTCATGGTTTGCGAGGATGCTAAAGCAGATAGTGAGGTCAAAATAAAAATCCAAGATGGCGGCTGCGATAATTTCCTTAGTTTTTGTCAAGGGAGTCGTTTTCATGGTTTTCGAGGATGCTGATAACAAAACTGGGGTCAAAATGAAAATCCAAGATGGTGCATGATGGTGTACTGCAAAAATTTTCGATTTTTTTCATCATGAATATCTTTTTCGATAGTGCTTGATTACATATACTCACATCATTTTTAAGTTTTAGTTACTAACACTATGATTTTTTGGCTGAAATAAACACTACATAAATAAAGCCGATAGTGATAGACAGTTATAAAATAGATACGCCGTGTTTAGGCTCGTTAGATTTGTCATGATAATATCCAGCTTCTGATAATGAAGCCGGAAGGTGACCATAGGAACTCACACAACATAAATAACCTTGTCGTGTTTGTGCTTGTTAGATTTGTCTCGACAAGTACTACAGATCTACTAGATGGTGTCCAGAATCTCATGATGGAGGCAGAAGGTAGCCATATGATATGCCACTTTTACTGCCACTCTAAGATTTTTACATTTATTTTATAGGAGGCACGCGTGAATAAACAAAAAAATACGAGACCGCTTCGCTGGCTCTCGCAGTCTAAGTTCACTTATTTCTGTAACTTTACTGCACGAAAAAATTGCAATTTTTTGTTGGTGCCATCTTGAATTTTAATTTTGACCCCATTTTCGTCATCAGCAACCTCGAAAATCATGAAAACGACTCCCATGGTGAATAATTAGAAAATTATCGCAGCCGCCATCTTGGATTTTTATTTTGACTTCACTATATCAGCATTAGCATCCTCGAAAGCCATGAACACCACCCCCTAGAAAAATTAAAAAAATATAGCAGCCGCCATCTTGGATTTAGATTTTGACCTCACTATCGGCTTTAGCATCCTCTAAAACCATGAAAACGACACCCATGATGAAAAATTAGAAAATTATCGCAGCTACTATCTTGGATTTTTATTTTGACCTCATTATCAGCTTTAGCATCCTCGAAAACACTGAAAACGACTTCCATGATTAAAAATTAGAAAATTATCACAGCCGCCATCTTGGATTTTGATTTTGACTTCACTATCGACTTTAGCATCCTCGAAAACCATGAAAAACGACTCCCGTGATGAAAAATTAGAAAATTATCACAGCTGCCATCTTGAATTTTGATTTTGACTTCACTATCGGCTTTAGCATCCTCGAAAACCATGAAAACGACTCCTGTGATGATAAATTGATAAATTATCGCAGCCGCCATCTTGGATTTTGATTTTGACCTCATTATCGGCTTTAGCATCCTCGAAAACCATGAAAACGACAGCCCTGATGAAAAATAATCGCAGTGGCGACTGCGACCATCATCACTATCACTACAGGAATTCATCAGGAATTCTTGTTTCATTATCTCCGCACCACCAGTTACAAATATATCAAAAACAAAACACTAATCAATAAACAAAAATGACTGAATTTGAAAATAGAATTCCGTATTTTTTTTATAAAATCCATTCGAATTTAAAATTCTTTGCCAACCATACATCACTATCAACATCGTATAAAACAAAATCGCTTCCCGCTGTCTGTTCCTATGTATGCTTAGATATTTAAAACTACGCAACGGATTTTGATGCGGTTTTCTTTAATATATACAGGAAGGTTTATAAGTATAACATTGCACCCGAGCGAAGCCGAGGCGGATCGCTAGTAAATAATAAACCTGTTAACCATGTGTCGGTCCTCAGGAATGACGAGCGCCTCAGATGGGAAAGTGTACGTGATGGGAAAAGACACGGTAACACAGAAACAAGAAGTACGTAAGCACCTGGGCCTGTGTCCACAGCAAAACATGTTCTTCGGGGAGATGACTGTAGAAGAACATATCATGTTCTATACGCTGGTAAGTCCTTTTAACATACAAGGTATTTACTTCGCAAACGTGAAGGGTTTCGATAAAACAAAAACCAAAAACCTATAATGAATAATCCTCTAGTATGTATGGGTGAAAACCCGAGCGTCGATTAAAAAAACGATTTAATATCTAGGTTATGAGAAAAATAAGATCGTACAAAATTCGACGACAAAATTATTAGTATCACGAACTTACTTACTTACTCCTAACTTGCTACAATCACTTTGGTGTTCCACAGGGAAGCATTTAGGGCCACCGTTATTTCTTATAATATACGTAAAAATCTTCCCCAAGCGATAAACCAAGATTGTATTGTTCTGATGACACAACAGTTATTTTAGATTGCATAAATGGTGAATCAAGTGAGTGTCATATAAACAACATCTTGAATAGAATAATTACATGCTTAGATAGAAACGCTTTAAAAATTAACGTAGGAAAATCTAAAATATTAAATTTCAAAATGCACAAGAGTAAATAATATCTACACCTACCTCTACACCTTAAATTTTTTTTTAATTTTTTTTTATTTACATACATATAAATTACATTTTTAAATATTTCAATCTCAAAACAAAAAACATTTAGAATTATAATAAATAGTAGCCCACCGGTTTTGGGAACAGGGTCCAAGCTACCGGCAGTCAGGGCTCCAGAGAGAAGAACCTTCTAACAATACGAGCCGTGTCCAGGAGTACTGCTTTCTGAATCAAGCCCTTGATCCAGCTGCCTAACGAGAGCCTCCTTAGGTATTGGTCGAGGCTCTTGGTAATTAAGCCATTGGTTGAAACGACTATCGGCACAATGATCGCTGAGCTCACATCCCACGTGTTGACAACCTCGCGAGCCAAGTCAAGATATTTGATTTGCTTATGTTTCTCGGCTTTCACGAGGTTCTCGTCATGCGGGACCGTTATATTAATAATCATTGCGCGCCGCTCTGATCGATCCACCACCACTTTATCAGGCTTATTGGCTACAATAGTCCTGTCGGTGATGATGGATTGATCCCAGTACAATGTGCTATTGCCATTTTCTAGAACTGGGTAGGGCACATACTTATAGTACGGCACTTCCAATTCCACAAAGCTGTATTTTTGAGCAAGTTGCTGATGGATAATCCTGGCTACAAGGTTGTGTCTATGCAAGTACTCTCCGTTAGCCAGACGAGAACACCCGGAGATAACGTGACGTATTGATTCGCTATGATGGTGGCATGCCCGACACACATCAACAGTCCCGTCCTTCATAATATATTTCCGGTAGTTGTTCGTTAACATAACTTCGTCCATAATCGCACAGAAAAAACCTTAAGTTTCCCCAAAGAGGTCACCGAAACGTAGCCAGGCTACGGAAGCTGATAGGTCTACACCGGGCCCATGTATGGCACGGAAAAAGCGCCCGTGAAGCTTATTACTCTGCCATATCTCCCTGCTGTCGTTAGTGTCAAGCACTACAGGTTTGCGCCAGTTCTCTTAAGCCAAGGAGAGCGGGGTGAGGCCCTTGTCTACCGCGACCACATCTCGATGCATCCCCACGTCGGTTTCTAGGAAATGTTCTCTGAGACTGCACATCTCGCGATTGTGGAGAGTCTCAGTGTTTAAAAAGCCTCGACCCCCACACTTCCACGGGATATACAGTCTCATAACTGCAGAACGTGGGTGATGCATTCTGTTTTATATGAGAATACTCGATGTGAATGAAACCACCATAGAAACGAGACTGACTGTTTATTGAGTACCCACAATGAGAAAAAGATGAAGTTACTTATCAAGCTAAATTACCCACATTATTATCTACATACATAACATCTTCCCACCTCTGTTTAAAAGCCATCTTACAATCATAGATTCATTTAACCTATAAGTACAAAATCTTATCAGCAACAATCAATTTATCCAACTAAACACACATAAAATAAAGTAAACACTTAACAATTATCGAATAAGTACTTATGTGTCTATGTTAATACATAAACGTAAACATGGCTTAACAATATTATACTATGCCTAAAATACATCATTTTCAACCACATTGAATGTTTTAAACATTGTCTACCTATTTAAAAATCAGTTTTAGCTAGGTGACGTTATTGAGTTGGCTACCTACCTTACCTAATCTATGTGACAACAAATCGTTGAACCGGTCTGCGCGTGCGTTTTTGCGGAACCAATTCGTTCTGCTGATCAATTGCCGATCTATTGTTATGCAGTGTATTTGAACGTGCGACTATAGGATTAGTATGGCAGTCGTTGTCTCTCGAGGTGCTTTCCTTATTATTAGTTTCTTCACTAATGGCAGGACAGCTATATGGGATTGTGTTAAAGTCTGAAATGTCGTTATCAATATTATTTCTATTTTTCCTCCCCGGTCCCGGTTTTGTGTCTGCCGTTATACTTCGCAATATGATGTGATCAACATGTTTTCTATATATTTTATCACTCTGGCGTATCTGATAAGAAACCGGACCCGACCTTTTCATTATAACGCCGTTTCCCCAATAACTTTTA
This sequence comes from Eugnorisma glareosa, assembly GCA_947578425.1. NCBI lineage: Eukaryota > Metazoa > Arthropoda > Insecta > Lepidoptera > Noctuidae > Eugnorisma > Eugnorisma glareosa. The sequence goes on along the minus strand of OX387968.1, from coordinate 3,642,827 downwards.
TTGTTCTTAAACTGCTTGAACTGTACCTTATCGCCTATTTCTAATTGCCTGACTTTAGTGTTACTTTTTTGATTAATAATATTTTGTTTCTCACGCACACTGTCTTCAATAGTTGGCCGGATTATATCACAGTGTGTCCGTATGTTGCGTCCCAATAATAAATGTGCCGGGGACTTACCCGTCAAACTGTGCGGAGTCGATCTATAATATAACAAGAATTTATCTAATGCTAGCTGTAAATCTTCCTTTTCAATAATGGCCTTTTTTAGACAATGTTTAATTATTTTTACGGTACTTTCTGCCGCTCCATTGCTACTTGGTTTGTACGGTGACACCAAAATATGTTTTATATTACAACATGCCATAAAACATTTGAAGTCTTGACTACTAAACGGCGGGCCATTGTCTGATACCAACTCGCGTGGCAATCCGAAACAACTCATAATGCGCCTCAACTTTGAAATAGTAACTTTCGCTGCCGTGGTACCTACATTATGAGCTTCAATCCATTTGGAATGAGCATCAACCAGTACGAAGTATGTGTGATTGTCTAACGAAAATAAATCTACATGAACTCTGTACCATGGCACTTCCGGCCATGCCCATGGGTGAACAGGAGCTGCCGCCGGCGATGGCCGCACACTCGCGCAAGTCTCGCAGTCCTGGCATTCCTTCTCTATGTCGGCGTCGATGCCAGGCCAGTACACATAGCCTCTCGCTAGGCTTTTACACTTCACTATACCCTGATGACATGCATGTAGCATTTTCAATACTCCCCTTTGTAATGATTCAGGAATAACGACCCGATGACCAAACAGTACACAACCTGACTCCACATCTAGAAACTCTTTAATAGTAAAAAAACTTTTTAAATCTTCATCTTTACAATACAACCAATTATGTTTAATAGCCTGCATCAATTTTTGCAATGTTTTATCGGTTGCGGAATGCTTGGCCACCATCCTATAATCTATAGGTGCTTGTTCCGAAATGAAGTTGATATACGATTCAGTTCTGTACTCTTTATTCTCTTCGATTATTGGTATACGTGACAAGCTATCTGCGACACAAGACACAATTATGTTTTGAGCTTATACATTTTACTCGATAGTTATACGCACTTAGTATAACGGCCCATCTTTGCAATCTGTTGCCTGCCATAGATGGGAACGCTTTGTTTTCATGAAAAATAGACGCTAACGGCTTACAATCAGTCACCAAAGTAAGTCTAATACCGAATCGTGAAATCTGTTCACGGCGAATATAATAGCCAGCCCCTCCCGACATATTTGCGAATAGTTTCGCTCAGCAGGCGACAGTGTGCGCGACGCGTGCAGAACGGGCCGCAGAGCCCGCAGATCGCCGCCGCCGCCTGGCGCGCGCTGCGCCAGCACGGCCCCCACTCCGTACGGCGATGCGTCACACACACGTTACGTATGTCGGTAAACTCGGGTCCCAGTGAGCAAGCACCGGCGCTTCGCGTAATAATTGTTTTATAGATTGAAAGGCCTTTTCACATTTCTTTGACCACTCAAATTTTACATCTGACTTGAGTAACCCATACACGGGTTCTAAAACGCTGCTAATGTTTCTCACAAATTTGCCATAATAATTGACCAATCCTAGAAAAGCTTTTACTTCACTTACATTAGTCGGTTGCGGTGTTCTATTTACCGCATCTATCTTGGAAATTTCTGTTTTTAACCCGTTAGCATCGATCATGTAACCTAAATACGATATAGACTTTTTAAAAAAACTACATTTCTTTTGTTCTACTTTTAAACCGCTCTCGGACAGTATTTAAAAAACCTGCATCAATCTATCCATGTTTTCTGACTCGTTTGCACTACTTATTAGTAGATCGTCTTGGTAGACGGCTACATACGGCATTCTAAACAACTTTTCCATTACTCTTTGAAACTTACTGGCCGCGCACTTAATTCCGAAGGGTAACCTATTGTATGTGAACATACCTTTATTCGTGACAATCGTGCAGTATTTTTTTGCGCTATCACTGAGAATAAGCTGTTGATAAGCGCGACTCAAGTCGATCTTACTAAAAATTTTACCTCCTTGCAGCGATGCAAAAATATCTTCAATTCGAGGAAGTGGGTATTTGTCATCCACTAGCACCGGATTGAGCGTAGTCTTAAAATCTCCACATAATCTTACCTCACCATTTTTTTTTTATGACTGGGACCACCGGAGTTCCCCACTCGCTCCACTCGACGGGCGAGATGACACCCTCCCTCTGGAGGCGCTCGAGTTTCTCGTCGACGGCGGGCCGCAGCGCGTACGGCACGGGGCGCGCGCGCCGCCACACCGGCACCGCCCCCGCTTTCAACTCCAACTCGATCGTTCCTTTGTTAAACGCTCCTACACCACTTGAAAACACCTCGGGAAACTTATTTACCAACTGGTCGCTAACCTTTGATTTATTACAACTATTATTGTCGACATGAGCTACTGACTGCTTTGTGTCTGGAATAGAGGGAAATTGTATGCCAAACGCACGCATCCACTTGCGACCGAATAACGAGTTGCTGTCATCGTTGTCTATAACAATTAATTTTAAACCATGAACTATCTTGTTGTTATACTGAACGCTACATTTAAATTCACCTCTCGGTAACACCTTCTGACCATTATACATCTTCAAACACAACTTACGCTGAGTTAACTCAATATTATTGAAACGTTTTAAGTACGTACTTCTGTTAATGATACTCATTCCCGCCCCGGTGTCACCTTCCATCGCTAACGGCATCCCGTTGACCCGTACTTTCAAGATCCACCATTTGTCCTCTTCGTTATCACTCAACTGATACACCTGATTTCCTCGCTAGAAGTTACATCTTCGTGTCCTACTTCGGATGCTACCGTATGTACGCTACTACGCTTTCGAAACCGACACACCTTAGCCACATGGCCGCGATTGCCACACACAAAACACTCCACATTCACAAACGGACAGTTCTCCTGACGATGCGGCTGACCGCATTGGAAACAGCCGGCATGTTGCCGGCCGCTGGCGCTGCCCCTGCTGGCGGCGGGCGGCGCGCGTCGCTGCTGCGGCGCTGCGCGGCCGCGGCCTCTGCCCGCGAGCGAGCGCCGGCCGCGCTGCGGCCTGCCTCGGTCCGCGCCGTGCCCGCCTCCGTCCATGGCGTGCACCTTCTCCACTGAGCTAGCGTTGCTGACGGCCCCTGCCGTCTCCTGTGAGTCTCGTACGGCGGCTTCTAATGACAACGCTAACTCCACTGCTCGATCCAACGTCAACTCGGTCTCTGTCAATAACCTCTGTTTAATTTTGTCACTCCTCAACCCGAATACGAACTGATCTCGTAAATTCTCCTTAAGTATTTGTGTAGTTGTAAAGACGCACGCCTTGCTAAGTTTTTTTAACTGCGCTAAATATTCTGTTACCGATTGTGACTCGGTCTGTTTGTATGATCTGAAAATCATTCGTTCGGCTATGACCGACCGCTTTGGCGCTAAGTGCACTTCCACCAACCTGACAAACGCGTCGAAATCAGTATTTTCGGGCTACTCCGGGAAACACAAATCAATCATAAGATCTAATGGTTCAGTGCCCACCACTGCCACTAGGTACTTCGAATACTCCGCCGGTTTGATGTCATGTATTGCGAACCATGCTCGCAACCTGCTGACGTACGTAGGCCACCGATCGACATTTAACTTAAATTCTTGTAGCTGATTGATATTCATTATCACTCCACTTGCTTCACCCTTCTGCTTTCGTCTAATATCGATTTAAACACGCTGGGGTTCTTTCCTCGTCGCCAAATGTTTTATATGAGAATACTCGATGTGAATGAAACCACCATAGAAACGAGACTGACTGTTTATTGAGCACCCACAATGAGAAAAAGATGAAGTTACTTATCAAGCTAAATTACCCACATTATTATCTACATACATAACACATTCGATATGCCGTCAACAATTTACGGACCTTCCTATCCAAGGCGTAATGTCCAGCGATATTTATTTATTTATTTATTTATTATACCTACGAATATGGTTTGCCCATGCATACACTTTCTGCTTCAGGAAGTCGATGCGCTCTGTGACACGGGACATGTAGTCTCAAGGACTGATATCAGTCCCCGAGAACGCCCGCCTCACAAAACGCATCACTCTAGGGCGTGTATTGCCCTCCCTGAAGCAGATCAGTTGGCCGATGAGTGCTCTGGCCCCACCAATACGTCGTTCAATCCTGTACTGCCATGCTGGTACGGCTGGCTTAGGTCGTGTAGCTCTGTCATCAGAAAATTTGACGTGAGCTACACGACATGCCGCTACAGCCGCACAATACAGGATTGAATGAGCATCGATGAGGTCTTCGCAGTTATCAAAATAGTTTGACAACTGTGAATCCAGAACAGCCACCAGCGCCCTATTTTTGTTATGCATGGGCAAACGAGTATGCGTGGCCTAAAGTCGGCTGGCATGAATCGATATTCCCGAATCGCACCTTCCAAAGCACTCCTCATTTCCTCATTGCACTGGGTACTTACATTAGTAACCATGTCATCACTTACGTCGTTATTGCGATTTGGTATTATGGTAGACTGTGGTGGAACCACAGCCGGCGACGGCGTGGCAATGACATGGCTACTCTGCATTTCAGTCCGCAAGCGATCAAGTACGGTGTCATCTAACATACGATTACGCTGGATGACTCGCACCTGATCCGACAGTCGTTGCGCCGACACGTTGACAGCTGGCGCAAGCACCTGAAACAGAGAGAGCATCCGAACACGGTACGCGGTCAGGTTATTTCCTCCCTCTGTAGCCCCATAATATGCGCGCATGACATTCTCGTTTATGGAATGAGTCCATCGCATGCGCGACACATTTCCACCGGCAGCGGAGACCCTGTTCGGGGCCGGTTGGCCTTGAGGTCATTCCTCTTCCTCGTCGTCGAGGCGATGGTGGTGGTGGTGTCGACGGCGGGGAGAAAAACTCGTCGCTCGAGCTCGACGCAACTGCAGCGACCGGCGACATGATGCTCACGGATGTGGCGCGTCCCGGCGGTTGCGAGGCGGAGCTGAGCGACGAGCCCGGAGATGGTGGGTGTGCCTGTTGTTTGGCTCGGCTTCTGGTCAGCATCTTAATAGTATGACGTTATATGGCATTGATTTTCTTTTAGGTATTTTCATTTTTGGTATATTCCGGTGGTTTCTTATATTATTTTGTTATTTAAACCGTTTTGTTGAAGAAATGTGGTAAAAATATTAAATTAAATAGGTTTCAGAAAATTTTATGTCACGTCAATTTGACATCCGAGCCACAGATATTATTATTATATTATTATAGAATTAGAATTAGAATGTATTTATTTGTCAGAATGTAGTTTTACATAGTATGATGTTAAAAAAATAAAATTAAGTTCTATACACTCTACCACAATATGTGGTGTACAAATATTAAACAATTAAATAGTAAAATGTATTCTTATAACTAAGTACAATAACTGTCAAGATTTGTGATACAATAAGTCCAGCATTAATTAATATGATAATAATTATAGATTTAAAACTAATGTCCAAATTAAGTACATGTCATCTTAGATTCTTACAATATTCCATATATTCGCCAATGTCATAAAAACAATTATCCAGTAACCAATTTGTTATCTTTTTCTTGAACATGGGGACAGGAAGTTCCTTAAATGAGTTAGGTAACTTGTTATACACCTGAATGGCATTTACATAAACATTTCTCCTAAAAATTTGCAATCTACATTGAGGTACGTTTAGTTCATGTTTGTACTTATTTCTAGGAGAAGCCTTTTTGTGGCTCACTTCTGATTGCATGCGAAAATAGTGCGGGTTTTGCTTTACTAGCATACATAGTTCTTTGATCTACATGCAGGGTAAAGGTAAAATGTGAAGCTTTTTAAATAAGGGTTTACAGCTGTCCAAAAACCAGACGCCAGATATTGCCCTAACACACTTTTTCTGTACCCGAAATGCCATCAAAACTTCAACTGAGTTACCCCATAGTATTAGACCATATGACAACACAGACGATACATATCCGTGATATGCAGTGACGGCCGCGGCTACGGACACTGTTGACCGAAGACGTTTTATTGCGTATACGAATTTGTCTAGCTTATCGCATACGTAATTGATACGTGATTTCCAATTGCAGTTTTGGTCAACTATTATGCCCAAGAATTTTGTGTTAACTACTTGTTCTAGGATACTGTCTTCATATTTTATACTAAGATTCTGAAAGTTTGATTTATAAGTTTGAAATTGAATAATTTTGTTTTATTTAAATTGATTTTTAAATTGTTGTTATTAAGCCAATGTATTATGTCTTTGATTGCTTCATTAATTTCCTGTTCCAGTTTAATTTTATCTTTACATTTTATTATTATTGTCGCATCGTCAGCAAATAACATCACGCCGCCTTGGGGCACTCCAACTGCGTTGGGTTTATAGCTAGATTTATATTCTACTTTGTTTCCATCAATTACTTTTGAAATTTGCACACATTGACGCTTATTAATTAAGTACGATTTAACCCAGTCATTCGCTTGGCCCCGTATGCCATATTTATCCAATTTGCTTAGTAACAGTTTATGATCAACGAAGTCAAAGGCTTTTCTCATGTCTAGAAAAATTGCCACTACAGGTGTGTTGTTATTCATTGCCTCAGTTACTATTTTTATTAAATTAAAACAAGCTAAAGACGTGGTGCTATTTTTCCTGTATCCAAATTGCTCCCGCCTTAGCAAATTAAACTTATCCACATAGTCGTATAGCCTTTTTAACATTGTCTTCTCAAATATTTTTGATATTATAGGAATTAGGGATACAGGTCTATAGTTCGCTATGTCAGTTTCATCACCATTCTTAAATATTGGTTTGACTATCGAGTACTTTAATGCGCTTGGGAATATGCCTTCCTGGAATGACCTGTTAATTAAGAAGCTCAGCGGTTTGCATAAGTGATTGGCACAAGCTTTTATAACTTTGGTACTTATCTCGTCAAAACCGACTGACGCAGTGTTTTTTACGTTTTGGATTACCCTGAAAACTTCTAATGGATCAGTAGGCTTAAGAAATATTGTATTATTCTGATTAATGTCCATTGTTCTATTTATAGCGTCAATATTATATGTAAATTCATTATTATTTGTCAATTGGATCTAGTATTCGTTAAACATGTCACAATTTTTTTGGGGGTTAGTAATATTGTCGGTTTTTAGTCCAATTTGTTTTATGTTCCTGTACTTTTTTGTGTGTCACCAATTTCTTTATTAATAATATCCCAGGTAGCCTTGCACTTGTTTTTCATATTCTGTATATATCTTTTGTTGTGAATTTGTTGAGATTTATTAATACAACGTTTAAGTAAGGCACTATATTTTTGATACTGTTTCGTTAGTCTATTTTTGTTTGTTTTATTATGAATACTTTTTAAATATAAATATCGTTTCCGTATACATGACTTTTTTAAACCTTTCGTCAACCACAGAGTCTTATTTTTTCCGTTCGACCTTTTTATCTTTTGTGTGGGAAAACAAAGTTTATAGAACAGTTGTAATGTCTCATGAAAAACTTGAAATGCATCTTTTAAATTATCCATAAGATACATGTCTGAGAATGAAAGCGAAGACATACAGTCACAGAATTTTTGTATATTTTCTTCATGATAGTCCCTTTTGTATTCAAACCAACTTAGCATACTTTTAAGTTTATTAGTCGGCACTGTCAGGGTTTGCCCTGTCTCGTGATCCGATAAAGCCAGGTGATGAACTTCACCTTTAGCTTGCTTGATATTGCTTGCAAATAAATCTAAACATGACGGTTTTCGTGTTGGTGTTTTTATATGCAATTCAATATTGAAATTTTTCAATAAACCTAGGAGTTCCTGGCAGCTTTTATTTGGTTTAATTGTATCTAAATTCCAATCACCACAAATAATTACCTTCTTTGATTTCTTTGCGATTCTAATAAGTAATTTTTTCAGTTTTTCTAGAAAAACTTTGGGGTTGCTATTTGGTGTCCTATAAATACAAATAATGATGATTTGATTAAATGTTAATTCTATTCCAGTACATTCAAAATTAAAATTACATGCTATGTCATTTAAAAAGTTATCTAATCTAACACAAGTCATCTCTCTTAATGAGAATACGAGTACATGTACCACCTCGTTTAGTATCTCGACAATATGAAGCGACAAGTTTGTAACAAGGAATCTTCAGAAGTGATTCTGCTTTGCTTTTAATAAATGATTCACTTATACAAATAATGTCAATTTCCTTAGAATTCACAGAGAATTCATTAAGTGCCAACGTTATTTCATCTATCTTATTAAAAATCCCTGCAATGTTTTGAAAAAATAGTATCAGACTGGATTTACTGTGAGGTAAGAAAAAATGGTGCGTTTGAATTATGGGAAGGTTCTTTCATGTTAGACTGACTAGCAACATTCATTTTATTAAATAAAAAAAGGATAGTTCCTTTTTTAAATGGTATTTGTGGTTTGTTATTAGGTTGCGTTTGGTTTTTAGGTTTGAAATAGTATGGAATGGTACCTTTCTTATTTTTCTGTGGTATTTGGGATGTGGACAGCTTATTTTCAATGCAAACACCTGGCTGTAATGGATGTTTCGTTTTATTAGAAAAAGTCAAAAAAAATTCATTGAAGGTCATAGAATCTATTTCTAAATTAATCTCAGAACTAAGCATACCAGTAATATCATTCATTTTATTCATAAAAACATTTCTATTATTCAGGCGAATCAATTTACAGTTAATATAATTTCTTACAATCAGATGCAACTGTCTATTAAGCATGTATTCATTAAGATATGGGTTGTGTTGTACATTTGTTATGAAAACCTTCTGCTTTCGAAATATGTATAATATATTACTTAAATTCGAAACATATTTGTATACATTTTTGTCACATATTCCAAAGCAGAGTATTACAATGTCTTTTTCTGTGACATTTTGTGACATATTTTCACACGTCCTTAATATTTCACAGCTTGTGGCCGATGCTTTTACTATTCCGAAGATGCCATAGTCGTCATTCCATTTCCCTTGCCTATTTTCAAGCATACTTGCAGCAAGATTTTGTGCTTGTTCACCAACGATGTAAATAATTCTTCTTTTGTTCCCGTCATTATTTTCTTTATTTTTGTTTACCTCTTCGGTTGCGGTACTAGGTTTCACTGCCTTTTGGTCACAGTCACTTCTTATTATAGTAGGCAGGGTCCAGGTCGATAGGCTAGGTAGATTATTAATCAGATGTTCAGTTTTGTCGCAGTTATTTGTTAATATGTCTGCTCTGATTTGATCCGACATTTGTCTGACTAGCCGTTGTGGAATTTAAGTTGAATTACTACTTAGGTTTTAACACAAATAGAACTCTTAGAAAGATATGAATTTTATTACAGTAAGTCTTATTTTACTAGCAATAACTGAGTTACAAAGTTATTGTGTTTTATTTTATACAAAGGTTTTGTTAGAATGTCAGCAAGCATATCATTAGTACACAAGTATTTTAACATAACAATTTTATCATTTACACATTGTCTGATAAAGTGATGTCTAACATCAATAAATATGTTTAGTTCTTGAATGATAAAGGGAGTTTACACAACTTTAATGCTGACTGATTATCATTATAAATAGTTATGATAATGCTCTTATTTATAATATCCTTTAAAAATTTACGAATAAACAAACCTTCCTTACAGGCATCTGTTAAGGAAATGTATTCAGCTTCAGTACTAGATAATGCTATTGTTTTTTGCTTACGACTTTCCCAGGAAACTATGGATTTTCCAATGGTGAATACATACCCAGTGTATGACCTGCGATATCCGTCATCGTTCGCCCAGTCAGCATCTGCGTAAGCCGTGACGTCCAAGCCACTCTTTTGGAAAACTAGACAATGATTTATCGTACCTTTCAAGTAGCATAGAACCCTTTTTGCTGCTTTCCAATGGATTTCTGAAAAAGACTCATTGAATTGGCTTAAATAGCTGACTGCATGAGCGATGTCCGGTCTACTGCAAACAGCAATGTACATAAGACAACCAACTAGACCTCGGTAGTATAGGTTATCATCCTTCTGATTACCCCTTGGTAGTTTTAGTCCCGATTCCATGGGTGTGGGTGATGGCTTACAATCATCCATTTTGTATTTCTGCAAGACCCTTTGAATATAACTGCTCTGATTGAGAGTAATTCTATCATTTTCCTTACACAGTTCCATACCAAGAATTTGTTGAGCTGGCCCTAATTTGAAATTCTGTCATCAATTTCTGCTTTATATTCAATTTCTCATGCAGATTACATCTTGAAAACAAAATTATATCGTCCACATAAAGAGCAATTATTATAATTGAATTGTTATTAGACTTTATGTAAACACAAGGTTCTGATGATGACCTAACAAAATTTAATTTGTTACATAACACATGGTCAATTTTTTCATACCAAGCTTTCGAAGCCTGTTTCAAACCATAGATGGCTTTGTTTAACTTGTAGACCTTATGTTCTTGACCTTTTATCTGGAAGCCTTCAGGCTGTTCCATGAAGACAGTTTCTGTCAAATCTCCATTTAGGAATGCCGTTTTTACATCGAGATGCTCAATCTCCATATTGTATTCAGCTGCCAAAGCTAACAATGCTCGTATTGTGGAATATCTAACGACTGGGGAAAATGTCTCCTCATAGTCTATCCCATGTTTTTGGGTACATCCTTTGGCAACCAAACGAGCTCGATATTTTAAAAGTTCACCATTCAAACCCCTTTTAATTTTAAACAGCCATTTACATTTAACTGGTCTCTGTGATTCTGATCTATCAGTCAAGATCCAACAGTTATTATCATTAAATGATTTGTACTCACTAGTCATTGCTTCTTTCCAATCTTTTGCAACTTCCCTCCTTTTTCTTTTTCCTTTTCCTCCTCTTTGTTTCCTTTCCTTTTTTAAGTGCTTCTTGCACAGTCTGTGGTGTACCTTCTTCAATAGATGTGCTCACCATATACGACGACAGTGACTCCCTTGTATCATCATAGTCTTCATCAGATGACGCTGGAACGTAAGTTTCATCGGCAGGGTCGCTGGCCTCCGGCGAGCTCTCACTAGAGCTCTCAGAATCATTTACTGTGTCTATGCTGTGTCTCTGATTGATTTCCAATATAGTGTCATCAGACAAATCAGTGTTCACAATAGATGACTCTGATAGTACAGGAGGTTCAGACAGATTAGTTTGAACATGTTGACTCTCATCATGAGTACAATTTTGAACTTGTGAAAATTGTTCTACTCCTTTTTCTCTATCATCATTTGACACTTGACTTAGTAATTTATTTTCTAAGAAAGTAACATTTCTGGTTTTAATGCAATTTGTTGGGAACTCAGGGTCAATCAAGCTATACCCTTTAGTGTCATCACAATAACCAACAAATATATAACTTTTGCATTTCGAATCTAATTTTTTTCGATTTGGATTCAATGCAAATGCGACACAGTCAAATATACGGAAATTTTTGATATATACCTTTCTATTAGTCCATTTTTCTTCTGGAGTACATCCCATAACTGCCTTTGTAGGACAATGGTTTCGTATATAAACAGCTGTGTTAACAGCTTCTGCCCAGAATTTTCGAGCCAGATTTGCATCCTGCAGCATACACCTTGCTGCCTCCATTATTGTTGGGTTGGCTCGTTCCGCCACTCCATTCTGCTGCGGCGAGTGAGGTACTGTTGTTTGGTGTCGAATGCCATTGTCCTTCAGAAACATCTGAAAAATTGAATTAATATATTCGCCACCGTTATCACTCCTGAGAACTTTAATTTTCTTATCTGTCTGGTTCTCAACCAAGACTTTAAAAGATTTAAACTTCTCAAACACTTCACTTTTAGTCTTCAAGAAATACACAAAAGTTTTTCTAGAAAAGTCATCTATGAAAAGTAAAAAATATTTTGAGCCACTAAGAGAAGAATAGGGCATCGGGCCGCACAGATCTGTGTGTACAAGTTCTAATGGTGCAGTCGCCCTGTTATATGATTTTTTTGGAAATGGTAATCTATTTTGCTTTCCTTGTGTACATGGAACGCAAGGTTCAAAACTAGAATCATTGAAAGAAATACCAGAAACCATACCTTGACTGAGGAGTTTCATACTTCTTCGGTTGAGGTGGCCAAGCCGTCGATGCCATACCTTTTCCGATAATTCAGCCGGAATTGGCTCTGTCTCATAAGCGCCACACTCAACTGCTGCATTCACCACCAGATTCTCCCTAGCTTCCTGAGGAGTAACTGTAACAGTGCTAGATGTGGCCGATAAAGTTTCGGTAATATTCACTTTATACATGCCTTTTTCAAGAGCAGCATTAACCACTTCTACCCCATTATCATAGACACCCACTGAAGCTGAATACAACCTTGAAACCCTTTTTAACCATAGAACTCACAGATAACAAGTTTCCGCTTAACTTAGGTACATAGTAAACATTACTAATAGTTTTTATTATACTATTTGCTAATTTTATTCTTACAGTTTCTATCCCTTCGGTGTACAACTTATCCCCATTAGCCACTTTCACTTCAAGACTTTTACTTTTCACAAAATCACACATCACAGACCTATCATAACACATATGACTTGTAGCGCCACTATCAATGTACTAGGAATCTGCTTCAATATTCGCTGACAAGGCTGTAAGCAGGGCCTTAGACTCGTCCACCTTTGTCATGTTACTGGCATTAGTATTTGTCTTCTTACCAGCCCTTTTTGGACAGTCCTTTATGAAGTGACCAGTCTTCTTACATCGAAAACATTTGGGTTGTTTCCGCACAGCTGCCAGGGCCGATCCGCTTTCACTGTTGTCATCATGACGCAGGTTCTCTTGTAACAATTTGCCTTGTACTACCTCGCTGGACAACTTAATGTTGGAATTTTCAATCGCCATGATCAGGGATCGTAATCCTCAGTGAGCCCGCTTAGCATGATGACTGCGATGAAATCATCATCGAGTGGTGACCCAATATCGCTGAGTTGTTGTGATATTTCAACGATCTTGTTGATGTAGCTCTCCATACTTTGGTTCTCTAATTTTGTACTAAACAAAGCTCGTAGTAGCGCCAGTCTCCGACACAAACCTGTATCCTTATATGCGTTTTAAAGGTTAGTCCAGGCCTCGTGTGCAGATTTCGCAGACCTGACGTGTGCAAATGCAGCAGGTTGTACAGGTAATGGGCGAGTGTCTTTTGTACCTTCTTGGCGTGTTCAGCATCCGTCGGCTCCTTCTCCACAAAATCCCATAGGTCCTCATGGATCAGCACCATTTTCATCATAAATTTCCATGAGTTATAATTTTAAATGCCTTTTAGTTTGTCCATGACTAGAGAAGATGTGTTGATACCTGTTGCCATGTTGCCGGCGCGTAGTGCAATTTCGATGAGAGGTTAAGTTTTATATCTTTACGCCAATTACTCGAATTAATTGATAAATATTGCAAGAATATTATCCTCGACCGTGCCTGGGCCCATAACCTAATGGAATCCAGACATAAAGAAAAACTAATATGGAAGATTGGCGTGGGTTTATTAAAAGAACAATCAGAGCACAGTACATAGTCGAATTACCAAGAAAGCAAGAGAGAGTGACATTAGCAACTTGACAGTTTATTATTTTCTTTTTATTGCGTTTACGAAGACACTTTCCAACATCGGGTTCGATGATCGAGTTCATGGCTTTCGGTTCCAAAAAAAAAAGACATAAAAGTAACCGTGTATAAAGCTCAATTAACACTTACTCACTGACTGACTGACATAATTGTTCCCCAGATAGACAGAGATATAGATAGAGTCTATCCCAGGTTGGGTTGGGGTTCCAGGTTGGTGGGTATATTTTGACAGAATCGTAAACGAGTAACTCTCGGGAGTATGGGAAAAGGGTGTCCCTTTTCGTCCCCCTTCCCCCCCTCCCTAACGTATCTCGGAAACTATGAGACCTGTGTTCCTTTTTTTACGGCTCGGAAAAGTAAAAACCATTTTTCCAAATTGCCCCCTTGCCCCCTTCTCCACCCTTTAAGGGGGGATCTTGGAAACTAAGAAACCCGTGTTCTGTTTTTTTACGAATTCGTATAGAAGAGGCTCGGAAAAGTAAAAACCATTTTTCAAAATTCCTAGGACACGTAGCAGCTTTTTGTTTTTTACTATTCTTTATTATTGAGGGGCGTTAAAATTTGTGTAGCCACCCCTCCCCTACTCCCCAACCTCCCCAAAAACTGAAAGGGCTGTAACTTTGTAACGGTTAGAGATAGCCTTAGCGAACCTGCGAGACCGAGTGGAGCGAACGGGGAGGTGGCGAGCGAAGCGAGCCGGCGACCTCCGTAGCCTAACGAAGGTTGAGTGGGTGAAGCGGGGACCGGGTTATGTTTGACATTTTTACTAAATTTATGGATTTAAAAAGTGAACGATCTACCACCACTAGCACGCGAGGTGCTTGCCCCTCGCGCAACGCCCAAATACTAGTTATTTATTTATTTTATATATTATATAAAACTACAAGACCACTCACTGACTGACTGATTGACATGTCGTTTCTCGGAATGGGTGAGAGATGGGTCAGGGGTATGTTTTGCGATTATGTGTAACTCCACCAGGTGAGTAGAGGAAAATTATAGAGGAGATTCAAATCCAAGATGGCGGCCGGGTCCACTTCCGGTTTCAGTGGGGAAAAGACTTCGGGTTTCGACTCGTAGGTCCTATAGGAGAACGGGAATGATTAAAAAAAAAAAAACAACATGGCGGCTGCGCTGGTACGTTTTGACTTTTTCGAATTTTCTCACTCGACTTTGACGAACTGTTTCGTTCTACCGATTTTCAAAGTCGCCAACTTTCACTTTGCCAAATTGTAGGTAATCTCAATGGCAATCAAGAAAAATTATAACGTTTTTGAAAATCGAAGATGGCGGACGATGTAGCGGCCATTTTCTGAACCGTTGGAATTTTCGTTTTTTTTTTCAAATCGATTTTTCGGGTAGTCGGCAACATCCGACGGGTTCGAGTTGTAACGAGCGGTTGTGTGTTTTTTTAAGTAGTGTTGCCTGGTGCAAAAAATTTCCCCCTTTCTTGGGTATTTTCCCAGTTTTTTCCCAAAAACATGAAAAGTAGAAATATTGACATTTTGAATTGAGACTTTGACTAGCTGGCAACATTGGGGTCCTCCAAATGACATTTGACCATTTTCACCACTTTCAGCTGGCAACCCCGAGAGCCATTGTATATTTAAATTTTTGGGACTTTTTGACTTTGGCGAGTTCTTTTGTTCTACCAAACTCAAAAGTTGGCAACACCAAGTACACCGGTCGGTGGCCTATATCCTTGAAATTTCAGGAAAATTACGACTTTTCAAAAAAACAAAATGGCGGACAGTGTGGCGGCCATCTTGTAAAAACGACGAAAAATCACTATTTTCGACGCGATAAATGGGACAGCTGGCATCCCCCGACTGGATTGTGTTGTATGAACCGGTCGTGTGTTTTGTTAAGGAGTGTTACCTGGTGCAAAAATTTTCAGCATTTCTAGAGTATTTTTCCCGATTTTCCCCAAAAACATGAAAAGTAGAAATATTGACATTTTGAATGCAGACTTTGACTAACCGGCAACAATGGGGTCCCCCAAATGATATTTGACCATTTTCATCACTTTCAGCTGGCAACCCCGAGAGCCACTGAGGCTTGAATTTTCGGGTCAGACCCAACTTTGGCGAGTTCTTTTGTTCTACCAAACTCAAAAGTTGGCAACACCTAGTACACCGGTCGGTGGCCTATATCCTTGAAATTTCAGGAAAATTATGACATTTAAAAAAAAAAACAAAATGGCGGACGGTGTGGCGGCCATCTTGTAAAAACGACGAAAAATCCCAATTTTCGACTGGATAAATGGGACAGCTGGCATCCCCAGACTGGATAGTGTCATATCAACCGATCATGTGTTTCGTCGAGGAGTGTTGCCTGGTGCAAAAATTTTCCCCATTCTTTGGGTATTTTCCCAGATTTTTCCCAAAAACATGAAAAGTAGAAATAAGTCGTTATTTCTTCGAAAAGAGACTTTGACTAGCCGGCAAGATTAGGATCCCCCAAACGACATTTGACCATTTTCATCACTTTCAGCTGGCAACCCCGAGAGCCATTAGGGCTTGAATTTTAGGGTAAGACCCAACTTTGGCGAGTTCTTTTGTTCTACCAAAGTCAAGGTACAGCCACCGTTTTTTTACTGACAGGTAACTTGTATCCTAGTTACTTTAGGAAAATTCTGACATTTCAGAAATTCAAGATGGCGGCCGAGCCATTTCCGGTTTCTCGATTACCACTGACTGACATTATGTTCTCCCAGATGGTGGATGGGAAAGGGGTATATTTTGAAAGATTCGTAAACAAGTAACTCTCGCGAATAGGGGAAAAATGCCAGACCCCTGCTTTTCACCCCCTTCCCCACCCTTCCCTATAATATCTCGGAAACGAAGAGACTGTAGTCTACTTTACAATTTATTTAAATTATTTACATATATTTATCTACATCTTAAACTTAAAACTAATATACACAAACAAACATAATCACTAAACACTAACATACATACTTCCTTACCAGTTGGTCGATAAATTTACCATCGATAGTCGATGGTCATTAAATTATCGACCGAACGGTCATCACTAATTGCCGATATCCGTACAACTATCAATAGCCATATACGGCCGGCTACGGTGACGCGGGCGCATGCCTTTCACCGCGCAAGGTCAAACCAGTCAGGACTATACCTCGACGCGGAGCGCACGCTTGTCGCCGCAATTTTATATACACGCGATATCGCGATTTGCTTCGCTTTTTATGTTAATTTCATCTATACTTCATCTGTCTATCATTCTTCTAATTTCATCCTTCCGCTACTACATATTGTGCTTGTGCCTGTGCTTGTGAACACTTCCCTATCGTGCCTTCTAAACTTTGTTTAATGTGTTAGGACTTGTGGACAATATATCCTTTGGAACGTGAGTTTGCCTACTTATTTATACTGCACACCACACCTACCCATACTGGTGACCCCGTGAAGAACAATGGGAGGAGATACGTTTATAGACGCACGAGGCGCGGCAACGTCACCGCAACCTGGCACTAGTGATGGGGGGATGTCGATAGACCCCAGCAACGTTTTTAAAGTCGGCGTACGAGTGCCCCCGTTTTGGGCTGAAGAGCCGGAGATTTGGTTTGCCCAGGTCGAGGGACAATTTAGTATAGCAGGAATAACTAGTGATGTCACTAAATTTAATTATGTCATCGGACATCTGGACAATCAATACTCTAGAGAGATAAAGGATATAATTATAAGCCCGCCTGCCACTAACAAGTATGAAAAATTGAAGACCGAGCTAATCAAGCGTCTCACCGCGTCCAAAGAGAAGAAACTCAAGCAGTTACTGATGCATGAGGAGCTTGGCGACCGCAAGCCTTCTCAGTTTCTTCGCCACTTGACAAGCCTGGCAGGCTCAAACGTTCCTGATGACTTCCTGAAGACGATATGGGTTAGTCGCCTACCGCATGGCATCCAGACGGTGCTCGCAGGTCAACCAGGTGCAGCTTCCCTCGAGGATCTAGCTGACTTAGCCGATAGAGTGAATGACCTGGCTACGACAACTCCGAAAGTCGCCGCAGTGAGCGACGCTGTCCCTAGCGCAGGTCTGAGCGAACTAACCAAGGAAATAGCTGAGCTTCGACGACAGTTCCAACAGATGTCAACTCGGAACAGCCGTTCACGCTCCCGTTCCAACAGAAACACTCGCACCAGTTCGAGGCAGCGCTCTCAATCAAACTACAAAAAGTTCCCCAATTGTTGGTACCACAACAAGTTCGGAGAGAAAGCCAACAAGTGCATCCGGCCCTGCGACTACAAGGCGGAAAACTCCAAGGGCGGTCGGTAATGGCGACTGACGATTGCCCTTTGCCTGCTTCTGGTCGCCTGTTTGTTACTGACCGATCTTCGAAGACGCAGTTCCTGGTCGACACAGGGAGCGACCTCTGCGTGTTCCCACGGTCAGCGCTTCATGATCGTCGTGCTCGTACGGACTATAGTTTGTGTGCTGCTAATGGTTCCAGTATAGCTACATATGGCTGTATCAATTTAGATTTAGATTTTGGCTTACGCAGAACCTTTCAATGGCGTTTCATTGTAGCTGATGTTACGAAGCCTATAATAGGTGTAGATTTTTTAAATTTTTATAATCTTATAGTTGATTGCCGTAACAAACGCCTAATTGATAACTTAACTTCAATTAGCACTATTGCTGCTGTAGCTAAATGTAATAACATTTCATCTGTTAAAGTCGTGACTGGTGAGACTCGGTTTCATAAAATTCTCAGCGAGTTTCCGGAAATTACTCGACCAGCTGGTAAGCCACACTCCACGCCACACAACACAGTACACCACATACGCACGACACCAGGCCCTCCAGTTTGCTCTTCACCTCGTCGTTTAGCACCGGACAAGCTTAAGATTGCCCAAAAAGAGTTCCAGTCTATGCTGGCCCTTGGTACAGCTAGACCTTCTGAGAGTCCGTGGGCATCACCTCTACACCTCGCGCCAAAGAAAAACAACGGCTGGCGTCCTTGCGGCGATTACCGTAAGTTGAATGCCCGTACCGTGCCTGATAGGTATCCGATAAAGCACATCCATGACTTTACCCATAGTATAGCTGGATGTAAAGTCTTCAGCACGCTCGATTTAGAGAAAGCATATAATCAGATACCTGTCAGCCCGGAGGACATTCCTAAGACCGCCATCACAACACCATTTGGATTATTTGAATTTCCATTCATGACATTCGGTCTTAGGAACGCGGGCCAAACTTTTCAGCGGTTCGTGGATGAAATGACGAGAGGACTAGACTTCGTATATTGTTACCTAGACGATTTTCTCGTGTTTTCAAGAAGTCCAGAGGAGCACGAGGATCACCTACGTCAGATCTTCAACAGGCTGAAGGAATATGGCATGTTGGTGAACACTTCGAAATGCGTTTTCGGTTTGGAGGAGGTAACATTTCTAGGCTACCGGATTACCGAGAGCGGTTCTAAGCCACTTGATGCTAAAGTTCAGGTGGTCAAGGATTTTCCCCCTCCAACCAATGTTCGCCAGCTAAGAGGTTTCCTGGGCATGGTTAATTTTTATAGGAGATTTCTTCCTCACGCAGCCGAAATCCAAGCCCCACTTCACGCCTTACTAACAGGCTCCGTCAAAGGTTCGCACCCAATTACCTTGGCAGGGAATACACTAGCCGCTTTTGAGGCTTGCAAAGACAGCCTGGCCAACGCTGCTCTACTAGCTCATCCGGACTGCACCGCTAAACTTGCAGTAGTTACAGACGCGTCCGATAAGGCTATCGGAGCGGTTCTGCAGCAATTCAAAGATGATGCGTGGCAGCCCTTAGCTTTTTTTTCAAGGAAGTTGAGCCCTTCACAGGTGAAATACTCACCATATGATAGGGAGCTTCTAGCAATTTATGAGGCTATTAAATATTTTAGGCACATGTTAGAAGCTCGCCATTTTATTGTCTATACTGACCATAAGCCCATAAGTTTTGCCTTCAATGAAAGGAAGAACAACTGTTCGCCTAGGCAGTTTAGGTACTTGGATTTCATTTCCCAATTCACGACAGATATCCGCCACATTTCTGGTAAGGATAATGTGGTTGCAGATACCTTGTCGCGAATTGAAGAGCTAGCAGACCCCGTAGACCTCGAGAAACTCGCTCAAGCTCAGGCTTCTAACTCAGAACTCGGCAAGCTTCTGAGCGAAGGTTCTTCACTGCAGCTTAAAAAATTCAATGTCCCTGGAAGTCGAATTCCCCTGTACTGCGACGTCAGTACTCCCGTTTCCAGGCCTTACGTACCTAAACCACTTCGCAAGCAAATTTTTGATAGCTTGCATTCTTTAAGCCACCCTGGTGCCAATGCGTCGGCCAAGCTGATAGCCGAGCGTTTTGTATGGCCGGGCGTGAGAAAAGACTGTAGGGACTGGGCGCGTGCTTGTATACCGTGTCAGAGGACGAAAGTCAATCGTCACGTGACTTCCCCTCTCGGCACTTATAACTTACCGCGCGCTCGGTTTAAGCAGATCCATATTGACCTGGTGGGTCCTCTTCCACTTTCCCAAGGTTATCGGTACTGCTTAACGGCCGTGGATAGATTTACACGGTGGCCAGAGGCAGTACCGATACAAGATATTACAGCGGAAACGGTGGCCAAGGCATTGCTGTCCATTTGGATATCCCGGTTCGGTTGTCCGACAGATATTGTAACCGACCGTGGTCGCCAGTTTGAATCGGCCTTGTTTCAATGTCTGTCGAAGATAGCTGGATTCGAACATAAGCGGACGACAGCCTACCATCCGGCATGCAATGGCCTGGTTGAACGGTTTCACCGTCAGCTGAAGGCCGCGATCGTCTGCCATGCAAACGATAGGTGGACGGAATCTTTGCCATGGGTGTTATTAGGCGTAAGATCTGCCTTTAAGGAAGACCTCCAAGCCTCTTCTGCGGAATTGCTGTACGGGGAACCGCTACGGTTACCCGGAGAATTTTTTGAGCCAACTGTCAACGGTACAGTAGACACAGCTGAATTTACTGCAAGGCTCAGAAACTTCGCCGAGAAATTGCGACCGGTACCAGCTTCCCGCCACTGCAAGCCCAAAGTGTTCGTTTATAAAGAGCTAGAAACTTGCGGTCACGTTTTCCTCCGTGAAGACGCATTGCGAGGTGCTCTCCAGCCTGCTTATTCTGGGCCATATAAAGTAAACTCACGAGGGGACAAAATATTTAAAATACTCGTAAAAAACAAAGAAGTGACAGTGTCCATTGATCGTTTAAAGCCAGCCTTCATTCTATCTGACCAGGTGGAGGAACCCCTACCGGTAGTGCCGCCAAGTTACACAACACGTTCTGGGAGGCGAGTTAAATTTACAGACTTCTATCGCCCTTGACGGTCTCTGGAGGGGGGTGGTGTAGTCTACTTTACAATTTATTTAAATTATTTACATATATTTATCTACATCTTAAACTTAAAACTAATATACACAAACAAACATAATCACTAAACACTAACATACATACTTCCTTACCAGTTGGTCGATAAATTTACCATCGATAGTCGATGGTCATTAAATTATCGACCGAACGGTCATCACTAATTGCCGATATCCGTACAACTATCAATAGCCATATACGGCCGGCTACGGTGACGCGGGCGCATGCCTTTCACCGCGCAAGGTCAAACCAGTCAGGACTATACCTCGACGCGGAGCGCACGCTTGTCGCCGCAATTTTATATACACGCGATATCGCGATTTGCTTTGCTTTTTATGTTAATTTCATCTATACTTCATCTGTCTATCATTCTTCTAATTTCATCCTTCCGCTACTACATATTGTGCTTGTGCCTGTGCTTGTGAACACTTCCCTATCGTGCCTTCTAAACTTTGTTTAATGTGTTAGGACTTGTGGACAATATATCCTTTGGAACGTGAGTTTGCCTACTTATTTATACTGCACACCACACCTAACCATAAGACCAATGTTCTGTTTTAATACGGATTCGTATAGAGGACGCTTGGAAAAGTAAAAACCGTTTACAAAAATTGCCCCCCTTGCCCCACCCCCTTCAGGCGGATCTCGGAAGTTAAGAGACTTTGAACATTTTTTTTTTTCAGATTCGTAAAAAAGGGCCCAGAGTTGGTCAAAATCATTTTTCAGAACTCCCCCCTCTCCCCCCCTCAAACCTCCCCCCACCGTATCTCGGAAACTAGGACACGTAGCAGCTTTTTGATTTTTTTAATACTTTTTGTTTTTGAGGGGCGTTGAAATTTGTATACCTTCCCCTCCCCAACCTCCCCTAAAATTGAAAGGGCTGTAACTTCGTAACGGTTAAAGATAGCCATAATGTGTTTGGACAAATATTACAGTAGGCGTCGAAACCTGTCCGATGGTGGTAGGGATATGGCTGAGCGGAGCGAACCTACGAGACCGAGTGGGGCGAAGGGGGGAGGTGGCGAGCGAAGCGAGCCGGCGACCTCCGTAGCGTAACGAAGGTTGAGTGGGTGAAGCGTAACTCAGGGGCGACGACAAGTAAACTTTAGGGTAACGTTTTTATAGTGGGTAAAGGGCTAAGTTTTTGAAAAAGGTTTTAGATTGAATTAGGGGTTCTTAAGGGGTTTCAAAATCTTAAAAGTCCATTGGGCTTGAATTTTCGGGTCAGACCCGACTTTAGCGAGTTGTTTTATTCTACCAAAGTCAACGTTCAGCCGCCGTTTTTATACTGACAGGTAGCTTGTATCCTGGTTACTTTAGAAAAATTGTGACATTTCAGAAATTGTCAAAAAGAGAAGAAAGTGCCATTTCCGGTTTCCGAAACCTTGTCCTGGGGTCGTTCAAGCGGTCCATCCCACTGCGGCGGGATATGAGTTTGTGTCGAATTTTAGGTGTTTAGGTCTTTGAAGAATAATTATTTACTTGACTGACGGCTGTGATTCAAAATGGCGCCCACGTTACTTCCGGTTTCCCAAAAATTTACCGATTAAGGTCGTACAAACGATTCATCCGACTGAGGTGTATGAGTTTATTTCGAATTTTAGGATATTTTAGGGGCTTGAAGGGTTTTCACTGGATTAAGAGGCGCCAAACCCCACCTTTTCCCCCCTCCCTATCGTATCTCGGAAACTAAGAGACCTGTGTTGTGTTTTCTTACGGATGTATATAGAGGAAGCTCGGAAAAGTAAAAAACATTTTTCAGAACTGCCCCCTTGCACCCCTACCCCCCTCGATATCGTGTCTCAGAAATTAAGAGACCTGTGTTCTGTTTTTTTTTTTACGGATTCGTATGGAAGAGGCTCGGAAAAGTAAAAACCATTTTTCAAAAGTGCCCCCCTTCTCCCCCCTTTAGGCGGCGGATCTCGAAAGTTAAGAGACTGAACATTTTGTTTCAGATTCATAAAAAGGGGCCCAGAGTTGGTGAAAATAATTTTTAAAAACCCAGCAGCTTTTTGATTTTTCAACTGTTTTTATTTTAGAGGGGCGTTGAAATTTGTATACCCTCCCCTCCCCTCCCCAACCTCCCCTAAAATTAAAATGGCTGTAACTTCGGAACTGTTAGAGATAGCCATTATGTGTTTGAACAAATATTATAGTAGACGTCGAATCCTGTCCGGTGGTAGTAGAGATAAGGCTGAGTGCAAAAAAGGGGGGTGGTGGCGACCGAACCGAGCCGGTGACCTCCGTAGCGTAACGAAGGTTGAGTGATTGGAGCGTAAGTCAGGGCGACGACAAACAAACTTTAGGGTAACGTTTTTTTTTAAAGAAAGTAATTAAATGTTTAGCATTTATAAAATTTGGTGAGCCACAATAAACAGCATTTAAATAATTTGATCGACATACAAAGATGTCGTTTACAATTCAAAAATCAGAAAGCAATCCTTGTTCCACAAATAATTTTACAATAACATGAGTTTTCATACTAAACATTCAGTCCGCAGAAAAACTACTTGATCAGCAAGACTTCATGATTGATCCGCAGAGAAAACATGTCTATAAGCAGTGTATTTGATTGGTATGCATATATAAAACATGGTGAGCAAAATAACTTATTTCCAAAAAAGGTCCCAAAAGTCCGATTTTGGGACATGAGGAGCATAGGCCGAAGGCCGGCGGAGCTCCGACGACATGGCTGACGGTAGATAGGGCGGCAGCTTCTTTTTTATTTACGCCCGATCCGATCATCTGTTCAGCGTAATTTCTATTTTTTGACAAGTAAATTATTTTTGCTACTTTTATATGCAGCTCAAAATGAATTTTTTTGCTTACCCTCTGAACGCTTACAAAAATTGTATTAAACTGGAGCAGCTCATTGCAGCTTATATAATTAATATGCTGTACAAAAATAATTACAGCCATCCAGAATGACTTAGATTGGTGATTGATTTTGGAATGTTTGCTGGCCATGAGTTGCTGATCAATTAGCTATTTCTGGTCGCAGATTATATTTTTCTGCTCACAAAAATACGAATACTTTGCTAACCATTTAAATAACACCCTTTTCTTAATGGGCACAGGTCAGTTTTTAAATAAGGTTTTAGATTGTATTAGGGGTTCTTAAGGGGTTCCAAAATCTTTAAAGTGCTCAAATGGATTTTAAAATTATTTATTTTATTGTGATTTTCACAAACAAAGTCAATAATAGGTCAACATCAAAGTTATAACTAGAGTGTAGGCGTTCCTGCTTTGTTTTTTATTTATTTTCGACATGGGTGTCATTTTCATGGTTTTCGTGGTCGCTGATTACAGAACTGGGGTCAAAATCAAAATCTAAGATGGCGGCTGTGATAATTTTCTAATTTTTCATCACGGGAGTCTATTTCATGGTTTTCGAGGATGCCAAAGCCGATAGTGAGGTCGAAATCAAAATCCAAGATGGCGGCTGCGATAATTTTTGTAATTTTTCATCATGCCAGTCGTTGTCATGGTTTTCGAGGATGCTAAAGCCGATAGTGAGGTTAAAATCAAAATCCAAGATGGCGACGGCAAAATTTTTCTAATTTTTCGTCATGGGAGTCGTTTTCATGGTTTTCGAGGTTTCTAAAGCCGATAGTGAGATCAAAATAGAAATTCAAGATGGCCGTTGCTGTAATTTTTCCCCCTTTTCACCCCCTCCATCCCTCCCTATCGTATCTCGAAAACTAAGAGACCCGTGTTTTTTTTTACGGATTCGTATGGAGGAAGCTCGGAAAGGTAAAAATCAGTTTTCAAATCTTCCCCTTCTCCCCCCCTTCACCCTTCCCCCCATCGTATCTCGGAAACTAAGAAACCCGTGTTCTGTTTTTTTACGGATTCGTATAGAAGAGGCTCGGAAAAGTAAAAATAATTTTTCAAAATTCCTAGGACACGTAGCAGCTTTTTGTTTTTTACTATTCTTTATTATTGAGGGGCGTTGAAATTTGTGTACCCTCCCTTCCCCAACCTCCCCTAAAACTGAAATAGCCTTAGCGAACCTGCGAGACCGAGTGGAGCGAAGGGGGGAGGTGACGAGCGAAGCAAGCCAGCAACCTCCGTAGCGTAATGAAGGTTGAGTGGGTGAAGCGTAACGTTTTTTTTACGGATTCGTATAGAGGAGGCTCGGAAAAGTAAAAACCATTTTTCAAAACTCCCCCATCGTCTAGGACACGTAGCAGCTTTTTGTTTTTTTTTACTATTCTTTATTATTGAGGGGCGTTGAAATTTGTGTACCCCCACTCCCCAACCTTCCCTAAAATTGAAAGGACTGTAACTTCGTAACGGTTAGAGATAGCCATTATGTGTTTGAACAAGTATTATAGTAGGCGTTGAAACCTATCCGGTGGTGGTAAGGTTAAGGTCACGATAGCTTTCCGGGGGTAGGTAGGTCCTGAGTGGAGCGAATCTGCGAGAACGAGTGCAGCGAAGGCCATAACGTAACCAAGGTTGAGTGGGTGAAGCGTAACTCAGGGGCGACGACAAGCAAACTTTAGGGTAACGTTTTTTTAATGGGAAAAGGTCAGTTTTTATTAAAAAATTTTTTAGATTATATTAGGGGTTCATAAGGGGTTTCTTAATCTTTAAAGTGCTCTAATGGATTCTGAATCTATTTTATTTTATTTTGATTTTCACAAAAAAAGTCGATAATAGGTCAACATGAATGTTTTTATCCAGAGTGTACGCGCTCCTGCTTTATTTTTTATTTATTTTCAACATGGCGTGTCATTTTCATGGTCTTCGAGGTCGCTGATTACAAAACTGGGGTCAAAAACAAAATCCAAGATTGGAGCTGCGATAATTTCAAAGATGGTTTTGAACATATATGTCGGAGACGGTCATTGGTACGGGCTTGGAATGAATCACAAGTACACGGTGGTGACATCACGCAATCTACTTACAAGGCTACCCACACCACAGTGTCACTTGTCACAGAGTCAAGATGGTAAACTCTGAGCCAGGACGACAGTCAGTCAGTGTCTGATCGCGGCCGAGTTAAGACCTCTTGGAACTGTACCCGATTCATTGTGCCCCGTGTTATTTTGCTAAGTTGTAATCTCAAGTAATTCGTTAGTTTTGCTAGAAACAGTCTATCGCTCAGTGTCTTTTCATAGCACGAAACCCATCGTCTGCCCACATAATGCAGAAGCCTAGCGGAGTAAATCCTGACACCCGACATCAGAATTGGGATGAAATCGTGCTAATGAAATCATACGCAGGGACAATGACAATAAAAATCAGTGACGGTTACTTTTTGAAATAGCTGAGTGCATTTACACAAAAATACTCGAAAGACAGTGCAAGCTAGTGTTGTTGCTAGTGCTGTGTTAGTGCGGTGTGTGTAGTGTGTGTGCGTGCTGTGTAGTGTGTGTGCTGTGTAGTGTGTGTGTTAACTACGTTAACTACAGCGGCGGTATATCGGTGAGTACATTTATTTTCTTTGGTGTGTGGGTACCTCGAAATAATTTTTATCGACCGTTAATCCAAACCGGAGTCGAGCGTGATTTATCTTCTATACCTCCTCTCACTGTGGCCAAGACACCTTTAGCCGTCATCGGTCCTATGAGTCTGTGGGATCGGCAGTGAGAAAATCATTTCCTGTGTACATTGCACGACGTACACAAACCCTATTTCCTACCCCAGTTCCGTCTGTTACCGTAGGTCTCCTTGTAACAGACTTCCCTCACGTAAAACCAACGTAACTTACGATTGGTATGGTTTGTATGATAGGCTAGGGCGTTAGGATAATTAGGGTGCTAGATAGGTAATTACTATACAGCTAGGATAACTACGGTGCTATGTAATTACTGTAGGGCTAGGCCTAATCGGTAGGGCCTTAGGTACTGAACCAGGCTCAATTGTTTCAAACCTAGCCACATCGTGAGAACATGGAATAACGGCCGTACTAAGCTGTAAGTCGCGGTGCATACATTTTGGTTTTTAACGTTGTGATTCGTTTGTTTGAATTTCATAATTTTTAATATGTTGTGTTGTATTTCTTTGAAACTTTATCTACCTACACGTAAGCCTAGTGACGATGGATTTTAAATTGTAGGCGTTAAAACAAAAACCGCGGAAACTAGCGTCGTATTACGTACCGCTAAAGAAAACCAAAAAAAAAAAATAGTTATTCGGGCGATGCTATTAGGTCCGCCGGCTTACGACTTGAAAAACCGAAAGGCCGAAGGCCTCGAATATTAGTTAAGGACGTCCCATCCTCAAAGTAAGACTATGCTGTTTTGCACGTGTTAAACCGTCAAAACATTCAAGATGAGGTGCCAATAAATGAGGATGATTTTATTAACGGCCGTTTTCAATAACTTACTGACGGTTGACTAAGGGTTGCTGTCTCGGATGGACGGTTGAACCGACATTGGCTGTGGCTGCCATTTCTATAACTTTGTTGTCGCTTTGTTTTCGGGCGTCAATCTGGCGTAAGCGATGGATGGCATCTCTGGCAGCTGGTGGGCGTATCCTTCCGAAGCGTTTCGTTTGTAATTTGCAATTTTCATTACGTTTCCTAAACTTATTAATTTGTAGACCTAAATCTTTTTCTATTTTCATTAAAGTATCTGCACTAGTTGAACTCCAATAGTTGCACTACTGCCCCGTTGGTCTAGTACTGCAGCGTTGGTCTAGTGCTGCCCTGTTGGTCTAGTGGTTGCGGGCGCGACTGCTGAGCGTGGGGTCTTGGGTTCGATTCCCGGGACGGGCAGAGGGTGCTGTTGGGTTTTTCCGTAGGAGATGTCTCGGTGGTAGCCCGGAATTTTGAATTTAGCGGTATGTTAGGGGTGCCTCGGAAGGCGCGTTGAGCCGTTGGTCCTACGCCTAACCTTTCTCTGGTCGTGTCGGATTGCCGTCCGTCGTCCCATCGGACTGTGAGAGTGAGGGAACGGGCAGTGCGCCTGTGCCTGCGCGCTCACTTGTGCACTGTTGTGTCTCCCGCGCCGATGGCTGGTCTGTGTTGGGATTGGCTGCCGTGGCCGGAAGCGGTAGGGAGGACTAAGATTACTAGTTGAAGTTCACATTTTTAGGTTACGTAGTTGTGGATTCGTTGCGGAGAATTTTTGGTTTTTCCGTCATAAGTCAACTAAAATTATTCGTAGGCGTAAATCAGATAACGGTCGCAAGTGGATAGGCGATGAAACGAGTCTGTTGCGCGCTCGTGGTGCGACATTGCTGACTTGTTTCTTGTTGTGAGTGCAGTGGAAGGAATCCAGTTTATTTTGACATAAAGCAAGGCGTTGAACGGCTTCGCATCTACATGGCTGTGGCCTAGAGATGGATCGTCGACGTATTTATCAACCAAACTAGACCGTTCATTTTCGTTCATCGACTGGTCGATTAACTGCTCAACGTCGTCGACGACTGGACTGGGCTGACCTGTTGGTCTGGCGAGGTTGTCGACGGCTCGACGTAGCTGCACTAGTCTAATTGCCGCGTTACTTTTAAAATTAAATTACACTCGCAAACATTTAAATGCTTTACCACATACATGAACTCTGACCTTGCGCGTCAATAAATAAGAATGAAATAAAATAAAGAAAGATTAGCACAACAAACATAAAAACCACGTGAAACCGTTTTTCTCGCATCGTTTGACGGTTCGTTCGACCGTCGAAAACACGTCGATTTGGCCCTTACAATTAAAATCAACTTTATGTGACTATATTTAGAGTTCCAATTTGTTGGTCCGACTATGCTATTTCAACAAATCTGCGTTGCCAAACGCTATGAACCTCGTTGTGCAGTCTAAATTCCCCCGTCTTTTCCGTCTACGAATTTGACTGGTTGATTGATCGACGTTCAAGCGTCGACTCGTTTATTGTAGGTACGTTAACCATCGAATTAACTAGTTCGTCCATTTAACGCCCATCCCTACTGTGGCCTATCCAGGTGTGACATGGGACCGGTTTAGGGAATTGTTCAAGGCTAGATTCGAGTGGAGGGGCTCCTAAGCGCATGCTTGGAGAGAGGCCAGTTCCCGGTTCGTTGGAAGACGGGGAGCTGGTCCTCATCCGGAAGCCGGGGCGCCCTGCGGACTCTCCGTCCGCATACCGGCCCATTGTGTTGCTCGACGAGTTGGGCAAACTCTTCGAAAGAGTAATTGCCAACCGCCTCGCTGGGCACCTGGCGGGGATTGGGCCGGATCTTGCGGAACACCAGTTTGGTTTCCGCAGGGGGCGCTCGACGGTGGACGCCATCATGCGCGTGAGAGCCCTCACGACGGGGGATGCGTTGTCCCGGGGTGGGGTGGTCTTGGCGGTGTCTCTCGACATCGCCAACGCCTTCAACTCCATGCCCTGGAGCTGCACATTGTTTCAAATAAATCAAACAAAAGAACAGACCTCGCCATACATTTTTTTCATCTCACAAGCTTGCGATTGTGATTACTTAGATAAAGCCATATTAAATTGTCTCCCGTCTGACCACAGCGGACAAACTGTAGCTTTTAGGTGTAACACACCATTGCAAAAAGTTCTGATTAAATTTAGACCTATAACTACTAGCAAATTAAACAGGTATAATATTTCCCTACAGAACAAGTTAAATGTTATGAGCCATCATATGGACGATATGAATATAAATCAATTGTATGATAATTTCTTTTCAATAGTTCGAACTGAATTCAACAAAACATTTGAAAAGAAGACAAAAAGTATTTGCCCTAAATTTATATTTAGTGATTGGGCTACTAAAGGTATCAGGAAAAGTAGGGAAAGACTATTTGAGCTTTACGGCCTTAAGCCTTACATAAACACTGAAACTTTCAACTAGTATGTTGCTAAGTATTCAAACATTTTTAGAAATACATGCAAGGTTGCTAAAGCCCTGCACATTAGCAACAAGATCAAAACAGCAGAAAATAAAATAAAGACTGTTTGGAAACTCATAAATAACGAGACAAACAGGAAGAAAATACGTAACACTAGCTACACATTAGATACAGCATGTGGTCCTAAAAGCTCTAATTTGGAAGTAGCTCAAGAATTTGTAAACTTCTTTACGATATCCCGTTAAAAACTACGGAAGCTCTAAATTCCTCACCTGAAGTCTCAATTGGTTTATTAAGGGCCAACGTGTCTGGATGCCCGGCTGAATTTAAATTTAAACACATAAACCTTGTGATAGTTATCAAAGCTTTCCGGCAAATAAAAATCAAAGTGACCGAAGATCTATGGGGAATGTCTATCAAAGTTTGTACATCCATAGTTGAGACTATAGCACCTTACCTAGCTTTAATTTTTAATTTGTGTGTAGACCAAGGAGCTTTCCCTGATTTAATGAAATACAGTAAAGTCATACCACTTTTCAAATCCGGGGATAGTAAAGATACTAATAATTATAGACCTGTATCCGTGTTGCCAGTTTTTAGCAAGGTTTTTGAAAAGGTAATGCTGAATCAAATGCTTAATCATTTTAACACCAACAAAATCCTACACGATCAACAGTATGGTTTCACCAAGGGACGTTGTACGACTGACGCCGGTGTAACCTTATTAAAGCACATATTTACTGCATGGGAAGAGTCCCAAGACGCCATAGGAATTTTTTGTGATCTCTCCAAAGCGTTTGATTGCGTAAATCACGACACATTACTTTTGAAACTTGAGCATTACGGACTAGGAAAACTTGCACGTAGTTTGGTAAAATCTTATTTGAGTGATAGACCTCAACATGTTCAAATAAATGGTATCAATTCACAGGGTTTAAAAATAAAAATGAGGGTTCCGCAAGGCTCAATATTGGGTCCTTTCCTCTTTCTAGTATACATAAATGATCTACCTTATTTACTGAAAAACCAACCTCAAAATATGGTGTTATTTGCTGATGACACTTCTCTAATTTTTAAGATAAATAGACGGGCCCAAATTCTAGATGACGTGAATAATGCCCTACTTCAGGTTCAAAATTGGTTCACAGCAAACAATTTAGTATTAAACGAAAAAAAGACTAAATGCATTAGATTTGCTTTACCGAATGTTAAAAGTAGTGATTGTGATATAATATTGAATAAAGAGAAACTTGAATTCGTAGATAAAACGGTTTTCCTGGGGATTACGCTTCAAGGCTACAATGGAATTCTCATTTAACGTCTCTTGCCGGGCGGCTAAGTTCAGCAGCATATGCTATTAGAAAAATCCGTCAATTTACAGATGTTGATACCGCTAGACTGGTCTATTTTAGTTACTTTCATAGTATAATGTCTTATGGCATTTTGTTATGGGGACGAGCTGCAGACATTCAGTCAATATTTATTCTGCAAAAAAGAGCCATCAGAGCTATATATAATCTTCGTAGGTGCGATTCTCTAAGGGAACTGTTTAAGGACATTAACATCATGACGGTACATTGTCAATACATCTACGAAAACATAATGTACGTAAGAAAAAATCTGCATCTTTTTAGTAAAAGAGGTGACAGACACAGTTACAGTACTAGAAATAGAGACCAATTAGTTCAGCCGGGCTTCAGACTCGCTAAAGTAGATTCATCTTTCATGGGGTACTGTTTGAGATGCTATAATAAAATTCCACAAAGTATTCTTGAACTGAATGAGACGAAATTTAAATCATGCATTAAACGCACACTATGTAAGCGAGCATATTACAAGTTGGACGATTATATCGCTGATAAAAATGCTTGGCTCAATGCCGGTCCTGCTCCACAAGGACAGGGACGCATAAATTGATAACATTAAATAGTATTGTTGGAGCTGCTGAAGATTGTACAACTATCTTTGCATTGTATAGATTCAATATCTTTAGTATTATATAAAGCCCATATTGTGTGAGTGCTATGTACTAAAGAGCTATCGTTCACTGGAAACCTACGTCCTTTCCCGACTTGAATGTGCCCTGGCGGTTGAGAGTATGGCATGCTCACTCAATGTCTCGCTGATGGTGGCGCGTGTGTCGGATCATTTAGTTCCCTTCAAAATGGTGGTTGAGTTGAATGGTGCTGATCCATGCGTCATGTTCGTGAACGGGCGCTGTCAGTTGTGACTGGTCATCTCTTAGTTGCCACGGCTTATTTGATTTTTTTTTTTTTAATTGTCTTTTTTGTGTTTACTATGGACACTTTTAACGTGCACATCTTGCTACATCGTTCTCACATAATGTACCATCTCAATATGAATGATGTAACCAAGGTTTTGTTACAATATGCTGATTTAAAAGAGTGTCCATGGAGTTTCTTGCCCGTTCTTCTCCATAGAGATCTACGCTAGGGAATGGGCAACTACAGTACTTTCACAGTTTTTATGCCTTGTGACTGGGACTGTAGCTACATTTCATTGTTATCTTTGTTTCGACAGTTCAAAAGTGCCTGTAACTGGCCTACTTGAAATAAATGCTTTGATTTTTTGATTTTTGCTTAACAAAACATGACGTCATTTACGGGTGCCGCATTCCAAACAAAACAATGGCTTTGTTTACACTATTCTATTCTCAGAATTCTCAACGCCTTGAGGTTTGGGTTACATTTTAATAATAATGTTTCGTTCACATACTTGACGTAGACAGAGCTTCAGCTGATAAATAATGTTTAGTTAAATAGTATCGGCTAACCAAAACAACCACTTGAAGACAAGCACAAAAAACACCTACTCACACTTTGAATCACTGTTTAAATTCTGTTGCCTCAATTTGAAATCTAATTTAACATTCTACATGTTGAAGATATTTACTAAACGTTAGGCCAATTAAAAAGGCATACTGCTTAAGAAAAACATTACATAAATCAACAATCAAAACGAACAATTCCACTAAAAAAACACAAGTACATGAACTCAAAAGTTCACAACAAAAATACGATAATTTTCAAATTAAACGCCTAATATCTTTATTACGATACATAAAAACACGTAATAGCCATAGTTTGCATTACTATCATTTATGTAATACCGCGAAATGTATCAACGGTGCTTCAACAGTTTTTCATGTTTGCTGAAATGATTATTTCTGCCTAAAATCTGTAAAGGGGTGCACTAAGAAAGGATTTTTCAAAATTCACCCCCTCAGGGGGTTAAACGGCGCTCCAAAGTTTGTTTGGGGAAACAAGATCACTTACACTATTTTATTAAGTGATAAGTGAGTAGAAACGGGTTTCAAGTTTTTTCAGAGTTCAACCCCTAAGAGGGGGAAATGGGGTGACAAAGTCTAAAAATAAATGCACAGCCTAAACCGCTGGGTCTACAGATTCCAAATTTGGCAAGTAGGTTCCTTATGTGGTATAAGGGTGCACCCCCTCAGGGGGTTAAACGGGAGTCGAATTTGTATGGGGAAACAAGATTAGTTAGACTGTTTTATTTGAAACTTCACAGGAGTACTCCTATCAATAAATTATGTTCTCCTCATCGCTGTCACTGGGGTGAAGTTGTCAACAGCCTCGGACATCACGGCCTGTCATGCAGCCGAAGTGCGGGCCGTTTTGCATGGCACGCGAATTTAAATGACATCATCCGACGAGCTCTTGTCACCGTCGGCGTTCCAGCTATATTAGAACCCAATGGCTTGGCACGCGACGATGGCAAGAGACCGGACGGGATGTCCTTATTTCCATGGAAGATGGGTAGGCCTTTAGTGTGGGACGCAACATGTGTCGATACTCTTGCGCCATCCCATCTTCCTAGCTCATCGTGCTGTGCTGTCATATGTTTGGTGTTGAAACTCTAGGACCGTGGGGTCCGAGCGCTCACAGCCTTTTCAAGGATATTTCAAAACGTTTAGTTGACACTTCCCGTGACCCAAGAGCTGCCTTTTACCTTGGCCAAAGGCTTAGCGTTGCCATACAACGTGGCAACGCCGCCAGTCTCTTGGGTACATTACCAGTTGACAGCGTTGAGGAGGAGTTTTTTGACGCCATTTTTTAAGTTTGTTGCTAGGTTATTTACTTTAGGTTATTTTAATCGATAAATGAGTTAATATTTGTGTTTCAGGTTTTTCTGAATTCAACCCCTAAAGGGGGAAATGGGGTGACAAAGTCTGAATTACAAAAACAACGATTTTAAGATTTAAAATGGCGGACTGTCGGCGGGTGACGATTTCTCGGAATCGACACCCGCCGACAGTCCGCCAGGGGTCATTGCGAATTTGGCATTTATTTTGAGATCCATTTTGAGGCTTCTATACAGGATTATTATTGATTTATTGTGAAGATTGTGATAACGATGATGATGATTGTGATTACGATGATAATGATTGTGATTACGATGATGATGATTGTGATTGTGATTACGATGATAATGATTGTGATAACGATGATTGTGATTGTGATAGTGATTGTGATAGCGATTGTGATAGTGATTGTGATTGTGGTAGTGATTGTGATAGTGATTGTCATAGTGGCTGTGATAGTGATTATGATAGCCATTGTGATAGTGTTTGTGATAGTGATTGTGATAGCGACTGTGATAGCGATAGTGATAGTTATTGTGATAGTGATTGTGATTGTGATAGTGATAGTTATTGTGATTGTGATAGCGATTGTGATAGCGATTGTGATAGTGATAGTGATAGTTATTGTGATTGTTATAGTGATTGTGATAGTGATTGTGATAGTGAATGTGATTGTGATAGTGATTGTGATACTGATTATTACTAATTATTTCCTTTATTTATCTTTTGTATAAATTATTTACATTTTTAAATATTTCATATAAAAAAAAAACAATATAAAACATTTAAAAATATAGAAAATTGTTGCCCACCGGTATCGGGAACAGGTTCCAAGCTACCGGTGGTCAGGGCCCCAGAGAGAGAAACCTCCTAACAATACTAGCCGTATCCGTAGCCAATGATCCAGCTGTCTAACAAGAGCCTCCTCAGGTATTCATCGAGGCTCTTAGCTTGTGATTCTCTTTATTTAGTGATCCAGAAGATGGCGGATTTGACTTCTATACAGGGTAAAGGAATAAAAACGGATCAGTAAATCACGAGAAACAGCATGGCTCTTCTTCCAGCTTCCTAGAAGGCAGGGGTCTTGATATGCTGGATAGTATAGTGGATAGCTTTACTTAATTCATCAACGATCAGATCACCCTGCCGGGGGTGATGACAATAGATTTTGCTATTGTGTCTGCTGTCTGTTCGTTGAAGGGCTAATGATAGGTTATTTTGGTGAACGTAGGCACATGATTTAACATGTTATGTATGATTGGAATTGTATTATATCTCGTGTCACATTGTTTGTTATCGAAGTCCTCCGAAATGGTTTGACCGATTTAACCTGGATAAACATGTACGATACTATTTTATGCCTTTAGTATGATCCCGTGGGACAGTTACCGAACTTCACGCGGGCGAAGCCGCGGGTAACAGCTAGTTCTTCTATAAAAGCTTTATAATCTTTTGCCAACGCATGATTTTTAGCCATGTTTCGCTCTAAGTGTTGAAATTGAACGAGGACCTGTGGTTTCGATGTTCCTAAGTGTTCAATAAAATTGTCCTTGAGGGGGAGACGAACTTGGTATCGCCCATCAGGAAGTCGTGTTGTTGTCTCTTTGTACAGCTGTTCGCACTTGTCAGGGTCCACATCTTCTTTGTTTTCTTGCAAAGATGTCCTGTTCCCAGAATTGGGCTAGATCTTGAATGTTGTTGACAATTACATGCCATACTACCCAGCCTAAATATGTTTGTTGTGCTATGATGGATGACGTGTTTGTTTTTATTAACCCCTCTAACAATATTTCGGAATATACTTCGGCTCCCAGTAGTAAATCTATATCCTGAGATTATGTTAAATTCAGGATCAGCGAGTTGTAAATGTTGTATATGTCGAGGTGTCAGGATTTACTCCGCTAGGCTTCAGCATTATGTGGGCAGACGATGGGTTTCGTGCTATGAAAAGACACTGAGCGATAGACTGTTTCTAGCAAAACTAACGAATTACTAAGGTTAACGAAATTTATTTCTCAATAAGAAATTACAGTATTTCACTTACTTGAGAACATTTTGGAACTTAAATATAGTAATTATATGAACTTTGACACACAAACTAAGTAGATAAGTAATATTTTTCTTTAAAACAATTCACTGATCTATTATATAAAATAAAATTTCGTACGCAAATAACATTAACAAAACGCAAAGCTTACAATTTTTCTCCATCCACCCGCAAAAGAAATAGTTACTGTGGTCGCAAATAATCACTACAGGTATGGAATGCGAGCTCGGTGCCACAATAAAGGCAACGCAGCAGTAGGGCAGGTTTGTTTAAAGTAAAGTTTGATCATTTAGAATGTGATTTTTTAATTTAGTTTTGAAAATATTAAACGAGCTCGCATTCTTCACCTCTTTAGGTAGCTTATTATATTGTTGGACTCCTGCAAAGATAATTGTTCTCGCACCATTGACTGTCCGCACTCGTGGCAGTAAAATGTGATCCTTCCTACGACTGCTACGATTATGTACTTGATGTATTTTAGTGAAGTGTATTTGTGTGTGAATGGACTTGTTTAGAATTTTTCTTATAAGTATGCTGGTACAGTATGTATGGAGTTGTTTAATATTCATGAGTTTTGTTTCCCTGTAAATTGTAAATGTAGGTGTGAGGTAATCATAGTGGAATAGTAGTTTAATGATTTTATTTTGAGCAATCTGTAGGTCCTTTAGATTAGTTTTTGGCGCGTTACCCCAGATTTCAATGAGGTACATTAGGTGTGGCTTCACTAAAGAGTTGTAAATGGTCTGGCGCACTCGAAGAGGAAGGCAATGGACAACATTACGCAATGAGCCCAAGAGTGAGGAAAGCTTGGATTTAGTGTGTTCAATTTGTATCTTCCAGTTTAACTGGCTATCTACCCTTAGTCCAAGGTATTTTTCGTGCTGTTTTTGCTGTATTATTTCATTATTAATGGACAAGGGGGGGTGAGCTGGTATTTTTTTATTTTTGGCTTTAAAGATTACATAACTAGTCTTAGCAGCATTTATTGTAAGTAGGTTTTGCTGGAACCATATAGACAACTTGTTTAAATCTTGCTGTGCTTGGTTAATCATGTCATCAATCGAAGTACCATAATAAAAGAGGCAGGTATCGTCAGCATAAAGAGAAACATGTCCGTGTAATGAGATTTCGTGTACGGAATTGATGTAGATGAGAAAGAATAGTGGTCCAAGAACTGATCCCTGAGGCACCCCGAATGAGCCGGTGCTATGTGGTTTACTTTGGTATTCCCCGACTTTTACTATTTGAAACCTGTTCTGTAAATATGATTCAATCATTTTGAGTGCGACCCCAGAAACACCTATGCTGCTGAGCTTTTGCAGTAATATTGAGTGGCTAACGGTGTCGAAAGCTTTTTTTAGGTCGATAAAAAGACCTAGCGCTATCTTTTTTTGGTCAATATTGGTTTGTGTTGCTGTGATTAGGTCTGCTGTAGCTGATAAAGTGTTGGACAGAGGACGAAACCCATACTGCCTTTTGTAAAGGAAGTTAATAGAGGTCAGGTATTTGTCTATACGTGAATAAATAATTTTTTCAAAGATTTTCGACACGACAGGAAGGACAGAGATAGGCCGGTAATTGTTTGGGTCTGTTTTTGTGCCAGATTTATAGATAGGGGTAACTTTAGCAATTTTTAGTGCATCTGGGAACGTTCCCTCAGCAAGGTGTTCATTAATGCAAGTTGTCAGTTTGTCTGTTATTAGGGTTCTTAAACATTTTATAATTTTTGTGGTTATCTCGTCAATCCCTACGCTACAGTTTGAATCAAGACTAGCGATTATTTTTGAGATTTCATCTGGTTGACACGGTGTAAAAGTAGTTAATTCATAAGTAAAATCTTTTGTCTGTGTTGTGGTGTCTACTTTGTGTTTTTGCTGTGTCGTTAGGATAGCGTTAGCGAGTGTCGAACCGATCGTTGAGAAGAAGATGTTAAAAGTTTCACAGATTTCACTACCATCGGTTACAGGCCCATCTTTGGTTAAGAGATTTGGAGGAGTACAGTGTGTTTTGACCTTATTGCTGGACAGTGTGTTAATTAGTTTCCACATCCTTTTTGGGTTTCCTGAGTATTTCTTGAATGTTTCGTAGTAGTATTTCTTTTTAGTATTTTGTATTCTGTCTGTAGTTTTGTTCCTTTCTTCTATAAATTGTTTGTGTAAAACTTCGTTTTCTGGATCTTGCTTAAATTTGTGCCAAACTACATTTCTTTCATGAATTTTTGTTATTACATCTCTGGATATCCAGTCTTGTTGAGGTAGATTTAGGACTTTTGTTTTAGTAACTTTGCTTTCAAGTATTGCACATTTTATGTGATTTTTGAAGTTTTCGTAGTGGTTGTCACTTGGCTGATAGTTCGTATTTTTGATGTATTCGAAGAGCTTTTCATAGTTCACCCCATCATACTTGACACGTTTTCTAGTTGGTGATTTGCACTTTTTTATTGCTAGGTAAATTTGTTTATGATCGGACATGGGCGAGTCCACAATTGCCATGTGAAAGCCCTTATGTTTCAAGTTTGTGCAGACGTGATCAAGAATAGTCTTTGTTGAAGTGGTTTCTCGTGTGCAGTGGGCTTCGCTGATATTGTTGATAATTTCGTAGCCAGATTCTTGTATGGCACCTCTATATCGTTTGCTGTTTATATTCTTCGTTAATAGGTCGATGTTAAAATCACCAAGGACAATAGCTCGCTTTTTGCTAATCAATTGTGACGAGTACACTTCAAGAAACTCTTTTACGTTGATATTTCCCGGGTTGTAAACCAAACCTATGTTCAGTGCATACTTTTCTAGACCTACCCATAGATAGTTTATACCTCCAGCGTAGGTTTCTGCGTTCATGCTATGATTTATGTTATTATGCACATATATGGAAACCCCACCACCTCTAGAGTCTGTTCTTAGATTGTAATAATGTGTATAGTTGGGGAGTTGGAATGATTCGGCATCCTCTTTAGATCTCAACCATGTCTCGGTAAGTAAGATAACATGGGTTGTGTTTCCGATCGATTTTAAGGAGCATTTCAGTTCGTCAAATTTTCCTCGCTTGCGTATACTCCGCACATTTGCGTAAAACAAATTTAAGGTAGATTTTGATGTAGATAGATCCTGGTAGCTGTGACATAGTTGGTAGGTAATGGTTTCGTGGGTTGGATTTTGCAAGATAGGTGAAATTAAGGGTTGAAGTTTTTTGAAGGCATTTCTACGATCTTTGGAGAGCCGCTAACATACTTGATAATGAGATCCTTTTCTCCGCTTTCTTTACGTCGAGCCAACTCTTGGCTCAGTTCTTTCATTAAATTCTTCTGAGTAGGGGTCTGATCTGAGTAAATTTTGATGTTGTTTGGTACTTTATTTTTATTCTGCAGTATTTCCTTTGCTTCCTGAGGGCTCTTAAAGCATACCTTCAACGGACGATTTTTTCCAAGGGCGTATTTACCAAGTCGCATAGCTTTGACCACTTTAGGATTTTCCAAAACTATATTATGTAGGATAGTTTGTACAGCGTTTACATCTGCGGTTTGACGAGCAGAGCTATCCGACAGAGTTTGCTCTGGCAGGCCTACAATTATTACATTTTTACTTCTGTTATTCCTTTCCTGGACTTCAGAAATAATTTTTTCACCAGCAAAAATATCAGGTGTGCTTGGTTTGGATGTGGTAGATTTAATATTTTCAATTTCAACTTCAAGCGTAGATATTTTCGATTCAGTGTTGGCACAGTTTTGTTGAAGCACTGAGATTTTTTCTTTCATGCTTTTGTGCTCTGCCAACAGTGCATTAGTTGAGCTTTTAATATCATTTATTTGTTCTTTCATTGTAGATATGTCATCACGCATCGGTTGC
Organism: Eugnorisma glareosa; assembly: GCA_947578425.1. Taxonomy (NCBI): domain Eukaryota; kingdom Metazoa; phylum Arthropoda; class Insecta; order Lepidoptera; family Noctuidae; genus Eugnorisma; species Eugnorisma glareosa. The sequence goes on along the minus strand of OX387968.1, from coordinate 3,602,934 downwards.
AAGTTTGTTTGAAGTATTGAGATCAGCTCCGCCCGAAAGTCATTGAGTGCGGTTAGCACGTCGCAGCATTCCCTTTCTCTCCTTTTCCGGCAGCTAACATTGCTTCTCTCACCATCATCACAGATTTTTGATAGGTCCGGTTGTGAGTGCGAACTAGATTGGCCTACTGTTACGTTTCTGGATTGTGGCAGGCGGTGATCACTCATAGTTAAAAGTTTTGTAGTTTACCTGCAGGTTATGCGTAGGCGCGTGCGTGCGAGGGAGATGAAAAATGCAGATGTCTCTTTCACTCGAGGTGCGCGCGGGGGGTGCTTGCGTCGCCGGTAGACCGAAGTGTAGAAGCAGTTAGTCGTTACCGTATCACTCAATGTATGCTAATTTCGGCATTTAACACTTTCACTTTAAGGGTTTTTATTGCGTACAATGAAGTTGATTTCTCGGGAGCAAACCAGCAACACGTCTACTCTGTCTGACTGTCAAAGCCAAGACCATTACTTGAGATTACAACTTAGCAAAATAACACGGGGCACAATGAATCGGGTACAGTTCCAAGAAGTCTTAACTCGGCCGCGATCAGACACTGACTGACTGTCGTCCTGGCTCAGAGTTTACCATCTTGACTCTGTGGCAAGTGATACTGTGGTGTGGGTAGCCTTGTAAGTAGATTGCGTGATGTCACCACCGTGTACTTGTGATTCATTCCAAGCCCGTACCAATGACCGTCTCCGACACGGCCATCCTGCTTGCACACGTCCTCGTGTGATGGTTACCCTACAAACAAACAGTCCACGACAGAAATTTGTTCCACTCGGTCACTTCTGATCAAACTCTACATACATCAGGTAAAGAACCGGTGAAGGTAAAGAACTGTTTTATTTTGACCAAATCCTACTCACTGATTAAATCAAACACGGTTGAATTGGGAATAATCGAAAATACAACAATCTCTACCCTGGGCCATGTACCATAGTCGTTCGAATCAATCTTTAAAACTCTACTGCAACCAAAAACTGCCAAGCTTACAGAAACCTTCGAGTAAAACCTCTAACGCCACGGCTCTTGACAGACGACCAGCAATCGCATTGCTCTTACACATCCATCACATAGATCAAAACTCGCGCATCCATCAAATGGATCGCCCGTGTGCATCAACCACTGATTACACACTACGGTCTTTCCAGACCCCGACCAGCAATCGCATTGCTTTCACACACTACGGCCGATAGAACGCTTTACTCGACGTTCTACCACAACTTAAGCTTGCTCATCATTATCAAAATCCTTACCAACATCGACTGGTACGTGACCCGCTGGCTTCTTCCTAGCCTACCATGTGCATACAAGTAGGCACACTTCATATCTAACAAACAATTAGGTCAATTAAAATGCTAGAGCAACCAAGTACCTCTTCATCCATTTAATCATTACACAAAGCAGGAATCTCATTCGTGGCCTATGGGCAACACTTGCCCTCCAACAAACCTCTGTTTGTTTTCTACGTTTCTCATGAACGCCGAGTCCCACTGACTCTATGACTCTATGGTCTCTCAAACCCGACCTCCGCCAGAGTTAAACGCACACCGCGCACCCAATGGACTCCTCGAGTTTCCTCAAGAGAGACAAACTTGTACCGGGCTACGACTACGTATTATCTACTGGTACGGTCCAACTCTGTGGTCTCTACCAGACCCGACCTCCGCCAGAGTTAAACGCACACCGCGCACCCATGGACTCCTCGAGTTTCCTCAAGAGAGACAAATTTGTTCCGGGCTACGACTACGTATTATCTACTGGTATGGTCAACCAACCGAACCAAGGTTCCATACTATCTCTCAACTCTAAATATTCTACTTCAAACGGTACTTGGCCCTCAAGCATTCTCCTTAATCTATCATGTGCATAGCACACTTTGAATTCAAAGCTTTCAGTTTAAAACGATCACTGAACCAAAATCTCAATGACTCTAAATTTACAACCAATACTCTCTTTCATTAAGGAACATTACGTTCCAGAATCAAAATCTGAATAACTGACCAAAGTGCTTTAATTATCCGGGTGGGCTCGACTATGCAAAGGACAACTCGCATCTCAACCGGTACAGCAGCGCTGGACCTACATGCTATGCAGCGTCTGGCGATATGGCCTGGCGCAGCGCACACTAGTGAGCCACCGCTGGCCTGATGTCGCCGCCCAACGCCTGCAGCACCCGGCACAGGCAACGGCTTCCCGACGCCGGTCCCCCTCATAACACAATCCACTTGGTCGCATCCCAGCCCGTCGCACACGTGACACTTAATAATCCTTTGGCCTGTCACCACTCAGGCTAATGAGAGCTGCCGTAGAAGTTTCAACGCACTCGAATCTAGCCTTTTTTTTTTTTTTTTACCTATGGGAAATCATCAAATAACCCCTCCCGCTCTGGGCTGAGCAGGAGGGAGTGTCAGACTTTTACTGACTAAAACCCATCCATGTTCCTTCCTTTGCCCTTTGTGTTCCAGGGCTGCGGTATCTCTTTCGAACAGTCCCGCAACCCTGGCAGACGTCGGTCCTTACGGACCCCTTCCTGTTTGCTGACTCTCTTTGAGGCGCGCGTGGAACACGAACGCGCCGTCGACACGGCCTGTCGTCATAAGACGGACGGACGGCGAGCTAGCCCATAGCTCACCGTCCACAGGCCCGCGCCTACGGTGGCCGGGGGCCACCACGTGGCCCCCGACGCCCGGTGCGTCTCCCGCGGCGGCTGAGACGTGAGGCTCTCTCCCTCTCACGTCCCACCACCTCCTTCGCTAGCATGACTGCTTCGCAGAAGGAGGTGACGGCGTCCCATTCCCTCTCGCTCCGGACCATGGATTGAACCTGGGCCGGACGCGAGAGGTCGCCGCCGCCGATTGTCGCTACGAGGACACGGCGGTGCTCCGCCCAAGCAGAGCAGACCTGCACAGTGTGCTCCACCGTGTCCTCCGGTCGATCCTCGCAGTGGTGACACCCGGGCGTTTCCTCCCGCCCGATTAGGTGCAGGAACCTCCCGAAACAAACATGTCCGGTGAGGACCTGCGTCAGGCGGAAGGTGAGGGCGCCGTGGCGCCTCTCTAGCCACTCCTCAAAGAGGGAACTTACCACCACTATTGTGGCGTGCCCTGCACGGGGTTGCGACAGTCGCTCTCTCCATGTCGCCATGACATCACACCGGAAGTCCGTCCGCTGAGCGACAATTTGCCGCGGCAGTTTTGTTTCCCCCGGCGTAGTGCCTCCACGCGCCATTCGTGCAGGCGCGCGAGGACTATCGCCTCCAGATCCCATGGCGGCAATCCGGCAAGGAGGCTCGCCGCCTCGCCGGAGATCGTGCGGTACCCCCGGATCAGCCTTACGGCTATCACCCTTTGGGGCGCGTTCAGATAATGGGCGGCTCGCCGCCTCAAAGAACGCGCCCACACTGGGGCCCCGTAAAGGGCCATGGACCGCAGGATCCCCGCGTAGAGCCTCCGGCAGGAGGCGTTTGGACCCCCCAGGTTGGGCAGGAGCCGCTTGAAGGCAGCCCCGGCCCGTTCCAGTTTGGGGGCCAAACGTCGGAAATGCTCCACGAAGTTCCACCGACTGTCGAGGACGAGACCTAGGTACTTCAACGTCGACTCGACGCCGATGGGAACCCCTCCTACCGTCAGCGTGGTGGCGCATTCCGAGGCCCATGAAAGCACATGGCCTCGGACTTGTGCAGTGCCACCTCGAGACCCAATTGCCGGATCCTCTCCACGACTATCGCAACCCCGGGTGTCATCAGCTTGGCTGCCGCCTCGTGCGACCTCCCTTGCGCCAGCACCAGCGTGTCGTCAGCGTAGCAGACTACGCTGACGCCGTCAGGGAGGTCGGCGCGCAGCACCCAGTCGTAACCGATGTTCCACAAGGGCGGCCCTAGAACCGATCCCTGTGGAACACCGCACGACATCTCTCGCCGGTTCCACTCTCCGCTGCAACCAGGGTAGATGACGTACCTGTCCGTCAGGTAGTCCCCGACCACACGACGAAGGTAGGTCGGCACCCGGTGATACCGGAGTGCCTCCCTAATGCAGCTCCAGGGCATGGAGTTGAAGGCGTTGGCGATGTCGACAGACACCGCCAAGACCACCCCGCCCCGGGACACTGCATCCTCTGTCGTGAGGGCTCTCACGCGCATGATGGCGTCCACCGTCGAGCGCCCCCTGCGGAAACCAAACTGGTGTTCCGCAAGATCCGGCCCAATCCCCGCCAGGTGCCCGGCGAGGCGGTTGGCAATAACTCTTTCGAAGAGTTTGCCCACCTCGTCGAGCAACACAATGGGCCGGTATGCGGACGGAGAATCCGCAGGGCGCCCGGGCTTCCGGAAGCGGACCACACAGAGGACGATGACGTCATTCCGGAGGTGACTGGGGAACTTCCGCACCGCCAGCGGCGGAGCCATGGGCGGGGGAGGATGTTCCCCTCGCGAAGGGAACAGAGCGTTCACCACGTCCTCCACCAGCTCAGGCCGGAGACTCTGCGTCAGCGGGGGGCCCTGGTGAGGAGTTTGTCCCGCACCATCTTGTAAGGGCGCCCCCACGGATCACCGTCAAGAGTCTCCAGCATCTCCTCGCGGGCCACATCCTTGGCCCGCAGGACAGCCTCTCTGTATCCCTCATACAGCTCCGCCTCAATGGCTGCCGCATCCGGAGGGCGAATGCGGAGCCTGCGATGCCTAGCGTACAGGTGTCGCGCGGCGACGCACGCCTCGCGCAGAGACGTCAGCTCTCGCGACCACCAGTACACCTGACGCCGGGCGCTTTCTGACCGAACCCGGGGCATTGCCACGTCACATATATTCGACATGGCCTCCTGGAACCAACCCGTCTCATTGTTCACGTCGGCAGGCCTGACCGGTGATGTCACCCAGGCCTGCACGATCGAGGCTTCCAGGAGGAGCTCCCGTTCCAGCTGCTTTAGCGCCCATCGCGGACCACTCGGGGTCTGTAGGACCGGCGCGCTTGGGGACTGGGCGGAGACGTCGAACCGGATATACCGGTGGTCGGAATAGGTCTCCACCCCCTCCATGACGAGCCAGTCAACGACTTGCGGTGACAGAGCGGGGCTAGCGAACGAAATGTCCACCACCGATTATTTTGGGCTTGTACTTTAGTTTTGAGTTTGAGCCTTCGGTTTAATATCGAGCTCGCGCAACATCCAACATTTTGTAACATTTTCTATTATTTTCTTAATACATTATTTTAGTGCAATTTCGTATTAAATAACTTTTTGAACATTAAAATTTATTTTATTAAAATTCAACATTAAGTGTAAAGGCTCATCCCCATATGTAGGCTAGAATTCGAAGCACTTCTGATGTAAGTCGATTCTACTTTATTAAAGAATAAATAGACGGAGTTCAGAGTTCACTTTGATCACTTTTTAATTCACAATTATTTAGTTACGACAATAACAATATAAAATTATGTCTCTACGACGTTCGCGAGTGAAAAAGCCCTCAGCCCACCAAGCTCGGGGTTTTTAAGGGCTTAGTATTGCCGCGCCGAAGACGTCAGCAGATGCAGGTAGCCAGTGCGCTTAGTTTTGGTCGCCAGAAACAGTGGCGCCAAAATGAACAAATTCATAAAACATAATTTCTTGGTATTACAACTGATGAACAGTTCATCATTGTTTATAGACCTAGAGCTGGAAAATTTCCAAGAATAACTTTGTTTGGACCCCAAGTTACTGGGATCAAAACTGTTGCTAATTAGGTCTAGTATCACCCATTCCTATAACGGGATAATTGCGTAACGCACTTACAATCACTTTCAATTTGTAGTTCAGCAAAATTCATTGCGTTATTTACGTTGCTGAGCAGACCAATTGTTCAAACCTATCAAGCAATGGATTAGTAATTTAATTAAAAATAAAAACAACAAAACAAACGCAACTGGAGTCATTGTTTTAATCTCAAAATATAAAATATCTAATCGCTGTAAACGTGTTCCAACTAACAGCTAAAAACGTATAAAAACTAAAAGTCGGCATCAAACAAAAAAAAAAAAGCTACAGCCCATGCCCAAGTAAAAAGGCATAATAACTGTGAAGGGACTGTAGAACGGCCAACAAACTGCATGAATACTTTTTTATTCTGATTGTTATTCGTCCCCAGCTCAGAGGAAGTGGCCTAAGCAGGAAAACCATCGCGGAAGCGAAAATTTCAACCAAGCAACTAGCTGAAAGACTCGGCTTATCTGATAAACTAAGCTCAATGACAGCAAAGTTGTCAGGCGGGATGCAGAGAAGGGTTCAACTAGGGTGTGCCTTAGCCGGCGGGGCTGATGTCTTGGTGCTCGATGAACCTACGTCAGGACTCGACGTGGAAACTCGTAGGGAACTGTGGAACTTACTACTGGTAAGTACTTTAATCCACAATTTTCAGTAAATTATGGAGTCCGACGATAGGTCGTATGTATGCCACCAGAAAAGTCAAAAATATTTAGAATTGATACAAGCTTTAATTCTTTAAAACCGATTGTCACTTGTGGATAAGCAGAACTTGTACTTGAGGCGATGCTTTTGGGACGGCGCGGCCTACATATCTTTAGCATTGAACGTTTTAGACTAATATGTACTTTCATGATTTTATGTTTGGATCCGTGTCTTGACTACTCCAAAACAACTCAATACCGTAATGAATGTCTTTTTCAGCTGCGAAAATGACCTGCGACTGTTTTTCATTACAGAATCTACGAGGAGATCGAACCATCCTTCTAACGACCCACTACATGGAAGAAGCGGATGCCCTGGGCGACCGTGTGGCGGCGATAAACGATGGCGTGCTGAATTGCTTCGGTACCACCATGTTTCTCAAAAAAGCAGTGGGTGAGTAGTACAGTCTGTGGCCAACATTATCTGACCCTCCTTTATGTATGACGGTCGAATCTAATTAAAAATCATTTTGCTAAGCCATTTTAATCATTATCGTGTTGTCGTTAAGCTTGAAACGCCTATTAACGAGTATTAAGTTAAAACAACGTATCTTGTAAACAGGTGGGTAAATAAAAAATATTTCCCTCCACAAAATTTATAATTACTTATGAAGGATGAGTAGATTACGAAGTAAAATATATTTACTTCGTAGGGTACATGGATACTAAACTGATCTAAGTGACAAAAGGTAGTCTACGCCTAATAGCGGTGACTGCGCACAAACATTTGTAAAACGTAACATTTACTTATTGAATTTGTTGTAATCAAAGCGTCATGTGTTGCAACTTAGTGATTAAGTTAGTGATTAGTCCAAACATAAAATAATATTTTAACATGAGCAGAATGTTGGAATTGGAATCTAAGAGATTGGTCGTTGACTTATTAAAGAGGTAAGTGTTTTAATATTTTATTTTACTCTTTAAAATTGACTTAATATGTAAATGTTACAAGTTACCTACATGTTTCTAAAAATGTTAATAAGTTTTTTTTTGTTCAAGAGAAATACGGTCAGACTATGGCTAAGACGTTATGGAGACACTGAAAGTATTCAGCGAAATCGTCCAGGAGCAAAACCCATGATGTTAAGTCCCGAATCCGAACGCCACGAAGCCATTGATCCTAGCAATGTTCAAAATCCATTTATGCCTACTGGTTTAACTGCAATCAAAAACAATAGATATTTCAGTGAAAGAAGTGAAGAAGGTGTAACAGTTATTATGTAATTGGCTATCTAATAGTCCCGATTTGAACCCTATAGAAAACCTATGGGGTCAAATTATTTTAAAATTATGACACATTCGAAGTGCGAAATAAAAAGAATTTGGCTGAGACAGTGTCATCGACGTGGGAGCACATGGGAGGAAAAGAGTGGTGTTGGAACATGGTGTGCGGTATACGTAGTTATAGAATGAGACGGTTTATTATTTTTATACACAGTAATTAAGTAAATGATGAATTCAATGAATGCTAAACCATTAAAAAGTTGCAGATTCTGTGGTGATGTTATTGTTCTACATGAAAATTCATTTTTCAAATTAAATAACATGTTGATTCACTACATAATTTTATACTTAGCTGCAAATCTAAAAAAAAAGAAAGAGATTTTCTCATCAAGTCAACTGCCAAGCATTAATATGCTTTTTTAAAATGTTTATTAAATGTAACCATTTAATAAACATTTTAAAAAGGCACATTAATTTGGGAAAATAAATATGGTTTGAAAATATTATAAAATGTATATTGCATCCAGGTACATAGGACCCTGGCAGAACAGTTGCGGGCGCAGAGTGGGATACGGGTAAACTAGAGAAATAGCTCCTTTAACTTGTACACAGTTCATTGTTACAGAGCCAATTACTAACACTACAGTACTAATTCAATACTCTGAACTTAAAAGGAAAGACAGAGCAGTTCCAAGACTATGTGTCGCGACCACGCCCGCCGAACGATCGTCCGTATCGGACACCATACCTCTAGACTCAGCACAACGCCTAACAAAGGCGCTTGTGTTTAATTTTAAGTTCATACTTATCAGAATTCGACACGGCCATCCTGCCTGACACACGTTCTCGTGTGTAAACCTGCAGTACCGACATTCCCATCGTAGGACACCCTTCGGTCATTCTGATTTAACCAAAAGAAAGTCTCACCTTCTCTTGTTACAAAAATATCAATCTAGCTAGATCATCTTATTATTATGAGACATTAACATCAAAATCATGTCATTTGTTTACATAGTCTGTCCAGCTATAAAAATTAGGACTTAGAATAGCCAGCCAAACAAAGTGCAAGTAACCTTTGTTGTGACATCACTATTTAATATGTAATTAGTATGTACACCACTAGTAATTATCTATGATTGTCTATACTTCCGGTAGGCTACTCCGGTTACTGCCCTAACTAATCCCGTCTGTGATACTGCTGGCTGTGTCTGCTGTATTTCATGTAATGTGTCTCCTATAAAGTAAATATATCAAGTGTACCTAACGGTATGATTTATTCAACTATCCATGATTCATAACATGGTGTCAGAAGTCATCTAGAAAAATCATCGGTCGTAAAAATGCCAAATCCAGCCACGAGTGCCGACGCCAGTCAAGATGGCGAGCAAGAACAAGGTTTGCGCACGCACCTGAAACAGCTGCATTTTTCGTCTGATTCCACGAACAATAATGCGGAAGCGTGGAAGAAATGGTGGCAGCAATTAGACCTATATTTGTTAGCCACGGGCAAGATCAAGATAGATCAAGTGAGAAGCGGAAAATCGCGATCCTACTGCATTTTATTGGAGAACGTGGTCTCAATATATACAATACATTCAACATTAAAATAGATGGGAGCACACTTATCGATGTCAAGAACAGGTTTGATAAATTCTTCGAGCCAAGAAGAAATGTGACGATGTGCAGACATCTATTCTTCACACGCAGGCAGAATAAATCCGAAAGCATCGACGATTTCCTAACAGATTTAGAGAATAAAAGTCAAGATTGTGAGTTTAGCACGCTCAGGGAGTCGCTAATTAAAGATATTTTCATAGCTAACCTCAATATAGAATTGTCACATATACGGCAGAGATTGCTGCAAGAACCTGATCTGACATATCAGAGGATGCAAGAGCTGGCGAGGACACTAGGATGCGGATAAAATCGTCAAAGGGTCCACCAGTGAAAACGTCATGCACCTCAGTCGGAGGAGCCGTAGTCGAGGAGATGGTCGACAGCGAGCATCCAGTCGCAGGTCAGCTTCAAGCAGTCGCAAGTCACCTTCAGCTTCGAGCAACGCCTCGACATGTGGTCGCTGTGGGCAGTCTCATCGCTACAAGTGCCCAGCTACAGGCGTTCAATGCAGGTCATGTAAATCTTTTGGTCATTTTGCTAAATTTTGTTTCAATAATAAAAAAGTCAGTCAGTTGCAATCGTTTAATCCAGATAAAAGTAGTCAAGATTATTTTGTTGGCATGTTGAACAGTCATTCAAAGTCGAGTCAATGTCATAAAAGTAACTGGGAACAAGCTATTGTCAAACAAAGAATGATGAACAATAGGTCATATGTTGTTGAGGATGTCAATAGTGTTAGGTATAGGAGGAATAGAATTCATTTAAGACATAAGTATTCTCATAACTTTGCAAACCCTCCTATGCAATCCAACTCGTCACAGGGGAGAGAGGAAGGTGACAGACAGGAGTCTAGACTTCAGGAATCCTCATCTCAAAAATCCTCAAGCGTAACAACTAGGTCAGGTCGTATTGTAAAACCTACAAGGAGGTTAATAAAAGAAATAAATTAAGTGTAACTAAATATTATTAAGAATGTTGTCTAGAATAAATTTGTCATATTTTTAATCATGTTGTCCTATGTATAGCAGCATAGCATAGTACATCTTTTAATTGTTTGTCAGGGGTCTAAATTGAACTCAACAAGGGGGATGTTGTGACATCACTATTTAGTATGTACACCACTAGTAATTATCTATGATTGTCTATACTTCCGGTAGGCTACTCCGGTCACTGCCCTAACTGATCCCGTCTGTGATACTACTATGTCTGCTATATTTATTGTAATGTGTCTCATGTAAAGTAAATATTGCAAGTGTACCTAACGGTATGTTTTATTCAACTATCCAACATAACACCCTTTATAATAAATATTTAAAAATGTAAATAATATGTAGTTTAATGACTAAAGGAAATAATGAATTAAATGGTGTCAAGGGCAATTTTGGTTACAATTGAACATTAAAGATGACTAACATATTTATTTTGATAAGCGAATGTTTTGGATACAAGGCTAATAATTATTATTAGCCTCGTATCCAAAACATTCGCTTGGTTTTTTTTCCGCCGCACGTATTCCACCAAATAAAATGTTCTCGTTGCACATGTTCCCACAAGCTGACAGAAGCTACGACTAAACTAAATGACTATAGTGGCGTTGCGTTTGTTAGCGCATTCAATTATTGAAAGATTCTAACGAAAGTTGAATAGAAAGATGAAAAAGAAAGTTGAAGATGAAAGGGCACAGTGTGGACAAAGCTATTCATCAAGGCCCATTCTCCTTTCAAGGGTTTTAATTTTTTTGCATGGAACCCTAGTATTTTTTCTAAAATAAATAAATAATAAATAAATAAATAAATATCGCTGGACATTACACACAGCGCCATCTAGGTGCCACACTAAGCAACGAGGCTTGTGTCGTGGACACCAGATAGTTGATAATACTACATAGATACTTTTTGTTTGTAAATACATACTTATTATACATATAAACATCCATGTGTCGGAAACAAATGTCCATGCTCATCACACAAACATTTGCTCCTACCGGGATTCGGACCCGGGACCCTAAGAACGTAAGGCAGCCTCACTACTGCTGCGCCATTCGGGTCGTCAAAATAAAAGTAGCCTATGTTAGACCATAAAACATCATCTATCTACCAGTAAATGTCCCGTCAAAATTGGTTGAGCCGTTTCGGAGATGAGTCGGAACAAACAGACAGACAAAGAAAACTTGAAATAAATGTGTTTTTGTTAAAAGTACCGTACATACATTCATAATGCATTCAGTAAAAAGCTGTTATTTAGGTATTACAAACAGACACTGAAATGTTATTGTTGTTTGATTATAAGTAAAAATTTAATTTATGTTTCGATATACAAAATCCTTTCTCCATCTCAGGTACCGGCTACCGCCTATCAATAACAACAACCGGCACCCCGCAAGAGGAAGCGATAACTAAATTGGTCGCGTCACACATACCTGACGTGACGCTGAGGGGGCGGACCATCAACTCGCTGATGTACAATGTGCCCGTGACGGGTAGTGGCAATTTCTCCAAGCTGTTCGCGGCGCTCGAGGAACAGCGATCCGAGCTGGAGATAATTGCTATGGGACTCGGTGTGGCTACGCTTGAAGAGGTGTTCATGCAGTGAGTGCCATAGATAGCAGCACATTTTTACTGTCTTACATTAAATTTGGGCCGAGGTGCTCCTGAAGTTCCGTCAAAATCGGTGCAGCCGTTTCGAAGATTAGCCGTAACAAACAGACAGACCGACCGACAACTTTTTTTATTTATTTTTTTTGCTATGGGTACCGTTTATAATTTCACGCATTCAGTAAAAAGCTGTTATTTTGGAATACAAACAGACGCTTCAATTTAATTTATTTGTATAGATAGATGTCATCTTTAAGCTCCTTTGGGATCGGACAGGGTTTTTTTTACATCATTTTTGTATACTTATAGGTGTCTGCTGAGATGATGAGTAATAGAGAAGTATGGAAGAAGAAGACATGCTGCGACGACCCCAAATAAATTGGGATAAGGGTATTATAGCCGAGTACAATTGATTAGACAAAATATACTCAAAAGGTGGAACGAAGTTTATAGTGCTCGATTTTCCATGGGACTTTTTTATTGAGTTCCTAGAGAAGAAACTAAAAAAAAAATATGCCTCTCCGACTTATTATTTTTATTTTTTTGATAGTCGCGAGTGCCTAAGTTTTTTTTTTTAACATTCTTCACTCTTCGATGAACTCAATAAAAAAAGTCCCATGAAAATCCGACCACTATAAATTTCGTTCCACCTTATTGTCTAATTGCACTCGACTAGTAGGAGAATGATGATTGTATACATAAGGGCCATAGGAGATCACCCAGATTGGGCTATTTTCAAAAGTGTCGGGCCAACAAAAATAAACTTATTTTTTAGATAGACCATAACCTAATAAACACTTTTTATTATTACACCTAAGTCGTAAGTCCATTCACCGAGAAGTTATTCAACCTCAAATATCTTAGATCACCCAGATTGGGCTATTTCCAAAAGTGCCAACCAACAAAAATAAACTTATTTTTTAGATAGACCATAACCTAATAAACACTTTTTATTATTACACTTAAGTCGTAAGTCCATTCACCGAGAAGTTATTCAACCTCAAAATATCTGAGATCACCCAGGCTGAACAATTTTTTTTTTCGTCTTTCTTCACGATTTGTGTATTTAGCCAATGTCATGTCCGGCAATTATGTATTGTTCAACAATTAGTTGAACAATACATAATTGCCGGACATGACATTGCGTTTAAAAATAGGGTTAAAAAATAAAAATGATATAAATAGTTCATTGATTTAATAAATTGTAACGAATTAAATTCATTTGGGCGTAAGAAAATTATTAAAATCATAGTGATTTTGGCTTCATGCGGCGGGGTCGTTGCCTGAACTATTAAAAAAAACGGCGTTCTCTATGGGCTCGTACATTATTGAGAGAAATGAAATCATGGCAATTAGGTACCAAGTTCTGTAGGTTCTATTCCGCAGACAAAATGGATCTTTTGCATTTATAATATTACTATTTATTCTTATTTTTTTCGGATTGGAAATCCTCAAATGACCCCTCCCACTTGGGGTGGAGCGGAAGGTGTCTGACTAAAACCCTTCCATGTTAACTGTCGTCATAAGATGGACGGACGGCGAGCTAGCCCATAATTCACCGTCCAATTACTATTTATATGTAGGTTTTTTAACATTGTAATCTTTATTATTTACTTATAACTTGGGTATAGAACTTAGGTGGTATAATAAAAAATGATTATATCCAGAAGCTCTATTTAATTATTGCTAAAAAAATTTTTGCTCGACCTGGGTGATCTCAGATATTTTGAGATTGGCACTTTTGAAAATAGCCCAAAAATGTATGGAGGCTGGGTGATCTCCTTTGCCTGAAAGCCCAAACAAGAGGGTTATAAATTTATATTTCTTCCAATGAAATAAAATAGCATACTACCTGACTACTGTACTACTGTATTTACTCGTATGGACGAGCCTCCTATCAATATGTACCTATTCGAAGTTGTGGTTCAGATTTCGTAATTTATTTTCCCTAGAAGTCGGGGTGTCGGGCACTCCTGTTGCCTGGGGGCCCCGTGCCATTGATACGGGGCTAGCTACGTCCCTGATGCAATAATTCGTATCTGTGCTGTCTCGTGTATAGGGTTTGTTTTCAAAGACCACCTACATTTTCAGAGATGATTCTGAATTGATAATCACCATCATCTGCCAAGGCTTTTCCCAACTACATATGTTGCGGTCGACTTCCGGTCTTAGCGGATGCAGCTCTGAATAGGTACCAGTATTTTATATGGAGCGACTGGCTATCTGACCTCCATAACCTAGTTAGTGCTGGGTAATACGATACCCCTTCATAAGACTGGTTGTCAGACTTTCAGGCCACTACCTGTAACGATCAAAGATCTAGAAATGACAGCCGACATCAACGGCTTAACGTGGTTGCCGAGGCACGGAAGGAACTCGGACGTAATGGGTGTAATTTACGAAAATTGACGATTTCTTTTTTGTCATGGGTGTCAGTTTCGTGGTTTTCGGGGTTGCTGATAAAAAATGAGGTCAAAATGAAAATTCGAGAAAATATAATTAAAATTCGAGTTTTATTACATATTTGTGTTTAACATTGTGTATGTGTGCATGGGCTGCATCCCTGTTTTGCTCTAACCTACAAATTGAAGTGTTCTTATAGCTGTCAGTAGTATCACTTGTGTCCCTACGTACCTACTTAACAGGTTTTTTCGTCATGGGCGTCATTTCCATAGTTTTTGAGGTCGCCGATAGTGAAAATGAAGTCATAAAGAAAACTAAGATGGCGCCAACGAAATTTTTTGGGTTTTTCGTCTTGGGTGTCATTTCCATGGTTTTTGGGGTCGCTCATAACGACAATGAGGTCAAAATGTAAATAGAATACGTGGAATCGGCTTCCCTTAAAAAAAAAAAAAAAAAAAAAACAATCACGGTGCTAGATACCGACGAAATTATATAAGTTTTATCAAATCAAACTTAGCCTGTCAAAGTCCGGCAAACCAAACTGTCATAGTTGAAAACTTAATTGACTAGATTATTGATGATAATAATAAAATAAATAATCACGCCTTAGTTCATGGAAGTATTTAAAGTAAAGTTATTTTAGCAATAAAAACAAGAGTTATAAAAAAAAATATGTGAAAAAGTTTGAACCTTCAATTTCTCCGTAACTAGAAGGTTGCAAACAAAAACAAACGGGTTTTGTCGACGGAAGAATAGACAAAATGACACATCAACAAAATAAATCTTTCATTTTGTCGAATCTTCCGTGGACGACACCCATTTCTACGGTGGTCATACTACGCGTGCAGGTATGGTTCAAAACAAAGAAATGTCGCGATGTCCGGGAGCATAAGTGCCGTTCGGCTTCAGTAAGGGTCTTTTTACTGATAGTTTCTATGATATTCGGCCAATAATAGCTGCATATAATAGTGATGACCCTGTTTCTAAAAATTAGGTATAAATCTAGAATATAGACGACAATTAATGAAGTTTTCTTGTCCAGAAAAACAATATTCAAAAAGTGAGAAGCAAAATTTTAATCACATTGTAATTTCTTCCAAAGGTTATGCAGTGACATAGACACGTCTTTATTAGAGGAACAAGTGGACCCTACTATTATGGAGGCAGGTGGGTACTTCTTTCATGGTTCTACTCTTCATTATCTGCCTAGCCTTTGCCAACTATGTTGGGGTCGGCTTCCAGTCTAACCGGATGCAGCTAAATACCAGTTTTTTACATGAAGCGACTGCTTATCGGACCTCTACAACCCAATTAGTACTGGGTAATACGATACCCCTTGGTAAGCGGAACGCCCAAATACTCCGAAATATTTTATTTCGATGTTCCGATTTTCAATACTTCGAATAAAGTACTAAAATTAGTCTTATTTTCATATTACCTAAAAATTATTATGTCTATTATTAAAAATCACGAAACTTATTTTACCGAAAGTCGTAAATGCGATTTGTTAGTTTTCCGATTTTCATACGTTCGAAGAATCAAATGCTCGAAGGGTTCTCGGTCCGAAAAACGACATTCAGATTTTCAATACTTCGAATAAACGACTAAAATTAGTCTTTTTTGCTATACCATTATAAGACATTATATTTTTTTAAAGTCAACATGTTGTGCTACAAAATTTTGTGACAGAAACGAATCGCTGCTCAACCAACTTCACGCAGTCTTGTCTGCCCTACCCTAGAGTGTAATTTAAGCCCGCGTAGGCGCGGAGGGGTGGGACGGCCCGTGATCTGAGGAGCAGGTGGTTTGAAGATCCGCCGCCGCGGCTGAGGCTGGCCGGCGAAGCCGCCCAAACCCCATAACGCCGGAGCCGAGAATAGTAATTATAAAAGTTAGCAATATTGAAATATAAGAATTATAAAAATAGGAGTAATGATAAGTCGGAGTTGTTATATTCGTAATTTTGAACCATTCGGAATTATGAAAATCGGTATTTTGTAATTCGTATTTGTGACTGACGATTTAAAGTGTTTCGTATCATTGACCTTCGGTTATGTAGAGTACCCCTTGGTAAGACTGGGTGTCAGACTTTTTGGGCCACTGACTACCTGTAACGACTGTCGAAGATCTAGAAATAAATGCCGGGACCAACGGCTTAACGTGCTTTCCAAGGCACGGAGGAAACTCGGTATGTAATGGGCGGTCACCCATCCATAGACCAACCTAGGCAAGCACGACTTAACCAAAAGATCGACGACGTACCGACGCTCCTCGTTCTACTCAACAATTCAAAAATAAAGTAATTAAAAATACCGTGGCAGCTAAGAGATGATGTATATTAAAAATATATTAAATGTTAAGGCAGGGAAAGCAGTAGGAGCAACACCGTCCTGCCGGAGGCTCTACGCGGGGGTCGTGCTGTCCATGTCTCTTTACGGGGCCCCGTGGGCGCGTTCTTTGAGGCGGCGAGCCGCCCACTTCCTGAACGTGCCCCAAAAGGTGGTAGTCGTAAGGCTGGTCCGGGGATACCGCACGATCTCCGGCGAGGCGGCGAGCCTCCTTGCCGAATTGCCGCCATGGGATCTGGAGGCGATAGTCCTCATGCGCCTGCATATGAGGCGCGTGGAGGCACTACGCCGGGGGGTAACTCCACTGCCGCGGCAAATCGTCGCTCAGCGGATATACCTCCGGCGCGATCTCATGGCGACATGGAGAGAGCGACTGTCGCAACCCCGTGCAGGGCACGCCACAATGGTGGCGATAAGTCCCCTCTTTGAGGAGTGGCTAGAGAGCCGTCACGGCGCCCTCACCTTCCGCCTGACGCAAGTCCTCACCGGACACGGTTGTTTCGGGAGGTTCCTGCACCGAATCGGGCGGGAGGAAACGCCCGGGTGCTACCATTGTGAGGATCGACCGGAGGACACGGTGGAGATCTGCCCCGCGTGGGCGGCGGCGACCTCTCGGGTCCGGCCTTAGTTCAATCCATGGTCCGGAGCGAGACGGAATGGGACGCCGTCACCTCCTTCTGCGAAGCAGTCATGCTAGCGAAGGAGGTGGTGGAACGTGAGACGGAGAGAACCTCACGTCAACGTCGGAGGGAGACGCACCGGGGGCCACTGAAGGCGCGGGCCTGTGGACGGTGAGCTATGGCCTAGCTCGCCGTCCGTCCGTCTTATGACGACAGGCCGTGTCGACGGCGCGTTCGTGTTACACGTGCGCCTCAAAGAGATGTCGGCAAACAGGAAGGGGTCCGAAAGGACCAATGCTTGCCAGGGTTGCGGGACTGTTCGAAAGAGATACCGCAGCCCTGGAACACAAGGGGCAAAAGAAGGAACATGGATGGGTTTTAGTTAAGAAAAGTCTGACACTCCCTCCTGCTCAGCCCCGAGCGGGAGGGATTATTTGATGATTTACCATCCGAAAAAAATAAAATAAAAATTGGAGCAACACTGTCCCCAAATATCGACGCCATCCGCCATAATATTGTCTTTCAGTCTCAGTCTCTAACCGTGCGACATGATTCTTCATTGTTAGTAGAATGGTAGATCACACTCTTATTTAAACGGTTTTACAGATAATAATACGACATTAAGGTGTTTTTTGGCTATAGATAATGCGTACAATAATGTAAACATAATTCCATTAATGCAAACAATGGACCTAATTGAGGTGGGATCTTAAATAATTATGTCAATATTTATGGCATTTTTTAAAAGAAAGAAAGTTGTAGGTTTTAATAGATCAATGTTTACTTGTGTGACTTATTCTAGGTTATAAAAAATGTGTACTGAAAACAGTGTAAAAAAACTTATGAATTATTTGATTTCTTACAGTTGATCTAAAGTTAACAAGCGTAAAAACTTGAGACTTGGCGGCAAGTCGTCTTCTTTGACTAGCACAATGTCTCCAATTTTTGGCTCAGCAACTTGGGAAGACCATTTGTAACGTCTCGTCAAAGTAACGAGATATTCGTGAGACCAACGTCTCCAAAATGACTGAAGCATTTGTTGAATGAATTGCCAGCGTGATAAATAATTAATGTTGGAATGTTCGTACTTGTGGTCTGGTACATGGACTAAGGGCTCTCCAATAAGGAAATGTCCAGGTGTCAATGACAACGGTTCACCAGGATCATCAACCTTAATTGTGCACATGGGGCGCGAGTTCAAGCACGCTTCTACCTGACTGAGGAGTGTCGTCAGTTCTTCAAATGTGAGAGTCGCTTCACCGATCACTCGTTTCAAATGAAACATTGTGGACTTCACTCCGGCTTTCCAAAGTCCGCCAAAATTGGGACTGTGAGGAGGCATGAAGTGCCACTCCGTACCATTCACTTCCAGGTGTTCGGCTAGTGACGATTGGATAGCTGTCAACTGCTGCAACTCCCTGGAGGCACCTACAAACGTGGTGCCATTGTCACTCCACAGTTTGGCACAATGACCTCGTCTCGAGACAAAACGTCTAAACGCCGCTAAAAAGGTTTGAGTGCTCATGTCGCTCACTACTTCTAAATGTAGTGCACGAGTGACCATGCATACAAACAGGCATATATAGCCTTTGTATGAACGGTGGCCACGACCTTTTACAGCATAATCAACCCCGCTATGCCAAAATGGTCGAACTGGGGTGCACCGAATAGCTGGTAGGGAAGCCCATGAATTGGTTTTTAGTACTGGCTCTTTGCCTGGCACATGTCACACACTTGATAACATGATGTTTGACCACATTTCTGACCCCAATTATCCAGTAGGCTGTCCTTAAGTAATTTATCATGAGCTGAGGACCCCCGTTTAAGGTCTTTTGGTGTGCGTCAGCTATGATTATCCGAGTTAGATGACTGGAGTGAGGCAGGACTATCGGATGCTTCATTTGTTCGCTTAGCTCTGATTTCTGCAGTATACCTCTAACTCTCATAATGTCCTTATCATCAAGGTAGGGGCAGAGTGCCCTTAATGCACTTGTTTTTGCCTTTGTCTTTCAGTTCCTTATACTCTGTTGTAATAGTTCTTCCTGTGTTTTTCTAATATAACATTCGAGTGCAGCGTCCAATTCTGTTTTTTGTAAATATCTCTTTCTGTATATTTTGTTCTCCTTTAAAAATCTGCGGCAGTATGCAACGATCCTAACCAACCTTCGTAATTGAGAAAATTGATCGAAGAAGGAACAGTTTGGAATGATCGCTACATGTGCCTTTGCTAAATCTTCTAAATCTGTACAGCAATAATTACCTATTTGGCCTATTGTAAATTACTTTTTGTAATTTAAGAAACCATGGTCCAGAAAACCATAAATCGTTTTCTAGCAGTGAACTGGGAAGTATCTCTCTAGAGGCGCAGTCTGCTGGATTATCTTTAGTGGGGATGTGAAACCATGACGCTTTCATTGAAGTCATTATTTCAGACGTCCTATTAGCCTCAAACGTCTTCCATTTACTTGGGTGGCTATTAATCCAGGCCAACACCACAGTGGAATCCGTCCACGCTTTAACCTTGTCTTGGGAGATACTCAAGACTTCAGCAGTTTGAGACAGTAACTGTGACAGCAAAACTGCTCCACAGAGCTCTAACCACGGAATACTTATCTGCTTTACTGGAGCAACCCTGGTCTTAGCAACCAGCAACGACACTTGAACATTACCACTTGCGTCTATAATCCGCAAGTAAATCGCAGCTGAGTAAGTTGTTTTGGAAGCGTCACTAAAACCATGAAGTACCAGATAGTCGTTCGACTTGGTGCCAAGCCAACGAGGAATCCGAACCTTGGTGAGTAGTAGCAAGTCCTCACGATATGATCTCCATTCATTTATTAAGTCTTTGGTTAGCTCCTCATCCCAACCAAGTCCTGCAAGCCACAATTTCTGAATAAATACTTTCGCTAACACCACACTAGGGGCTAACCAGCCTAATGGATCAAAAAGTCGTGCAATCACAGAAATAATGGATCTTTTAGTCACAGGTGCGGTCGTCGGCGGCGGGAGATTCACCGTGTACTGGAATGTGTCTGCGCTGCGGTTCCAGGTAAGTCCTACAATTTTGATGGTACTATATAATTTTATTTCTACTTATTTTTCTATGTGTTCTGGTATCTTTGGTTTGTTGTACTCTATTGCTTGTTTTCCGTCCTGTATGATTTTGTGTTTATTTGTGTTGTCCTTGTTCATATTGTCCTTTTCTATGTTGTCCTTTTCCATGTTGTCCTTTGTCCTAATTTGAGCTATTTGTCTTTTTAATGTATTACTTTCTATTTCCTGTATCCTGTCTACTATTTCTTGGTTGTTGCTGTTCTATTTTTGGAGCGTGAATTCGCCCATTCCTAATAACGATGTCATTTGCCTGTAGATTTCCAGGCCTGCTTCTACGTTATTACAACCGGTCATCAAGTCGTCCATATAGAAGCAGTTCAGAACAGTTCGGCAGCAAGATTGTGCACTTTACCTTCATCGTAAGCGACTTGATGTAGGGTTCTATTGGCTTTGTATGGTGCTGATGCCGTCCCAAAGGTAACCGCCACTAGCCCGTAGTCCTTGATTTTGGTTTCAGGACTGTCTCGCTATAATATGCGCTGAAAAATTGCGTCTTCTTCCGAAATCCTGAACAGGCGGTACATTTTGACTATGTCCGCTACCAGTGCTATGGAATGAAGTCTCCATCTTAACACTGTGTGTCGTAAATCAGTCTGCAATGTAGGTCCCACCATCAACGTGTCATTGAGTGAGACTCCATTGTTGTTCTTCTCGGACGCGTTAAAGACAACGCGTACCTTCGAGGTAAGTTTGTCCTCCCGGATTACAGCACGGTGAGGTAAGTATACCGCTTCTTCCTGATTCTCATCATCCTTGTCTGTCTGCCTCATGTGTCCTAGTTGTAAATATTCTCCAATTACTTGCTTGTAATTTTTCCTTTAGATCTGTATTTCTTTCTAGCCCTTTTTTCTAAATGCTTAAATTTTTTTCAGCGATAGTACGAGAGTTTCCACCTTTACAAGAAGGATTTTCATCGCGGAAAGGTAGTCTCACTACGTACCTTCCACTGCCATCCTTTACTGTAGTTTTAGTATAAAACTCTTCACACTTCTTTTCTTCAGGTGTAAGTATTTTCTTTGAACTACTTTGCTCTTCAATTTCCCAAAATTTTCTTAGCATTTCGTCTTCATTAACTTGTGCATACAACACATTAACTTTAGGTGAACTTTTAGATGTGTTCTTACTAACTGCTCCGAACAGAACCCACCCTAACGTAGTGCTCTGAGCAATCAGAGGGCCTGACGGACTCTTAACTATGCTGTAAGCATCAGCGCCCAGTAAAACGTCTATTTTATTGGGAGTGTTGAACTTTGGATCTGCAAGCTGTAGCGTGTTGACACCTAACCAATCTAAGGTAGTGTCGACTCTACACTCAGGTAAGTACGATGTAATTTTACTTAGAACGTAAGCGTTAAGTTTAAGATTAAAATTTGAATCTACCCTTGATTGGATATTAAAATGTACCATGTACTTTGCCATGGTTGAACTATAACCACCAAGGCCTGAAATAGTTCCTTGAATAGGGATTCTTTTCAAGTTTAGTAGCTGAACCACTACCTCTGTTACAAAACATGCCTGCGAACCTTGATCGAGCAAGGCTCGAATAGTCTGAAATTCACCAGAGCGTGACTCGGCCTTTATTAGCGCTGTGGCTAATAAAACCTGTCTCGGCTTGGGAATATTACCCGTCGACAGGCACGAAACAATCGGACCAATATTAGGTGAACTAACACTTTCGATAGCCGATGATGTCGAAGGTTGGTCTTTTTTGTCAGACTCCTGACCTAAATGCAACAGTGAATGATGGCGCTTTTGACAAATCTTACATGTTGTAGGTTTTCTACATTCAGAAACAATGTGATTGCCGCCTAACAGTTGAAGCAAATTTTATATTTTGCTACAAAATCACGTCTAACTTCAACTGTCTGCTTTGAGAATTTCTTGCAGAAGTTAAGTTAAGTTTGTGCTGAGCAGAACTCACATTTTATTGATGAACTCGTAGTCAACATTGCCTTTGGAGTATGAGCAGATGAACTTTTATTATTATTGTTGTCCTGATGAACCGGTGCCCTTTTAGGCTCTATACACTCTAACGCACGAAACCGATTTTCAATGAAAGTTTTAAATTGGTTAAAAGTTGGTAACTCATTGCTGGAGTCATTGTTGCAAATACTAAGCTCCCATTGCTTACGCGTTTCGTTGTCTAATTTGAACGTAACAATGTGTATGATAATGACATCCCATGTACTCACATCTATCTCCAAATTACTCAACGCATTAAGACAATCTCACGTGGTATCAAGCAACTCCTTCAAAGATGTAGCTGATTCCACCTGCATTCGTTTTTGACCGAACAACCGCCTAAGAATACAATTAGTTAAGTATTTTTTATTGCTATAACGCTTCTGTAACTGCGTTATAGGAGTGTGACGCATTGATTGCGCTGCTTCGCCAGAAAGGTGGACTTTTAAATAATGGAGCCTTTGCACGTTATCTAAAGTATCATTTGTGATGTTAAAAGATCATGGAATGTTGTCCATTCATCATAATTTCCTGAGAATGTAGGAATGGATATTTTGGGCAACTTAACAAAAGAACTATTTGATTTACTTAAACTTGTTGAAGCATTATCTGTTGATGTTCAGAATCCTTAGCTAACTGAATTTTATTAAGAGCTGTCTTCATTAAATGTTTAAAACTAACGTAAGTGTCTTCTGTCGCATCATAGATGTCAACTACTTTCTGTACTATATCTTCTGCTTTATAACGTTCATATAATTTAGTGTTATTTTCTTTAAACAATGCCCAATCTCTTTCTAATAATTCTTGCCTTGTTTCAATGTATTCTAGCGTTAATCTATCTTTACTAGTTTTCATAAAAATTTTCAAGCCCTTTGTAATAACATTCTGTTATCTTTTAAAACGTTAAATTAATCCTTCCATTTTTATAATTGATTGATTAAGCAGTAAACTCATAAGCTATTGGGACTTGTATTATTTTTTACTTAACTCATAAGTTAAGTAAAAAATAATACAAGTCCCAAAACTACTAAAATTTTACAAGTGTTTTGGAAACACACAAAATCTGGTGGAAATCGGGTATAGGTTCCCCTTTCCCCCGTTTTCTATACATTATTCTAAGTCCTAAATCTAACATGCACACAAATTGGTAATAAACTAACAAAAGTTTTCTAAGTTTAAATTATTGTTAAATTTTACAAGTCCAGGATTACGAAGTTATTTTTTAAGTCGAACCTCTTCACTGATTCTTTTTGTTTAAATTTGTTAGAATAGAGTTCAAAATCGTGTGACTCGACCTGCTTATCCCATTCGTGGACAAGATAAATAAAGTATAAAAATGTACTCACAAAACTGAACTTCACACAAACACCGTTTTCAACCTGCAAGTGGCGCCCTCTAGTGGCCGCTATCTGAGCTGCGCGTGACGTCACCTGTGACGTCTCGTAATGGCTGCGCCTGCGTCACCTTGCCGTCTTCCAGTGAAGTTGATTTAAGAGTGGCGCCCTCTATGGCCACTCCTTGAACTAGTCCGCCAATGCTGACTCGGCTCACCGCCAATGCTGGAAGAAGCTGTCGCCGCTAGTGCGGAGGACCGTGTACCTTGCTGCAGCGATTCACTGCATGTACACGGGAAGAAAAAGTGGAAGAAAGAAGTGGGCTGCAACGCTGACTCCACTTCTTTCAAAAACTGTCCTAGTGATCCGGGTCTTAGGACCAATGTTAAATACTTCATGGTATTTCGGGAAGGCTTAAATAAAACAACTGTCTGATCTGACCTGATAGCTATTTATTTAATTTTTTTTGTAGATGGCATCTCGCAGTTCAGCCTCTGAGGCTGGCTACTGATTAACCGGGCAATCATTATTAAAAAAAAAAAACCCTTTGCTTATATACTAATCAAGGTAACGAAACCATAGCGACTTCTAATTCGACGTCAACGCCATCTATCGAGCACACCGGAAGCTTTACATATAATTAAGTCGTAAAAAATATGTAAAAATCCATCTTGGTAATAAATACTTTACCTACCGGTATCGGTAGTCGAAAATAAAGTTGGAAATGCAAAAACTGGCTCATTACTTTAAACCATTATGGGCTATATCTAAACCTTGTACTGTTCTTCTTCTTTTTTATGTCGGGGTCGGCTCCCAGTCTAACCAGAATGTTCTAAATAGTTTCGCTAGGCGCCACGAAAAGCGTGCTGGCGCTAGTTGTCATGAACAACTAGTAATATGTTATCTATGGTCGAAATGATCGCCATCTTGAACATATAAAGAGAATAAAATTGCAATTTTGCTGTGTGAATCAACCAAACCATCCATCCATAATTATTAATTGTACCTGTGTAAAACTAGAGCTATAATAATAAAAGTACATGTCAAGAAGAAACAGTTTAATTATACAACTTCTACAAGACACCAGGTGCATCTGAATACCAGAATTTGACGTAAAACATGGAGCGTACTGCTTAACTGACCTCCACAACCCAGTTGCTCGCGATCGGCGATCGCATCGAGTACTATACTACTTTGTTTGTATTCTCTAGTTCCAGGGGTACCGCCGAAAAAGATAACTGGCGTGCACTTGTATATACGACAATGTGGTGTACTGATGAAGAGACAAGTGAAATTTATTTTATATAGGAAATTGGCCTTCTTCATTTTCGTAAGTAAATAAACAAACACATAGTTACGCAATAGCACGCCTGTATTTCTAAAGGGGTAGGCAGACTTGTACACTGACATTTCAGTAGTTCCTCCAGCTACTACAAATCTCATATTATAATACGAGTGAATGAAAGAATGACGGCTCACAGGGGAAAAAAAAAAACCGTATTCTATGGTAACAGGGTAGGGGAGGAAAATGATGCTGATCATTGATTAAATTACAATTTAAAATTGTCCGTTAATGAATACTACACTCAAAAGTCAGACATGTATAGACAACATTGCGCATAACTTTAATAGACCCTGTAAAACACAAATACTAGAATTTGCATTGTCAGATCATACAGCGCAATTAGTAAAGTTACCTGTGCAAAATTGTTTACCGATTAAATATTGGTGTATAAAGAAACGTAATTATAGTGAAGAAAATATTATAAAATTTAAAGATTGTCAACTAAATTTACCATTTTCTGATGTTTATGAAACGAGTGACTTTAACATAGCCTATAGCGCTTTTATAGAAACACTCTCACTGTTCTACTGTTTATGCTTTCCTAATGAAACTGTAACCATACACGCAGCAAAACGGTCATCGTGGATATCACGTGGGATCAAAACATGCAGCAAAAAGAAACTACAACTTTTGTGATATACAGACGAACTCCTAACGAAACAAAAAACGATAAGTTGACCAAGTACTCTAAACAATTTAAAAAATAAATACAAAGCTGACACAATTTGCCCAAAATAGTTAGAAAATAAAAACATTTAATGATTCAAACCAAAACGTCCTTAGAATTCCTATATCAAAAATAAAACATAATAGTAACTTTATAACAAATCCTCAAAAAATAGCGGATGCGTTTAACAGTTATTTTATTGACAAAGTTATCCCAATACCAGAATCAGGATATAACGTTACCTCGCAAACACTTAATAGCGAAAAATCGTTTTTCATGCCTCCCTGTCAGACAGTGCCCCTGTGTGACAGGACGTATTTAAAATAATCAACTCATTGAAAAACACAAATAGCGTTGGTCATGACGGAATATCAACAAAAATTCTAAAATCAGTTTCTGCAGAAATCTGTATGCATCTAAGTCATCTTATTAGTTTAACCATAAGCACGGGCATCTTTCCTGAAGCTTTAAAAAATCTATAGTTAAACCATTGTTTAAAAACCGAAATATTGTGGAATTTTATGAGTTATGCTAAATGTTGTTAAGACTAACCCTGTCTGCACAGTATTCTGTGACATGACCCAAGCGTTCGATTACGTTAGGCATGATATTCTCCTAGATACAATGGAGGCATACGGTGTTAGAGGCAACCTTCTAAAACTATTTAAATCATATTTAGACAATAGAAAGCAAGTCAAACAAATATCCTCAATAAAAATAAAAACGAAACGTGAAGAAGTATTCCAATCACATGAACGTGTCATTAAATATGGAGTTCCTCAAGGCAGTGTGTTTGGGCCCTCCAATATTCATATTGTACACACATCAAAAGTGTCTAGGGATCAACATATATTTTTGCAATAACTTTTCTCCTGATTGATATTAATTAAAATTTTCTTTAAGGATTCATCAAATAAAGTGTTTTCGTTTGTCACAGTAACGATAAACCAAGTCACCTTTGCATTAATAAAGAAATTTGCCATTTTCCTAATAAAGGGATTTTTGACATTTGAACCACTAACACAAAAGTTCGAAAAAAAGACTGAAATAACAGTTTTCTTTAAAATTTTATTGGGTAACTTAAACAATTAATAATCCGTGTTTCTACCGCGAACACTAACAACACAAGAACATCGGTTTGGCATACTCAAAATGAGTTCATCCAAATCACGCTGTGGAATGGCCGCCCATGTTCGTTGCAACAACAAAAAAAGGTCTTCTTGCGACTGGATACCCTCCATATTCGGCAGAGCTCTTCTCTGTAGCATATCCCATGCATGCTCAATCGGATTCAAGTCTGGCGACTGAGCAGGCCAGGGCAGGACATTGATGTTAGCTGCGGCGAGAGTCTGTCTTACAACTCTTGCGGTGTGCGGTCGTGCATTATCATGCATTAACTGAAATAAGGGACCGATTTGCACTTGTAGAGGAACTATGACGTCTGATACAATCGTCTCAGCATAAATTTGAGCGTTGAGGTTGCCTCTGATCCAAATCAACTCAGTTCTTCCGCCGATCCAAATACCCGCCCATACCATGATGGTTCCACCACTATAAGGATGGACTTCCTGGCAGGATTTTAATCGCTGTTGGCGTCCAGGGGTTCTCCAGTGTCGTATACGTCTTGTATCCGGTCTCATACCAAAACGAGACTCATCAGAAAAGCACACGAAACGCCATTGTTCTTCTGCCCAATTTCTGTGTTCAAGAGCCCATTGATATCGTATCCTACGATTGTGCATTGCTATAGGTGGTACCCGTAGCGGTCTTCGGGAATGAAGGTTCACTTCATGCAAGCGGTTTCTGACTGTTTGGTCGCTAATTAAGTTCCCTGAAGAGTGATGAAGCCTCACGGCTAACATCATGGCGGTTATTGTTGGAGCTCTTCGAGTTAAGATTTGAATGTATCGGTCTTGTCTCCGTGTGGTGCAGCGATACCGTCCTCCATGGCGCTCAGCCACGGTACCAGTGCTTCGGTAACGTGTCCAAAGTCGACTGATAACACTCTGACTTGTATTCAGAGCTAAAGCCACAGTACGTTGCCGGGAACCAGCTTCTATCATTCCCACGGCTCTGAGCATTTCTTCCCTGCTTAAATGACGTCGCCGCTCCATAATAACGTTGGTTTTAATCAGTAGTAGGGAAACAGTAGCACTAATAATGTCTTCAATGCGTTGTATGTTTTTATAGGGAAAATATTGACAGCTGATTTTCATCTTTTACTCGAATTTGATTCACAGTTCCTGATTCAAATTATGAAATGCACCAAAAAGGATCCATATAAATTTATAAAATCATAAATTTATTACAAAGCCACATCTCAATCTCAAGAAATCCACATAAAAATGCTTGATCCCAAGACACTTTTGATGTGTGTATATAAATGACCTACCTAAATCTGTTGATTAACCAGTGACCCTCTTTGCTGACGACAGTACCATAATAATTCAATGTTATACTAAAGACAAAAATGAAAGTGACATTCGCGATTCTCTCAAATGTATAATAAAATATTTGTATAATAATAATTTAAAAATAAATCTCCATAAAACTAATATTATGCATTTCAGTCAACGCTTACCGACTTTATCTGACCTTAAGGTCCAATATAATGACGAAATAATTGAAGAAGTCAACAATGCTAAATTCCTCGGTGTGGTTATTGACAAAAAATTAAATTGGAAAGAACACGTTGTAATTTTAAGAAAAAAAATTAGTAACTCTTCTTATGCCCTACACAAATTAGTTCCTGTGCTTTTGTTCTTTTTTTTACGTTTCAGTGGTTATCACTGACGCATTGCTAATTCATCGCACCTAAGGTATAGAATTATCCTTTGGGGCAATCATGGAAGGAGAAGGAAGATGATTATTTGGGGGATTCGACTGACAAGGATATACCTTTCAAAGCCCAAAAACGTTGTATTAAGACGATGTTTAAATTAGATTCGACTGACAGTTGTAAACCGTATTTCATTATTAAAATTATAACATACTGACGCTACCGTCTCCTTACATATTTGAAGTTGTCATGTTCGTAAAATGTAATCGGCAATTATTTCCACGCATGGCAGACAAAGTCAGTCGCCTCAGACGCGATAACACTATGCTTTGCTCACATGGTTCCAAAACAGGGATAAAGCGTATTTTGCATGGTGCCTTTAATATATAATAAACTTTCAAACTAAACGCACACATACTAAAAAAGCGGCAAAAAATATATATTATTGGGTAAACATACTACAGTTTTTAGAATGTTTAAATGACAAAGTTTAATATTACGAATTTGACAAATATTATATATATATTAAAATTTTGACAATTATTTATGATTAGATTATAGGACAATTATAATTCCAATTTGTAATTTATTGTTTTAATTTAATTATTAGTTTGTGTGACAATTTAATAATGTTTTTAGCTTTGTTTAAATACCTATGAATGACTTTTCTTACCTATATATTTGCATGCCCCAAAGGCCGAACATGATGGATCTTTTTTGTTTATGAACAACCTGCATGTCTTCTAAGTATACCCATGTTTCTTCAAATAAATGTCTTGTCTTGTCATGGATACGAGCCTTTTGTCATACATAATAGAGCACAATTTTTGGGTGCTTCCCTAACATAAGTAATGTCAATGCAAATGTAAAATGTCAAAATTAAACTTAAATGCAGAAAATGTCAGTGAATGCTCAACGGGATGAATCTAAATAAAAATGCAAGTTGTCCGACTCAAACCACGTCTAATTGAACACTAAAAAATGTAAAATACGTAAAATGCATAGAACAAGGCAATGCAATGTGTCAATGCACTGCCAAATGTAGGTCGCGTCCAAAGTGCAAATACGCGAGCCTACTGGCTAACTTATTGTAATAAATATATTTTAAAACCCATGTACGTGCACCGTACATATTGCCACAACACAGAAAGGCCTACGGCGTTTAAAAAAGCAGTAGTTCACCCCATTCACAAGTCTGGTCACAAAAAGGATGTCAATAACTACCGTCCTATCTCAATTCTTACAGCAATGTCAAAGATCTTAGAACGAATATTGAATAAGAACCTGACCAGTTTTCTTGACGCAAACAACATCTTAGCGAATAACCAATATGGTTTCAGAAATGGAGTTAGTACTGAAGACGCAGTCATGGATTTGTCTAGTCACGTGGCTAGGACTCTAGATAAAAAACGCAAGTGCCTGGGAATTTTCCTTGATCTGTCAAAGGCATTTGACACAGTTTCTGCGCGAGCCTTATTGAGTAAAATGGAAAGCATTGGAATACGTGGACACCCATTGAAAATCTTCACAGATTATCTCAGCGATCGTACCCAAATAGTCAAAATCGGCCCACACGAAAGTGATGAGCTTCCAATCACTTACGGTGTTCCGCAAGGTAGCATACTGGGGCCTACTCTCTTTCTCATTTATATTAATGAACTTTGCAAACTGCCTCTCGAAAATTGTAAGATATTTACATACGCGGATGGTCTAAATGCGGAAAAGGGAGCCCTCAACAATACAATACAATACATACGCGTATAACACTGCCCTTGTTGTAGATGGTTACGACTGGCCCCAGACATACCTAAATGCCGAGGCTGCGCTGTCCACCGTAATGAAATGTTTGGATGATAACTTGCTCACTTTAAACATTGATAAATCGGTATATGTTCCCTTTGCCATTCGGTCGAATCTGTGTCCCTCTAATTCCCTTACCCTAAAAGCGCACGCTTGCGGATCCTTAACGCAGTGTAGCTGCCTCTTCCTCGCCAAATCCACTTGTGTAAGGTATCTAGGAGTACTAATCGATCAGCATCTCAACTGGCACCCCCATATAGACAAAGTCACGTCCCGCATACGTAAGCTAATATATGTTTTTAAGAAGCTACGAAACTCTGCTGATAACGAAACGCTAAAATTAGTATATTTTGCCCTAACATACTGCCGGTCTGTCCTAACATACTGTTTGCCCGTCTGGGGTGGAGCCACTCAAAATGTATTTATCCGCCTTGAGAGAGCCCAGAGAGCTGTCCTTAAGGTTATGCTCTCTCTTCCACGTAGGTACCCCACTGTGCAGCTCTATTCTGACTGCAAGGTACTCACAGTCAGGCAACTGGATGTGCTCCTGTCGACCCTACGTAAACACTCTGCCCGCCCTCCAAAGGAACCGACTGGCAGACTTAAGCATAATGTTTTCCCCCCCGAACGCCATAGAACTGCCTTTGCCAAACGCCAATTTTACGTTAATAGCATTAACATGTACAACCTCCTTAATAAAAAGATTAAAATTTATTCGTGCCCTAAATATAAAAGCAAAAACTTACTCAGAGATTATCTCCAAACACTAAGTTATGATGACACTGAGGATCTTCTCCTGGGTAATTTACAGTGATTATGTACTATATAAATATAAGTCTAAGTCTAAATCTAACCATCAGCGGATGTGTACAGGTTACACCCCATTCTTTCTGACTACACACACACTACACCTACACACTACATACGCACACTCATATCCTATACTTACTCACTACACACACACACAGACACACACACACTCAGACATACATTTATTCACCTCACCACACAGTTTAACGTTTTTTTTATTTTGTTTTTTATTTTGTATTTTCTTTACATAGATTATATTCTGTTTTCTTTTACACCATTTGCTTATTGTTGTAACGTCCCGTATTAGTATACTATGGCTTTGTTTGTTACGGGGAATCACTAAGACACAGGCACATACACCTAGTTTAGGAGTCAGAGCATTAACATTATTGTGACCTAGTTATAAGCCTTATATGGTCTTAGTCTGTGGATTTTGTACTGTGGCTTTTGGTGAAAATAAAGAATTTATTATTATTATTTATTATTAGATGTCTCTTATGTCATTACGAACTTCAGGTAGTGTAGAATGTAAAGCGAACTAGATAGAGTAGCTCGACTACTAACAGTAATCGAGCTACTCTATCTAGTTCGCTTTGCATTTGGGTTGGTGATAATAGATGTACGTCCATATGTCCTTGGTACATATTTGTCAGTGTGTTGATGAGTGATTTTTTGATATCTTTTAAGTTTTGGGTCATTCTGTCTGCAGCTATGGCCGATGTAATGATGTAGAATGCATTTGAACTCTCAAGTTGATCTTTAGGCGTCTTGTTTTCTAGGGACGTGAGGTGATCGTTGATTAAAGTAAACTGCTTCACCATTGTTGCTTCGTTACGTTTCGTTCTGGAAACCAAGAACAACATTGTACAGACAATGTTGTTCTTGGTTTCCAGAACACTTGTCTGGTTTTTAAGAAGTTGGAATAGGTGATTTTCATTGTGTTGGATTGTGTCGACATCATGTTCATATAGTTCTAAAATGTTGATCTAACACTCCAAATAACGAATTTGCAACATATACTACTCCGTCGATTAATCCTCTTTTGAACCTGTGTTGAATTATCTGCTGGGACCTCAGTAATTCGTTCTAATAATTTAGTTCACTCGTGTTTTGTTCAAGTTGGTTAATCAGAACATGAAATTGCATCAACCATTCTTCGCAACGAGCTTGCTTTATATGAGATACGAGCACTTGCAGAGTGTCCACATTGCGCCAATAATTTGTCATATTGTAATAGAATAACAGTTTCCATTCATCTCTAATTTCTTGTAGATCTGCAATCTTGTCAAAGTAAATTATTTGATTTTTTGTCAGTTGAGTAAGTTTCATATCTTGCTGAACAGTAGGTGTTATCAACGTCATAACTAGCATCAGCATATAATATACCATGCTGTTCCAGGTAAGCCTTTTAGCTCAGTTTCGCCTTTTTTTTGGTAGTTTGTCATTGTTAGTGATATTTTGTTCCTCAGCCTCCACTAGTAGTACCAGTTTTGTAATAGGTCGTTTAGTTTCGCCTTTTGCAGTTTGTAATGTCCCAACTCTAGTGTGGCCGTCCTTTCCAGGATGTAAATCCGTTACACGACCCAGTGCCCATTTTCCTGCAGGTAACCTTTCATCTTTAATGCATACAATGTCATTCTTCTTTATGTCAGTATTCTGTCGTTTCCACTTTAGTCTTGCTTGTAGTTGTTGGAGGTACTCTTGCGACCACTTCTTCCAGAAATCCTTGCTAAGTTGTTGTACAATTTGCCATCTCGTGTTTAAACGGTAAGTATTGTCTATGTCGGGTTCTGGAATTGTCATGAGTGATGTGCCGGTTAAGAAATGTCCTGGAGTTAAACAGTTCGGCGTTCTCTGAAACGGTACATAGTGGTCGTGAGTTCAAGCAAGCCTCTATCTGACATAGCAGAGTGGTAAATTCTTCGTATGTCAGACGTTGGTCTCCAATGTCCCGTTTGAGATGATATTTCATGCTCTTCACAGCGGCTTCCCACAGTCCGCCTGCGCTTGGCCAGACCGGGGCATTGAAGTGCCATTGAACTCCCATTTCTGATATTTTGCCCAAGAACAAGTTGTCAATGTTTTCTACAATGCATTTGTATTGTTGCAATAGGATTCGATTGGCACCCGCAAAATTCGTGCCGTTGTCGCTGTACATGTCCCGTGACGTACCTTGACGTGCGCAGAAGCGCTTAAAAGCCGATAGGAATGCTGTACTGGATAGTTCTGATACCAGTTCTAGATGGATGGCTTTTGTTGCTAGACAAACAAATACTGCAACGTACGCCAGCAATGTTTTGACGCCTCGGCCTTTACTTGCCTTGATCTCAACGTGTCCAGTAAAATCGACACCTGTGTGTGTAAAAGGGCGGGATACTGTCACTCTCGGCTTTGGTAGATCAGCCATAATCAGGTTTGTTTGTTTAGCATTAAATTGGCAACATGTTACGCATTTGTGTAAGACCTTTTTGACGGCGCGATGTCCTCCTACGATCCAAACTCTTTGTCGTAGATGTGTCAAGGTTAACTTAGGACCTCCGTGTAATGTTCTTCTGTGAGCTTGCCAAATTAATAACTCTGTCAGTTTGTTGTCATGTGGTAGTAGAATTGGATGTTTAGTGTCTTTGGGTAAGCTTGAGTTACGTAATCTTCCACCCACTCGCATAATGTCATGTTTGTCAAGGAATGGATTTAAACTCAATAGGTTACTTTTTGTGCTCAAACCTTTGTTTTTTTTCAATCTCATAATCTCGTCATTGAAAGCAGGCAATTGAATATGTTTCATTATTAGGTTTTCAGCGCTTTGTAGTTCTGTAGATGTCAAATAAGTAGTAGTACGATGAGTGTCGGTGTTCGAACAACTGTTTATGAAACGTTTCATCCAGGCAATGACCCTTGCAATACGAGTCAAATCGCTGTTTCTGTCTAACTCAATTACTATTGAAGACGGTTCACATTTCACAAACGTTTGCATTTGTTTTTGTTTTGTTTCGCATTTGCCGGTGTAATTGTAATTTTGTCAAAAGTATCTTCATTGTAATTTTTCAACCAGTAGGGACCTTGCCACCACAAAGGATGTTGCAATAGTTGGGAACAACTGATTCCGCGTGACGCATAGTCTGCAGCATTTTCCTCGGACTTGACATAACTCCAGTGCTGTTTTGGGATTACGTCATGCACTTGCTGTACTCTGTTGCTGACGAACGACTTCCATTTTATGACGTCCCCATGCAGCCACCCTAATACAATCATACAGTCCGTCCAGGCGTATGTTTTTTTGTGCACATTGTTCCATTTAAAGGCTGTCATGACCTTTTTCATGAACCGTTAAAGTAGTAGCGCTCCACATAATTCGAGTCGCGGTAGTGTTAATTTTTTGTTGATTGGCGATAGCCTCGATTTTGCAGCGATAAGTCTGATCGCAGGCTCGTTTTTGTCATTTGTTGTCAGCAGGTATATAGCGCATGCCTTTTCGGACGCATCGCAGAACCCATGTACTTGGAATGGTTTTGTAGTATCTCCCATCCACCTTGGTATTCGGTATTCGGTTATGTTGTGTAAGTCGCTAGTATACTGCTTCCATTCTTCTTGCACGCTGTCAAGTAAGATTTCATCCCACTCGCATCCCGATAGCCAGACGCTTTGGAACAGCAGTTTTGCTTTTACTGTCAAAGGTGTCAGCCAGCCCAGTGGGTAGAAAATTTTCGAGATTTCAGATAGTAGATTCCTTTTTGTCAATTGGTTTTTATTGTCAAATTGTATTTCATTTGTAAACAAAAATGTGTCAGTTGTAGGATTCCACTGGACCCCAGGGTTTTTGTCATTCCATCGTTTGTAAAATGCAATGTCGTTTGGTTAAGATCTGAAGAAGATAAGCTTTCAATCAAGGTCTGGTCGTTGTTTGACTACTTCCGTAGTATAAGGCCAGCTTCACTCAGCATGTCGATGAGTTGCTTTTGAATTTCTTGTGCTCGTTCGATGGAGTTGCTGCCACTTAGGACCTCATCAACGTACATTTCGTTAGCGATGACATCCGCTGTTTATAATATTTATTCATTACATTTAGTACAGCTTATACCATTAACATTAAATTAAGTAATCCTTTTACTCGGTCTTCTCACAGAACCACGAACATTCTAACATTATCGTCTTCCATTCATCAGCAAACAAGTCCAATCCAGGGTTGGTCTCCACGAGCGCGTTGAGCATCGTAAGCATACGCGGTATAGGGGAGGTGGATCGAGCTACAGTGCGACAATGGGACATTAAACAATTTATGCTGTTAACGGACATTTCTGTGCATCATCCTCTGCAAGGTTGGATTCCCTCCACAGGATCTTTTGCAAGTGTTGGTCTTCTTCATGAACAAAGATCATGCGGTACATCTTCTCACAGTCTGCAGTAAAGACGTACTTGTATTGCCGCCATCCTAATAATAATGTCAATATATCTTGATGAAGCTTAGGGCCGCACTCCATCAAGTCATTCAGGTTGTAACCTGTGTCAGTTTTCTGGGAGGCATTAAATAACACCCTCAATTTTGATGTCACTGAGTCCTGTTTTAGGACTCCATGATGAGGTAAATAGCATGCCGTGTTGTAGCCAGGTTTGCTCTTCTTCATATGTCCCATTTCCAGATACTCTTGCATAAATTTGATGTAACTATCTGATAATTTGTCATCCCTGCCTAATCTCCTTTCTAATTGCATAAATTGTGCTACAGCTCGTGGCTTTGACTTGCCCAGCAGCTGATTAAAATTAGGCTTCATTGGCAAACGGACTGCATATCAGCCATCACCTAACCGCTTGGTTGTTGCAGTGTAGAACTCCTCACAATATCGTTCCTCTGACGTCATAGAATTGCATGCATCTCCATTGATGTCTTCCATTTCCCAGTATTTTGACAAGTCGTTAACTTCATTAACTACGACGTTGCAATTAAATGTTTTGTTGACATTGCCTGACAATATCCATCCCAACCGTGTTTGTTGAGCCATAGGTTCATTAACCCCCCCCCCCCTTTTGACTAAGCCATTCATGAGTATTTCGGAAAATACTTGTGCGTCCAGAAGTATGCCAATGGGCCTAGATAAGTTGTAATCTGGGTCGGCTAGTGTGATGTCTGTCACATGAGCCCAAGGTTTCTTTGCAAATGTAACGTTAGGCAGACTGTTTACTACCTGTGTCATGATTAACGCTTCCGTTGTAAACTGGAAGTCGTTATATAAGGACTTGCAGGATAAATGGACCTTTCCTTTACTCCTGTTGGATAAAGTACCGATGCCGCTTATGTTTGCATTCAGCTGTTGACGCTTTATGCCCAATCTTTGAGCTGCATTCTCTGTTATCAACGTAATTTGTGAGCCTTGATCAACTAGAGCCCTTAGTGTAATGTAGTCACCTCCAGCTGTGGCTACTTGCAGTAATGCTGTTGGTAATAATATTTCATCATCATTATTTGACGCGAAGTTGTTTTGCAGATTTTTATTTTACCTAGTTGAAGTCGATAACGACGGTTTAGGTGCTGTTTGTGTTGCTGAGGGCGTTTGCGCTGACTTCACAATATCGCTGTGTAAAAGTGTGTTATGTTGTTCGTTGCAATCTCTGCATCTTTTCTGCGACGCGCAGTAACCCTTAGTATGCACATACAAACAATTTTTGCATATTTGATTGTTTTCTATAAATGCCATTTTTTCCGGACAATGCATGATTCGTATTGCACAGTGGACAAATAATCTTGCTGAATTGTCCAGCGTTTGACGCTTGGAAATTGCGAGAATAGTTTGCTGAACCTTTATTGGGTTGTGAATTTGCTGACTTAGAATTTTTGCCGAACGGATGTTGCGTCTTAAAATGTGGTTTTGTTGCTGGTTTATCACCGTTTTTTGGCTTTTTCCTGTGCAATGGTTCTAATGCCACAAACTTGTTTTCGACGAAATCCATAAAATGATTGTATGTTGGTATCTCGCGCGGATTCAACCTGGACTGCATGTATTCCGAATACGTTTCGGAGTCTAATTTTTCGCATAACACGTAAACTAGAATCGGATACCACGAGCTTGTATCAATGCCTAAGTTGTGTATGGCGTCTATGGTTTCGTTGCTAGTGTCATATAACCGCTTGAGGTCGAACGCAGATTGTTTTTGCAAATTAGGTTGACGCATAAATACCTGGAAGTTTCTGGTAAACAACAGAAACTTATTATTATATCTATGGTTCAAAATTTCCCAACACGTGTCATAATTTTCGGGTGCAATGTGTAGATGCTGCAAGAGCCTTTCCGCTTCACCACGAAGTTCAACGCCCGTTTCTTATTTGTAAATGCATTTTCGTGACGACAGAAGTCGTCATAATAGTCCTGAGAATTCCTCTCTAATATGCCATCAATTTGTAAATGTAATTTCTCAATTGCATTCCCCCGAAACTCTACAGTCTTAAGCATATCCTCAATTTCCCATTTCTCTTTAACCTCCTCTCAGCTTCGATTTACTATCCTAGTGAATGCACGGAAGTTAGCTTGTTGCAACTGCTGTAACTCGAGTAGCTTGTCCTCTGCTCCTACAGATGTCTCAAACAGGGTGTTGTCAAACTCAACGTTTAACTTACTATGGCCGGCGTCAGTGGGTCCAGCAAGAGCCTTGATCTCGAACGCTGCAATCTCCTGACGCGTTCCATGGTACCAGCTTTTAATGACCTCATAAATGTTACCGGTGAAATATTGATGATCTTTCTCCTCTACTGCACTCAGCTCCCGGTTCTTCTCTTCACATTCCGCCCATAGTACGTCTAACCTCTCAAGCCTTTTACGAACGTAATCGGTGGTCTTCCTGCTCGCTGAATCCTTCTTAAAATTAGAACGGATTCTCTTCACTTCCTCGAGGATCTCAGCTTGACGCACGATTAAACCCTCTATTGTAAAGCCGAAAGATAAATAATGAACGGTCTTACTTGACTCTCCCTGTATGCAAATGCAATGCAATGTGACGCTCTGGATCCTGGATCGCTGCTACCTCCCCGAATGCTCCTGCACGGCAACACACGTGGCACGGTATGACACGACACGACACAGATCCCACGCGGCGACTTATCGACCGACGTATCGGACTGTATGTTACTTGCAATAGTTTCGAAGGACCAAAAAGCTATGTTGGGTGCTTCCCTAAAATAAGTAATGTCAATGCAAATGTAAAATGTCAAATTTAAACTTAAATGCAGAAAATGTCAGTGAATGCTCAACGGGATGAATCTAAATAAAAATGCAAGTTGTCCGACTCAAACCACGTCTAATTGAACACTAAAAAATGTAATACATAAAATGCATAGAACAAGGCAATACAATGTGTCAATGCACTGCCAAATGTAGGTCTCATCTAAAGTGCAAATACGCGAGCCTACTGGCTAACTTATTGTAATAAATATATTTTAAAACCCATGTACGTGCACCGTACAACAATAATATCCAATGTCTGGGTCGCAACGAGATTCTAAATTTAATTCGTTCCGATCAAGATTTTTGTATCTTGTATTATTGATAGGAAGATGCTTATTTGATGTCCGAAGGGACATTATTAACAATGAAAATTCCATATAATGTGAAAACGCCTTTCAAAAATAAAGATAGGTTTTTACAAAATAATAGAACATACGAATAAAAACCCTTCCCCGAAAATGAATTCATTATTATTTTACCAATTTTATCTACGTATAGTTTCCGATTCTACTCAGTAACTTTAAACTATTCACATATACACTTTTTGTCCCCAGCAAATATTTCTACCAATATTAATTATGATCCAGATCACAATTATAACCAATGCAAAAGACGCAGGTCTCAAGAAAACCTCATTGCCTATGAACCTGGACATGTACGGAGACCATACGGACAGCCGTGTTATGTACCACGTGGAAGGACCGGAGGTCACCCTTCAGGACGTGGACAAGGTTCGGAGACGGTTCCCCAACGTCACCTTCGAGGATACTAATGATATTGCTACTGGTTAGTTACATAATAAAATATAATATCCTATCGATATGAATATTTTTTAATCTAGTAAGAGAGCAGTGGCGGCCCAGTGGTATCGCCCCGATCTTAGAGTAGGTACTTTGTGTAGGTCTTAGGATTAAACACAGCCAGACGCATTACTTTAAATTTATTCCATCACCACTGGTCTCAAAACGGTGAGGGACAGCATCGTGAGGAAACCGGCATGCCTGAGAACCGAACTGTTTCGGAGACCAGACTCTTTCGGTGTCTGATCGTCCTGGGACAATCTCCCACTACGTTTGACGTACGTTGATAATGCTTCGCTGGTGGCGCACGTCGCCACAAACCCCTGAATGCGTAGAGTATGGGTACTGGGCACAACCCACTAGGACCTCGGAGGAGAGCGCAAGAACGTTGAGCGGAGAGGTAAGCAGGAATAAAACACTATTTTTTCCCTGGTTCCCTAGACTTCGGCTTTTCCTTGTTCCTTGTTCCTTTTCTTCTTGCCTCTTTGGTGGCCGTACTGTGACTGACCACAGAGCCGTCGTTCAAGTCGCTGCGCCCCCGCAAGGGGGCGCGGCAGGCGGTCACGAGGCTATGCCCCCTGGCCGCGGAGGCCATACCGTGGCCCGTTAATACGGAACCCGTCCTTGGTTAGCCTGTATAGGCTAGAGCCTAGTGAGCGCGCGTACCCTACGCGCGCCCATTGGTGTGGTTGCTATGAAAGTAACTGTATGCGCGACACAGCGCTGTCAATAAAGCGCTGATTTCTTCACGACACCTCAGCGGTCTGTCCCCGCCAGGTGAGACCTCCGGCTACCCGGAGGGGGCCCGGCGGACGACGACCAGCGACAGAGGTGCCGACTCCGACGCACCCACAGTGGGTATGTAGCTCCCGCCCGTCCCACCACCAGAGCTAGCCGGTAGTGGTCCGGACTAAAGAGCCGTCGTGTGTGTGTGGGCGGTATTGTGATGTGTAACGTAATTTGGACCGATTGCGTCATTTTTACTAAAGCCGAAACCTTTGGAACCCCGTATATTTTTTTTCTTTAAGAAACCCTTATGTATTTTATATTTTTTTAAAGGTCTTAACTTGCTTTACCATATAAAACAATAACATTTAACAAATCTTAATTAAATAAAAAGGTCCTAAAACATAAACTGCAAAAAATTAAGCTAATTAGAATACAAATATTGCAAATAATTAACTTATTCAGGACCCTTACATTTGAACAACAAATTTACGTTTATAGAAATTATACGCGCCTATATATCGCCTTATCGCTATTCATTTAAGAAAAAAACAAACTATAAATCTAATTGTAAATATCACAAGTTATTTAGAACTTTACGTTTATTTAATTGAAACTAATCAACTTTAATCGACTCGCAATAGAAACCGCACACACCTACGTTCCGCCACTACTTGTTCCCTGCTCCCTGGATATGGTCTTGTCTCCGACACAAACATTCGAAGGGATCGGCTCGTGGTCCAAGCGGTTAGTAACTTCGCGTCGTGCTTCATGAGTTGGGCTACCGTTGGCCGACCTACGTGTCCTCTGCGCCACCTTGGCGCTGTGCGTATTTTGCCGCGATTCAAACCTCAACCGTCACCGACCAAACCGTCGAGAAAAGGTCAAATAGCGGTCACTCGACCGTTACCTGTCGCTTCAAATCAAGAATCTCTTTGCTGCGACCGTATGGGTGCCTAGCGCCTGTGCGTTCACAGCGGAGTACCCTGCGCCGCCCGGTGCGGAGCACCGTAGCGGTTGCGGTGGACTGCTCCAACGTGACTCCACCACAAGAGGAAGAAGAAGATGAAGAAACTCCACCCGCGGCCCGGTCGATGGAAGGCCGGACGGCGTCGCTCCCGATCATCAAGGACTCGTCGCCCGACGCTCCGCCGGCCGCCACCGAAGAATCCAGAGAACGCTCGCGCCTACCACCAGCGTTACCAGCCGACGTTTCACCAGCGGCTACCACTTCCACCGGCTCGCCGCCGTCACCCCCGAGAAGCCAGCCTGCGGTCCACATCCGCCCTCCGGCGTTCCGTCTCGTGCCGACCCAGGCACCGGGGCCCGCCGGAGCCTGCAACCACCCACCGGCTGTGCGTGCCACTGCCGCGCAATCCGAGCGAGCGACTGCGTTGCCCGACGGATTGCGCGGCAGTGGCACGCACACCCCGCGCACACCACGCCCGCATCAGCGTGCCCAGCTGCGCGCCCACCCGGGCTCCCCCGCTCCACCACCGCTACGACCCGAGCTGTGCGCACGTCCTCGCCCGCTCTCGCCGCTTGCAGGCAAGCTCAGGCGCCGCAGCTGCCAACCAGGGAGCAATCATCATGATGTCGCCACCACCACCCCGAAGCGCTACCCAGGACTCCCCGGCACGGATGTCCCCCTGCTCTTCAGGAGAAGGGAGCGACCTGTCTGGAACCAAGGTGAGTGGCGTGCATCCTATTATTAGTGAACCTCTGGGTTTAGGGTACGCTGGAGCTGTGAGTGCCAAGCTGGGCCACCCACCCAATGCCCGTCCTTACCAGGGCGGAATACGTTTCGTCCCGGAATCCGAGGACGAGTATAGGGCGATCCAGAGGTACCTCACTAACCTAGAGAGGTCGAGCGGCCTGAGTTAGTTTTCCTATTCACTCCCCGCGGAGTGTAGCTTGAAGGTAGCCATCAGGGGGCTGCCGGCCGACACTGACCCGGAAGAGATCGAGGAGGAGTTGAGGGCCCTGGGATACCAGCCGTAGTATGTGCGCAACATAAACGCGCGCGTTGGACGACCAGGTTGTTTATTCCACGCGATCCTCAAAAGGCAACCAGATATCCGGCAAATATATGACACTACCACGTTCTTGTGCATGCCTGGAGTGCGCATAGAAGCATGGAGGAGCAAGCGTGAGCCCGCACAGTGCCACCGGTGCCAAAAATTCAGGCACAGCTCGCACCAATGCCACCGCCCGCTCGCCTGGGTGAGATGCAG
This sequence comes from Eugnorisma glareosa, assembly GCA_947578425.1. Lineage (NCBI taxonomy): Eukaryota > Metazoa > Arthropoda > Insecta > Lepidoptera > Noctuidae > Eugnorisma > Eugnorisma glareosa. The sequence goes on along the minus strand of OX387968.1, from coordinate 3,560,879 downwards.
CGAGGAGCACGCCACGCGCGACTGCCCGCGACCAAGGACAGAGTCAGCCACCTGCGTCAACTTCACGGGCGATCACCACTGCAGGGCATGCAGCGCCGGGTGCCCCGTGTTCCACAAAGAAGCGCGGAACAAGCGAGCGGGCACTGTCGCCATCTCGTAGCAACAGCACCGACCCACAGAGAGGCAGATCACTAACAACGACCCGGACGACTACGAGGCCACCAGCGCGACGCTGATGGCGACAACAAACGGGCCCGCCCTCAAGGATGCTCCAGCCTCGAGGCGGAGGAAAAGGCCACGCGGAGGAAAGAAGAAGAGAGGGAAGAAGCCCCTCCCTCCGGCACAGCATCAACCTAGGCAGGATCTTGTTCCTGTCAAGGCGCAGGTACCCACCACCTCGACCACCAACATCGGCAACGCAGGGCCTACCGACGCCGCTGTTGGCATAAATGTCTTTTTCAATTCAATTTCTCGAAAACTGGTTCTTATCGCACTATGATTAGGTTCAACATGCAATATGTTTGACACGCGTGGATTTTTATTATTTTTCCGCACACGTGCGGAAATAAAAATTTCCACATTTATTACTATAGGTATCTGTAAATATGTGGAAATTTTTATTCTCCAAATAGGTCCAATGACTATAATCGGCGGTGATTGTTTTTTTTTAAATCTCGGCAAAGGCGTCTTTACGGCGTAAATATTTTTTGAGTATTTCAAAATCAAATTCAAATTCATTTATTTCAGGTACCATAACCCATATTAGAAACACTTTAGAAATAAAAATAATCAGACAATCACATAAATCAATACCAAATAATTAATAACAATAATAATTAACGTTTTAATTAAAAAAAGTAAAGATTTAAATCAAATTTATTCGAAGAGTCTCTTACGTGCGACACTATACACACACACACACATGTGTTTAAAGTTTTATTTTATTTTATTTAGTTAGTGCCAAGCTGTTTTGTATTTGTATTTTATGCTATGGATCTCTGATCTGCTTTCTGAATCAAGCCCTTGATCCAGCTGCCTAACGAGAGCCTCCTCAGGTATTCATCGAGACTCTTAGCAATTAAGCCATGGGCTGATACGACTATTGGCACAATGATCGCTGAGTCCACATCCCACATGTCGACAACCTCGCGAGCCAAGTCAAGATATTTTATTTGCTTATCTTTCTCGGCTTTCACGAGGTTCTCATCATGCGGGACCGTTATGTCAACAATCATTGCGCGCCGCTCTGATCGATCCACCACCACTATATCAGGCTTATTGGCTAAAATAGTCCTGTCAGTGATGATGGATTGATCCCAGTACAATGTGATATTGCCATTTTCGAGAACTGGGTCGGGCACATATCTATAGTACGGCACTTCCGATTCCACAAGTCTGTATTTTAGAGCAAGTTGCTGATGGATAATCCTGGCTACAAGGTTGTGTCTATGCAAGTACTCTCCGTTAGCCAAACGAGAACACCCAGAGATAATGTGATGGATTGATTCACCTGGATGGTGGCATGCCCGACATATGTCAACCGTGCCGTCCTTCACAATAAATCTCCGGTAGTTATTCGTCATCATAACTTCATCCATAATTGCACAGACAAAATCCTCGGTTTCTCCGAAGAGGTCGCCGGAACGTAGCCAGGCTACGGACGCTGACAGGTCTACATCGGGCCCGTGCAGGGCCGGGAAAAAGCGTCCGTGAAGCTCCTTACTCTGCCATACCTCCCTGCGGTCGTTAGTGTCAAGCACTACAGGTTTGCGCCAGTTCTCTTTAGCCAAGGAGAGCGGGGTGAAGCCCTTGTCCACCGCGACCACATCTCGATGCATCACCACGTCGGCTTCTAGGAAATATTCCCTGAGACTGCATATCTCGCGATTGTGGAGAGTCTTAGCGTTTAAAAGCCTCGAACCCCACACTTCCGCGGGATATACAGTCTCATAACCGAAAAACGTGGGTGATGCATTCGATATGCCGTCAACAATTTACGGACATTCCTATCCAGGGCGTCTAGTTCTGTTTGAGTCCATTTCAGTATGCCGAAAGATTACATCAAAACCGGCATGACCCAACCGTTGAAGGCACGCACCTTATTTCCGCCTGCTAAAAGACTATTCAATACTTTTTTCAGGCGGCCAAAAAAGCGTTCCTTCAACAATTGCTTCATGTCAGCAACATTGATGCCCAGCGCTTCCGACATACCCAAATACTTATAGGTTTCGGTTGCTGAGAGGGATCTAAGATTTATGGAATCCGAGAGCTGGGTTCCCACAGATTCCACAATCTCCCCTCGTTTTACATGCATGACCGCACATTTGTCCACACCAAATTCCATCTTGATGGCGCTACTGAATGTTTCAGTTACCTTCAGTAGCTCCATCAGTTGCAAATCGTTGGGGGCAAAAAGTTTCAGGTCATCCATGTAAAGGAGGTGAGATACAACTTGACCACCTCTCCTCAACCGATAGCCTAGACCTGAATCCTCCAGCAGCGTGCTAAGAGGATTCAAGGCTAAGCAGAACCAAAGTGGACTCAAACTGTCGCCCTGAAATATACCTCGCTCTATCCTTATCGGCTCGCTATTCGTCTGGATTTGCCGACATCCTGGATAGCGAAGGACTGTCCTCCATTGTCCCATACACGACATCAGGAAGGTGCGCACAGTTGCATCTACTTTATACAACTCTAGCACCCTCATGAGCCATGTATGCGGCACGGAGTCATAGGCCTTCTTATAATCTATCCAACATGTCGACAGATCCCTTCGGGAACGGCGAACCTGTTGGCTAATGGCTATATCAATGAGGAGTAGCTCCTTAGTACCACGAGACCCGTTCCTACATCCATTTTGAGAAGCGGACATGATAGAATTATCATCAATGTGTTTGTTAATTTTAGCTCTCAAAATGGATGTAAGAACTTTATAGACTGTCGGAAGACAGGTAATCGGTCTATAATTTTTAGGCTCCGCAGTACTACCCGATTTATGGAGCAGGTGGGTTATACCTGTTGTAAGGAACTCGGGCAGCGACCCTGACTCTAAGGCTGACTGGAACAGGGTTGCCAGGCGAGCGTGCGACCTTGTGAACCATTTAATCCAGAAGTTGTGCAGCCCATCCGGCCCTGGAGATTTCCAGTTAGGCAACGGACGGACTGCACGAACTACGTCTTGGGGGCAGATGGTGATTGCCCCCATTTCTTGTACTGGATCGCACGCTCGCTCGACCCCCCGGGTCCATTCATCCTCGGTATGGCTAACAGGCACCGACCAGATGCTGCGCCAGAACGAACACATGGCATCATCATCTGGCAGGCACGTGTCAGCCACACCTTGGTCCGGTCGCTCCCAAGCCCTATAAACCCACCTTTCATCTCTTTGGAATGTGCGATTCTGAGTGTATCGGTCCACCCGCCGTTTATACCGACGAATACGGTTTGCCCATGCATATACTTTCTGCTTCAGGAAGTCGATGCGCTCTGTGACACGGGACATGTAGTCTCGAGGACTGATATCAGTCCCCGAGAACGCCCGCCTCACAAAACGCATCACTCTAGGGCGTGTATTGCCCTCCCTGAAGCAGATCAGTTTGCCGATGAGTGCTCTGACCCCACCAATACGTCGTTCAATCCTGTACTGCCATGCTGGTACGGCTGGCTTAGGTCGTGTAGCTCTGTCATGAGAAAATTTGACGTGAGCTACACGACATGCCGCTACAGCCGCACAATACAGGATTGAATGAGCATCGATGAGGTCTTCGCAGTTATCAAAATAGTTTGACAACTGCGAATCCAGAACAACCACCAGCGCCCTATTTTTGTTATGCATGGGCAAACGAGGTATGCGTGGCCAAAGGTCGGCTGGCATGAACCGATATTCCCGAATCGCACCTTCCAAAGCACTCCTCATTTCCTCATTGCACTGGGTACTTACATTAGTAACCATGTCATCACTTACGTCGTTATTGCGATTTGGTATTATGCTAGACTGTGGTGGTACCACAGCCTGCGACGGCGTAGCAATGACATAGCTACTCTGGATTTCAGTCCGCAAGCGATCAAGTACGGTGTCATCCAACATAACGCTGGATGACTCGCACCTGATCCGACAGTGGTTGCGCCGACACGTTGACAGCTGGCTCAAGCACCTGAAACAGAGAGAGCATCCGAACACGGTACGCGGTCAGGTTGTGTTGTCATGTCAAATAAACTCATTGTAAGCATCTAAAATAAATATTTTTTATAATTTTAAGATAAATGGTTTTGAAGTTATTTAAGAAAATAGTCGAAAGTTGACCATTATCTCCCCCTTAACTCCAAAACTACAAGGCCGAAAATTAAAAAAAAATATATAAAAATAGTTCTTTGCCTATAGATTACAGGAAAACCTGTAAGACAGCTATAACAACAAATTAAGAATTTAAGGGCTCGCCTGCTACGATGGTACGGAACCCTTCATGCGCGTTTCCAACTCACACTTGACCGTTTTTTTTACATTGTATTTTTATTTATTTATTTGTTACATTGTGACATTGTATTTAAAACTGATTGACATTATATTTGAAACTGTTTCGCACTATTTTTAAATTTCTTGGATGTGTTAATCTACACAATTTAAATCATTTACGAATTAATTAAATTAATGAAAATTTTATCTATGTTTTTTTACAGCGGCTAAAATCACGAAGAAAAAAAAGTCGGGTAAAAATGTTAATGAGTACTACTTAGCTGGAATGGAAGTCAACAAAACGGATGCCAAGGTAAGACGACAACGATCTCTGTGACGACGAGGTCAACCATTAAGAAGATCGAAATACAAAACTTAGCGCTCTTTCGTCTTTATTTAGTCATTTAAAAAAAGAATTTAATGATTCATTCATTTCTTTAAATTACCCGAAAAATCTTGAGACATTTTATATCATTAATGACCCTACGCGTCATATTCTTCTTCTTTATCGTGTGGTTAGTGCCTAACCTAGTGTCAGAGTTTTTATGCCGCTCAAGGGCTTTACATGCTGTTGACGAATATCTCAGGCATGCTGGTTCCCTCACGAATTCACGATGTTTTCCTTCACCGAAGCGAGTGATAATTATACAATACGCACATGAATCCGAAAAATCAGAGGCGTGTCTTGGGTTCGAACTTGAGACCTATGACTTGACAATCCGACGATCACACGACTATAGACTATCACTGCTTAATTGGTCATCACTTCATCAGTTATCAGTACCTCCAGACCTTTTAAAAACAAAACTTGTTAAAATAAGTTGTTGTGTGTGTATGTACTTTCTTATCGGTGTTTATCTTCGCCGTTTTGCGGGTAAAGGAAATCATCGTGACGAATCTAGCATGTCCCAATAATTTCGTCGTTTATTGAATTAGTTATTCTTTGACTATAGCCCGCAGAGAGAAGGCGTGTGTCCCAGCAGTGGGTTTTTGTTATTCTAGCCTGCTCTGTCCCACTCCTGCGAAACCCCACCAAACCCGCGCGCCCTTCTTCCAGTCCTACCATGGGAACCACAGATATAGATATACCTAGATAATGCAAGAGGTGGCCGCGACCGAAAGGCTCTTTTTATTTCGACTTAAGTATTTCATACTTATCGTTGCTGCTATTACAGCAAGCGAATTTGTTTAAACAACAACGTTACAACTTTAAAACTCAAGAACTGAATTCTAAAGTTGTTTTAAGAACAAAAACGTGTTTTGTATAGTAACTAAATTATAGTGCTTATGACGTCATAGTAGATAGTCAAAAATGGCACACTTGGTTTTCATACGGTTCGTGATACTTGCGGTAGCTAGGTATATCTGTATCTGTGGTGGGAACATTAAGACTGATTATACTTATGCATATTTCTCAGGTTCTATACACTACAATGGTCCACCACGCGGCTCCGGTCGCCCTCAACTTGCTATCGAACGTGTTGGCGTCGCACTACATATCGGGGTCCGACGGCGAGACCATTACAACTATAAACGAGCCCATGTCCTATAAAGAAGACAGCAAGGGATTGCTGAGCGCGTACATATGGGGCTTCTTTATTGAATTCAGTAAGTAATTAGTATGTTTCTTACGGCAAGCGAGGTAGGGGGGGGGGGACAACATAGAATTCCCTGTACGGAATAAGACATGTAAGATAGCAGGGTCGAGAAGTTCAGTACGTCAAAGTCATGCTGATTAGATGTCTTCACCAAGACACAGAACCTCTTTGCAATCGTTGATGTAAGATTTGCTAAAATAATTTGCATTACCCCAATGTCGAAAATGTTTAATTTAAACTCTCTAATCAATGATTCCCTTTCATTTTTACTTTTAACAGAACTCCATCAGCAAATGTTGCACATCTAGACTATAAGGTATAGCGAAAAAAACTCAAAGGTGTCTCAAGCCCGATTTAGATGAAAACTAAATCAAACCCGCTTGTCGCGAGAGTAATCACATATGTGAATTTCATCATATTTTATTGATATTTTTATCATATAAATTGTATAATGTAATAAATTGATGGGTTTGATTTAATTTGAAGTTCATTTCCTTCTTTTTAGAGCATGTAAATATAAGCTTGTCATATATTAAGTCCTCACCTCTCATGCATGAGGTTGTGGGTTCAAACAAAACAAAAACAAAAGGCATGTCACCGCGTGTTTACAATAAATTACCCGATGTCATAAAAAAAAAAATATTTCACAATTAAAAAAAAATTAAAACTGAACTTAATTGAAAAATGTTACAATACGACTGATGAATTTCTGAATGATAAACTAGTGTAGACTTATTTAATTATTCGACTGGAGAATGCTCACTATAACCCATTTTTAATTGAATAATGAGACTAATTGTAATTAAGTATGATTATTTATTTAAGCATTGACTGTAGAAATTACTCCATATTGTGGCATTTATAATTTTTTGACATTTATCATCTTTATTTTTACCATGAATTTATTAATTTTGACATACCTACCAAATATCTTGTGTTTAAGTGTTTACCTCTCGCATGATTGATAATTTATTCCATTTCGCATGCCACCATATGTTTGTACGCCTCTTGGAATAACATAGCGATCTATCTCCAATTTAAGAACTGTAATCACTACCTATATTACACAAATAAATTGATTTGATTTGAAAAAAAAAACCCGGGTAAGTACCAATGTGACTTTTTCAATTCATATGTACTTTCTAAGTTCATCTTGGACATCACATATATCGGTGAAGGAAAACATCGTGAGGAAACCTGGATTTATAAAAGTCTGAAATCGCCAACCTGTCTTGAGCAAGCGTGGTGATCAATGCTCGTGCCTTCTCTGTTGAGAAGAGGCCTTTGCCCAGCAGTGGGACAGTAATAGGCTAGTATTATTGTTTTGAAAAATGTTTTTTACTGTTCATTTATTTTTCTGTTCCGTCCGATATAACCTTGCCCACTGGCCGATCCACCACAAGACAGATTTATATGCAAGATTAACCTGAAATTGTATCAAGATTTTTTGTTTCTCCACAGCAGTGCTCTTCGTAAACATCAACACTGTCGCCCTACCCTGCAGGGAACGTGAGACAGGCACGCGGCACATCCACGTGATGTCGGGTTGCCCGGCCTCGCTTCATTGGCTATCCACGATGGTGTTCAACACGGTCGTGTGCTTTCTGATGACCCTGGTGCCTGCGGTGGTGATGGCAATCACACTGGACGCAGACAGTACTATAAACCAATCGAACTTCTTGGGTGAGTTAGATATCATCGTTAGACAGGCTCGTGGCATCACATACTTTTATGCTTTGTGTAAATCGGCAAAATGTAAGTAATTATCATTCTTTCTTTATCGTGTGGGGGTTAGTGCCTAACCTGGTATCAGAGTTTTAATGCCGCTCATGGGCCTCTGACTTGGCTTTACATGCCGTCGAGAAATATCTGTCAGGCATGCTGGTTTCCTCACGATGTTTTTCTTCACTGAAGTGTTAGTTTAGTCAGTAGATAGTTATAGTAATGTGTGACCTGCGCGTACGCCTCTAAGATGTGTGACCTGCGTGTCATGCGCGTACGCCTCTAAGCTCATTGCAAATAAACAGCTTGTTACCGAAGGCCGTGTCTAATTTAGCAGTGGCGACGAGTTACGGTTACCCAAGAACGCTCAAAAAAATAATGGCGAATTTTATCGTTAATAACAGCAGAAGGAAAGGAACATGATCAGCGAAAGGCGGTACTTCTAAGCTCACCCAACAATGAGCTGCCGGTCTAGCTGGAACCATTAAAAAAACAACGCCAAAAACATGTTGATATTCGCACCACAACGCCTCAAAGTTAACGTTGCAGTGCGACTCCAGCAGCCGCACTTTCAAGTCTTCTGAAGCACATACTCTACGATGTCCTCCACCGTAGTGGTGTAGGCGAGGGAGGGCGGCGCGATTTGCGGTGGTATACCACAGCTCGACTAGCTGCGATCGCGGCGACCTCAGCGGTGGATGAAATGGAATGAATAGAACTGAAAATGAAGAAGTTGGAAAACAGAATTGATAATCAACAGGAAGTTATCGATCGACTTGAAAAGCAGATAGGAAAGAAAAAATTAACATTTTTGTAGTCGAGATTCCGAGAATAACTACAATGAATTACATAATTTGATATTAGATATCCATACCAATACCAAAACCAAATAGACCAAAACCAAAACCATAACCAAAACCAAAACCATGGGAATTACTTGCCGTAGAGAAGAAATAGAGGAAGTCAGAAGGCTAGGTAAGAAAAATGACAAAATTAGACCTGTTGTCGTCGAATTAAGTAACATGGGACGGAAAATTGATTACCAATTGATTTTATTATAAAAATTCACTTGAAGGAGACCCTATTTACATAAAACAAGACTATCCTCGCCACCCCCTAACTCCTCGCTTCCAACTACCCCCGAGTTAATCTCGTGTACAGTCCGCGAGGTCTAAGCTGAGCTTTGCATTTGCCTGAGTGATTACCAAAAGTAGAGTCAGACAAAAAACTTTTAAAAATAATTTTATTATGTTTTAGGTAGGTACATAACATAAGTGGAAGAGGTATACGAGTTTAAAAATAAAATAAAACTAAATAAGTTAAAATAAAGGCCAGCTATGATCACTATGTATGAGTGATGAGTATGTGTACATGTGTAAGTGTGACTGAGAAGTCAGAGATCAATAAATAAAATTCAAATATAAAAAAAAAAACTATAACAATTATTCTTCTCCACCGGACATTGCATCTTCATCATTTTCATTGTCATTCTCGTCATCATTTTCACTCTCGTCTGATGTGTCGTTTGTGTTAATAATGAATCGTTCCGTTATATCATCAAGAGCGGCGTCTTGACCACGAAACTTTGTTTCTTCTTTATTACGTGATCACACACATTTTTCCATACTTGTACACTGATAGTGTCAACTTTTTTCTTTCGCTAACCTCATTATTGTATCCATATTCATTACTGTATCCTCATTATTGTATCCATATCATTGCCCATATATTTTCAATTGGGCTGAAATCCGGGTGGTAGGGTGTAGACCGTAAAGTGTCAATTTTATATTCAATAAATCTTTGTTTGTTTTGCAGTATCTGATAGAGTTGTGGTTAAAGCATCGATGTAGAGTGATTGATATTGCGATACTTGAGCCAGTCAATCATAATTATCTTGTTTACAACTATTTGAGTTGGGAGCGGGATTTTCTAGCGAATCGTGGTAAGATGCATTGTCTACCACCACGACGCTATTGGGCTATTAATTTGGAATTAATTGCGTTTGTAACCATTTCGTGTAGTTTTCTGCATTCATATTGTTATGGTAATCACTACTTTTTTGATTTGCTTTGAACATCAGCATTTGGTATGAAACCGGCCTCTCCGCCGGAATGAACTATTATTAAACGATTTCCTTTAAAAATTGTTTTTTTTTCAAACCAGAAGTGCTGCCATCTGAATAAGATTTCGAAGAAATGTGAGTCGTGTCTATATATGTTTCGTCGGTATAAACGATTGACCGGCCTTGAATGCGATATTCAGAAAATTGAATCAACAAATTTATACGTAGATAACGTATCTCATGTTTTTCCATTAGAATTTTTCTATTATCTTCTGTCCTTTTCCATTTAAATCCTTAAAGAGACACTTTACGCAATGACCAAATTTAACCTGGATAGTTTATTTCTGTCTTCAACTTTTCATGTATTCACTTCATAGTTGGCACCTCTTTATCAGTAATGTGAAAGTTATGAATAGTTCTTCGGATTACCGCTTTATCAAAATCGTAAATGATAAATATATTTTTCCTGCATCTGATCTTTTTCGGAGATTAAAATTTGCTTTCGTCTTCCAAAAGATTGGAAGGCAAACGCCTTCCAATAAAACTCTTTTGACAGTGGACAGCGGGATTCCCGTCGATGTCGCTACCAATGGGGCTGATGTAGTGACACTTGACATGTCTTTATCGTTTATGTCTTTCAAATAAGTATTTAAATTACACAATATTTCTTTAACTTGGCTATTTAAAGGTTTTCTTATTATTCGTTTATTTGTATTGGCAGCCATTTTCCTAGTAAATCGAACACAAAAACAAAATATTAAGAATTAAACACGTCTCGCTGCTGACAGTACAAGAGGTTGAAGTGTAGAAGGTGCGCGGCGGACATGCGTCGCCCGGGGGATGCACCGCGCCTCAGGCCGATTGTTTAAACCGGTTTAAACCAAGCAAAAGACGCGTCGCCATCTAGGCCGACGTCACACCTACACCATCTATGTGCACTCACCCAAATGCAAAGCTCAGCTTAGGCCTCGCGGACTGTAAGGCTATACGCCACGGAAGCAGATCGCATTGAAACGTCTTGCCAACTGCAGGTTAAATTGCTTGAAATCTATATACTGCTGCGGTCTTGCAAAACTAGAAAAACGAAAACAGCTACAGGAAGAACTAAAGCGTTAACTTGAATCCGGAAAGAAGGTTGCTCTCCGCTACGATAAGACAATAACCCTAGACAATAAAACAGGAGGAAATATATATACGTTCACAGAAGAGAAATCAATCACAATCACCTGAATCTGCCGAAAACACGAGTACAGCGGAAGGTAGCAATGTCACAAATACAACTAAGCATAGTGTACAGAAAAATAGGTCGGGGAATATTACTTCTTATTTGCATGTTACGCAAATGAACAACAATGATACAAATGTAACAAATACATCTAAAATTCATGAACAACAAAAAACGCCTAAGTGGAGCCCCTCAACCTCCCCCAAGCCGGCTGGTCTCCGTGGGGGAGTCTGACCACCGCCCCCCAACAGATTATAATATTCCAAATATTATCCAACCTACGAGCAACCCAGTAGAAAGAAACAATAGTAAGGAAAGTAAACAAACCAAATATCTCTATTTAGCATGCCTAAGAATAGTATAATATGTAAGAACATTATTACAAGACACTAGACTTTCAGAACTAAATCACGCAGTCAAAAATTTGAAGTGAGATATTATTGGCTTGAGTGACGTCAGGAGACCAGAAGAAAGAATAGAGGAACACGGAGATGTTATTCTCTACCATACGAGTGCTACTAATGGGAGAAATCGAGTAGATTTTTAATTAAACAAAAATGGAAAAAATATATTATTAGTTTCAAATTATTTACTCATAGAATTGCAGTCATGGAAATCCAAACGTCTGAAAATTGTAAGTGGTCTATAATCCAAATATACGCACCAACGGAGAGCTACAAATCAGACGACAGAATCTTTCTACCATACTATAGAAAATGCTCTGGACTTTGTAGACACAAAAAACCTTGTAAAATGGGAGATTTCAATGCACAAATAGGGAAAAGTAGAGATCTAGTAGAAAGTGTTTTTGGTAAAAATTCCGAAGGAAATCGAAGTAGGAATGGTCAAAAGTTGATAGAATTCGCTCTAGAAAAAAATCTAAGATTTGCCAACAGTATGTTTAAAAGGAAAACTCAAAAGAAATGGACCTGGAGATCACCGAACAGACTTTATTTTAATTAAATTGATTATATTTTGACCAATCAGTCTCCTCTCATCCATAGTTTCAATGTGATAAATAATTTAAATTTCGAGACGGACCATCGGATGATTAGATGCAACATAGCAATAGACGGGAAGAAAAAGAGGAAATTTATTAAAAAACAATTACAAACATGCAAAGCAACTACCAACTCTGTCTAAGGTCGATGGATCACATTGGGAAAGTCGTTTTATGGAGTCCTTAACTACATCAACTGATGTACAGCACCAATACAACGCTTTCGAGCAAAACATGAAAGAGTTATTAACAAAATTACCGGAACTGGAAAAGAGGGAAGAACATTTTAACCTCGTAAACGAAATTAGAAGAAAGAAGACCGGAAAGGTCTTCGGACACAAATCGCGTAACTCAACAAAACCATATCAAACCATCTTAGTGCTAACTTAGCCATTTTATAATCAGTTTTAATATAAACTTTAAACCATATAATTTCGTATAATTTAACCATTCATAAACCGACAACCCAACCATAATAAATCAACCAAATATCAACCAACCCAGGATTTAGAGCTAAACCAAGCAAGCGCAAATTCTACATGGTCGGGTTTCTCTGTTAGAAGAAAGGAAAAGCTTGTATAAACAAAAACGGACTAAACATATAAAAAAAAGGATCACAGAAATTAGTAAGAAAATAAGTAGAAGTATTTCAAATGACAATAAAACCAGAGACAGGTTATGCTTGAAAATTATATAGAGAAAACAGGTGGAGTAAGGAAAGCATATAAATAATTACGAAATAAAACAGAGTGGACCGAAAGCCTCATGAAATATTATTAGTAAGAGACCATTATGATTAATATTAGCTGTTGCCCGCGACTGCATTCGCGTGGAAGTTCTGATGTGGCTGTGAGAAAAAAAAAATAGACTTGTCTTTCCCCAGGATATAATTTTTATGGTATGGAGTACAGGGGGACCAGACGGGTGTTATGTCTGGTGGGCTACTGCCCGACAGTTGTTGTCGGGTTCTTCAATATAGTTTTAAGTCGCGGATAACTTAACTGGCACGATGTAGGATTTTAGATATATTTAGATTTTAGTTCATCATCTGTGTCATACATGGCGCTGTAGTACTTTTTGTTCTATGTTTCTATACTGTAGTGTACTCTTTCTAGTGCAGCTACATAATCCACCTCTTTGCCAAATTTCATTACGATCTAATCAGCCGTTTTGTCGTGAAAAGGTTACAAACAAACAGAGTTACTTTCGTATTTAGGTATGGCTTCGCTCACGTGAGCGCGTATTATTTTGCCATTATCAGGGAACATTACAATAGGAACGTGAAGTCGTGCAATATTCCTAATATCCTCTACAAATTAATATACTAATAAATTGACTGGTTTTAGTTTAATTAACAGGAAGTCAGTTAATTTAGATTGCCATCGAAACGCTAAGAAGAAGTCTCAGAACGAAGGATTTTCTACTTATTATTAGTGTTTTTTTTACCGTTTTACGTTGTGATATCTCATATCCCAAATTCTCATCAATTATTTATATTACGTTGTAACTAGAAGATATTATGAGATCATCGTGTCATCAACATAGACCAAAAAGAAAAAAATACAGAGGTATTAAAAGAGCCAAAGTATAAACTTGTCATCCATAGTTGGAGCAATGGTACCCATAAGACCCTTGCTTTAAATTGGTACATATTCATCAACATTTAGTCAAGACTTTTCAAATTATTGCTAACCGAATGAAAATGTAGGGAAAATGTTTTTTTTTGGGATTTGGGTGTTGTGGCTAGATTTTTCTAGGGGAACCGCGAAACCTGTTACCCTAAAAAAACAACTCTAACATATTGTCTGTGTTTTACTTTCATATAAACGCTATTTAACTGTAGTCTTATCAAAATCCGTTCAGTAGTTGTAGCGTGAAAAAGCACCTAACAGTTCCCATCCTTACAAACATTCACGATTAAAACAGTAGTAAGGAGTAAGATAAGATCCCACCAAAAACATTCTGTAAAAAACTAGCTAAGTCTCGATGGAGCTGCTTGTTTATCTTTAAAAAGTAGGTAATGAAATCTAGACAAAGTCGTGCCAAGTCTAAGGTTCCTTATTGCGATTTCTTTATTATTATAGTTAATGTTGTGTGACTTGGCCGTTGAACATTCTATAAACGTTAGTGGGTACAAGTCGATTTTGTTAACACGTAATGTTATATCTGTTGTAACTACCTATAATCATAATCATAATCATAAATCTTTATTTATCTCGACATCAAAAATTACAGGCACTGTTTTATGGCACAATCTTATATAGAAAAAGGTGTCTGAAGTAGGAAGGTCCTGAGTTACAGATCACCTCTCTGGCTTATTATAACATTTCAGTAGCTACATTTTTTGTCAAGATGCTAAAGAAAAAATTTAAATTAGAAATAGGTAAACAAGAACTTAAAATTAATTATTTGAAGACATTTTTAAACATAATTAAGTAAATCAAAATATGAAATTGGTATTAAAAAAATCAACTTAATGAAACCTTATTTACTAATAGTTCAAAAGTAAAAAAGAAACTTAGTATGAAATATGCTTCCAAGCATAATAAAAAATATGGATTGTACAAAAAAGTGGGTTAGGATGTTGATGAGTATGTAGGTACATACAGCACAAAAATAAAAATGAATGAAAAGGATGAAAGTGTAAATGTGAATGGGGTGATGAAAGTGCATTGATGCAATGTGTGAGTAGCTGTGTGTGTGGGCGAATGTGAGAGTGTAAATGTTTGAGTGTTTATGTGTGAATGTTAGGACACAGGTTTAAGTAACTTTTCTGTGGAAGCGTAGTCAAGACTTAATAGCCAGGTGCGCAATTTTCTTTTACAAATAGCTTTAATATGTGTGAAAATAGATATTTTATTATTAATTGAATTATAAAGAAAAGTGCCAAGAAAGGCGAAAAATTTCTGGGAAAAACTGGTGCTAAAACGGATGATTGGACAAACATTTGCTGATCTTCTATTTTGAGAAAGGAAATCGTGGTCTTTGGGTAGTTCAGAGTGTTTTTTTAATATAGTCATGAGTATGAACAACTGCCGGACCGTTAGAACTTTGCAGTGTTGGTAGAGATCGAAGGTTGGATAGCGTATTGGGAAAAAATAACTGACTTTTAATATAGCTCTTTGAGCTTTCTCTAAATTAATTATATACGATTTAGAAGTACCGCCCCAGATGGTGATACAGTAGGCTAGCAAAGACTGGCATAATGCGAAATAAACTAATTTAATTACTGAAGTATCAGATATATGTCGTAGGTTTTTGAATATGTAGATTAATTTGCGGATTCTTTTAACTAAAGTTTCAATGTGTTTTTGGAAGCTGAGACGGTAGTCTATTATTATGCCAAGATATTTGATAGATTCCGTTTTTTGTAATACAGGACAACAACAATTGTTGATTGAATAACATGAGTGTGCTTTCAAGTTGAGGTTTGGTTGATCCTGTGGTCTAAGGAAATATGTCATGTATTTTGTTTTATCGACATTTAGGGTAAGTAAGTTAGCAAACAACCATTTATACAATGTATTGAAGCCTTGTTGAGCATAATGTTGGACCTCAACCCACGTATCAGCATCGAATACCAAAGCAGTATCATCCGCAAAAGTGATGATCTTTCCGTTTTGTAGCTTAATATTACACAAATCATTTATATAAACTAAGAATAACGTTGGGCCGAGGATGCTGCCCTGTGGAACGCCGTACTGATTAGGTAGTTCTTCACTGATCCAATTGTCTATTTTAGTCATTTGAGTTCGGTCGGACAAGTAGTCTGTAAAAAGTTGAAATGATCGACTTCTCACCCCCATATTTTCTATTTTTTTTTATCAAAATGGGAACAGATACTGTGTCAAATGCTTTAGCTAAATCGAGGTAAATGGCTAAGGTCTTCTTTTTACTATCTAGTCTTTTTCTTTTTACTACCTATGTTTGTTAAGCGAGATAATAGTCCATACTGGTATTGGTAATTGGACGCTAGTGTCTCATTTTAGGCTGTTGTGCTGATTGTGCAACACATGCATTCAGCATTGACAATGCTAACTTCTGCCCTCTTCTTTTTGGAGCGTCAAATCGACCACCGATTTAACATAAAATATGTTAGTAACAAAACAGTACAACCGCTACCGCCATCTATTTACCAATGTAGGTAATATAATGACAATAAATTAGTC